>JAAGEH010000018.1:43383904-43657442 GCA_011751065.1 Lasiurus cinereus
TTCGTGACTAAGGCTTTTCCATTCATCAGATGTATATCTGGCTTAATTTAAAAAAATGAACATTAACAGGATAATTATAGTTTGTGTATACTGATCATTGATATGACTGTATACACAACAGGTAATTACAGACACTGTGGAATTCTTTATCACAATCCTTATCAGCTATGGGACTGGATCTTTCAAAGGAATAAACTCCCCCAGTGGAATTAGTGATATACTTAGATGCAATAACAGAGGCTCTTAGAAAGCTGTTTTAACCACTGGAGAGTAATTTTTCCTAATTTGCAATCTAGTTGCTTGAAAGAGTTATGTACTCATGGAGTATCATTGTCCTTTCATCTAGTCTGCATTATCCACAGAGCACGAAAAACTAGTCAATGGCAAGAGAAGTCAGATGTGTGAAGTCCCTTTCCTATTCCCTTAATATAAATAATACATGGTTCTCCTTCAGGTTTCTTAGGTAGTATTACACTCCTGGAAGATGTCCACAGGAGATGGCTTTGGGTTAAAGCTTTTAGCTTAAATTTTAATTGTTCTAAGACACTGATTTTCAACCTTTTCATCTCATGGCACATATAAACTAATTACTAAAATTCTGTGGCACACCAAAAGATACAGTTTTGTTGACATGAAAAAAAAATAGATATGATTTTGTTTCATTCATGACAGATAGATATTGTTGTGTTGGCTGTTGTCATTTTTTATTTAACTGTCTAAGGGAAAAGAGCTCAGTGTCCCTGACTAGCTAATCAGATATTGCATGTCTTAAAAATTCTTGTGCCACACCAGAGTGCCATGGCACACCATTTGAAAACCGATGCTGTACGGAACTTTACCTTCTCTGTTAGACTTAACTATCTTTAAACATGCCGTACAATAAATGAAACTATAGTGAATCATAAAAGAAAACTGTTATCATTAGTAATAAACACAACAGAGTAATAACTGTAGATGCTTGTAAATGTGAAATAAATAGAAGTGAAGGTGAAAAGACTTTAAAAGAAAAGAGCCTAAACTTGGGTAAGGTAAAAAGAAAAAACAGTTGTTTATTCTTGATTGGTATGTAAAGCAAAATAATGGAGAGATGTATGTTGATCCAAAATATAACTAAAGACTAGAAAGCTGAAAATAAAGTTCAAGAATTAGGAAGAATTAAAGATAGTAAAGAAAAGAGAAAAATCCAAGCTAACCACATACACATACTTTAGAATTATTTCTTTTGTCTTTGATGGGATTCACGTTTTCATTAAGTTGTTCATTAATCCATAATTATTATTGAATATATATTGTGTCTTAGGTGACATGCTAGGTGCTAAGGCACAGTGATGGACAGTTGAGCGTAGTTCTTGCCCTCAGGGAGCTTATAATTGAGTGGAGGAGACATAAATGAGTAAGCGGTACCGGTTTGACAAAGGCTGTTATTGCAGAAGTATAGCATGCTGTAAGGTTACCTAGAAGTAAACCTAACCCAGATAGGGAGGTTCAGAAAATGTTCCCAGAGAAAGTCCTCTCTCATTTTGCAGCTGAAGGTTGATGAGGTGGAGGGAAAAGAAGAGAGCATGACTGCATAAGTCCTGAAGTATCAGTGCCTGGTGCTTTAAAGAAAACTGAACTTTAGGGCATCTGGGACCTAGGTCAGAGTAGAAGCAGCAGCCAAAGAGGAGGTTGGAGAAGGATCAGCACCCGAAAATCATGAATAGCCTTGGAAACTGTGTTTCAGCTCAACCCTAAAAGCAGTAGGAAGCTTGGAAATGATATGATCGGGTTTCCGTGCTGTAAGGTCACCTGCATTGTAGAGGATGACCTGGGGAAGACAAGGACTGGTGAGAGACAATGAAAGCAGGGACCCTTGTTTCATCTTCAGAAATGGTGTCAGAGTAACCAACCTTCCTGGAGTGATGATGTCATCAATGACTTGTTTGAGAAATCATCTATGTAAAATGTTACTTTTCTTATCTTATATGTTTGTGTGTTATATTGCAGTACACAGAGGGCTTTCCTACATAGTATCATACCGTCCGTTGTTACCCAGGCATGCTTGCCTCAACTCAACAGATATTAGCCTGCTGTATTCCAGGGCCTAGAGGGTCATAATAGAGCATAGCACAAGAAACACAATTCCTGTCCTGGTGGAATTCACAGTCCACTTCAGGAATGTAGACTATAAGCCAGGAATCATGTTAATAAGCAAGATGATTTCAGAGAGAGAGAGATGAGTGCTATAAAAGTAATAAAATGGAGCTATGTGATCAGGGAAAGGGTGATTATGAAGAAGGTATGCATAGGAAGGTCAGGTAATGACTGACGTAGCAGCTAAGACCTGCATGAAGAGAAGGACCTTACCATGCCAAGACCTGGGAAAGAGCCTTCCAAGCCAAGGCATAATAAAATGCAAAAGCATCAAAGCAGACAGGACTTGGATTGAGTAATGGCCTGCAGAATAAATAAGGAGAAGGGGCCTGGCAGGATTCTATTCTATGAGCAGGGTGAAGTCTTAAAGGTTTCAAGCAAGAGGGTGATGGTAGGGTGGGTGGTAATAAGAATCCTGTTTAGCTGTGCTGTATTTGAGATGCATGTTGGACATACAGTTCAGATGTTGGATATGAATATCGGGGTAGAGGTCAAGGCAAGATAGAATAAATTTAGGAGCCCTCAGCATAGATGTAGCAAAAAGCCATAGGTCTGGGAATGAATGTTGTTAGAGAAGACAAAAGTCCAAGGCTGGATCCCTGAAATATGCAACCATTTAGAGAGGGAGATAGTCAAGGAAACGGGGAAGGAGGCACAGGTGACGTGAGAAAGGAAGGCAAGAAGCTAGGACAGTGGGGTGCCGCTGAACCCATAGGAAGAAACTGTTTCATAGAGGTGAACAGCTAAGTGAAATGATGCTGAGAAGTCATGTACAATGAAGAGCATTGCACATGGAACTGGGAAGATGGAATCATTGGTGACCTTGATAAAAATCACTCTCTCTCTCTGAAATAACACAAAACTAACTTATATCAGCTTAAGAAGAGAATGGGAAAATAGCAGCAGCAAGTCTAGACAACTCCTCTGAGGGTCAGAGGAAGGGTGGTACCTAGAAAACTTATGGAACCAAGAAGGGGCTTTGAGATGGGTGTTTTAAAAATGCTTGTGTGCCAATGGTCCAGGAGAGGGAGAAATTGCTGTCATGAGGAGAGTGACGATTAACTCAGGAACAAATCCCTGAAATGAGGGAGAAGGAATGGGTCCAGAGCTCAGGACTAGCGATTGATTGAAGGGTTTACAGGAAGCCCAAGAATAAGGTAAACCATCCACATGTCCTCACTAAAAAAGCTGGCAGTAGAAAACAGCCAGAAAAATGGGAGAAATTTCTTTTGAGGGCTCTGAGACAAGAAAGATGGAGGTTCTACATTTGTTATTTAGGGTTTGTATTTTTTTTAACTTGTTTGGGTTTGGGGAGTTCTTCCCCACTCTTTTTGGGGAAATGGCAGCCATTCACCACTGCCCTGACCATCGGTTCTCTTCCTTGGGCTGCAGGAAGGAGACAGCCCACCTGACAAGCTGCCTGTGTATTTAATAGGCCTTCAAATATTTTTAATAATTTTAAATAATTTTAAATAAGTTTAAATATTATTGTTGCTGATAGCCAGGCTGCCTCCCAAAAGCCCAGGGTGAGGAGGTGAAGGAAATCTCACAGAGTGCTCTGTAATTGCTTTGGTTATGCACTTTCAGTAATAAGCCATGGACATGTAGCTCAGTTGTCCACTCATCTGACTGGACCCTTCTTGACCTCTCCTTGTTAAGTTGATTAGGAAATGAAACAACTCTGGAGTTGAAAATCTCCTTTCTCCGTTTGAGACTGGGGAGAGATCAGCAGCTGGAGCCCATAAGCATAGTCAAGGCTGTTTCATCCCAAGCAAATACTGTTCTTCTTCCCAGGCTGATATTTTAAATATTATTGTTGCTGATGGGAATGATTGCCAGTCATTGCCTTCAGTATCTCAGGTTAGTGATACATGACTTAATTCTGTGTCATCTCAAGACATCCCCAAGGTGAGGGGGTGGTTTCACAAAAAAAGGAAGTGAACTGTGTGTGTCTGGTTTCATTATGAGGCTGGGACTTGTATCGGTCTTCATACCCCAGGGACAGGACACTGCGCAGAGCAGAATTCCTGAAATCTGTTTCATCATTAAACATCCTCTTGTCTTAGATAGTTCTCTGTAGAAGAAATAAGTAAATATGGTAAATATTTATTCCGAGTTTCCTCTCGGAATTGACCAAGCAGGATTCAGCACAGAACACATTCTGAGTCAATTCTCAAAGGTATTGTTTACTAAGTTAGTTATCACCCTAACTACCCACTGCTTTGTAAGCCTGGTACAATTTCATGATTTAAAAATCTCTTGAGCACAGTTCTCTTTCGTGTGTTCCTTTGCCTCTGAGTGGATAAACAAATACAGAGGAGGGGCAGGGGAAATGGTATTGTAGAGGAACACTGAATAATAGGAATAAATATCAAGGTACCATTGTATACACAAACACAAATAAGCTTCTGAAATAGAGAATATGGGGAATTAAAGTCTGTGTAGGCTTTAATTCCTACAGATTCAATTCTAGTCAGTGATGTAAGGGAGCTACCCAAAACACTAATGAAATTGTGATTTGCGTTGCAGGACTAAGAAGGCGATAGATTATTCCATCTATCCCTCACTGTTAAAATTAGGCTATATTTGGAATCACATTTTGATGGACATATTGGTAAATGTACTGTTGGCTATTGTGTGATATTAGATTTAAGTGGTTACTTTTAAGTTTAGAGCTTTTTTTCCAAAGGACAATGGCTCAAGACAGTGATGGCATGAGAGCTTGAAAACCATGTCCCAAGTGACATTTGAAGGAACTGGAACCAACTACTTAGAGAAAAGACTTGGGGTGAACTGAGGTGGAGCCATAATTGCTTCATAGCACATGTGTAGGTATTGTCCATGCTCTGGGCATCCTGGAAGGCAGACCAGTGTTTCTAGGCTACAGGGAGGCAGTTTTGCCCCAGAGAGAACTCTCTAATGATATCTGCAATGATAATGTGCATGTAATTCTCCAAAATGAACTTGGCTGCTCAGGAGATAGTACCTTTCTTCTCATTGGAGGTGTTTAATCAGAATCAACCACTTGGTGGTCAAACCTTTGAAGGTGGGTTGTACTGGCCAACCCTGAAAATGCTTTTCACTCTGCTGTAGTACTTATTGGTGTTTATTTCAAGAAGAGTATAGGTTTACTTTTCATTAACCATCCATCTGATTAAAATAATGAGCAATTGATGACAAATAAAAAAAGTAGCCATGACTCCAGAGCTGCTGCTGGCACCTGAGGGTAATTTTATCGAATAAATATCTCCTAAATACTCCTGTGTTTATGAAACTTTGACTTCAGAATATGAAAAGGTCTTCTTATCTCAAGAAAGAAAAGGGAAATGTATTGACTACAAACCCAAAGCCAATGAGCTTTGGCCATCTTCCTCTTTGCTTTAGTAGGGAGCCTTGGAGAGAACAGGAAGCCTATAGTTGATGCAAGAAGTTAGTTAACTCAAAATATATATATATATATTGGTGCCATCTTAGGGTATAATGTGGAATGAATCTTAATTACTTTGAAGCTTAGGGCCCCAAATTTTGTCATCTAAAATAAGAACTTTTAAAGCAGATTGTGATGACTAAGCCAGGGAACTTGCCCCATCCTTCACTTTTCTTCTTGTTCAGTTAGTAACAGTAGACTTGCCACCCCCATCAATAGATAAAAGGACTGAAAAACAGGAAGCAACATCAAATAGTTTTAAATTACTTTGGGAAACTCCTGAAAGTGGGTGTAACATGTGTGGGCCTTTAAAAATGAATCATATTTATGCATTTGATGTATAGCGACTTAATTATTTCTTACAGTTCAGCCTAACGTTCACTGGCATTTTTCTTTTCCTGGCTACATTTGTTCCTTCCTTGATGTGTGTTACTGCCTTTGGTTTGGTTCCCACTAGTACCAAACCAGCTGCCGAAATGTGTTACAAAGTACTAGTATGTATGGGAGAAAGAACCCACAAGAGATAAAAGAATTCGATGATTGAAAAAAATTTAAAATTTGGTTAGTTGACCCATAGCCAGCCCCTGATATATTTGGCTACAGAGCAGCTAGATGGGGAAAAAAATGTGACTAACATGTTTCAGAACAGTCTCCTCAAAACAACAGTGTATTGTTGTGTATTCTGAAAGCCCCTTGCATCCACCTCCACTTCCTCATCCAGAGGGTCGATGTCTATGACACTCTCAAGTGCCTACCTACAGTATGCAGGATGCACAGTATGAGCTACATGTCCCCAGAAAGGCCTGGCACCCACCATCTGTGCAGAGAGGACAAGAGTACAATTTAAGCTCGTGTGCATATGTATAAATATTAAAAGAATCAAGCTAACCAATTGGTTGCATGACATAAATTCTGTCCTTCTACCTTCACACAATGACCTTCAGAGGGCCAGCTTTTTCACAGGCTCCTTGGAGTTCTAAGCTGGGATATGGTGTATAGGGAGAGCCATTGCACACCCTGACCCTTCTTTCCTGCTCCTTCTTCTCTCATTCCCCCCTGCTCTATCCCACACTACAGGGGCCTGGAGGCATGCATCGGGACACTCCAGCGCACCCACCCAAGGGACATCCACGTCTCCTTCAACAGCTAACCCTTGGCTGTTTGGTCATCCCTCCTGGGGTGTAGCCCATCAAAAGGAGGAAGGGCCTAGGGAAATGTTCTTCATTGACCCTGGAAGCTCACTTGGGTGGGAAATTCTTTAGTATTAAAGGGGGAAAGCGTAAGTTGAAGGCGGGGAGAGGGGGTGAGGGAGGATGCGGGGTGTGAGGTAGACAGATGTTCCTTAGCCTGGCCGATGGGGCTGCACTGCCTGAGGGAAATTCTGTGGAACCTGCTATACCTCTTGTTCCCTTCTGATGCCAGTTACTTCCCTTCACACAGTGAGGGCTCTGAGAGCCAGAGCCAGGCAGTGAACTCTCCACGAGGAGCATGGTGCTTCTGAGCATGGCAGGGGCAGGTACAGGCTCTGTCCGGAGGTTTCAGTAGAGCATTTTGCCTGATTGTTCCTGAGGTCTTCTTGTTCGTTCAGCCTCTCCTTCCAGCTTTGTTCCTGTCCCCTTCAGCATGCCCCCTCCTTTCCATACACCCCTAGATCTCTAACTCGGGGCCCAGATTTAAGGATTGCTCATTTTTAGAGTCTGTCGCTCAGCTCTTTCTTTTGTCCTCTCCTGCGTAAGTGACCTTAATAAAATTGCAGGGAATTGTAACACTTTGGGGAGGGGGGGTGGAAGGGAGAAACTATTGAACCCTCTATACCTGAAGATGGTAAAGCAAAAGGCCTGTGGAGTGTGTGGTACCCTTTTTGCCACTTTTTTAATCACTGACCAGGCCACTTAATCTCTCTATACCTCATTGTCCCCAAGGTCAGGAATGGAAAATAATGACTGTCTGTTTCTAACTGCTTCAAATGGATGTCTTTAGGACAAATTTCTAAGAATATATACGCAGGGCCATCAAACTAGCCCATCAGGTCCCCTTCCAGGAGAACTTCATTTAACTCTCCGGTAGCTTTTTTCTGTGACAAGAACTATGATTCAGCTTTCCCTAAGTTGACAGAAAAGCATGAAATCTGTTTCTAACAGATGTTCCCCCATGATCCCCCAAACGTAAACATGTTTGCAAGACGATAGTGAGACAACCTGTTTACACAAGGAAGTACTTTAAAAAAGCAAACAAGAAAGCATCACCCAGAGCAGCCACTGTGATCAAAGTGCCGTCAATTATTAGGGTGTAAAGGGAACTGATGACTCAACTTAGCACCACCGCGGTCTCCAGATTTCAGTTTCGTAACAGAGTTTCTTTTCAGGAATATTCTTCATTTACACACAAATCCGATTTTCTTTCTAAAATGTTTCTCGATTTTTGTCAAACCGAAATACCAGGATCCCTTCAAAAGGTGACTCCGATACCCAGGTTATGCTCAGAGGAGCGTCCTGCCGAAATGCTCTACCATGGGGAACTGAGGGGTTTACTCCCGGACCTTGGTGCCCGAGAGGAGGGACAAGGTCTTCCACATAGCAGCTCCTGGCTTTCTGCTGCACGTCCCCAGTTAGTCAGACGCAGCACAGAAACTCTCAGGCTGCACAGTGGTAGAAAATAACTTTCTGAATCAATCAAAGTGTGATATCTTGATACTTTCACATGCCTGGGTATTCTGGGCAAATGCGTGCTTAAATCAGTGACTCATGGATCAAGATGCAAAGTAGGTCTCTGCATGCTGGCTGGCTGGAAATCAGTTTTTAAAACTGAAACAAAATATAATCCAGTAAAATATATGTGTCATTTGTGTCACGTGCAGCCATTTTGGTGAAAATAACCACCACTCTCCCTCAAAGTAGTGTACACTGGGAGTCTGTCCTGATGTGATGAGAAAAGTTGTACATAAGGACAAGTATCTACATCAAAACCCATGAGAAGTCCCTGCTGATACAGGAGGTTCAAATCTCCTTTAGGATGTGATTTCCCATAGAAGCAAAACTTTGAGAATGGTGAGGCCAGACCCTGTGACATCCTTATCTAATGATTCTCACTCAGGCGGAAGGCTGAGATCCTGGCCTGGTATCATAACACACTTCAGTAACGCCAGGTAGCCCGGGTCTCAGGAACCCTCTCTGAGTCATCATCATATGGGTTGTCAGATTGTGATGCAGGAGCAGTACCAAGGGAAGAGGAACTAGAAGTGTGGGCTCTTAGTGTTGGCAGTGCTCTTTAATTGCTCCATTTATGTTCTAGGATCTACCTGTGCTTTAGAATACTTAAAGATACTTAAACTCCAATCCACAAAACACACACACACACACACACACACACACAACTGTTAGAATTAGCAAACAAGTGCGGTGAGGTTGCAGGATAAAAGGTCAACGTATAAAAATCAATTTTATTTCATATATAAGCAATGAAAGACTGGAAATATAGAAAACAACCCTATTACAATAGTATCAAAAAGAATGAATTTCTTGGGAATACACTTAACCAAAAAAGTACAAGATTTATACACTGAAAGCTATAGAACACTAGGGAAGAAATCAAGAACACCTAAATAAATGGAAAGACATCTAATAGATTAGAAGATAATATTGTGGAATGTTAATACCACCTAAGTGACCAATATATGGTACATATTCAACACAATCCCCCAAATCCCAGGTAGTTGTTTTGCAGAAATTGACAGGCTAATTTTAAAATTCATATGGAAATTCAAAAGTCTCCAAATAACTAAATTAAACTGGGAAAAGAACAAAGTTGGAGAACTTTCTGATTTTAAAACTTACTACAAAGTTTTGAAGTCAAGAGAGTGTTGTCATAGGATAGGCAATGAATAAAATTAGAAAATTCAGAAATAAACATTTGTAATCAGTTTTCAACAAGGGTGCCAGAACTATTTGATGGGGAAAGAATGGTCCTTTCAACAAATGATGCTGGGATAACTGAATATTCACATACAAAAGAATGAAATCAGACCTCTACTTTATACTATATACAAAAATTTACTCAAAATGGGTCATAAAACTATAAGAGTTAGAACTATAAAACCCTTAAAATAAACATAGGAATAGATTTTTGTAATATTAAGCATTGGCTTCTTAGCTATGACACTTAACAGCACAAGACACAGAATAAAAAATAGAACTCATAAAATTAAAAACTGTCTTTCTAAGGAAACCATTTAAAAAATGAAAAAGATGACCCACAGAATGGGAGAGAATATTTTCAAATCCTACATCTGATCCAGGATTTATGTGTAGAATGCATAAAGAATTCTTACAAAAAAATAAATATACCAATTAAATAATAGGCAAATGAGTAAAATAGGTATTTCTAAAACACACACACACACACACACACACACACAACACACACACACACACACACACACACACAAGTAGCTAGCTAATAAGTGCATGAAAAGATGTTCCACATCATTTTTCTTTGGGGGAGTGCAAATCAAAACTACAATGGAATACTGAAAAAAAATCTAAAGGTTGGTATTTTCATCTCTATTTTTTCATGTTAGGAAATTGAGATTTCATTTGAATTAGGTGGCCAGAGGCAGTCAGCTGGGATGGGACCGGGTCTGTCTGACTTCGGGCTGTTCTCTTCCCACTGCTCCTCCAGCAGAACCCTGTCTCCTGGTTGCATAGAGACCGGAGGGCCTGCTGCTTAGAGTGGTGGGCGTATCATTTCCAAGGGGCATAGATAGGAAAGATTAAAGGATGCTTTTGGAGAAAAAAGCAAAAGTATTTAAATACAACTTTTTTTACGGCAAATTAAAAAATCAAGTTTAATTTTTTTAAGAGTGCTAGAAAAGGCCAACAGAGAAAGAGAAGGGGGTGGGGAGGGACAGCAGAATCCATGACAGCAAATGAAAGAGCAGAACCCAAGAACATCAGGGCGGCACAGGCACGGAGATGGCGAGGGAGATGAGTATCACCAGCATGCCACTGACGTGGGGAGAGGCACAGCCATGCTGACAGCGAGTGTGAGGGGAAGCCAGGTGCGGATGTTTCTAGAGCCAAAACAACAAAGGTCATTTCTCATCCAGAGAATGTCACCTGGGGATGTGCCAGGGACCAGGATTCAGTACTGGGGCCTGTGGGTGAGTGAACCCAGGGGATTTTAACCTGGGTTCACGGATTCCTATGGGTCCATGGGTTCACAGGCTTGTCAGGGTTCCCGAACCCTTCCTGCTATGGTGAAAGGTTTTGTGTCTGTGTGTCTTTTTCTGGGGAGACTATCATCGGGTTGTTCAAGGACCTCTAACGGGAGAAGGGTTTTTTGAAATGAGTTTAGATGTTTCTCTTCAGGTGCCAGGCTAATTTCCCGGCTGTGTGATAGATTGTGTCCTATGGTCTGGCACTCCTGATATTTGGAATAAAAATGAATTCTTAGAGAATGATCTCACTGCCTGCAGTGCTGTCTGACTCTGCCCTGGCATCTGATAGAACTTGTTAGGGGATTAGGTAAGACAGGATGTTGGTACATTTGAGGTCATTAAACTGAGAAGGGAAAAAGGAATCTTGCTAAATATATTGTGGAGTGGAACTCGATGTTGAATAGCTAAGGGACATTCTTTGTGCTCTGTGCCAGCGCTTTGAAACCCTGCTTAGAAACAGACTGGAGTGGCGGAGACAGCTCCATCTAGATGTGTTGTGTTGGTAAATGCCTGTCTTTCCAAGAAATACTGTTTAACTTGTCCTTTTATGGAGGAAGTGTGGAAGTTGTGCTGTCCTGGTTTGCCCAACATTTTTGTAAGCTGATACAATAATACAGATCCCCTAGAGAAACAACAAAAGCTACTTTTTCACCTGGTGACCAGCATTCTCACCGTTCCAGCTTTAAGACCCTGGGAATAATGGAGAATATGTCACAGAGAGCATAATGTGTATGCAAGGTTGTGTTTGATGAACTGTAACCCCCACAAAAGCTTATTTTCTGCCTGTCTTTTCCTGCTGTCTTTATGTTTGGAGGTCCTGCGATCTTATTCTGTTCTTACTACTCAGAAAATACTCATTTGAACATGTGCTGCATTGGGTCGTGGTGATGGTTGCACAACGAAGTGAGTGTATTTCATTCCACTAAACTGCACTTGAAGATGATTAAAATGATAAATTTTACGTTTTGCATATTTTACCACAATAAAAAAATGTATTGGATACTACAGAGGGAAAAACCATTTTCCTTTTGAGATGGGAATTCCACGTACCATTATGTGTTAAATGTCAAGCCCTTTCCTATGTGTGATATGAATACGTAGGTAACAGGCAAAAACATGTGTGGGATGAAAATTCTCATTTAAGTGCTGTGTGGTCTCCACTCTGCACTCACTGGTGTGGGATCTGGGACTGTGTATCCAAAGCAGACGACAGGCCCTCAGTAGGTGCTTTCTCCTTTCTTCCTCCTTTCCTCACATCTCAGTTTCCTCTGTAGTAAAATGAGTAGGTTGAACTCGTTGATCTCCACGGTCCTTTCAGTTCTGCTGATCTGTGGAGTATGAGAAAAAACGTTTTAAAGGTCTGCAGAACAGTATACACTCCATATGGACAAACACAGCCCCCCCGCGTGTACACACAGCAGCTTCTGCTGCTTCTCACTTTCGCTCTCCTCTGTCCCCCTTCCTTCTCTTCCTCCGCCTGCCAAGAATCAGCCATGAGCTTGGAAATGGGAGTGGAGAGGAGAAAGGATTGAGGTGACCTGAGACAGAGGGCTGGGACGTCAGGCTGAGTGAGGGGCCACAGCAAGCCTGGACTTGGCCCTGACCGTGCCACGTGATTGTGGGCACGGTCGCATTCGGGGCTGCAGTCCCAAATTCTCCACAGGGTATGTGACCACAGCAAGATTAAGCATGATTGATTTTTATGCAAGGCAGATGGTGGCAGGAACGTGGAGACTGTAAATCCAGAGAGAGAAGCTGCGTTTGTCATGTGAGGAAGAAGCAGCAGGAAGCAGAGCCCGTGTGGGAGAAGACGTCTTGTGGGGAGATGGCAGCTGGAGGGGGAAGGGAAGGCAGGTGCGTGGCCAGAGCCTCCAGTCAGGGTTCGAGCTGGGAGCAGATTAGATCTGGCTGTAATAAATCATAGCCATGAGTACCCCCCCCAAAAAAAAAAGGTTGAAGGAAAAGACAGGTAGAAAATAAACTTGGGGGAAGGGGAAAGGGGGATTGAAAACAGAGAGGCCAGTTGCCATGATAGTAGCAGCCAGCCAGGTTAGAAATGATGATGATGGCAATAGAGACACAGGGGTGAGCAGATTGGAGATATAAATTGATTATAGAATCAAAGCACATGCTGATGGATTAGATGGTAGAAGTGAGGGGGAGGTAGGAAAGTCAAAGGTAACTCCCAGGGTTTGGGTTGGAAAACAGGGTCGATGATAATGCCTTTTCCTGAAATAGGGCTTCACACTCCCCTTAGACACCACGTGCCTCCCATGTATGTCGTCGGGGTCCTTGTCTGGGCTGGCAGACCTCACCCCTGCTGCAGTGATCAGCTCTGCAGACTCCACTGGCTCACAGGGGGCCTGTCCAGCAGCAGCTTTCCTTGTGTGCGACCCACTTGTGCAACCAGGAGGTACTTGCCCCTGGCAGATGAGGCTGCAGGCATGTGCAGCTCCCCAGGAAGAAGTTGGCTGGTAGGTGAAGCACACAGATATGGAGAAGGAAGCAGAGCGCCCTAAAGAGCCCAGGCCAAGTGCTGAACCTTGGAGGAGTCAGGCACTAGAGAAGGCCATCCGAGTTCTCAAGAAACTGCCTTTTCCTAAGTGGACAGGCAGCCCCTCCAGTGAGTGCCCATCTGCACTCCTGCAGATCAACTTGACACTGTCTGCATGACTTTGTACATGATCTTTGACATAAGGATGGAAATTACGGTATTTTTGAATAAATAAATGCTTCGGGCATATTTTGCTTGGGCATGGCAGGAATGGTGACGCTCTTCAAAGACGGACCCAGAGTGAAACGCCGGATACATTATAATCCTATGCTTATAACTTGCCTTTGGAGAATGATCTGGGTCATATTTAGTAAGACCTGATAGTACCATTTTTAAAGAAACTGCAAATTTTAATCTACTTCATGAAATACAATCATCTTAGTACTAACAAGCTAATCAACTCTTTTTACACAAATAATTAAATTGCTTAGGCCCCACAGCTTTATCCCTTTGACATTTTGCTAGCAGCATGTATAAAAGAGGTTATGTTTTCTTGGGGGAGAAGAATGTCGTCTCCCAAATGGTGGATGGCAGTGTTGCACAGGAAAAGGAGGGGACCCAGGAGGGCATGTCATCTGCTTTCCATGAATGTGACCTTAGACAAAGCACTTTGCCTCTCTGAGCCATGTTCTCTCATCCACCATATGGACCAATAATACCTGTAAAATTCCTAGCATAGCTCCTAGCACATAGAAGTTTCAGTAAATGGTAATTAACATGATGATTATTATTATTTATAATAAATACATGCCAATATCCCATTCTTAGAATATGAAATCTACAGAAACTCAAAACATGAATTTAGGTTACTTTTTTATTTTTTTTTTATTGATTTATTTTGAGAGAGGAGAAATAGAGACACCGATTTGTTGTTCAACTTATTGATTGCTTCTTGAGTGTGCCCTGACTGATCAAACCTACAACCTTAGCATATTGGATGATGCTTCTAACCAGCTGAGCTACCCTGCCAGGGCTATCCTTGTTTCTTTTTAGCTTTTCCTTTTCTGGATTATCAATGGCACAGAGTGCTGATTGCAAGCTCTTCACTATACATTGGGAATTTAAACATCTTGAATATCAAAGAAGTGAACCTTCTAGCTGTGGTTCTCCCACTAGAATACTTGGTCCTAATACCTGAGATGTGTAAGTGGAAACTTTCAGAGATGGTTTATCTTCATTTTCTCCATCCGGTCTGAAATGGCCAAATATCCTCCCTAGTTCTTTCTCTGTGGCAGGAAAAGAAAGGAAGAAAGAAAGAAAAAAGAAAGCACATTTCCTTGCATCATCTTTCCATGCCAGTAGAACAAAACACAAAAGCCACAAGACTATGATTCAGAGGTCTCTGCTTTACACAAGTGACTATTTAAATTCTGTATGAAATGTAGATTTTAAAAAATTTCATCTCTGTAGTTTCCAAAAATTAACGTCAATTGAAAATCCTTCTGACTATAAAATGATGTGTGACTCCCCAACTAATGCTTCTGAATATGATGAATAAGGATCCCAGAGCCACTCACAGCATGTTTATTACTGAAGCTGTCACCGAACTTTTAGTAATATTTTTATACAGCATGGGGCCAGCAAAACATTTGAGATTTGACCTTTTCTAATAGATGATGGTCTCTAAATGCAATTTGTATTATTAGAACTACATTTTGAACTCTTACTTTGTTTTCTAACCATTGTAATTTATCTTTCTACTCAATCCAGAGTGTGTGTGTGTGTGTGTGTGTGTGTGTGTGTGTGTGTGGTGTCTATGTGTGTGTAGGTAGGTAAGTAGTTATGTCAATGTGCAATAGTCATTTATTAGCCCTAAAAATCAATAGTGTGACTTTGGGCAGGGGGACCAGAATGGCATTTTGAAGCCAGGAGGACAGATTGGCTCATTGCTATCATCCGAGTACAGCCTGAGTACATCCTATTGGGATGCTGAGCAAAGTCAGCTTTTTTTGCTTGGTGAGGCTTTCAGCTCAGGTGATAATATGCATGATGTCCCTGTCCTTTTGCCTTTAGGCACACATGGATTCAGGTTCAAACAAAAGTATAAACCAATTCTGAATGTTTTGTCTTCTTTTTCTTTGTATGGCTTTAAATCCCAGTAAGGTAGGAAGAGGTGATTAGGATGGAAGAGAATTGATAACAGAAATTCATGGGAAGCAATATTGGAAATCGGAAGAGCACTAAACTAACCCATTCTTATGTTTCTTAGAAACTATGTTGTTGGTGTTAGTCCTGTGATGTAGATAAAAATACATCCACCTGTAATTTCCTGGGAAAAAGCAAATAGGACTTTGCGCATCAGGTCCCATGAAAGCCACTAAGGAAATCTTATCTAGGAGTTGAGTTGGAAGGATAGAGAATGCAATCAGCCTGACTTATACCAGAAGTACCTGCAAGAAAACCTGATCGTTTCACAGCTAATTGGTATAAACGTTCCTCTGCCCACTGCTTGCAGCTGGAGACCCACTTATACTTTTATGACTATTGCCGTAATTAAATGCCATTTACTTCTTTCTTAGCTTAGGAAGGCAGGTCCCACTGACTTTTTCTTTTAAGTAAATTTAAGTGTGTGAAAGAGGAAATTACTTACAGATGATTTCTCATATCTTGGATCTGCTACTTTATTTGTAAGTGAATCAATGGTGACCATTCAGCTATCTCTTTTTTAAACTTTCCCCTGCTTCGGTAACAGTAAATATGGAGAAATGAAAAAGAAGCACTTTCATGCTTAGTGTAGCATTACCACCTCTCCTCACCCACCTTTTCCTAAGAGCAGTCTGCTGAAACACTTCAAGGCTCTGTGAGGTCTTTGGACGTCCATGTAGCTGAGCAATGTCGTGAGCGCAAGGTATCCGTGGCTCTCCTTTTCATCATTGCTTTGTCAGTAAATACTTGTTGAATGAATGGCTGTGAGCCAATGGGCTTCTGGGGTCTGAAATCTCTTTGAGAAAACGAGTATGTGAGGCAGCCTACACAGAGCTGCACTGCCCAGGCAGGTACCACTAACCACACGTAGCTATTTGAATTTCAGTCCATTTAAGTTTATTAAAATTTAAAATTCAGTTCCTCTATCCCATTAGACACCTTTTAAAAGAGCTCCCATTAGACGCTTTTTAAAAGAGCTCAACAGCCAGGTGTGGCTGGTCGCTGCCATGATGAACAGCACTGATACTGAACGTTTTCCTCATCGCAGGAGGTTGTGTCAGCCCTGGGAAATGTCACTAGAAAGGCCTGAGCTAGTGGCCAGATCTTTGTGAAGTGAAATTCCCGTGTGAGCACGATGCGCACTCACACTGTAAAAAGTAGCCCTTTTACATCTCTCCCTCAGTGCTTAAGGAGCTCAGCCACGAAAGGGGGTGGTCCACGGAGGTGACTCTCTCTGTGAAGCTGATAGCCACACAGCAGTGGCGCTATCAGCCACACTGATAATCCAGTAGTATGCACTTCTTTAGCTACACCGGTTAATAGAGTAGTGAAATACCTATATTCATTAATAGAGAGATGCTGTTTCAAGCACGTCCAGAGAGGCTCCTTCCTCTGCCTCCGGAGCCCTGGCCATTTGCATAGGATGCCTCCAACCTTCCCTTTAATTAAATAAAAAAGTTAGCTGATCCCTATCCCATCCCTGGGAGTAGGAGGCTGCCAAGGACCCTCACCGGATGGACGGTGGGTGCTGCCCGTAGCCTCCGGGAGGGACTGCTTCCTAAGGGTCTTTCTTAAGCCTGTCCCCTCACTAGCAAGGCCAAGTCACAGGTCCCAGAGCCATCTGCCCCATAAAGACCTTAAAGTCATTTCCTCCAACCCCTTCAAATTACTGCAGAAATCAAGGCCCAAAGTCACTCAGCCAGCTCCTGGCTCCCTTCAGAGATAAAACCCAAGTTGCCTGATTCAGGGGGTTTTTAGTTTGGGGGTGGTTGGGTTTTTATTGCCATATCTTCCTGTTGTCGCTTTTCTTAACTGTGGGATGAGGATTAATCTCTTTATGCCTCACAAAGGTGTTAGTAAAAAGAAAAACGATACCCAACATTGTGTGTAGGACTTATTGTTTGCAAAAATTTTCTTGGCTGCGTTTTCATTTCATGCTCACAAGAGCCCATGAACTGTATGAGACTCAGGGAATAACCTGCCCAAGAGAACAAAGCCACTGTGTGTGGCAGAGGTCTACGTCTCTTAGGGCTCGGGGAACTTTAAACTCGTGTAAATGTAACATAACATAACCACGTGGCATTACTAGTTTTTAGCTTGTGGTATTTTGCAGTTTGAAGATTTAGTGACATTGGAAGTGGCAACTTTGTTCAAGCAATGCTTTTTTTTAAATTTTTCTATTTTGCTTTGATAATGTGCCAACTGCACAGGCTTTGGTTCAGCATGAAAACTGAAGTGGGCTGCTTCTAAGTACATTTTTAAATGAGAGAATCCAAATTTGTAATTAGCTTTAGAAATGCTAGTTGGGTAGTTTGAGTATCTGAAGAGCTTCTGACAGTCATTTCTGTTATTGCTAGTGGTTTACTCTTTGTATCCCCCCCACCCTTCAGCAGTTGGATCCTTTGGGAAAAAACCAAGTGTGTTCTTGGAGTGGTCATTTCTTCCTCTGTTACCACTTTAGTTTTCACATCCTATAGTCCTGGTATACTTAGACAATATCTGATCGTAGCAAAGAAAAATCATTTGAAAGCCATTCTACCCACTGGACACCTAATAATAACAGAATGAAATTTAAATTGTTAGGAAGAAGCCACAGAGAAGGTAATGGTCGACTTTTTGAGAGCCTTTTGTCTTTTGGACTTTTGATAATTTTAACAGAAACATTTCTTACTTTTAGATAAAATTTTTGGAAAGATCAGTTTAACTCACTTCCAAAATAAAATTGAAATTTGTTGGCATCTCTCTTTTTCTCTCTCTACTTCAGCCATTTTATACTATATGCTATATCCTGCTATGCAGAAATTGAATTTCTAGATAAGGGGAAGAGCGAAATCATTTCATTCTATATAATAAAAAAATATCCCTTCAACATTTTCTTATTATCTTATAAAAATTGTGGCTCTCCATACCAATTTTCCTGTGGGTTAAATACATATAAAGGGAAAAGAGAAAATTTTTAGGAAAAGCTTACCTTCATATAATATGGAATGAAAAATTAGAAACAAAACTCTGAGTATTTGTGCATATATGAAAAGAGAATACTGGTCCACATTCCATTTTTCTCAATTCTGAATCCAAAAGGTTCCAAAACCAAAAAGATTTTTGGTAACTTCTTTGGTAGAAAACCCTGAGCACACAGGTTAGCTTAGAGGTCATCAATCGGGGGCGAGGAGGGACAGGACAGCAGGAGGGATAGGGAACGTTAACAGGCAAGGCTCGCTCTGCTAATGGACAGCTCTTCCTCCCCAATCAGGTGGACACTCACTGACCTGTTACAAGGTTGCCCCACAGAGCTTTGGGGTCCATGTCTGAATGGATTGCTGTAGCCTTCTCATCTCTCCCTTCGCCCAGTTCCCTGCATCCTAAGACTCGAAGCCAGCACAGGACCTGGAAAGATTACATGTAAGTTTTGATTAAGGTTTCTTTTCTCACACCAAAACAGTGGTAAATTTTTTCTGAGGTGATCATCACAAATAGCCTAAATGCACATGAATGACTGTTCTTTTAACAAAAGCATCTTGAAAATTAGAATTGAGGAAGGGAGCTGGGATTAGATTCTGCATATTGATGGTGCCTTAATTTATCGTTCTTAAACTTGAGTTTGCATCAGAATCATCTGGAGGGCTTGTTACAGTACAGCTTGATGGGCCTTGTGCCCAGAATTTCTGATTCAGTAGGTCCACGGCGGGCTGGGAATTCGCTTTTCTAACAAGTGTCCAGGCGATGTTGAGAAAGGTCTGGGACTCCACTTTGAGAATCACTGCTTTAGCTCATGTGACTGAAAGGAGGGATGTTAAAGGTAGAAAAGTGCATTAAATATTCAGTACCAAACATCACTCATTTAAGATATTTAGTGTTCCATTTAACACATTGATTCATCTCTCAGAAAAGGGAATTTTGAGGTCTTCTTATCACTGTCACATTTGAAGTCCAGCCAAATAGATGTTCTAATTCTGACCATTTTACTCCGGAGTCGCTCATACTAGTCATTCATTGCCTTTGGTTTTCAACAGGGCTGACTAACAGTGTGGTTATTAGGCTAAAGTGACAATGACTGTCTTTTGTAAGTTTGTTTGCTGTACTTTTAGATACTCTCCAAAGGGAAACATTTGTTTTCTTGGGGTGGGAAATACATTGCTTCCTTTCAAAGGGAATCATCATCATATCCGTCCTCATACACTTAAATGTGACTTGATTTTACAAAACACATGTGAGAAGGTAGGCACCGCTAAAAAGAAAGAGACCAAGTCAGCTAGTTCAGGTCTGCGTGGGGTTATGAGTTCCCAGGACTGACAAGTTTTAAGGATCAGCATGTTATTGTTTCAGCTTTGGAACAAGCCAGTCACCTCTCTGCTGAGGACAAGAATAATTGATTCCATGTTAATAGAAAAAAGTAGAAGAGTTTGGCTTAACAAATACACCCTTGGGTATATGTGAGCATTCATGTAAATGTACATATGTGCATGTGAATATATATGCATTTTACATTTATAAACTTGCATTGTAGAAATTTTAAACATTTTTTCTTCTGTTTCATTAAGTCAATGTGAGTGTAAAAATAACATGAGTGATGCTGTCCAGGAAATGTTTGAGAAACTTCTGGGCATTTTAAATCTGGGGGTAAGCACTGTGATTTATAGCATGTTCCTTGGGAATGGTAAATGTTATCATTCAAAGTATCACTTACAGTGCTTTTATTATAATCCTCTGGAATTGAGAATAATCACTTTTAATAAAGCAATTCCCAAGCAGCTATATAATGAAGGAGCTATATCTGTTGCCTAAACATTAGCAGAGCCCCAAATCCTGGAGATAGATTTCAGTTTAAAATGAAAATCACAAAATCCAAAAAATAAGACCAAAAAAGTGATTGGTGATGAAAGAGTCCCATCAGGAATTAATTCAAAGCTATCTTCAGGGGGCTGTCCAGTAGATAACAGGGCTGATATTAGGGCTGACAAGGTTGTGAATAATGTGATTATCTATTATCACACTATCTCACAAACTAAGGCATCCCTGGAAAGCACTAATTAGTTACTCTGCACAGCATTCTTGGAAAAAAGATTTTCATTTTATAAAGTATCTTCACTATGAAGGGGAAGAAGTGGGTTGGATCAGGTGCATGTTAATCCCTCTCCTGCTTTGGCATCTGTGAGTGTCCACATTTACACATCAGGTGTTCCTGTAGGATGACCTTTATGCCACTTTCATATCCACAGGCCAGGGAAGGAAGAAGGCTCCTGTGACACCTCAGGTAATTGGGGCTTCAAGCTCCCGCAGGACCTGGCTCACCTGCCAGGACCTGGCTCACCTGCCGGGGTCACTCCTGTACCCTCAGGTGAAGCACTCGAGTGACCTACTGCTTAGAGCAGCTCTGTGCAGTTCCGTGCGTGTGTGAGGACCATGGTATATGGGAACCATCTGTGCTTTCCCCTCACTAACCTAGAACTGTACTAACACAAAGTTTATTAATAAAAAAATAACTGAATACCAAACATATGACAATTCCTCAAAAAGTTAAACCTGGAATTACCACATGTCCAAACACTCCACTTCTGGGTATATACCGAAAAGAAGTGAAAGCAGGAACTTAAAGATATTCGCACACTCATGTTTATAGCAGAATTATTCACAATGGTCACTAGGTGGAAGAAACCCACATGCTTATCAACCAATGAGTAGATAAATATATATATATATATGGTACATGTATACTATGGAATATTATTGAGCTGTAAAAAGATGAAATTCTGACACATACTACACATGGATGAACCATGAGGATACTAAGTGAAGTGAGCCAGACACAAAAGGACAAATACTTCTGATCACCACTAATATGAGGTGCCTAGAAGAGTGAGATCCTTAGTCTGGAAGTAGAATGATGGTTTCTCGGGGCTAGAAAGAGAAGAGAATGGGAAGTGAGAGTTTGATGGGGACAGAGTTTCACTTTGGGAAGATGAAAAAGCTCTGGAGATGGGTGGTGAGGATGGTTGCACAACAATGTGAATGTGCTTTCAAAAATTGCTAAAATGGTAAATGTTATATATATTGTAACACAATAAAAAGAAACTGAGTACCTGAGATCACTTTCCTTCCGAGAATGCTGTGCAGAATAGCTAGTGCTTACCAGGGATGTTACCATTTGTGAGGCTGGAGTAAGAATGGGTGACCCTGTCCCTCACACCTCTCGCGGCCTCATACTCTCCCTGGCCTGCTTTTGTGCCAGGAGGAAGGGTCTGCAGAATGTTCTAATTCAGTCTTGGGAATGGATTTCCTATCAGGGCAAGGTCACATCTTTTTAGAAACTACCAAGAGGAAATGCCACAAACAACTGTAATCTTCCAAAACGCCCTTTACACGTATAGGAAAGCCGCTTCACTGGGACGGAGAGACAGGCACTCACCTGTGCTCCTGCAGTGGGGCTGCATATTAGTATACATTATATACATATACATTCATGTGTTTATATGTATGTGTATTTGGCTTAAGGAAAAGGCATAACCAAAAGAGAGATAACATAAGGTCATCAAAGTTAAAGTACAATATATACAAATTAGTCCCCTCATTTCCACCCCACACTTTCCAAACCTGCTTAGAAATAAACTCTATGCTCTTCACTTGGGTAATGGTGACAGGGCAAGGCAACAAAGGTTTTGAAGTCAGTCGCCATAGGGAGCTGGTAAGGTACCAAAAAAAAATAAATTTCTGAAACTAAAGGTTTTTATAGAAAAAATAATCCAGGTCAGCTTATTTCTCCTTGATATCCACGTGGAGCAACTAGCACCCTACATTTAAGTTGAAACCAAATGGATATAGAATCTAATCAAAATTAATTCAAGCCTGGCCTGGCCAGAGTGGCTCAGTTGGTTGAGCATCGTCTTGTGCACCAAAAGGCTGCTGGTTCAATTCCTAGTCAGAGCACATGCCTGGGTTGTGTGTTCAGTGTCCAATGGGGCATGTGCAGAATGTAACCAATTGATGTTTTTCTCTCACACATCAATGTCTCTCTTTCTCCCTCTCCCTCTCCCTCTCCCTCTCCCTCTCCCGCTCCCTCTCCCTCTCCCGCTCCCTCTCCCTCTCTCTCTCTCTCTCTCTTCTCCTTCTCTCTCCCGCTCCCTCCCTTCCTCTCCCTCACTTCTAAGCATCCTTCCTCTCCCTCACTTCTAAGCATATCCTTGGGTGAGGACTTCTTGAAAATTTCATTCAGCCCATGACTTTGGCTGGACACACGGACACATGTTTTTTCTAGAGAAGACCAGCAAACCAACAGTCACCCGGACGGGATGACATAAGGTAGAGAATACCAACAAAGATTCTGGGGGCTCTCTGTACAGCTCTCTCATATTTCCCAGCAATCAGTTGTGCCTGGTCCAGACACTGAATTCATGTTTAGTAATGGCTTGGCTACCTGGAACCCAACTGACCAGAACCCTAAATTAACTGCGCTTTCTACTTCCCCACCTCCGCAATACCCCCTCCCACACACCCCACCCTACCCTGCACATCCCACTTCCCTTTTTCAGAGATAAAGGTTCATAAAACAAGATAGCTCTGGTTTCGTAAAGGTGAAGAATAACTGTACCTTGGAAGGTAGTTGTAACTGATAATCCTGACCTGCTGAATCAATGGGATGGTTAAGGTTCATAACTAGGAAAAGAAACTGCTTCGGAAAGATCTTCAACAGAAAGCATTTTCCCACTGTCTGTCGATTAACCAGAAAATTGAAACAAACAAAACCTTATCTGCAAGTAGGTCTAGTTTACTGAGATTTTTTTGTACCTATTTTCATGCCTTAATAATAATCTAAAAATGTTGACTTAGGATGGGAAAATATACCATTCATTTTTATTTTTCTTGAGAAACTGTGCAAGTTTGGCTTTTATTACTTTTCCAGTGCCAGCATTTAAATTTTGGAAATCTTTTAAAGTTATTCTATTTATTATGTTTTATTACTTTTCCAGTGCCAGCGTTTAAATTTTGGAAATCTTTTAAAGTTATTCTATTTATTATGTTTGGAGGCCCTCAAAAAAGTTGTGATAGTAAGAGTGATGTATAATGTCATGAAGATATATGTCTAGCTCCTATAGTCATTGGAGAACCATTGGCATAGTTCTGAAACCAATTCTATTAGAATGTGATTATTTTGTAACATGTTGTTTCACAATTATGCTCTGCTCAAGGCATCATCAAAATTAATTTTCATTATCTGCACACACACTAATTGTACAAATAGGAATGATGTATGATATGGCAATATACATTAATATATAAAGCAGGCATTTCACATGATATTCCCTGTGAAGTCTCCAGATAAACTCAGCCACGCATATGTAAAGCTGCTTACCAAGCGCGCTCAGTCGTAGCACAAATAGTTTATCAACTTATTCTAATTCCCAGGCTGTTGATTTTTAGAAATTATTTGTTTGCTCTTTTTTTGGATACACCTGTCACTAGTGAAATAACACCTCGCTCTGAGCTGTGATTTAACCCAGGGAACGGCACCACATTCTTCTGAGGAATCCCCCATGAACTGATGGTTGTGAGGCCCTGGTGCCCGGGTCTGCACTGCAGCTGGACAGTGCACGGACCTCCGGTCGCAATGAGGGAGAGGGTTTCTGCTGTTCTCTCAAACAATATTTGCAGAGCTCTGCAGTGTGGCAGGATTTTAGAGTTCTCGGAATGCTTGACTAGGAGATATAATCTATTGTGTCTAGCAGAGATTTTTGCTGTGTTTCATGTCTGATTTGTCACCAGGCAAATTAAATTGAATCCCCCTCGAGTGTTCCTACTTACTAGAAGGAGCAGAATCAGAGAATGATTAATTATTTCCTTATGTTAAAACAGGAGTACCTTTATTTTCCTGATTGTAAAAGCAATGTCTGTTGTGCATAGTTTATAAGATAATAGAATAGAATAAAGAAGAAAATAAATGACCGATGTTACAACTACCCAGATACAAGCTACATCTTAGCTCATTCTTTTGTATTTTTGAAGACTTTTTTTCAGTTAATCAACTTAATTCCAAATTTACAAGCAATACAGTAAGTCCTCACTTACTGTCACTAACAGGTTCTGTGACTTTAAGCAAAACGACTTAAGACACCAGTTTTACTATAGGCTGATTCATATGTTATAATGAAAGGATGTAAGTGGAGCTTACGAATGATGATGTGAGACATTTTCTAGGGCAATAACCTTCTAGTTGCTTATTTTTCTCCCTTCAAATTACATTAATCAATTCATGTCAGAACAGATACCTGTGTGCATTCACCAGTGTGTTGATCAAGTGGGAAATTGCTGTTAACTGGTTCTTTTCATTTCTACATTCTATCAATAAAAATGATTATTGTGTAGTCCTGTAAGGTCCTGGTGGGCCTCTGGAATCATAAAAGAAGATCCAATTATGTACAAGATGGTTTTAGTGTTAAGTCAACGGATGGTGTTCCAGTTCTTTAAAAATTAATAATCAGTGTACTCTAAGGCAATTTGGCAGAAATGGAAATAGTTGATTAGCCAGATAGATTCCCCCATTTCCCATCCATGATCCAAACAATATGGACTCTAATAAAATTTTAACTTTATACCTGATAGTAACAAAATGTGATTCAGATATAACCCTGCCTGTGCCACAAACCAGAGAGGTTTCCTTCAGTTGTGCATCCTTTATCCCCCTTTAAAGAAGCGTCTCCTCAGATCCCCAGTGTTCCTTGGGTGGCGCTGCCATCTCTGTGCTTTCCTCTGGAGAGCACTACAATTCTGGATGAGGATGAATCCTAGCACTGAGCCAAGGTCCAGAAGGGCTGTGAGCACTGAAAGAAGACCCAGACAAAGTATACAGCATTCAGCCGGTAAAGGAGATTTTATTTTCAAAAATGATCTGAATCTGGCATTGGGTGTGACTAGATCTTATCATTCTCTCTTCCAGACGAAGGTTCTTTGAAAGCAGGTTCTCCTAGGTTCCTCTTGCTGCATCCCTTCACATCTTTTGTGTCCTTGAATATAACAGGGACTCCGTTAATATTTCTGTGTCTCTTGAGTGATGAGTGAATATGTTCAATTCAGATACCTGCATTTTGCCTCTTCTGCAGCAGACAAAAGGTGTCTTGATAAATGTCTGAGATTGGGTTGAATGCCCAGGTGTAGGGAAGTGGTGTACAGTACTTTGATCCTGTATAGAAGGAGATGCGAATGTGGATAAGGAGACTTTGGTTCTTTGTCTTTGGTTTCGATTTGACCTTTCTTCACTGAGTCAGTGTGTTCTCCCTTTTGCAGTAGGCGCGTCATTGAAGTCTGAGACTGCCCCTCGGACTGTTTCTGACACTGTAGCTGAATTTCCCATCACATTAACAGCCTGTATTTGTCATAAAATTTCAAGAACACGCTAAACGTCAGTTGATTTGCAGTTGACATTGAAATTAACTTTCTCTAATCCAAACCAGTGAAAACTAAAATGCTCCTCACCACATAAAAGTTTTGCTTTCGCTGTGTTCAAACCCCTCCCACCTTGTCACAGCACAGTCATTCAGAGTCTAGTTTGGGGGCGGTGTGGTTGTATCTCAGTGGTGTATGACCCACTTTTTCGTACCACTTCATTACCCGTGTCTCTACAACACTCGTCAGAAGTCCTGACGACAGTGGACTATAACCCGAAACAGGTTTCTGCTACGTCTACTCAGCGCTGCTCTAGAACCCTGCGTTATCAGAAGAAGGAGTCAGCTCTGCAGGGCGTGCATTACCTACCAGAGGATGACAGAACACTTACTCTAGTTTCTGGATAATGAGCAAGCACACAGGTAAAGATACTTTTCTCAGAGTTGACTCCTTTTGTGCCTTCATTATTGTGTTGAACTGACTTTTACATATTCATCACTGCCTGCAAATGGGTTCTGTTGTGCTTTGCAGAGGGCTCAGAGGAGCAAGCATTTAAATTGGTGCCCTGGGAACTTAATAACTTAACTTTTCATTAAAAGTCTAAAGAGATAATGATAGAAAATACTCTCATCTCTTCCTCTCTGTGGCCCTAGAAAACTTCTTGTTCGTCGTTTTTATTTTTGCTTTTTTTTTTTTCTTATTTGCTGTCAAAGCGCTTGTCTGTCAATATCAGCTTCTTTCTTGTCAGTGATGGCCATGTGGGTGATGCTGGATGAGCAGCAGGGGGTGGGTGGGACTGGACGGAGCAGAGAGAAGTGGCACAGGTGTGAGGGATAGGGTGGCACGGGATGCTGTGCCCTAGTGAGCAGTGTACTGCAGCGAACTAAGAGCAGATTTAAGACTGTGATACGGACCTCAGGTTGGCAAAATCACCCGATTTTGTTTCAGAAATGTTTGCTTCTGATAATCACGTTTGTGCGTTTGAAGAACTTCTCAAACGGTCATTGTTTCCAAACAAAATGTTGTAGGTATTGTCTTCCTGAATTTACAGACACGTTTTGGGGTGCACGTCTTCACTGAAAGTTGGCTGGCATGTGGCTTGTGGCAGGGTGGTGCCCGTGCCGGGCGGATCTCACTTGCCTGTGCGCTGAGTGACGCACGGGCGCGGAGTGTTTGAAAATGCCCATAGATAAGTCAATGTTGTTTTCCCTGAAAGTCCTGATGCAGAAAAAGAATGAAAGTACAAACACTAACTGGAAAAAATGTCACACGTTTTAGCCACTTTGCATCCCTTGTTAGTTCAAACCCTGGCTTGGGGTTTTTTTTTTTTTACATTTGTGAACTTGTGTGGTAGGTGGAGCAGTGTGGGTGGCCCAGAAAAAGTAGTGGTTAGAATAAGATTTTCCATTTATTGCCCTTTGTGCATGGCTAAAAATAAGATTCATACAAATCAGAATATGTAGTGCAAGCACAATCACTCTGTTAATTCTGATGACTGGCTTGCCCACATCTTTGTATCTGTCTGATAAGTGGTGCATTGGGAAATAAATGTGTCTGTCTAAGTAGCAAAAGGCATCCAGGGTTTTGCGCTGTTTGTCTACATGTGATAGTTTATCAGCATTTTCCCCTTCTGAAGGAAGAAAGACACAACTCATACATAAACAAATCGTGTCAGTGGAAGTTTAGGGGAAAATAGGTGATAGAATCCTTGAATCTTTTTGTAAGAAGTAATTGCCTTGTTTGAAATGCTGTTTTACAACCTCCATTATTCTGGGCTCGTTGTTAGAAAGTCACCTCTTGTAGTCTCAGAACAGCAAGGGAAGGATTTTGTGGTGATGTTGCAGAGAGATTGGAAAACTCTTTTGCTTATGTAGGAAAAGGGGTGGTGGGGAAGGGCGGGCGGGAGGTCAAGGATGAATGCCCTGGAGGACCCTCCATGGACACAGATGCAGAGGGGCAGTTGACCAAGTAAAAACTCCCCTTCATCTGATTGCTGACTCCACTGCAACCACAGTAAAAGCATGTCAGTTTGTGGCTAAAAGAAGCACCAAAGAGAGGTGGTGTCCATATTCACAGGGAAATTTTTACCTTCATGATCCTAGTGAGGGTGCTGTCCCCATGCCACTAGCTGAATGGCTCTGGCATTTCCAAAGAATAAGAATGTCTGCAAGTGCACTGAGCCTTTCAGTTTAGTGTAATTTGTGAAATAAGATGAGTCCAGAGGACAGTCATTCGAGAAACCTCTGGAAATTAAAGACTGAAAATCCCATTTCTCTTTGGTTTCTCCATCTGGGGCAGACAGTGAGGCATGGTGGTTACCGAGAGACAAGAGCTTTGGGAGAAAGGACACAGGATCAAATCTTAGCTTAGTTACCTGTTGGCCTTGATCTATTTTATTTAACCTCTTCTAGACCTAGATGTCCTCATTTGAAAATAGGAAAAGGGATAGTCCCTACCGCATAGGATGCGTGTGAGGATCAAATAACATATATGAAGCACAAAGCCAGCGCTCAGAAAAATGATGGTGGTTTTATTCTTACTTCTACCATTGCATCACAAGAACATGTTGGGGGGTTTTAGGGTACTTGGGGGTTCCATTCCCCTCTATGCTTGGAGTACAAATTTTGGAATTAAATGGACACAAGATCAGCCTCTCGTTTATTGTTTCTGGATCAGAAGATTAAAGGTCATTTACAGAGTAGTTGAGTTTTTCATACATTACTAATGCTATCTATCTGGAGGATCATTGTTTAATTTTTGTCATTAAGTTATACCATGTAAACATCTCTTTTCTTTTTTGTGTTATCTCTTACCCAAGGATATTTTTTCCATTGATTTTTAGAGAGTTTGGAAGGGAAGGGCAGAGACAGAGATAGAGAAACATATCAGAATTGAACCCAGGACCCTTCAGTTCACAGACTGGCACAAAATCAGCTAGGTGGCAACCTCTCTTTTCTTTTAAGATTAGTACTGTGTTGAACATACTTGGTTATTTTTACTTTCTCACGTGTTTTTTATTTAAACATGGGTATTTCAGTTCTAATATCTGTGCATGTTAATTGTGGTATCCACTGATGTACATTATGAAAGAGAAAGCACTAATGTTGTAATCAAGTAAGGTCTTAAATATGTCAGGTAGGCATAGGTAAAACATCAGGAGCATTTAGCTTCCATGGGTGGTACCATTCCCTCCAGAAAGCATTGCATCTGAACCATTCTGGTTATAAATCAACCCAGGTGCTGGCCAGCAGAAAACAATTACTGCTTCTTTTATTTTTTATTATTTTTGCAAATTATTTTATGTTTAATGTAATTTATACCTGCTTTTTTAGAAGTCTTTTTTCTGCCCACCAAAACTTTACATTAAAAAGCAAATAGAAGGGAAGGTCAATGGGGGGAAAAAAGAAGATATATGTACTACTATAGTAATACTTTAAACAATAAATAAGTAAATAGCAAATAGAAAAATCTAAAACATAGTTGGTAATATTAAATATATGAATTGCTTTATTATAAAATAAAAAAGGCAAATATGTTTATGTTTCATAAGGTCACAGTTGCTAGCATCCCTTAACTTTTTCAGTTAACCTTCAGAATTAGATGCTAAGAGCTCAGATCAGACTCTTCAACCTCCTCCATGACCTTCCTGGGATGCAGTTCCTTCATTTATCAAATTAAAAAAGAAATCATGACTACACCTTGACTTCCCTCACCTGGGATCTGGTGAGAAGTGATAAATGAGACCAATAAGCCAAGGAATTAAAACACAGTACAGATATAAAACAGTGATGGCTTGGCTTTGTCAACTGATATATTTTGCTAGCTTTTTTCAAAATTTCTTTCCATGTTTTTTTTTTCCTTTTTATAGTCTGTTCTGCCATCCCAATCACAGATACAACTTCTGATTTGTAATTTATATATTAACACCATCATCAGATTTCCTGGGTTTTTAATGTTAGAACCCCTCCGTCTGGGTGGGGATGGTTCTCAGGTCAGCTGCACTGGCAAGATCTGTCTTTTATTAGAATGGTCCTTTCAGTGCACCCAGACAAGCCTGTTTTCTGCATTTGTTCTGTTGAGTACAATGGGAGAGCAAATCATTCTAGGTGACTAACAAGGTTCCCAGCATTGCCCATGCAGCTTCCATCCCCTCCATGAACACATGCACTCGCTGCCCACTCATTGTTTTTGCCTGCCTTCCTGCCCTTTGCTTCAGGCTGAAGTTTCTGTAGAAATCATAGGTAAAAGAAGGTGATAAATCAGGCTCTGGCTGTGATTCCCTCCCACATCTTCTTAAGGAATGACAGAGATTCACAAATGCATCCCATTGATATATACCGTGTGCCTCTTCCTACAGTTTTAGCCTATCCTTCATGTGCAATTGGAAGGTACCGCCAGGCCAGCCTCATTATTCCTTTGGTTGAATAATGTAAAGCATTTGCAATGGAGATTTACTCTAATGATGTAAGTGCATGTCCGCCTTGCCGGCTTAATGCACTCAGTCATGGAATGCTTTAGAGTTTATTGCTAATGGATGGATCCCCAGGAAAATCGAAATTTTCAAATAAGATTGACATTTGGAGTGAGAAATATAAATCTAATGAGAACATTTCAACCCAGGTTTGTAATTAGGGCTGAATGGAGTAAATGTGTACACGTGCACCACAGAAAGGGCACCGCAGAAGGTGGAATTGCGCGCTCTGCTGTGAATGAGGGATGAAGGCCGATGTATCAGTGTCAGGCCACGACACTGTGGAGTATAAATGATACTGTCACCAAGTGCTGCACGGGGTACCCAGGGAATTCCACTCCAGTAAATTACATTACTTAGGCAGACCTGAAGGCATTGTGTCAGAATGCGGGCAGGGAAGAGAAGGCTGTCAGCACCACGCAGAAGATACTACAGTACAACTGGCTGCGGGGCTGGTAGTCCCTGGTTTCCTGTCTACCTGGCTGTTTTGTATTATCCTTGGTTAATTAGTTTTCAGAAGTTACCAATGTGTCCGTGTGAGAGCACGCTGTGTCTGCTTGGGGTATAGGTTACAATCGACTATAAGAGAATAAATGTAAGTTAATTTGTATAAACTGTTTAGCGTTGGATTCTCTCTCTCTCTCTCTCTCTCTCTCCCTCCCTCTCATTATTTGTAGCTGGGTGATATTAGATGTTCACTATGAGCTTGCCCTGCTTTTCTTTTTGTCAGAATCCATCATAGATCATTCCCTCTATAACATTGTTTCTTTTCGAACCCTGTCTTAATCCTTCCCTAACCCTTGTTTCCTCTCATCACCTGCCACCCCCCTGAGGGAAATAAGTTGTGCCAGTGTATAACATTGCATTTTGTGATAGAACTCAACGTTAAGAACAGCTGATATCTAGAGAGCAATTTGTGGAGAAAAACTGTTTTCACTCCTATTTTCTTTCATCCCTGCAGGGAAGCCAGGCCACCATTTTTTGGTTGATTTGTCATGCCATCTGAGATAGCACTAGGGAAAGAACCGGAGCATCGATCGTACCACTGCCTTCTAGGTGATTGAGGGTGTGCTAGTCACTGTTGTCCAGTGTGACTTCCAAAGCCAGTTCTTGCAAAAGCCAATACCCAGCACTCTGGAATTAGTCCTGCTCACTCCTCAATTGGAAAATAAGTGTCCTCTCCTGAATGAATAGAGATTTGAAACAGCATCCATGATGACTTTCTTCAATGAGAGATTGTCCTGAGTGAACCAAACCTGATCAGCATCTCTGATGATCTGTCATCAGAGAGAGCACGTGGTTTTCTGCAGTAAAAAGGTCCCTAATGGCAGATTTGGAACAACCTTTCTGAAATAGGTCACAGATAGATAGCAGTGAGAATAATATCTTCAATTTGACTTCCATTCTTTTCAAAATAATACTCTCTTCATTTCAGGGTATCACAATTTAGTCTTTATTTTGTAGCCGAAGTTACAGTCTAATTTTATTCACCCAAGCATGAAACATAAAACCGAGATACTTGGAAAACTAGTTTTGGGGGAGAATAGGAAAAACCTTGGTTTGAGGTAAGATAGCTGATATTTCTGTTTTATGTAAGATACCATCACCTCTTTTGTTTTCTCTCTCTACCTTCTTCCATCCAGTCCCCTCTACCTCCCTCCCCTCTGAGATCTGCTAGTCTATTGCATGTCTCCATGCCTCTGGTTTTATTTTGTTCATTAGATTCCTCATATAAGGGAAATGATATGGTGTCATCACCTTTAAAATGTTGTTTGTTGATGATTCTAGGATAATAACTAGGGGCAAGGTGCATGATATGAAATGTCTTCGTGCCATATGCCATCCTCAACATAGAAAGACTATGCTTATAGACTTTGCTTTATTTAGTAGAGTAATACCAAATGTCTGGGGCTCATAGCTATATGGGAAATGAGTGTCTCTCCCTAAAAAACTCACTAGAATTTTTCCCTTTTTAAATTATGTTCATTTTTATGGTATGCCTTATATATTATATTTTCTTTTTATCCATGACATCGATTGGGAAATCACATGTGTCTTGTCATTTACCATGGTAGTACAAATGTGACCTATCTCTTTGTCCTGGCCTGTCAATGCAGCATGCTGACAGACTGACTTGGAGTTTTTCTGAACTGAATCCTGACAGAAGGAATTTAACAGCATATAAAATGGAAATGGTTTGGATGTTCCTCCATTCTGTAGAGGGTCCTTTGTTCCCACCTACCCCCCATGTCTGACTATATTCTCTTCTTGTTCTTACGTTAAAATTGGAAAGGGAGAAAGGGGGAGCTCCTTAGGAGAAGTAGGCCTTTGGAGAATTGTGAGTGCTCATTCAGAAGCTATTCTTAGTTCTGGCGAATATAATGAACTTGAGCTTTGAGTCCTGCGCAATCTCTCATTAATGATCCCACCATCAGCATCACCTCTCCACCTGACTATGTTTTCCTCGAAAACACTGTATTTGTCCCTTAATATTCTGCATGGGAGCAACTTCCAAATAAAACACATCTTGGAAGGAATTGGGTCCTGTTACCCAACAGCCCTGCCTCTTTGCAAAAACCATCCCCCCTGGAGGATTACTGATTGTCCTATTAAGTGCTTCTATTTTGCATTATATTTAAGTCTGCTATAAGAAGAAACTTTCCATAGGCCTTGGTTGACTTGTCAAAAAATAACCCATTCACATGAGCACTTCACTTACATTATCATTATGGTGTTTCCAACTGACAACTGCCGCCACACACTGCCACGTTGGAGTTCCCAGTGCTGCAGAAAGAGAGACTTTTGTTCTGACTTTTAAGGGAAAATGCAAACAACAACACCAGCTCTACCACCAGAGAGCCCATAAAGCCGCGTTCAAATGAACAATAAGGACATTTGTTCACATATGACATAAGGATATAAGAATTTAAACAACAAGACCTCTTGTGAAATGTGGCAAAATACGCACCACAAACTTGAAGTTCTCTGCCTCAGAGAAAGCAGTTTTCACATGGGCTTCAAAAAACCCATTAACATATAAACCATCCTTAAGAAAAAAAAGAAAAAGAAAAGAAAATCACTTGTCTTGCTATATCATTAAAGCAATTTCTGTTCTATGGAAAGCCAAAATGCATTCACTTATGTAAGTACATGCACTATAATTTTTTTAACAGTACTCTATTAAGAAATGCTGTGCCTCTTCCCTCCTTCACCTGAAATGGGAAATTCATATTTTATCAAGACCTTTCTTGCCGAAACCGGTTTGGCTCAGTGGATAGAGCGTCGGCCTGCAGACTGAGGGGTCCCAGGTTCAATTCCGGTCAAGGGCATGTACATTGGTTGCGGGTGCATCCCCAGCAGGGGGCGTGCAGGGGGCGGCTGATCGATGTCTCTCTCTCATTGATGTTTCTGGCTTTCTATCCCTCTCCTTTCCTCTCTGTGAAAAATCAATAAAATATTTTTTTTAAAAAAAGACCTTTCTTCCTTTGAATAATATTTACTTCTTTAAAAATTCTTCCAATTACTTGGATTCAAGATGAAGTTTTTAAAGCATGTTAATCATACTCTAAATCCTCTGGCATTGATGAAGCATAACGAGGGAATAATCCTGCTTTGAAGGGAAATATTAATTGAATTTTCTACTTGTATTTGAACCCTCTCCTTTTTCGAGTTGTGCCTTTAAGAAAGGCTTGAGCTGAGACCCGTTTGCTCAGTGGATAGAGCATCGGCTTGCGGACTGAAAGGTCCCAGGTTCAATTCCAATTGGGGGCATGTACCTTGCTTGCGGGCACATCTCCACTGTGGGGCATGCAGGAGGCAGCTGATCAATGTCTCTCTCTCATCGGTGTTTCTAACTTTCTATCTCTCTCCCTTCCTCTCTGTAAAAAATCAATAAAGTATATAAAAAAAAAGGGGGCTTGATTTTATTTGCAAACCCCAGCAGGGCTATGGCAGAAAAAAGCAGAGATTTTCTTGTCAGTTTAGGTCAGGATCTCTAACAACGCCCCTAAATTGTTCCTATTTTGATGACTCAGATGTTTAAAATGTGACCTTCCAGGAGAAGTAGGGTGGGAAAGACCACGATTTAACTGACCAAAGGTGCCCCATCGAGCTAACTTTGTATTCAACTCTGAAGACTTTTAAGTATTTGCAGATGGTTATATATACAGCATTCTTGCAGAATCCTCCTAATGGAAGAAATGTTTTATCTCTTTCTCTGTTGACAGAAAAGATTGCCTACTGATAATTGCTTTGCTTAAGTGTCTGATAATATGCCAGGAATGAGAGCATTCTGTGTTAGGTCATCTTTAATTATGCATGTACCACCTGTCAGTTCTAAATCAGAACCAGATTAGATCCTTCAGGAGTCAGTTGTGGGGGGAAAAGGAGATGGAGGGAAGCTGAGATGATCTCTTTTAGAAACAACAAAAATAGCTAGTAGTAGTAAACATGGCTTATAACCTGCAGCTTTTTAAAGGAGCCTCATCTTCATTGTTCCTGAGTTGGAATCAACGATTGGTATATCTGAAACCTGAAATGTTGCCCAGGCTACCTCAAGTGAAGATAAATTACTGCAGAGAGGATGGTAGTCCCATCTGTTGCATTTCCTTTTTGTTCCTTCCCATCTTTGTCAATGAGCCAGGGAAAAGCTCAGAAACATTTTTTATAAGCTATGCGAGGACAGGAAATATGTTAACGATGTTAGATTTCATACATTTCAGGGATTTTTTCAGTAGTTGGTTGGCTTTTTTTAGAAGGACAAATGTGGGTTGGAAATCATGCTTGTTACCCTCTGTCAGCTTTTGGTAGTTTTAATCTCACTTTTCAGGGTTGTTTGGGACTTTCTGGTGGGATGTTTAGGGTTCTTTACTGAAGGTTCTTGTTCTCTATTCTATCCTTTGATCGCCTGGGTTTGTGCAACAAGGTGTTTCTCTTTGTTCACCTGTCAGAGGTTTAAGGGAAGGCGTGGGTTATTACACACCTTTCACCGAGGAGGGAGCTGATTGGCCGAGAGGCTGAAGGCAGAGAAGGGACAAGTAGGAGGAAATAGCATGTGCAAGAGTTACCACGTGGTAAAGTCTCTTGGACTCCCTTGCAAAGGTGAGAGCCTGTCTGCTCTGCAGCCTGAGAACACTGCCTCAATCAGTGCTTGTAAATAATAACTGTAGAAACAAGAATTCGGAAAATCTGGCTAGAGCCACTGGAGAGAAAAACAGATAAGCTGATAAAGGGACAAGGACATCTCACCCCTTGCAGTTCTGCCCGAGCACCTGGTCCAACCCATGGTTCTGAAGGATCCTGGGCTGCCTTCTGATACCTGAGGCTCCATTTGCCTTTCTACCCTCATCAAAACAGTCCACTGAGGTAGAGGTACCATCTCTGAAAAGAAGAGCGGGATCAACAGGCTTATGGCTAAAACATTGCCAGTGCTTTGTCTATTTAATGCTCACTTCATACTTGACATATGCAGGTGTTATATAAATAGCTCCAAACTCCATGCAATAGATAATTCTTAAAACAAGGAGAACATAGTATATCTCAGGCCTAGCAGCAAAGAACATCAGAGCTCCCAAAGCTAGAGGAAATCTGAAGAAAGGAATTGAGAAGAAGAGTAAAAGGGGTGGGGCAGTACTTCCATCTTCTCTCATGACAGCTCATCTTTGCAAAACCTTTTCCATCTACCTGGAAAGCTCTTCCGCCTCGTTCCCTCTTCCTTTAAGTTCAAGCATCATCTCTGAGAAGCAAAATTAGCTGCTCCACCTCTGTGATCCCAGACTGCACTGTCTGCCTCCTTCAGAGCACTTAGCATGCCCCATACTGCACGAGCTTGTTTATTTATCTTTCTACCCCACAAAGTGGTTGCTGGAAAAGCTAACATTATCTTAATTGTGATAGTGGAGTCTCATGCGCAGAGAAAGAGCAGTCATTATTTCACTGGACTCCGTAGTACTTAGAGCACATTAAGAGTATTAGAATCAATTTTTGACAGTAAATTTGACCAAAGAAATAGATAAACTTGAATACTTCATGAACAGATATCAGGAATGGAGAAGCCATCAGAGAGTGCCTTATAACCAGTGGTTGAAGAAACTGCGGGAAGTTAGAGAAAAAGAAGGGAGGGCGCAAAAGCTATATATTTGGGTATATGAAAGACTTTGTGATTCTAGAAAAAGCAAAACAAAAAGGTAGAAGTTATAGAGAAAGAGATTTGGGCTCAAAACAAGCATTTTCCTGCACTAGAGCTAGTTTACCGTGAAATCTGTGGGAGGTTTTGGGGCCATTTGTGAGCAGTTAGAGACAAAATTGCCACGCTTCATGGGAGCACAAACCGGATAATGCCATCATTGTTCTTAAAGCTCAGAATATCCTGCATGGGATATCAGCCCCAACCTGTATGTCCTCATCTTCCCACAAGTTATTGACTGAAATGAGGGGTTGGGGAGACAGGAAGCTGGCGACTTCCTCACGGAGTCTGTACACTGGAACAGAAGATGCTGGATGTGTCCCAGCTCCCATGTATCCTGGCCTCCGGCTAGCCGTGTGACTGGGGGTGGCTCCTTCCAAGCCTCCATTTCTTGACATGTAAAGTGGAAATAATATTGTCCACTTCAAAGAGTTGTTTTGAAGCTTAATCAAGGTCATTGTGTCCTTTATGAGAAGCAGTGTGCTGTCCAGAGCCCCAGCTCTACCACTGGCAGGCTCTGAATTTACCAGTACAGCGGACATAGCTGCCTTCCTTATGGGGTTGCTATGAGCTGCCTGACTAAAGATGTTGCATATAAAAGCACCCAGCACTGTGCCTGCCACACAGTAGGTCTCAATGATTGCCAGCCTCAGTTCACCCTCTGGAGCTGGGGAGACCAGGAGAAGGGAGTCCTGTATTACCCACCTCTGCTGGTCAGGTCCTCAGAAGGTTTTCTTTTACCTGCTGGTGCTCATTACCCTCTCCTGGATCCAGTCATCTCAACACACAGCCTTCTCCACCTTTTCCCTCTTTTTTCTCCTCCCTCCTCTACTTCCATCTCTCCCTACCATTCTTTCATTTTTCTCTAGCTAATTTCCCCCTCCTGAAGAGGGGTGGGGGGAAGAGAGAGAGAGAATACATTCTGGGTAGGCTTATTCTGATGTGCACAAAGTTTAAATACTATCTTCAGTAATCTTTTTGTTTAAAGTGAGGTTTTGGGGTTCTTTAATTTTTTTAATTATCATTTTATTAATTTCAGAGAGGAAGGGAAAGAGAGAAATAGAAACATCAATGATGAGAAAGAATCATTAATCAGCTGCCTCCTGCACCCTCCTACTGGGGATCAAGCCTGCAACTTGGACATGTGCTCTGACTTCTGACAGGAATGAAACCGTGACCTCCTGGTTCATACGTTGGCACTCAACCACTGAGCAACACCGGCTGGGCTAAAGCGAGGTTTTATATAGATTTGGATGGGAGAGGATGAGGCCTTTCTCATGCCTTTCTCATTTGTTCTGAATTTGCTTGAAGTTCTTTTCCTTTTAATGTTAACATCTTCCCATCCTTCCATCTCTTGGGTTGTAGTCATTAACTTGCCAGACCCAGTAGCCGAGTGTCTTTATGACGTTGTGGGAGTTAGGAGATTGCGCTCACAGGGAATTTAACCCATATGTTAACTCAGAGCATATTGCTAAATAAAGAGCTCCAGAATTCAATTTGCTTCTCATTCCCATCCTCTCCCACTGAAAGTGGGTGCTGAAACAGAAAAGGCAATGGACTGAGGAAGATTCTTTCACCCCTTTTACTGAGTCAGAATTAGAATACTGCCATCCAGATTCAGGTACTCATCTACCCATCCGTCATCCATCCATCCATCTATCCATCCATCATCCATTCCATGTTCAGGAAGCAGGTCCATATCTGAGACCCAGGCTGAGTGAGATCCTGGACAGGCACTAGGCGAGTGATAGGCTCCCTGCCCTCAGCTTTCTCCCATCTATTCTGCTCTCTCAGAGACTGGCACAGTAGCTCATTTCTTCTGTACGACTGGGTTCCCAGCAGTCCTCAGGGCCTAGGGCAGTCAATGTGTAGTGGCAGTAGGAGCTGGGAGATGGAGGGAGGAGAAGAATGAGGAAGGGAGAATAGTTAAAGGAAGAAAGGAGATTGTATGATCTATAGTGCCAGGGTATGTCAGTGCAGTTTAATGATTGCAGTGAGAATCCAGGGAAACATCACTATGAAAATTTAAATAAAGTTGACAGGGAAGTGATGCTAATTATCTTCATCCATGGAGAAGTCAAAATGGAAACTGCACCTTTTTTCTCTGGGTGCATTCCCCTAAAACAGTGGTTGGCAAACCGCGGCTCACGAGCCACATGCGACTCAGGAGCCACGGTTTGCTGCTCTGATGACTAATGAGTTTGCCGACTACTGCCCTAGAACACATTTTTCTGGACTTTTCTCGCACTAAGCTATGTCGCTTTTTATTTAGCAGAAGAATTCAGCTTAAGTCATTTCTGATTTTTAAATCGGAAACAAAATTCTTTCCTTCCAAGGGAAAATAAGAGAACACCTACTTCTTCCCTTCTCTCACTGATCATGGTGTTACTTGGGGCTGTTGACCTAGTGGGAAGAGCACTGCTTAGTTCTGGGGTCAGCCTGTAACTCAGCAGCACCATGCTTCCCTCACCTCCCTGGACCTTGGTGTCTTCATACAGGGGAGGAGGGGGCAAGAATAGGAATGGGGGGAGGGGAAGGGGGAAGAGAAAGGTGGGAGAGGGGTGGAGGAGGGGGTAGCCCAAGGAACAGTGCCTGCCTTGTGCACACTCCTGGTTTATCCTGAGAACAGATTTTATATGAAAGTACTTTGACAACAGAGGTGCTGAATATGCTGGGAATTTTATGATGAAATATAAAGATGTCACCTTTATTGTTTTCACAGTACATTTACGTGTTGCGTAAAATCTTAGCATAACTCTTGAAGTCATTTGCTTTCTGCTCTACAGTCAAAGAAACTTGCAACATCCTGAAAGAGAAAGAATTTTCTTCTTTTTTCCAGAAAATTCTGTGGACCTTTGCCTTGTTCACAGATACACATATGATAGTTTTTCATACACCAATTCAAAGATATTTGAGCTTTAAACTTTCACTCCCTCAGCTTCCCACAACACTGTGCCCCTGCCTTCAGGGCGACCACTGCCTGTGCAAGGTTGTGTAAAGCTCAGTTCCCACCCTCAGACCACCATCCAGCGGAGGACATACGATGCACAAATAACTGACATAGATGGCAAGTGACAGGTTCCAATTTATTTGAGAGGTAGAGCTGGGAGGAAGGGTATCTCCGGTGGAGGTAACTGTTTAGGATACGAAGAAAAGAAAAAGCAAGACTCTGAGAATCCTGGTATTGTCTTACCATACAATATCTTATATTTGTCTCTTATTATAGCTCAGGATTCTTAAGGACAAAGACTTTCTGATTTACCTCTACTATGTTCAGTGATGGCTGATATAAGCTTACAGATAGTAGCTCTTCGTGAATGGTTGTTCAGGCAACTATGTTCTGCTCTATGTTTTACAAAATCTCAGTCTCAAAATTAATACTCCCATTTTAAAAAATAACATATTAACTTTATTCTGTACATAAATGCCATTTTGGACCTTTACAAGGTATTTTTTAAACTCAGGGAAAAACAAACAAATGCTGACTTCAGGAAGAGTTCTAGAACATAGAACAAGGGGAGTGACTTTGTTTCTGCTTGGAGTGCAAATTGAATGCAGAGAAATTTCAAGAAACTCTCCCTGCACCAGAAAACATGGCTGTTTCCATGTGCAATTTGAGTTCCCTTTCATTGTGTTTAATTAGGTAACAGAAGCTTCTTTTACGCAGCACTCTCTGTACAGTGATTTAGCCACTGACGTTATACTTATTGCCAGATTTGCTACATTCTCTCATCCTTTATTAGAATGTATAAGCTCCATTAGTGAGAAATGTTTGCTAAATTCCCTGTTGTATCCCTAGTACTATATTTGGTCTGTGGTAGGCACTTAATAAAAATTTGCTGAATGAATGTGTCCAGTCCCATTACAGACTCTGGGCTACAATGATGAGTACTGTGTAGTCTTTGTCCAGGAAACTCATAATCTAACCAGGAAGACGAACACATGAAGCCAGCAACCATCAGTGTGGGCAAACAATGATGAAGATATGCAAATAATTTATTTTCTATTATTTAAGGATTGCTGTCAACTTGAAACAAGAAGCATAAAAGCACAGCCAGCTTTCGTCACTCGTCCTCTCCTTCCATGTTGCTAACCTTTGTCTTAATTCTCATGTGTCCTGGATGGTACAGTCTCATGAAAAGCTCCAAGATGCAATCTGTGCTCGAGGTGCACAGGAAATAAAAGTGCACACCCGACTTCTAGGTCAAAGCCAGTCGCCATGTAGAACAAATATTGCTGGTTTGAAATTGTCCTTTCCAGCCTCTTGCCTACTCTAGTTTCCTTTACACTTCTTCCTCCCTCTTCCCTCTTAAAAGTCGGTTGTTCCATAGCTACCTGTTGATTTTCGGCAGCCACCTAAGTGCTGAGGACTTGACTATGTCTTACCTTCCTGTCTGACTTCTCTCCTGTACTTTCTACCAAACTATCCCCTGGAGGCTCCTTGGGGATTTCATAGTCCATCTGGCCAGACTAGAACTTGTAATTTCACCCTCCCATTTCCTCTGTCATGAATAACTTTTCCATGTGCACACAGACAGGCCCATGAGTCCCCCTTCCCACTGCATGCTCTCCATCCAAGGAGTCCTCAGCCCGTCAGCACTCTCTTGAAGCTCTGGTCCCTGTCCCTCTGCAGTCCACTGCTTCAGTCCTGCACGGCTGACCATCCAGTCTCAGCCTTTTCCCTCCTCCTCTAACCTGTTGTCTACAAAGAGGTCAGAGTGATCTTTCTAAAACACAAATAGGAACCCTCACATTCTAAACATCATAATGCAACCTGTGGTCTCTTGTGACCTCCTATGTCTACTCCTGCGTTTCCCTAGTTTCATCTCCTGCCCCTCCATCTTCATGTCGAGATGACCAGGGCTTAGACATGAAGATGTCCATCTGCCTGCGTTCAGTGTGGATTTCCCACGCAGATAAAAGAGCTGAGAAGAGGAAGGGCACTTGGGTGGGAAACCTAACAAGGGAGGGCAGAGGTAGGAATCTGTGTGATGTGTTCAAGAGGGACCATGGTCTCAGAGAGAGAGGATTTATGCTGGGGAGCAGGAGCTACAGGTGGACTCACACACACACCCCTCACCCTTTGGCCACATCACACTGCTTGAGGTTTCTCTACGTACCCTGTGGTTTCACAGCTTCACGCCTTTGCTGCTCTCTTGGACCCTTTCTGCCTCATCCACCTGACACACCTGGCAGGCCACCTCCTCTGGGAGGTCACCCCTAACCTAACCACCCCCCCTCCAGACTGTCTCTCAAGTCTGAAAGTGCCTTGATTAACCCACTAACTTTATGCTTAGTCTATATTTGGTAGGTCCCTTCTTTACTAGATTTTGGCAGACTCATAAATGCAGAAATATCTGTGTTATTCTCTGATGAGTCCCCATGAATCACCACCGTGCCCACATCTGATGCACACAAACCACGTATCACACTACACTGGATGCTTTGTATGTCTGTTGCTCCCTGGCCCCAGACTGGAGAGGGGACCCTGTCTCAGACATATGTGTGGGTCTCCCCTTTAAAAGTATCTGGCACACAGCAAAAAAAGCTCAGTGGAAGTTTGGCTTAGAGGACGAGCAATCATGTTTTCTGGTGAATCAGTTCTGCTTCTCTTTGCCCAGCCTCACTGCTCACCAGGTTCGGTCAGTTCTTCTGCAGCTCCTCACACATCCCCCCTTGCCACACAGCTCCTACCACCCCCCGGGATGGGCATGCGTTACCTCATGTCTGGCCTTGCATTCGTCCCTGTTTCCTCCACATCCCTCCACGGGCCTCCCTTGGTTTAATCTGTCTTAACGACCACTTTGATCAACTCATTTGCCTACTCAGGATCCTCCAGCAGCACCTCATTACTCACTGAGGAACGCCCAAACTCCTCACACCCTGACCTTTAGGCCAGTCCACGCTCCATCTCTGATCCGCTTCCTAGCCTCACTCACACCTCCCAGCAGCCAAGCTCAGGTCCAGCACATTCCGAGAATGGCCTTTGCCTTTCCTCTCTGTTCCTGCCACATGTCGCTCTCTTTCCCTGAAACCTTTCCCTTCCCCCGCTTGTCAAAATCATACTCAGATTTTACTACCAAAACAAAATGCTATTCTCACTCTCAAAGCCAGGAGTGATTCTCCTTTCTCTGCCCAATGACAGCACTCATGTGTTACCTGTGCTTTTATTGGGCAGGTGGATGTGCCAGCTCTACTCAGGGCACAGTGCTACACAGGTCGTTGTCCTTTCTGTGGCTCTCACCCCCACCCAAAAGCAGAACACCATTATCGGCGACGTTGATTTGTCCAAGATCACACAGCTGGCAAGGGTGGAGCCAGGCTGAGAGCCCCATCTGTGTCTCTGCAAAGCCTGGGCACCGCCCACGTTAGCAGCTGCCTCTCTCTTATCCCTAGTTGTCTTATGCTTCCCCTTGAGAAGGGAGGGGTTCTGGGCCTTACATAGCTTGGTTCCAGCGTAATATAGATCTGTTGATTTTGTGCTCACCATAGGTAACTTAATACCTCGTACACAGTAAATGTGGCCTGGAAGAATGCCTGAGATGTCCCCTTTGTCTTGTACTGTTTGTTCTGAGGCACGTGCTCCATTCGGAGAATATGCATCCACACAGCCTTACTATTCCCACTGGCTCCTGAACTAGTCTGTCTTCTCACTCCTGCATTACTAAATTGTCTGACTTGCACTCCTTGCCTGGAATCCACCCTACCCTCTGCCACAAAGCTAATCTTCATAAAGGTCATCTTGGTCACTTTGCTCCAGTGACATTGGTTTAAACTCTTATGATTATCTTCCAGGGTCCTTCCCTTTGCCTTGTCACCTTGCCTCCCCCCCGGACCCCCCAAATCCAGGATAACATGTCCTGCTGTATCTTCCACCCACCTCCCTACACACACACACCCAATCCTCTCTCTGAGCCACTGGTCTCCTCTCCTGAACAGAGCATACAGATTCATCCCTCTCCTTTTAGTTGTAAGGTTTAGTTTTTCCACATAAATGCCCTTGCTTATTTCCACCTCTGGGTTTATTGGTTTGTTCAGTAGGATGCACTTCGAGCCCGGCTGTGAGCTAAGCCCTGTGCTAAACTCTGGGAACACGGGAAATAGAAAACAAGGCACGCTCTGCGCTCAGAGGCTGCTCAGCCTGTTGAAGTGGATAGATACAAAAGCAAACAGCATAAGAAAAGACAATGAAATAAAACCACAATTGGATAGCTGTTGCATTCTACCTATCCATTAAGATCTGCTCAAGTCTATTTTTTGGTCCAATTTTTTCTCTTTTATAAGCCTTTATGGTCCTAATTATCCTGTATCATACATTTTGACTTTTAATTACATAATTGCTTATAGTGTTAAGTGTGTCCTGCCCATATCCTACTTCAGCAGGTGGACTTTAAGTTCCTTGAAACAAGGCCTGTGCCTTATGTTTTATATCAGCTGTGTCAGTTTGTGCCTGCTGTGTAACAAAATACCCTCCCCCTGCCCCCAAAAATAGTCGCTTAACAAACATTTATTTTTCACAATTTTGTGAGTTGGATGGGCAATTCTTTAGGTTTGGACTGGCTTGATTGGGACTAAATAATCTAGGATGGAGGTAGACAAACTATAGCCCATTGGGCTGCCACCTGTTTTTTAAAATAAGCCTTTTTGGGGACATGGTCACACCCATGTAGTGCTTTCACAGTACAGCAGCAGATTTGAATAGCTGTGACAGAGATCTATGACCCACAAACCTAAAATATTTATTTTTTGGTCCTTTGAGAAAGAGTTTGCTGGCCCTGCTCTAGGATGGCCTCACATGTTCACTGCTGGCAGGTGGTTGGTCTGAGGAGGCATCACCTGGGATGATTCATCTCTGTGCTGCACAGTTTCTCATTTTCCAGGAGGACAGCCTGGAAAGAATTCCACAGTGGTGTCAGGATTCTAGAAAGTGGCAAGGGGAGGGCAAGCCCCAACATGCAAGCATTTTTCAAGTCTCTGCTTGTATCACATTTTTCTGTTATCCTTTTGGTAAAAGTTAGCCCAGAGTCTTTGGAGAGACTACCCAGGAGCATGTATTAACGAAGGGAATTATTGCAGCCAGTTTGGAAAGCAGTTCATCACACCAGCTCACTCCCCACAACCACTGTTCCTCTAACCTCCATCCCTAGGGCTCAGTACATGCTTAGAATTGAATTAAAAGCATAAATGGAATATTTGGAGGAAGGGAAGATGATAAGTATTATTGTGTAACTACAGTGTGCCACGTACTGCCCTAGGCCCTGGAGTACAGTGATGAACAAAGCATGCAGTTCTGTCCTCAGGGCGCATGTGGACAAACATCAAGTCTGTGTGTCCTTCCTGTCCAGCTAAGAAATGGACCTCTCTTTATGATTCCTATTAAGGATCTTTAATATTTATGGCTCTTCCATCTCTTTGTTGTCTTCTTTCTACCCCCACTACCACCCAGATTCTGCACTTCTCAAGCCTACACATGGCCTGCTTCAAGATGCCCCTGCTTCCTGCCCCCTCCTATACTTTCCCTCTAAACATCATCAACCAGTTGATCCTCCTGGTGCCCCTCTTTGATTAATCTTTTCCTTGCTGAAAAGCCTTATCCATCTACCACATAGAGCTCAGACCCATTAATGTCCTGAACAAGCACCTCAGCACAGTCTCTAAACTCCTCCTTGTCTGGATTCCTTGCCATTCTCTGAACATACACTGTGCATTCTTTTGTCCATTCCCAAATGTGCCTTTTGTGATACTACCCACCGGTCAAGGCCAGGTGCCACCTCCTAGATGCCACCTCCTCCATGTTGCCTCCCTGGTTGTCCCTATTGAAAGCTACTTCCTCTTCTGCACTCAAAGGATGCTGAGTTTAGAATAAATTCGAATGGCTCATATCACATACTATTTGGCATTTGGGGTATCCTGACTCATCCACCTTATGCACTGAGTTATCCTTGAGATTAGAGACCACATCTTATTTATTTTCATGTCCTTCTGAATGCCTTGCACCAGGGAGACTTTTAATAAAAGCTTGTTTATGACTAAAATAAAGGCCCAATGCATGAAATTCGTGCAAGGCGCATGTCTTCGCAGCCCCAGCTGCCTCGTCCCTCGCAGCCCGGCTTTGTCAGGAAGTCATCTGGATGGTCATTCTGCTGTTCAGTCTAATTAGCATATTAGCTCTTCATTATATAAGATTATTAGTATTTGCCCTTTCTCTGTAATGGGAGTGTCAGGGCCCCCACTCATTACCATCTGTGGAACAATGGATAGGGCGATCAGGCCCTGCCCGGCTCCCTCAGTGCCTGGGAGCCAGGCAGCGGCCCCACCCCCTGCTGCTGCTGCTGCTGGTCACCATCTGCGGGGTGATCGGTGGGGCATTTGCGCCCCCACTTGCACCCACCTTGGCCTGGCACCGCCAGCTCACCTGCTCCAGCATTTGCTCTTGTGTCTTTCACGGTCTTCTGCAGTTCCGCTCTGTCAGGGCCCATTGGGGCCAATAGCACCTCCACTGCCTCCCGCTACCAGCGCCACCTCACTGATGCCCCCCATGCCTTGTACTGCCCCCTAGTGGTCAGTGCACATCATAGCATGCAGTCAAACTCCTGGTCAAGGAGACAATTTTCATACTAGCTTGTATTACATAAGATGAATAACTGACATCTGTATCGCATTTTGCCATTTCTAAACATTTTTATCTGCCATATTTCTAAGAGGCCACTGATTTAAATAAAATATTTTATGCACCATTAAGAAAGGAAGAAAGAAAGAAAGAGAAAGAAGCACGCAGAAAGAATAATAAGCTATCAATTTTAAGATATGTCATAACTTCTAAAATATTATTATGTGGAAAATGTACATTTTAGAATCAGAGCAATGCAAAACATTAGATATAGGTATACAACTAAATATTTCTAAAATACCTACATGTGTTGGGCATTAGAATCTCACAGTAGCCATATAGCAGAGGCAGAGGGGGCAGTTCTACTTCCATTTTACATAAGGGAAAAATTACAGTTCAAAGAGGTTCCAATACTTACTCAGAGCAAAATGAATAAAAATAAGAAAGCCAGATATTATGTTGAGGACATAGCTGCCTTTCCAAAATCACCTGTGGACATCAAAACCCTTATGTTAGCTCTAGGTCTAATTATCAATATATACCTTTTTCTTTCTTTTTATATTACATGCACATCAGTTGGCCTTTCAGGTTTCTTTCCCAAACTATTGTTATGTTACCCCAGGAGCATCCTGTTACTTGACATAACATAATGTAATGTGATGTGATATTTCATGCTGCTTAGCAAGAATTAGAATGATTGCTGGATGCTTAGATTTTCTTGGGCAGTAATTACCCGGCAGAATCTCTCTCTCACACACCCAGAGGAGTTTCTCAACCATCCATTAGCCTCAAAGTAGTAGAAGGCTTTCCAAACACAACACTTCGCTTAATTACTTTGTCTGAATACTTCCTTTTGGATTTTAAAAAGCAAAGCATTTTTATTCATACATTTAGATGGTTGATACACTTTAAAAAGAATTGGTATGTGCAGATTTTGACTTACATGGAGATATCAAGCTGATTTTCACTTACATAGAGATATCAAGCTGATTTTCACTTACGTAGAGATATCAAGCTGATTTTCAAGAACAGGTACAATGAAAACTCTTTCCTATATATGTCAGGCTGTTTTCATTTTATTCAAATCGCAAAATAAAAGAAGAGAAAGACAAGTGGGATCGTCTCCCCAGATCAGCAGGAACTGGAATGTGGTCAAGTCTTGGCAGAGTCAGCTCGGGCTTCATCCATCCAGGGAGATGTGTTGAAATCCCCCGCTGTTCTCGGGATTACTCAGACTTTATTTGAGTAGCTTGTCGATTTCTGGTCACTGGCCTTTAAAAAAAAAAAAAGCAGTTGGAAAGAAGGAAAAAAGTCAGGAAGACTAGCCAAAGTATACAAAATAAGATCTGTGCAGGAATATTAAGAGAAAGAGGTTGTTTATCTTGGAGAAGAAAAGGTGAAGTTAATTTCTGTCTTCAAATACATAAGAGGTTGTTTTTTATTTTGGTGAAGAAAATAACAGTTCAGTTATATTGTATGACCACTGAGCACAAAATAAGAGGAAATTGACTTCTGTTTATGTTGGATACATTACATGGTGACAAAGTTCTGGAAATGGTTCCTAAGGGATTACTATGAAGTGTCCATCCAAAGACCTTTAGGATTCACTTGCCTAAAGTGAGTAGGAGACCAAATTAGAAAATCTCTTATGGTCCCTTTAGCACTCTGAGTGAATCTCGTACTTTCATAACTACCACAAACAACTTCGGATCATGATTATCAGAGATGTCATATAGCTTCTGCCGCTGGCTGCTTGACATGGGTAAATTTAAAGACAGGATATAGTAACCGTCATGGAAACTTGACTGTAATTAAGATTACAGAGTTTCCACATCAATAAAAGCAATAATGATGATAATAATAAAATCTAGCCTATCTATCCTATAAATAATATATATGATTCATCACATCTTAAAAGACTTTAGGGCACTTGGCCTTTTCAAGAATGTTGCTCCTGAAAATGTCCCCTTTGTGATTAGATTCTCCCTTGTACTCCATCTTTCCCAGTGGCATATAAAATCTTTAATATCACCCAATGAAGAAATACTTCATTTTTTAAATTTTATATTTTTATTATAGTAGTTTACATTCAGTATTTTTGTGTACGTATTAGTTTCAGGCATACAGCGTGGTCCCCTTATATTTATAGTGGTCCCCCCTGATATTTCCACTACCCACCTGGCAGCATACATAGTTATTACAATACTATTGACTGTATTCCCTGTGCTGTACTTTACATCCCCATGACTTTCATAACTACCCATTTTTACTTTTTAATGCCTTCACCTTTTTTACCAAGTCCTCCAAACCCCCTCTGGCAGCCATCAGTCTGTCCTCTGCTTCTATGAGTCTGTTTCAGTTTTGTTTGTTTTGGGGGAGGCTTGTTCTTTAAATTGCACATATAAATCAGATGTTATTTGTCTTTCTCTGATTGACTTATTTCATTTTGTATAATACCCTTTAGGTCCATTTATGCTCTCACAAATGTTAATGTTTCATTCTTTTTTTGTTTTTTCAAAGATATTTTGTCCAGAGGGAATAGAAGGGAAGTATGGAGGGAGGGACGGAAGGAGAGAAGGACATTGATTGGTTGCCTCCCACAAGTGCCCGTACTGGGGCTGGGGAATCTGCAACCGACGTGCCCTTGACCCTTCAGACCAGGGGCCAGTGCTCTAACCACTTAGCCAAACCAGCCAGGGCAATATTCTATTCTTTAAAAAAAAAGGCTTTCTTATGCCATATTGTCCTCTACCTTCTCCACTTTACTGCTCCCTTTCACACAGAATACCTTGAACTTCTTATCTATAGGCATAATCTCCACTCTCTCATCTGCTTCTACCACTCCACCGAAACTGTTCATACTAAAGCCACAAATGACCTCATTGTTGGCTCAGCTTTCTCACCTTCTCAACAGCATTCAACAGTCCACTACTTCTTCCTAAAATCCAGTGGTATTCTCTGGACCTGCATGGCAGGACTTCTCCTTCTCCTAGGTTTTGTTCCTTTTCAGTCACCACTCCTATTTTCTCCTCTACTCCATATCTGCATTGATGTGCCATGGAGCACAGTTCTGAACCTCATCTTTTTTCTCTTTCTACAATCATTTGACATCTCATCTTCTTCCAAAACTTCATGATATTGACTCCCCAAAGTATGTATCCAGCCCTGGCCTCTCTCTTGAATATCAAACTCATCTATCCAATGGTGTATTGCCATATGTACTTGGATATTTGATACTCATTTCAAACTTAACATATCCAAAATAGAACTTGGGTTTCCAGATTTTTCACATAGTAAGCTCTTATGAGCTCTCAAAGACTGTCAAAAAAGGAAACAAACCACCATGAGTGAAAATCAGCACAAGCAACAAATAATAGATTGCATATTCCTTCTCCACCAAAAACTTTAGATGTTTGAGTTATCTGACTTTTTTAAAGGCTCCATATATGTTTTAAAAGTTTAAGTTAAAGATAAAATGCAAAAATTAGCAAACAATAATGGGCTATCAAAATTGCCAGACACTTCTGAAAAAAAACCAAATGGAAAAAAAAATTGATTAACAAAAAAATTAAAGGATATGCTCATTTGCAATGAATGAATTCATGAACTAGAAGACAGAACTAAAGTAATTTCAGACAGTAGAGCATACATATATTACGAGATGGTTAATAGTATGGAGGGCAGAATAACAAGGTTCAAAGTTGATTCAGAGTCACAAAGGGAAAGGAAACGTAGGTTGGGGGTGAGACAAAGAAGTATATATTGCTGAGGCTTTTTCAAATAAGATGAGAAACATGCATCCATAGATACTGGGAGTAGTGTATACAAAGCAGATATTTTTTAAAAACATACATAACCTTTTAGAGCATAGTGGGACTGCAGATCGCTGAAGACAAAGTTGTCTTAAAAGGAACCATAGAGGAAGTGCAGATAATACCCACCAAGGCACAATCACTAGACTGACAGTGCACTTCCCAACAGCAAAAATTGAATCCAGGAGACTGAAATAATATTTTCAAGATTCTGAGAGAAAGTAATTTTCAACCTGAAATTGGGCACTCAGCAAAAGTAACTTGCAAAAATGAGAGTGAAATACTGTTTTCCTAAGAGGAAAACCTAAGAGATTTACACTGAAGGAACTTAAAATGAAAGACAGGGATAGCAAAAGAAAAGTCTGAGATACAGAAAGAAATGGTAAGCAAAGAAATTGGTAAACTTGCAGGTAAAACTAAACAAATATTGTTCGTTTAACACAATGAAGCCTAATGTAGTGGAAAAGATAGACTACAGTACTGGATAAAACTCTTTGTGAAGAAGGAGATTTCAGAATTAGCATTATAAAGACCTTTTATTGTCTTGAAAGAGATTATGATACCCATTTTAGACTTCAAGGATAACTACTAAAAAAAAAGTAAAAATATACCTTCAAACCAGTGTTTTAAAAGTCAAGCAAATTTAAACACAAAAGTAAAGCATAGAAAAAATAGGACAAATAAAAAGCAAATGTAAGATTATAGAAACAATGCATTTATATTAGCAATCACAACATATGTAAATGTTCTGGCTAAAAGACAAAGTAAAATTAAGATAAAATAATAACAATAGTTCAACTGTACAATGTTAGAAAAAATATCCCTAACATAGAAGGACAAATTAAAGGGACAGAAAAATATATTCTATCAAATTCTACAAAAAGGAAGCCAGAGCAGTTTTATTGATATCAGTCAAAATAGAATTTAAGACAAAAGAACACATTATTAAGGTTCGAGAGAGTACTATATATTTTGTTAACAGTTTTAACTCACTGGAAAGGTAAAACATCTAAAGTAGCCTCAAAATATATTTTTTAAAAAACAAAAGTTGATTATAAGGAAATTTCACATGTTTCTCCAAATTATTGCTTGGTCAAATAGTGAAGATATAATTTAGGCAATACAATTAACTAACTTGCTTCATAGATATAAGGAACCTTGCACCAAAGTTTACAGTACATATATTCTTCACAAGGAAGATTTATAAAAATTGACCTTGTCTAAGCCATAAAACAAGTCTCACCAGATTTCCAAGAAAAATAATGACTGTGTTCTCTGATCATATACAATTAAATTAAGTCAGTAGCTAAAAAATAAACCCCCAAAAAAATTTCCCTTATATTTAGAAATTTAAGAACATTTCTAAATAACTCATTGATCGAAGATATCATAATGGAAATTTTTAAATACTTAGAATTGAATGATAATGAAAATGTTATATATCAAAACTTGTGGGATGCAGCGAAAGTTGTATTCAGAGGAAAATGTATAGCCTCAATTATTTTTACCAGAAAAGGAAAAAAAAAGTGAAAATAAGCTAACTTTGAGGTAGTAGAAAAAGACAAGGGAGGGAGGATGAATAAAGATAAGGCAGAAATTAATTAAATTGAAATTTTAAAAAATCAGAGGATCAAGAAAGCCAAAGTTAATTCTTTGAATGGGGTTCATAATGTATTTGTTAAAAGGCAGATAATAAATAAATTTTCCTCTGTGAGCAATATAGTCTCTTTCAACTCAACTTTGCCATTGCAGTGTGGAAGAAGCTATACACAATAACATATAAATAAGTGGATACTCTCTGTTCCAATAAAATTTTATTTTCAAAAACTTGTGGCACCATTTGGCCTGTGGATCATAATTTGCCAGCCACTGGACCAATAAGTAGTAGGACTGATGTACAAAAAAAATTAGAAAGCTTAGCAAAGTGACTGAATCAATGTAAAAAAATTTGTTACCTTTTTACACACCAGTAACAGAGCAAAGTAATTTTTTTTAAAGTTGTCATTTATAATAACAAAATTTAAGTACCTAAGAATAAGTTCAATAAAATTTGTGCAAGACCTAATGAAACTAAAATGTTATTGTTTAATCTGCCTTATTCTCAGATCATTGCTTTTCAAAATTTTGGTTTCTAACCCTCTTTATACTCATAAAAGTTACTGAGAACACAAGAAAGCTTTTGTTTCTTTGGGTTTTATCCACCTATATTTAGCTTATTAAAAATTAAAACAACATCTAAAGAGTTAATGTAAAAATAATACTAATAAACATACTACATGGTATTATAAATAACATGTCTTTATGAAAAAAACTATTTTTCAAGACAAAAAAAATAGAAGAATGGCATTAAATCTCTTTAATATCTAGCATAACAGAAAATACTTGGATTCTAAAATTTGTTTTAGTATTCAATCAATTGTAACATGTAGTTTTGGTTAAATTAGATGAAGAAAATTCAGTCTCAGAAGTTGGGAAAGGATGAAGTATTTTAATTGTTTTTTCAAATAATTGGGCATACTCTTCTTTGAGACTGCATCAAAATTTACAAATGATAACTTCCTAAAGTTTTGTTGCAATGCAGAATCTAAAACCACATCAATGAACTTAGTACTCCATTACATTCATTGGTCATATTGAATGGCTCTATTACCAAAGCATGATTTTTTAAGGCTATGATAGATTATTTGGAGAAATTGTGGTTTACTGAGTTATACAGATCTTCAAAATGGTGACACAGCTCATTTTACAGTATTAAAAAAAAATACAATATTACCACCAATCTCACCAGGAAAGTTTTAAGTTTTCAGAAGCTAACAGGCTCATAGTAGCAGATACACATTTTCCAGAAATCTGATTTTTAGAAGTGTTGATTTTTAACATCGACAACAAATTTTACCAGTTGTTTTCCTTGAAGGGAAAGCTCACCTTTATCATTTTCAAGAAAATATCTGCCAGATACCTAAATCTGAATAACCATAGTTCATCAGGCATTCTTTCTAGTAAAAATGATGTTCTATGAAAGTGGTTTGTTCAACTTGCAACTCAGACAATCCCACAAATGTTTTTCCGTGAGAACAACTATACCCCAATATGCAACAAAAGTCCTTTATGCATATTTCTCATACAGAAGGTTACAATGATGTATACGCAGATGTTCAGATTTAATATAAATTTAACACAGTAATTCTTACTGCTTGAACAAGTTCATTCCTATGTGAAACTAGCACTTTGTTTGGCTGTGAGTGTGTAGTGGTGAAGGGCTAGCACAGTTGGTGACACTGCCTTATGTCATGCTGAGGCACCAGCAGTCTTAGCCACCATTACATTTGCACCATCTATGCAAATGTCAACCTGTATAAAAGACAAATAGCATCTTAGTATTATTATGAAAACAGTCATGACTTCATTGACTTCCTAAAATGGTCTTGGGATCCCCAGGGGTTCCCCAGACCGCAGTGAGATCAATTGCCATAGACCTTCAAGTGGCTCTCTCCTTTATGTCCTTCAGATCTCAATTTAAATGTCATGACCTCAGAGAGAACTATTCTACATAATGCCCAGTGACTCCCTCGTACATCATCACCCTTTGCTTTTTAGCATAGCACTTATCACTGCATGATAGTTTATTGTTTATTTATTTATATGTTTATTATCTGTCTCCCTCGACTGGAATATAAAACCTGAGAAGGTAGGTACTTTGTCCGTTATGTTCAATATAATAACTATGTCTCCAAACCTAAAGTAGTGTTTGGCACCTAAGCACTCAATAATGTTTGAGGGATACTAAATCGGGTGGAGATGCTGCACAGGGAGCTGGGTTCTCATCATTTCTCACTCAGATGGCCTTGTAGTTGATTCTGTGCATAAAAATATAAGGAACTTGAATTCTGCATTTTACATATATTAACTCAGTCCTCACAACAGCCCTGAAAGCTAGGCATTTATCCCTTTTTACAGAAAAAGCATCTTAAGATTAACAAGAACTATCCTAAATCTAAAATCTCATAATCATTAGAACCAAAAATTGAATTGATATCCTTCAGCTTCCTCCCAAGTGAAATAGTAACTCAATGGATACAACATTAAGACATACTCATTAAGTATTTCTCAGAGTACCAAGGTTTCAAGAATTGGCTGCCAAATGATGAGACAGTAGTCATTCAGAAAGTGTGTTTGTTACAGGGAATTTTTAAAATAATTAAAATTGAAACTCTGAAGTTACAACAAATGAGCAGCAGATTTTCAAAATTAACTTCTTTGCACATTTTAGAAATGTTTGCCCCAACCTTCAATTCCCATGAAACCATTGTATTTCTTCAGTCTTTTGCCCCAATGTTCTTAGGATCTTTCATAGGAACTGCAGCAATGGCAAATGAGCCATGAAGTCCTCGGGTTACATTCATATCAGAGATCTTTCCTTTGCCCTGGTTCCTGGTTGGAAAAAGTGTATAATAATACGTGATAACGTGCATGTCAGCATGAAGACTTAGTTCTGAACCTAATCTCAGCTGGTATGTCTTTACTTCATAGATTATGCCACAGAGAAGCCATCACCAAATATCTAGGGATCACACAGGAGTCAGCAATAGTCAACATGGAATACAAGTCAATCCCCTTACTGTCTAGACAGATGTTCTGTTTGCTTCGGGTTTTATGTGAAATCTGCAGTCCCAAGGAAAAATTTACCAAGAGACCTTCGAGAGAGCTTCTAGACTAGCCCATTAGACACCAAAAAATATGAGATCTTTGACAATCAATTCCCAGTGTTTGCTAGCCCTGAGATCTATGACTTTTAACAAGGTGGTGTGCCAGTGTTTTATCCAAGTTCTGTTTTTAAAGTGTGCCAGTGAGAACTCAGGGCCAGCTTAACTGCAGGGGCAATGACGGGGCCTTTCTTTTCCACTTATCTGAAAGTCCACAGTTGCCTGCTAACTTAATTCACCCTCAATTAGAATATAAATACTCCTAGGATTATCAGCAGAGGGTGTAAGTAAGTCACAACTTTCTGACAACTAACTTAAACTAAACACACAAAGGTTCTCAGCTTCACCAAGGAGACTGCCTAGTGAGAAGAATAGAGGGGAGAGAGATAATTTTGGCAAATGGGGGTACAAAGTAGGGAGTCCCATCCTAGAAGAATACAACATTCAGGGGACAGAGGGAGGGAAAGGGAGGTGATGACTCTGGAAAAGCTTTGCCTGCCTCAGTCTTTCCTAGGATGGACCATAGAGATGCCAGTGTATTTCTAGCTGACAATGGATTCTCACCAGCAACGGGAAAGGAACCTGCCAGATTAGCACAAAGCAGCTATATTGCAGGTCCTTCCCACTGTCTTAGCCCCAAAGCATCCAGAGCAGAGGTTCTCAACCTGTGGGTCGCGACCCCTTTGGGGGTTGACAGACCCTTTCACAGAGGTCGCCTAAGACCATTGGAAAATGCAGATATTTACGTCACGATGCATAACAGTAGCAAAATTTCATGGTTGGGGGTCACCACCACATGAGGAACTGTATGCAAGGGTCGCGGCCTTAGGAAGGTTGAGAACCACTGATCCAGAGGATAATGATCTGTAGAAATAGCATGGCCATTTGGTCAAGATGTGGACTTGGCATCTGCTAATGACTTGCTTGGTCTTAAGGATATGGTTGAGCTTCATGGTTCCCTTCATTCTTGTAATTATGGTATAAGAACCAGTCACATAATCAGTTCTTAAGTACAGTAATTGCAAAGTGTACAAAGGGATATTCTAATACATTTTCTTGAGTTGTTAAACCCATATTCCCTAGAGGGCTGTCTAACTCTTCTTATGTACATCCCACTAGCAACACAATGTCTACAATTTGTGATATAAAGTTAATAGGTATTTTAGGAAACCATTCTTGGACTACACATGTCCCCCACTTCCACTGCACGCCCACTGTGGAGTGTCTATTCTAATGTATGTCATGTAAATTCTCTGTATAGTACCTACTTCTCTTAGGACTTTGCTTGATCCATTGTAGAGTTTGTATTAATCCTTTATTTTCTATAATATCTGTTGATATTCCTGCCAGGGTTTAAGGAGTCTCTGACTTCTGAAGGGGAAACATCAAGCCATAAATATGGGGGACTGTGCCCAATCTGGCAGTGTATAGCTGATGGCACAGACCATCTCTGCTTGGAGATGCTAATGGTCACATTCATATAGTTATGGTAATGTTTAAAGGCTTAATTAACTGATACCCACATTCTCTTGTTTCTCATTAATAACCATGCCTAAGCTAAATTGTAGACCTACCTGGAGAGATTCTAATACCTCTCTGATCAGCCCATTTCTGATTGCCCATAAAGTTTATCTTTTTCACAAAGACCTATCTGTAGATAAGTGGCTGAAACATCAGAAAGAGCCCGTTGAGTCTACTCTTCAGCAGCCACGGTATCTTGATATCATTCATAGGGGACCCAGAAAAATCTGATGTTCATTCCCTACAACTCCTCAGAAATTTGAAAATAGTTACTGTGTCTTCTTATTGGGAGGAAGTGTGCCATATTCATCTTTGTTTACCTAGTTCCCAGCTTAGGAGAGAAAATAATTAGGGATCCACAAATATTAGTTTGACTCTTTCCTGTATATTGTAGTTGATCTTTCTCTCACCCTTCCCATTAGATAACTCCTACTTTGTCATTTAGAATTCAGCTCAAGCATTGTCATTACTCAGAAGGATCCCATTGGTGTTTGAAGGCATGCTGAAATGCCTCTGCAACAGCCCTTATGGCATGGTATCAATTTGCCTGGTCAACCACTGTATCATATGTTCCAGAGGCTTGTGTTTGTGACCCAGACCCAGCAAAGTTTCTGGAATGTGGTATATACTCAGTAAACATTTCCCAATGTTTACATCAATGACTAAAATTTCAGTCTTTCCAAAGTTCCATAAACTGTTGCTCTTTTGTCTGTGTTTAGATTGTTTGTTTCAAGACACCCACAAATCAACACAGTGATATATGTAGTTGGAGCAACTAGGAGTGGAGCAGACTCTCACTGACAGTCAACAATGATTCTAGGACAAAGCTTTACTTTTGAGGATGTGGATAGAACACTTAATAAGACGCAGATAGTAAAACTTTGGTTTGAGTCTTTATTTCCAGTTTTAAGATTACACAGACGTAGAAGAAATATCTGTGGTCTCAGTGAAGCAGCAGAGCAGATATGAGCAAAGTGCTAATGATTTTTAAGTGAGAAAAGCCTGGAACGCTGGGGGGATGAATGGAGATCAAAAAAGTCTAAACAAGCTGGAGCCTTTAAATGCCAATTTTTAATGCCTCACAATGAAAAAAAATTTAATAAAAATAGAGAAAACTCTGTGTACTTGGAATGAAATAGTAATTTTAGAAAGTATGCAGAAGATGTTTTTTTATAGTAGATACCTCTTACATCATTATGCTTTTAGTGTTTTTCTAATGTGATTATATTCCTATGGGCCTGAGAAGCTATTAGTATTGGGTAATATGATATTCGAAGTAACCAAAAGAATGTGGCGGACCCACTGACCTGCTTTTGACTTCTGAGAAGTACAGCTTAACTATCTCAAATTCTACAAAACTTTTCCTTGGCTTACGGCAAAAATTATTTTGTCTTAGTTGTGGAAGATTGCCTGCCTGTTACTTCAGTAGAGACAGCATGGTTACATAACGGTTGTTTACAGATATTGGATGTGTGATCTTATCCCCCTTCTAATTTGAAACACATTGTGTGGATCTGTCCTTCTCTTTTCTTTCCAGAAGGACTCACACTCGTGGCTTCCAGTCTGCACCACTTGCTCTGATAGGCACTCTTTCAGAGAGGTGCTTAGCTCTCAAGCAGCCTAAAGGAGGTTGCCACACCTTATTCACATGCTGAGCAGTGGAAACTTGCCCTAGAGAGGCCTATGGTCCACTTTGTCTTCCAAATAATTTGAGGTACAGGCTCTTCTGAGAACCCCAAAAAAATCTGAATTGGCCACCTAGACAGAAAGAAAAATCTATTCTGCGCACTCTAATTCCTCTCTGTGTTATTTCTCTGATGGATCTCTACAATCAGATTTTGTGAACCTGTTAACATCTTCCTTCCCACACATAAACTTGCATATTCATTCATTCAGCCGCATGAGCTTACTCCTTCAGTGATCTCATCCAGTCCTGTGGCTTTTAAGTACTATCTCCATAGTAATGACTCCGAAATTTATATCTCTAGAATCAACCCTGTCCTGAATCTCAAGTTATGTGTTTAGCTGCTTATGTAGTATATCCATAGTCCTGTCTAGTAGGCTTCTCAAACTTAGCACATCTAAACCAATGCTTGTCCTTACCCCAGCAGACCTGATCCTTCCCTGGGGTTGCACATTTCAATAAATGACACTCCATTTATCTGGTCATTTAGCTGAAATCCTTGAAGCCATCTTAAATCATTCTCTCACGTTCCATGTCCAATCCATTATCAACGCCCAGCAGCTTTACCTTCCAAATATATGCAAATCCAGACATTTGTCACCACTTCTTCTGCCCCATACCAGTCTGGTTCATCCTTATTGCTCACCCAGAAGCTGCAAGAACCTCCCAGCATGCTTCCAGTCTGACTCACAATAACTCACTTTCTATATAGAACCCCAAATAATCTTTTAAAAGTATTAATCAGGTCCTAGCTGGTGTTGTTCAGTGGATAGAACATCGGCCTGTGAACTGGAAGGGTCCCGGGTTTGATTCAGGTCAAGGGCACATGCCTAGGTTCTGGGCTCAGATCTTCAGTAGAGTGCATACAGGAGGCAGCCAATCAATGATTCTCATCATTGATGTTTCTATCTTTCTCTCCCTCTCCCTTCCTCTCTGAAATCAACAAAAATATTTTTAAAAATAAAAAAGTATTAATCAGATCTTACCACTTGCCTGATGTGGCTTCCTATAGCACTTGGAATAAAACCCAGACTCCTGCCCTGAATGCAGTCCCTTCACTATCTGGCCGCACCCTCCAGGTGCTCTGGCTCATGGCTAGCTATTTACCTGCTAGGAAGGTTCTTTTCCCAGATATCTGCATATTTTGCTCTGTCACTTCATTTAGAATCTGCTTAAATGAGACCTTCTATGACCACACTTTCTAAAATAGGACCTTCGTTCTCAGTTCTCTCTCTTATCCTGCCTGATTTTTTTCTCTGCAGTACATTTCATTCTAGATCTGATTGTGTATTGCCATCTCCCCAATAAAATGTAAGCTCCTTGACAGCATGACTTTGCTGTGTTTATTGCTGTGTCCTCAGGCATCTAGAACAGTGCATGACATCACATACTGTACATGGTGAATATTGTTTGAGCATGTGAAAACATTTATTGACTAGGCAGCATGTTATAGGGAAAAGAAAAGAAAGGGTTTCTGTCCTTGGGGGACTTACCCTGAGTGGCAGAAACAGACACAAAAGCAAGTCTGTGAAAGTGATAAGGCTTCGGTGCTGGGAAGCTCCAGCAAGACCCTCCCGTTGTGCCTGCAGGAGTCAAGACGGTAACCAGAGGAACTGACATTCAAGATTATTCTTGAAGGGTGAGCAGGTGTTTGCCAGACAGAGAAGTGGGAAATGCACTTTAGGTGTGGACACAGCACATGTAATATCATGGGCAGGACAAAGATCTTGAATGTGACCAAATTATGAAAGAGCCATTTGAAATAAGTTTAGGCAGATGAGCTGTCAGGAAGTATAATTTATTTCAATGCTCGCCCTTAAACATTATCCTCCTCTGGAGTTTTTCCTTTTATTAAGTGACACCCCATTCGTGTAATGCCCATGAGGAAATTCTCAAAGCCATCCTTTTTCATTCTCTCACACCCCACATCTAATCCTTTAGCAAATCCCATCAACTCTACCTTCCAAGTATATGCCGAATCAGCTTCTAGTCACAAAAATAACATTGTCATTATGAGCTGCTGATGAGTTAAAACTGGAAGAGCAACTTGGGTTAACTAAATGGATTCCTATTAAAGTTTATTAATATGTATGTTTTGAGTAGAAGGGAAGGAATTATTTTCATGTCAAAAAATTGTATCTTCTTTATACTGATATGCCTTATCCTTACAGTTCTGTGGTATTATGGTATGTGATTGTGTTCATATGTGGAGTTTTTCCCTTAAAATAGAAAACAAGAGACCCCTTCCTGTTCCTCTTTGTTCTCCCAGCATCCAGCATTGTGCCTGGCACGTGGTCAGTACACCGTGAAGGTCTATGAAAGAGTTGTTACAGCAAGCTCACTGTTGGATTCCTTCGGTGAGCTCCCTAGCCCTACCACCTTTGACATGGTCAATTTATAAAGTTTATTTTATATTCAATTAATAAGTAAACATCTACTACCCGGATCAACTAGCATCCAGGAAGTGCAATTAAAGCAGTAGTCAGAAAAAAACTATAGTGGTACCTCGAGATACGAGTGCCCTAACTTACGAGATTTTTGAGATACGAGCCGTGGAGCAAGCGATTTTTGCTTTGAAATACGAGCAACATCTGAGATAGGAGTAATCGCAAGGATCGGCCGGCTGCACACGACCCACCAGTTTACCACGACTCGAGCGTCTCATAATTTCCCACGCCTCAAGGTTACGAAACGAATTAAACTGGTATCTCGAGGTACCACTGTAATAGTAAATAAGGAAAAGAGAAATAAATGAATTGAACATCTAACTCAAAAAGTGAGAAAAAGAACAATAAAACCAAGATAAGAAAACCGTCAGGAAGGAACTAACAAATTTAGAGCAGAAAACCATGAATTCAAGAAATGAAAAGTTAAAATTGACAAATGCAGAAAGCACATTACTTGAAAAAATACAGGAAACTTAAGTTGATCAGTAAAACTAAGGGAAATAGTAAAAATAAGATGACTTATAAGGAATATTAAAAAGCAATCATGAAGGTTTTTTACTCAACTCTTCTGACCCGTTTTTACAAGTAAATTTGAAAACCCAGGCGAAATGCATCATTATCTAAGAAAATATAATTGACCTATTCTAACTTCAAAAGAGAAGGAAAATCCATCAAAAATTATATGGAAGGGCACTAATGTAAACTTCTAAATAAGATATTAGCAACAGAGTCCAGAACATTTTCCAAAAAAAAACCATGTACCATGACCAAATGAGGTTCATTTCAGGGGTGCAAAGAAAACCATAAAATGAATTCAATTACATAAAAACCATAAGTTAAAAGACAAGTGGCAAACTAAGAAAAATACTTCGTTACTCATATTAAAGAAAGGGCTGATTTCCCTAATATGTAAAGAGCTTCTACAAGACACTAAGAAAAAAGATCAACAGTGCAATAACAAAACTATAGGTTATTAACAGAATTTACAGAAAAAGGAAATAGCAGCAGCTGCTCAAAAGCACATGAACTATATCTAGCTTTATTTATTTAAAAGATAATGCAAATTAAAACTATAATGTGATGCTATTTTTACCTCTAAGCAGGCAAAAATTTTAAATGCATATTTTTATTGATTTTAGAGAGGACGGGAGAGGGAGTGAGAGCACTGAGAATTGAGTCCACAACCCTGGCATGTGCCCTCATTGGGAATCGAACCATGTCTTCCTGGTTCATAGGTCGATACTCAACCACTGAGCCATGCCGCCAGGCCAGGCCAAGTAGATTCTATTTTTTAAGTTTGATAACACCGTCTATTAGAAAAATTAGGATAAGGACATACTCTTATATATTGCTGGTAGGAGTTTAAATTGGTACAATCCAAATGGAGAACAATTTGGCAATATCAAAATTACTAAAGCTTATATACTTCAATGCAGCATTTCTGTTTTGAGGACAATATATGAATGCACAAAATTACATGTGCAAAACTACAAGGTTCCACATTGCAACCTTGTTTATAATAACAAGATTGACAGCAACCCAGATGGCTATCAATAAAGATGATCCTATGTTCTCATAGATTGAATACTATATAGCCATAAAATAAGGATGAGAAAGCTTATTTATATGTTAGTACCCAAGATAGATTGTTAAGTGAAAAGCAAGGTGCATAATAGTATATAGTATGTTAAGTTTCGTATTACAGGAGAAAGATTTATGTATAAATGTGTATATCTTTGCATACATCGGCAAAAATCCCTCTAGAACAGCAATCCCTTTTCCATTTCATGGCCCACACAAACTAGTTAATAAAATTCCGCAGGTTATCCGACAAAAAAAGTAGGTATAATTTTGATTCTTTCACACTGGACAGCTACTGTTGTGTTGGCTGTTGTCATTTTTTTTATTTGACAATTTAAGGGAAAAGATGTCAGTACCCCTGACTAAATAGTCAAGTATTTAAAAATTCTTGTGGCACCTGTCAAATTGCTGCTCTGGAGGGATATGCAGGAAACATTAGTTATCTCTAGGAGATGGAGCTATGGAACTGGAAAGCAAGGATGGGGAGATTTTGGAGACTTTCACTGTATATCATTTGTTCCTCTTGAAATTTGAACCAACTAAAACAAACAAAAATGTAATGCTATTTTTTTACATTATCTTCAGGGAAAAAAAAACACTATTACCCATAGCATGGATGAATCTCACAAACATAATATGCAAAAGAAGCAATAAACACTTAAAAAAATAAGTAGTATGTATATTTTCCTATACACGTAAAGTTCAAGAGAGACAAAATTAATCTTTGGTGAAGGAAGTTGAAATGATGGTTACATTGGTGGGGTTATGAAGGAAACTTAATGGCTGGGGTGGGACATGAAGGAAACTCCTAGGTTGCTGGTGTTATTCTTGATCTGGGTGGTTGGTAGTTACTTGGAAAAATCTATTGATCTATACCTTTATGGTTGATACAGTTTTCTGCATGTAAGTTATATTTCAAGTGTTGTTTTTTTAATTATCAAAAAAGGAAAGAAATCTTTTTTAGAACTGTATACTTCCCCTGAGGCTGCTGTAACTAAGTACCACAAACTGGGTAGTTTAGACCAGAAGACATTTATTGTTTCACAGTTCTGATTGCTAGAAGTCTAAACTCAAGGTGTGTGCAGGGTCATGTTTCTTCTGAAACCTGCAGGGAAGAGTCCTTCCTTATCTCTCCCTAGCTTCTGGTGGTGGCATTAATCCTTGGCTTCCTTCTTTGGCTTGTAGAGGCAGCACTCTGATCTCTGCCTCCATCTTTACATGGTGTTCTCACCGTCTCTTCTGTCTTACATGGAGTTCCCTTTATAAAAACACCAGTATATTGGATTAGGGACCCACCCTACTCCAGTACCACCTTATCTTAACTAATACATCTGCAATGACCCTATTTCCAAATCAGGTCACTTTCTGAGGTGCTGGAGGTGAGGGCTTCACCATATCTTGGTGGTAGAGGTTGAAGGCGGAATATAATCAATGCATAACAAGGATTAAAGAAGAATTTTTCAAGAGAATTGGAATTGCTATAGAAGAAATTTTAATCCCATTTTAGTGACTGATTTGTGGAGTATGCCATTGTTGAGCTCTAGCTGAGCCAAGTAACCCAATGCTGTGTCAACCAAGATGTCATCATCTTGATAGTCATGCAGGGCCCAATCCACTGACTGTCCATAGTTAGGTTCAAAGAAAATGAACGAGAAGAATTTTTGGCTCTTTGGTAGCCTCCTTCATGATGGTGCATTTCTATAAAACTAGGGGCTAGGTCTTCATAGGTTATGGCTTGACACACTGTGGCTATTCATCTCATCACAGAGCAATCATCTTTGTCACAGAGCCATACTGTTGGTCTGAAGATGGGCTTTTTTTAAAAGCCCCTTCATTTTTCTGACTTACTCCAAAAATCTTACAGAGCCCTACTTTTCCACTGGACATGGGTATGGATTTTATTTTTTTGTCAATGAGTCAGCAAGTTTCCAGATGAGTAACAGACACAGGGTGTGGTATGTGGCTTTCCTTCTGATTGTGTATCCAAATCACCCTTGAAATATAATTAATCCCACAGTTCTCACCATCATTGAAGTTATTTTTCTACTTTTATGCAATAATTATTTTGTTGTCACTGGATTCTATTGTGTATGGCTTATTGTGGGTGCTCAATAAGTATTTTGTTGACTGGAGGAAGAAAAACAGAACAACATTTAGCCACTTAGCTGTTGATAGAGGCCTAAGTTTTAAAATTCAACCATTCAAGGGCAAACAAAATTAGTTTGTGTTTGAAAAACAGAACAGTGATTGCATTGGGCAATAGGGGCTGACTACGATGGGGAATCTTTCTAGAGTATTTATAGTTTATAGCTTGACAAGATTCAAATATATATTCAACACCCAGTGAATGTGCACTTAAGATCTGTATGTAAATTTTAGCTCAAAAGAAAAAAATTATAAGCTTATCTAGAACTCTAGCAAATGATATGCACAGAAACAATAAGATAGATTGATGGATGGAGTGATGGATATAGATGGATAGGTGTGTAATGGAATAAGCATTGTAAAATATTAATTATAGAATCTAGATGTTGATTTATAGGTGTTCATTATATGATTCTTTAAACTTTTCTGTAAATTTGAAATTTTTCATAAAAAAATATTAGAAAAATTCAAAGTACAGAACAATACAGGACCTTGCAAATGTGGGACCACAGTCTACTTGCTGATATTATTCCCTGTCACAAGCTTGAATGTCCACTACTTAAAACAGGGAACAGTATGGCCTGCTAGGAGTGGTGAATCCATCAACAGATTTACAGAAATATACAGGGATCCTCTTTGATTGCTCTACTGGGAGTAAAGCTTTGGAAAGGGAATATCAGTGTGGCATCATACAACATGATCATGGCCCAGAAAGAAAGCTGATTAGGCCCCATCCAAAACAATGCCTTGCTTTATAATTTTACTCCTGAAGCAAGAAAACCCACTTTATTTGGCTTGAAGGAAGACATGCAGAGCTACAGTTCTATGATGTTCTCTTAGACTTACTCTTCCTCTCCTTTCTCCCTATTTTATACTTATCACCCTTGTGGAAATTAAATGTAAATAAAAGGGCACAAATTTGGAACAAAAAATAGTTTTCATGTGCTAACCCATTCTCCCCTCCCATATTTTCTCTAATATGATATAGTAGAAGCTTGGGAGTCAGAGATTCTTAGGTTCTCCTATTTCTATTTCTAAATAGTTCTGGAATCTTGAATAAAGCAATGTCTTTGAACCTACATTTCCACAGTTGTAAAAGGAGCAAATCCCATTAGATGATCTATCTACAAGTCTTTACTGCACTAGAAAGCAGCTTTGTTTTTTCACCTGTCTCCCTATATCATTTCGGGGCCAGCTGTAATGAAATACTGAATCCAGATCCTGGCATACTCTAGGAGGAATCTCCAGTCCCAGCAAGACCCTTGAAGGACTCTGCTAAAAACTCTTTTAAATGGGGCTTACAGTCAGTGAAGGAGAAGCACCACATGATCTCACTCATTTGTGGATAATAAAGAACATTGTAAACTGATGAACAAAAAGATAGATACAGAGGCAGTAAAGCATCAAACAGACTGTCAAATTATAGCAGGAAGATTAAGGAGAGGTGGGGTAGATAAGAGATCAATCAAAGGACTTGTATCCATGCATATAAGCATAACCAATGAACATAGACACTGGGGGGTTGGGGTATACCTAGGAGGGAGGGGGTAATGGGGAGATATGTATACATGTAACACAATAAAAATAAATAAATAAATAAATAAATAAATAAATAAATAAATAAATATAAATGGGGCTTAAGGACTGGGAGGATGGAGGTGAGAGAGAGGAAGTCAGTGAGTAGAGGTATGAAAGGAGAGTGTGTGGATGTATGTGGTGTGTGTTTGAGTAAGGAACAGTTAAAGTCCTACAGAGCAGCAGGGGCTGGCAGACGAAGCCCATGCCATCTTGAAGGGGAGAACAGCCTTTTTTAAGAACTTATCAGCACCACCAACCAGACAGGCCTTAGAACTGCCTTAGCCACTGCAACCAAAATCCTGCTGCCCCACCCACAGACCCACAGACCCTGGGACCTCACCTCCAAAGGTGCACCACTCGGCAGCAGTAAGTGCATCCTCCCCCTCCTCAGTGGCAGAACTCCGGACAAAACATTCACGCATTTCCAGTGCTTGCAGATATCCACAGCACTCCACTCCATAGGCAGCACCTGGGAGCCACTGGGAGCACCTGAGGGTGTGATTTTGTACAAACAAAGGCATGCTGCCCCGCAGTAGAAATCCTGAGTTCCCTCTTCCTGAATAACTACCCACAGATACCCTGGCTGTGCAACTTCAATGCCAGGACCCCCCAGAGTGCATCAGAGCTCTGCACAGGAAAAGGCACCTCCACACATGCGCATTTCCAAGGAGCAGGACCCCTGAGCCCATCTATCCATAGCACACTGGAGGAGCAGCTGTGAGACTCTGCTAGGTGTGATATTACACAGACAAGGGCGCGCTGCCCCACAGTAGAAATTCTGAATTCCCTCTTCCTGAATAACTGTGCACATTCACCCCAGCTACTCAACCTCAGTGCCAGGACCCCTCAGAGTGCATCAGAACTCTGTGCCAGCCAATACACCTCCATAGATGCAAATATCCAACAGGCAGGCACCCTGAACCCATCTACCTACAGGATGCTGATGGGAGCCACTGTGAGCTCTCCCTGGGTGTGATCTTGGACAAACAGGGGCGCACTCCCCGAGCAGTAGAAATACTGAATTCACTCATCCTGGATACCTGCCCACAGGTGCCTCAATTATGCAGCTACACTGCCAGGGCCCTTCAGAGTGCTTCAGTGTGCCTTGCAGGCAAACGTATCATGGGTGCCCCTGTGAGTTGCCACTGGAAGTGAGTGCCTATCTACCACAAGTGCAGCAGCGAAAGCTGAGTCTGCCAACCCCACAACTACAGAACTCTGGACACCACAGTCGCACCTTTCCAGAGTGCAGGCCCCCTGAACCCCATCACCTCAACATATGGTTTCTGGGTACCACTGTGCATCCTCGCTGGGCACGTGTGATTTCAATTAAGGGTGCAAGACAGCAAAAATTGAGACACTACCCTCCACGGCTGCTGACTTCTAGACACCACAATTGTGCCTCTCAAGCTCACAGGCCTACATCAAGAGAACCCAAATAGCTCAAATAGGGAGCCACACTAGATTACCAAGCCCAGGAGAACTGAGCACCATCCCCAAAAGAACCTGAGTAGCAAAGCAATTGGATCTACAATTAAAACATTACAGGAAAACATGGAAAGACAAAAAAGCAATCCCCAAAGGAAAGAAAAAGAGGAATCACCAGAAAGGGAGTTAAATGAAATTGAGACTAGCAGCTTATCAAAGAAAGAATTTAGAGTAATGGCTATACGGATGTTTAAACAGCTGGATGACAAATACAACTCAATGAGAACTATAAGGAGCTGAATGAGAATGTCACCAACATGAAAAGGAACCAAGAGGAGATGAAGAACAACATAGCTGCAATAAAGAACAAAATGGAAGACTTAAACAGTAGACAAGAAGAGGCTGAGGACCGCATCAGCGAATTAGAAGATAAGGTAGGAAAAAACACCCAAACACAGCAGCAACTGGAAAGAAGACTTAAAAAGCAAGAGGAGAGCCTAACGAGCTTTGAGACAACACAAAATGAAACAATATTCACATAATAGCAGTACAAGGAAGAAAGGAAGAGAAGCAAGGAATAGAAAATCTGTTTGAAGAAATAATGACAGAAAACTTCCATGATATTGGCAAGAGAAAAACCATGCAAGTCCAAGAAGCACATAGAGCCCCAAGCAAAATAAACCCTAAAAGACCTACACTAAGACACATCATAATTAAATTGGCAAACACCAACAACAAAGTAAGAATTTTAAAAGCTGCCAGAGAGAGACAAAGTTACCTACAAGGATTCTCCTATTAGAATATCAATGGATTTCTCAACAAAAACATTCCAGAAGGGAATGGAATGAAATTTACAAAGTGATGCAAAACCAGGGACTGAACTCAAGAATACTACACCTAGCAAGGTTATCATTCAAAATTGAAGGTGGAATTAGGAGCTCACAGACAAAATGGGTCTAAGAGAGTTTATCACTACCAAACCAGCAATGCAAAAAATGCTAAAGGGACTGCTGTAAAAAAGAAGAAAGAGAAAGACAAGAAGAAACGCAAACATTAAGGAAAAATATGACAACAAACATGTACTTGTCAATAATAACATTAAAATATAAATGGATTAAATGCACCAATCAAAAGACATAGAGTAGCTGAATGGATAAGAAAACATGACTTATATATTTGCTGTTTGCAAGAGACCCACCTCAGAACAAAGGATTCACAGAGACTGAGAGTGAAGGCAAATGGAAATGAGAAAAAAGCTGGGGTTGTGATACTTATATCTGATAAAATAGACCTTAAAGTAAAAGCCATAACGAGATAAGGAAGGACACTACATAATACTAAAGGGAGCAATTCAACAAGAAGATATAACTCTGGCAAACATATATGCATCCAATACAGGAGAATCAAATACATAAAACAACTTCTGGAAGATATCAAGGGAGCGATTGATAGCAATACAATCATAGTAGGGGACTTTAATACCACACTGACACCACTGGACAAATCAACAAAATAAAAAATCAGCAAAGAAACAGCAATCCTAAATAACACACTAGATCAGATGGACTTAATTGACATCTTTAGAACATTTCACCCCAAAGCTACAGAATATACATTCTTCTCCAGTGCACATGGAACATTTTTAAGGATAGACCACATATTAGGACACAGAAAAAGTGTCTTCAAATTCAAGAAGATAGAAATCATACCAAGCATCTTCTCAGAACACAATGGCATAAACATGGAAATCAACTACAATAAAAACAACCCCCAAAAATCAAACACTTGGAGACTAAATAGCATGCTATTAAACAATGACTGGATTACCAGAGAGATTAAAGAAGAAATAAAAAACATCATGGCAACAAATGACAATGAAAACACAACAACCCAAAATCTATGGGACACAGCGAAAGCAGTCTTGAGAGGGAAGTTCGTAGCTCTACAAGCCTGCAAAAAAAAAAAAAAAAAAAAAAAGAAACAATGGTAATAGATTATCTAACCCTACAACTCAAAGAGTTTCAACGAGAGCAAAAATAAAAGCCCAGCGTAAGCAGAAGGAAGGAAATAATAAAGATCAGAGTAGAGATAAACAACATAGAGGTTAAAGAAATAATACAAAAGATCAACAAAACCAAGAGTTGGTTCTTTGTAAGGATAAACAAGATTGATGAATCTCTCGCCAGGCTTACCAAGAAGCAAAGAGAAGACCCAAATAAAATCAGAAATGAAAGAGGAGAAATAACAATAGACCCCACAGAAATACAAAGGATTGTTAAAAAAAAAAATTATGAACAACACTATTCCAACAAACTGGACAACCTGGAAAAATACAACCTTCCAAAACTCAATCGGGAAGAATCTAAAAATCTCAATAGGCCAATAACTATGGAAGAAATTGAAGCAGTCATTAAAAAACTTCCAGCAAACAAAAGCCTGGGGCCAGATGGCTTCACAGGGGAGTATTACCAAACATTCAAGGAATACCTAAAACCTATCTTTCTCAGACTATTTCAAAAAATTCAAGAAGAAGGAACATTTCCAAGCTCATCACCCTAATACCAAAACCAAATAAAGACAACACAGTGAAAGAGAATTATAGGCCAAATCCTCAACAAAATTCTAGCAAATCGGATCCAGCAGTACATCAGAAAGATCATATACCATGACCAAGTAGGATTTATCCCAGGAATGCAAGGATGGTACAATATCTACAAATCAATAAATGTGATACATCACATAAACAAATTGAGAGATAAAAACCACATAGTCATCTCAATTGATGCAGAAAAAGCACTTGACAAAACCCAACACCCATTTTTGATAAAAACTCTTAGCAAGGTGGAAATAGAAGGATCATACCTCAATATAATAAAATCCATATATGACAAACACACAGCCAACATCATTCTCAATGGGTAAAAACTAAAACCATTTCCATTAAGAACAGGAACAAGGCAGGGAAGCCCGCTTTCACCACTCCTGTTCAACACAGTACTGGAAGTACTAGCCATTGTAATTAGACAAGAAGAAGAAATAAAAGGCATCCAAATTGGAAAAGAACAAGTAAAACTGCCCTTATTAGCAGATGACATGATACTGTACATAGAAAACCCTAAAGACTGCCTCAAAAGATTATTAGACTTAAAAAATGAATTTGGCAATGTAGCAGGATTCAAAATTAATGCCACAAAATTCATGGCATTTCTATATACCAACAGTGAACTTACAGAAAGAGAGACTAAGAAAACAATCTCATTTACCACCGCACCAAAAAATTAAGATACCTAGGAATGAGCTTAACTAAGGAGATAAAATACCTCTTCTCAGAAAACTGCAGGACATCTAAAAAAGAGATAGGGGAAGACATAAGTAGATGGAAGAGCATATTGTGTTCATGAATTGGTAGAATCAACATCATTAAAATGTCAATACTACCCAAAGCAATCTATAGATTCAGTGCACTCCCCATTAAAATACCAATGGCATATTTTGCAGACCTAGAAAGAACTCTCCAAAAATTCATCTAGAATAAAAAAAGACCCCGAATAGCCACAGCAATCTTAAGAAAGAAGAACAAAGTAGGAGGGTTCTCAATACCAGATTTCAAGCTGTATTACAAAGCCACTGTTCTCAAAACAGCCCGATGCTGGCACAAGAACAGTCATATAGACCAATGGAATAGAACAGAGAACCCAGATATTGACCCAAACCATTAGCTCAATTAATATTTGACAAAGGAGGCATGAACATACAATGGCGTCAAGATAGTCTCTTCAGCCGAAACCGATTTGGCTCAGTGGATAGAGGGTCAGCCTACGGACTGAAGGGTCCCAGGTTTGATTCCGGTCAAGGGCACATACATTGGTTGCGGGCACATCCCCAGTGGGGTCATGCAGGAGGCGGCTGATCGATGTCTCTCTCTCATCGATGTTTCTGACTTTCTATCCCCCTCCCTTCCTCTCTGTGAAAAATCAATAAAATTTTTTTTTTAAAAAAAAAGATAGTCTCTTCAATAAATGGTGTTGGGGAAATCAGATAGACACATGCAAAAAAATGAAACTAGACCACCAACTTACACCATACACAAAAATAAACTCAAAATGGATAAAGAACTTAAACATAAGACAGGAAACCATAAAAATACCAGAAGAATCTACAGGCAGAGAAATCTCAGATATGCCAAAGCAATTTCTTCACTGATATGCTCCTAGGGCAGTAGAAGCTAAAGAGAAAATAAACAAATTGGACTATATCAAAATGCAAAGCTTTTGCACAGCATAAGAAACCATCAACAAAACAACAAGAAAGCCTACTGTATGGGAGAACATATTTGCAAATGTTATTACTGATAAATGTTTAATCTACAATATTTATAGGGAGCTCATACAACTCAATAAAAGGAAGATAAACGACCCAATTTAAAAAATGGGCAATAGACCTAGATACTTTTCAAAAGAAGATAAAAGGAAGTCCAAGAGACATATGAAAACATGCTCAGTCACTAATTATCTGAGAGATGCAAATCAAAACAACAATTTGGTACCATTTCACACCTGTCAGAATGGTTATCATCAACAAATGACAAGTGCTGAAGAGGATGCGGAGAAAAAGGAACCATTGTGCACTGCTAGTGGGAATGCAGACTAGTGCAGCCACTGTGGAGAACAGTATGAAGTTTCCTCAAAAAACTGAAAATAGACCCAGTAATCTCACTCCTAGGAATATATTGTAAGAAACTAGAAACACCAATCAGAAAGGATATATACACCCCTATATTCATAGCAGCACAATTTACAATACCTAAGATTTGAAAATAGCCTAGGTGCCCATGACCAGATGACTGGATCAGAAAACTATGGTACATCTACACAATGGAATACTATGCTGCTATAAAAAAGGAGGAATTCTTACCATTTGCAGAAGCCTAGATGGAAATGGAGAGCATTATGCTAAATAAAATAAGCCAGTCAATGAAAGAAAAATACCACATGATCTCACTAATTTATGGATAATAAAGAACATTATAAACTGATGAGCAAAAAAATAGATGCAGAGGCAGTAAAGCATCAAACAGACTATCAAATTACAGCAGGAAGGTTCGGTGGGGTAGATAAACATGCATATAAGCATAACCAATGGACACAAGCCCATTGTATGGGAGAACATATTTGCAAATGTTATTACTGATAAATGTTTAATCTCCAATATTTATAGGGAGCTCAGACAACTCAATAAAAGGAAGATAAACGACCCAATTTAAAAAATGGGCAATAGACCTGGGGGATGAGGGCATGTATGGGAGTGGGGTGGAGGGGGCAATGGGAAGATATGTAAACATGTAATACCTTAATCAATTAAAAATAAAAAATAAATGAGGCTTAAGATTTTAGTCCCTGTCAATCTTTCATTTGTTTTTCTGTATTAGTCAATCATGAAGTTAGTTGAATTTTTAATGCATTCAGGAGAGAAAAGCCACAGTGTGTTTAGCTCATCTCTTCTAAAAAGCATCTAGAAGAACAGAGAAGAAAGTGATTTTTTTATTCATGGAACTGTATGTTTCCTTTATGTGGATTGATTGGATTGATCCTCTCATGGAAATTTCAGTCAAATACTGATTATGAGAAGAGTTATCAGTTGTTAGCCAGGTATTTTTCCCAAGGAATGAAAGCAGAACAGAATAAGTATTCCTAGCAGGCAGAGTCTATTTTCATTCTTAGGGTGTAATAAAGCTCAAAGACAAGAGTAGTTTGTTGTGTCACAATATATAAACAACCCAGAGAAGGTAATTGGATAAACTTTGAATCTTCTCATGTGCTATTTACTCAACCGTATTGCCAAAGGCAGAGACTCAACTTTCATTATGTGGGTCCCTTGGCAGGTCTAATTACCTGAGGGGCAATTACACAGATTGTGTGTGTGTGTGGGTGGGTGGGTGTATTTATAGTCACACCACATAGAAGTTGTATACCAAATTTAGTGGTATTCGTACTGTATCTTATTTATGATTGTTTCCATGTTTGCATATATCAGCATGAATACTTACATATTTTCTCCCTTCTATCTACTGTAACCAAATGTGAATAGTGGGGCTACTTAATGAAAGAGGCTAATTATCAAGGACTTGACTTTACTAATGTACTCAAGTTGGTGATGTTTTAGGTGAGGAGAACATGGGCAAGCCATCTGATTTGGTCCATTATTATATTTTCAATTATCCTTGGTACTCAAAGAGAGACATTAATATAGCTGAGGATGACATAGCAAATTACCACAGCTCTCTAACCTTTTAAATTGCTAACACTGTTGTAATCTGTAATTATAGAAATCAGTGTGAGAATTGTGGCACTGCATAATTATCTTTCCTGATACTTTATTGCTGAATGAATTATTAATCAGAATCAGTCTTGTATAGTATTTGCAGCAACTCAGAAGAATAATGTATAATTAAATTTCATTATTCCCTATTTTTTGCTAATGTTTTATGATGTTGTAATTGATAATTAATTGGCCGAAAACTCACACACTACAACTTGAGAGTTTCAGGTGGCTGGAAAATGTTCAGTATGCTGAGTTCATTAACTAAATAATGATCATCCTGTAAAGACCACAGGTCTAGTCTAGTCTAGCCTGTATGAGAGAGCTTTTGAAATTAGTATATTAATCATTAAGCCTTTCATGTTTTCTTAAAAGAAAGCAGTAACCATGGGCACATACGAATAATTAAGAAATCTTAATAGGTTTCCAATCTGGTAAAATTTAAGTACTCAGATGTTGGTTAATGCACTAGATACAGTTGCTGTGCTTCTCTGTGGATCAGCTTCCATAGTAATTAAACAGTGATCAGTCTCCATATAACCACAATTTCGAAAAGGGATAACAGTGCTGTAGCCTGGAAAGCCAGTTCCCTCTGCCTTTGATGAGCATAACCCAGGGTGCAGCACATCTTGATAGACAAAGTCTGGGTCTAATCTTCTTTTCCAATTGTCCTAAACACTAAATGGCGATTCCCCCTCACAGACACACGGAATTTAAAATCTGAAAGGATTATGAACTTTTCCTAGACTGGCATTTTAAAGAAGAATTCCTGGTGTGAGTTTCTCCTAGTGTCCTTTGCAACCTAGGTAACCAGCCAATGCTTCGGATCCAAGAATGTCTTCTATTCAGCCTGAGTCCTATTGAAAAGGAACTTTGTTGGGCATTTTATAGGAATTTCTGCTGTGCTATTTTTATTTGATTTTTTTTTCAAGAAGATAAGGCTTTTTTGTGGTTTTCAAGTGTCTCCTGTAGAAACATACACCTAAGGAAAAAAATAAAAACAGGTGAACATCTTTTTTCTTTCCAGGGAATTTTGAAAGCATTGTGAGAAGGCACTTTACAATGCATATGCTGTTTTTCAATCAACACTTTTCTAAACTGGTCAGAAAACCATCCACAGTAGATTGTTCCTTGGGATGACAATGCAAAGGCACCTCCACACTCCCAGGAAGATTTTGAGGGGTTTATTTTTTCATTGGTTGTGTAAGCGCCAATGTCATAATTCCAAATTATAAATTATTAAGGAGGATCTTGTCCTCAGACCACTGTGAGTAGAACTAAGGCACCTTTCTTTAGCAGTTGAGGGAGAGTTACTCAGTGCCCTTCGTGCTTGTCTGATTTTGGAATGAAGATCAGAAACCTTCCTCTGACCATCATCCCCAAATCCCAGGCCCTTGAGAGCCATGGATGGTCCCAGAGCAGCAGAGGCCCAGGCAGTGATCCTGCCAAGCTTGGGCATACTCTGGAAACACTGTACTGAGGATGCCGATGGAGGTCCTGAGGGCTCGGAATGCCCATCATCTCCTGAGGGAGGGCATGATTGGTCTTCTGGCAGTTTGAGATGGGAGGCTGCCAACTTATAGGGAGGGAATCACAGCCATCTTTCAGAAGGGAGAGCAAGGAAGCTTTTACCAAGATAGAACAACTCAATTATACTCTGCAAGGACCCACATTATACAGATCCAAAGGATAAGGAATATGTCTCACTATTTGTGAATAGTCGAGCCCAGAAAGGTTTGGAAATATAGCACACTTAAGACCCTTGCACTGAGAAACTCTATAAATGTTCGCTTTTCTTTCATTGTGTCCGTCTAAGCTTTTCCTATGGCTTTTGTACCGTCCCATTATCTTGGTTGCGTATCTTGGAGGTCATATCATTAGTTTTCTCTAACATTCGTGTTGCTCACAATAGACTAAGTTTTCAGTGGATAAATGGATAGGCAAGGCGACCTGGTGGCCCAGAAAAGACACAAAGGAAGATGTGCGAAACAGAGATTTGAAGGAGACCTCAGCAGAAACAAAAGTAACATAAAGCCGGGAAGGAGGACAGAGCTGGCAGGAGGCTGGGGTTTCATAGGGTGGCCCAGGAGGCCTTCCGGAGAAGCTGACATGTGAGCAAAGACCTGAAGGAGGTCAGGGCTCGAGCCATCATCTTTCAGTCTCCAAACAACCTCTTTGGAGGCAGGTTTTCTCTTCCTTTCACCTGTAAGGAGACAGAGAACTTAAGTAGCTGGCCATGTCATTGAGCAGGGTGACATTCCCGGTTTGTAGGGCTGCCTTGGATCAGCTGCCATGCAGGTCAAAATGCAGATTTCCAGCCCTGCTCCAGGTGCCCTAAATCCATGCAATTTGAGAACGATTGTAACTCTAAGAGGCAGGGAATTGGCTGGGGAAGTCTGAGCTGGATAGGCAGGGATAAAGCAGGAGATGCCAGTGTGAAAAAAAGGACAAGTCATTGACAATCTGGGAATAAAATGTGAATCGAGAAAAAGTTGGTGTGATTGAGAAAAAAGAGCTAATTTTATTGAACACTGTGTGTTGAATGAGTGAATGAATGAACTAATGAACAAATACATAGGTGTCGTGTTTTAATCCTCACAACCCTACCAGATTGGTGCTCTTTATCATACCTTTTTTGTACAAGCTGAGAAACTGAGGCACAAAAATGTTAGGTGTCTTGCCAGAGATTTTGCAGCTTGTGAGGGGCACAATCAGGATTCAGAGCCAGGTTAGGTCGCCTGGCTCCCAATCCTGATTCTCAACCATCATACTACATTCTCTGTTAACCATAACGAACACAGTATTAGTGAGTGCTTTCTACACTCAAAGGGATTGTTCTAAACACTTTGCATATCTGTGCTTTAAATTGCTGACTCCTGGCAATTGGATTACCTTGCAGAGAGAGCATGCAGTTTGTCTGAGAGGGCATAGTGGTCAGTATCCAGATGCCGCAGGCTGGCTCCAGAACATGGCTCATCACCACTGCGCCTCACTGCCTCTCACCATGAAGGAGGATACTGATTTGTAGGAAACAAATGCTAAGATAGCAGAGAGAGAGCACAGGGAAAGCCTGTACCAAGAAGGTAGACTATTCAGAGCACGCATATTCAGCAAACATGAGGGGCTAGAATCATTTAGGGTATGTTATTCAATAGAAAGCAATAAGAGTTTCCCATCTGTCAGACGACTTTTCTTGGCATGAAAGAGAAGTATATCAGGGTTAAGGGCCCATAAGAGCAGACTTTCTTGGTATAAGCATGTGTAGAATTAGGCAAATTGTAGGATAATCCCTGATGCAAGCAGATCCACTGCCTTATTTGATCTTCATGGTCAGTGTGGAATAGTATGGAGGGAAGGCTGCAATGGTATTGTTGCCAGAGTTGCCAGAAAGTACCAGATCTCACATATTGTCCCATTATTTTCTCACAAGCCATGGATTGAAATCAAGCGAATTGGCCTTTCCCTTGGTGTTTACGCAGGAGGATCTGGCAAAGATGCACATCATTCTTCATGCAGCCCAGGTTTCCTCAGTATAAGAAATGCTCAGTCTGTGCAGAACTACAAGTTAATATAATGTGCAAAGAAATTAGCTTTCTTTGCATAATAATAGCATTTATTTGTGGAGTGTTAACTGTAAAACAAAGACCATCCCAAACACCTATTGCTTCACCTCGTTTCATCTTCACATAGCCATTTTGCAGATGGAAAGACCAAGGATTACAGAGTCTCACTGATATACCCAAAGCCCTACAGCTAGGAAATGGGAGAATCACTGTCTGGGGATCAGAGAAATGGGAAGCAGGTGCATGGTAGAGTGAAGAACAGTTGAGATGAGTCTTCCTGACAGGTCTGGCCCTTGTCACACCCTTTCCTGATCGTTTAGAAAAAGAGTGTTTTCTCCCCCATGGCAGTGTAATTTTGACTTTTTATGAGTGAGTTAGAAAAGAATTTTCTTTAACATACTTTGCATGATCCAAAGCATATCCTGTAGGATGCAAATGGTATATGTGAGTGGTGGTGTAATAGCCTATCTAATAAGATAGTAATATGCAAATTGGCTGTCACTCCAACACACAAGATGGCTGCCCTCACAAGATGGCCAGTGGGAGAGGGCAGTTGGGAGGAACCAAGCCTGCAAGTTAGGGCAGTTAGGGGAGATCAAGCCTCCAGGGAAGGGCAGTTGGTGGGGGGACCCAGGCCTGCAGGGGAGAACAGTTGTGTGGGACCAGGCCAGCAAGGGAGGGCAATTAGGGGCAATCAGGCTGACAGGGGAGCAGTTAGGCATCAATCAGGCTGGGAGGGGAGTGGTATGGGGAAGTCAGGAAGGCAGATAGGCGAGCAATTGGGAGCCAGCAGTCCTGGATCAGGCCTAAACGGGCAGTTGGACATCCCTCAAGGGGTCCCAGATTGGAGAGGGAGCAGCCTGAGCTGAGGGACACACACCCCTGGGCATGAATTTCATGCACTGGGCCTCTAATAGGCATATAATAGAATTTATATTTTAAACAGAATACCAGTGTCGGGAAGCATTTGTGTCCCTGACTTGTGGTAACCATCGTCATTTCTCTGAGAAGCTGCCAAGGACAGGACAGGGACTTAGGAGGCTCTGATCACATCCTTCCCCCACCCCTGCCATCCCTCTTCCCTGACCTGCCTGTTCCCATTCTCCCAGGAGGCCATTTCACATGTGTGTTAATATTCCAGCTCCATTTGATCTCCTGGATGGTGACAGATGGTCCAAGTGCTTTTATTTCCTGATGTGGGATTTAACAAACTGCCAACCAATGGGTTATCCTCCTGGTTTTAATCATTTTTTAATGGAAAAACAGGAGTGAGGGTACTCAGACTTCAGTGGAAATTCACAAACCTTTCCCAGAGCATTTCCTGAAAGGACCCTCAGGTTGATGACTCCTCTGCCCCGATTAGATGCTGCCTGCCTGGGTGCAGAGTTTTGATTGTTCTAGTTACCAGATGAACCATCTTGCGATCTAAACGTCACCATTCCCAGCTTGCTTCCCTACAGAGAATATATTTCAGGATAGAATCGCATGGTCCAAAAGACCCTGATGTGTGAAAGATGCAAGTTTCCTTCGATTAAGAACCTTTTCTGTGAAAGCTGTATTTTTGCCAAACCTCAGCGACTCACTTCTGTTTTCTTTCTTACCTGTAAGCAGCATGCCCTCTCAGGAAGCCGAACAGGTGTTAATAGAGATCACAAGGATGAATAGCCACAGAACCATAGATATCCTTATGTCCAAGTGCACCTGAAGGTCATCCCCTGAGAAGGAATCAGGTTTGCTAATCCAGTTCTTTAGCATCATAATTCCTGGTCAGATGAGTCTCATAGGCAAGTCAGCACCTATAAGCAATAACTAGCCCAGGAAGCATGCTGGGAACAATGGCATTGCTAATATTGTTTGTTGACTTTACATGGACACTCAGCATTGTCAGGCAGTAATTGTACAGTAAAATCTTTTAAAGCTAATTTAAGGAGCCAGATTTTTTAAGTATAATACTTAGATGTTCTCTTCTTACTTCTCTCCTCCCTTTTTTCTCCCTCCTCCCCCTCTCTCTCCCTCTTCTTCTCCCCAATCAGATTCGAAGTTCACTAACAGCCGAGTTCAATTTTTACAGTCTCAGGTTGGACAGTAACACTAAAGTTGGGATTAGACAGACTTGCATCTCCCTTTTTTTCTGCCTTTGACTATCTGTTGTCTTTTCTTAGTCTTTGATTCTCTGTTGTGAGTTTTGACTTGATTCTTTTCTAACACAGAATAATTTCTGTCAGGTTCTGGGAACTCCCCTCCCACCCAAGGGAGAAGTTTTAGAGAGAAGATGTGCGCCCTGTGTTGAACTGTGCACTCAGTACAAATCTGCAGTGCCTTCTATTAAAATGTAAAATGATCCGTTGAGTCATCCTCCCTCTGGTTTGACTCAGATGCTTTATGGCGCACTTTGCATGTCATTTCTCTGTAATGATTTCCCCATGGAGAAGGGTGTCTGATAGAATCCAGGCAGACTGAAGATTGCTCTGAGTCAAATGGATCTTTTATTCTTTTAGTATTAACCCTTATCTCTCAGTTTCCTGTCCTTGCATTTTCCCTGAAGGAACCTTAATGAAGTAAATAGGTTCCACCACCCTCATTTAGCCTCCTAATCACTGTTCATAATTTCTTCTCACATTAGCAGCATGAAGCTCTAGGGTAATATTTCTCTGTCTGGAGGGGAGGAAGGGGACGCTGGGAAAAATATTTCACACAGATGCTCTGATAAAGAAAAATGTAGAAAAGGAATGACTTTTCTCTGTCCTCTAACTCCTAATAGGCAAGAGGCAAATGCTAATAGGAAGCAGAGATTGATGTATGAGAAGTGAATATAAATGGAGAACGCAGATACAAAGAAGTAGCACCAGAGACAAACTGGGAATGACAAGATAGAAAAGAAAACTTGCCAGGAAGAAAAAAGGACCTACCTCCGCAAAATAAGTGAGGACTTTGACTGCACTCTTAGCTGGGGGCTTACCACCAAAGAACCAAAGAAAAGCACCAAAATATAGACAAAAAGAGCAGGGGAGGTGATCACAAGCTACACATCCAAATCTGCCAATCCCTAATTCCATGCTTTCTTCCTGTCCACCCTCCTTTCTTGGCCATGCCCACATCCCCCACATCACCCAACCTCCACTAAAAGTAATCAAGTATCTTAGGTGACTTGGCGTGGAGTCCATTTCACCCACTAATTTCAAAGCATGTCATGGTTTCATCTAGAAATGACAGTGCATGCCCTATGTTGTTATTGTGCCCAAGCCACAGCCTTTCTCTGACCCCTAAACAGTGTGTCTTGCCTGACTTCCCTGGATGGAGACTTGTACAGAGGAGAGGATGGACACCCCGTGTCCATAGCCATGTGTCTAATACAACCTGTGAGGACCTACCCTGCCCACCAGAGCACTTTGGGCATGGGACAGTGGGGAGAACAAAGTGCTGAACCATTGCTCAGTGCTTTATGGGCATTCTGTTCCACTAATATGAGAAAATTGGTCCTTGATTCATTCTTCCTTCAGAGTTGACTCCGTTTATAAGGGGGGAAATGTCCAACTGTCATTGGGTAGGTCTCCCTTTCTTCTTCATCTCTTCCAAAAGCTATGGGATGGCATTTTTCCCTTCCAGCCAGCTATATTATTTTGAGCATTTCTAACTTTCTTTTCTTTTTTTTTTTTTAAAAAAAAAAACTTCTTAAGAACTGTAGTTCAAGGAGCTCGTGTTTCAAGTTTTTCCTAAATTTCTGTACTTTCACAGAACCATGGAACTAGAAAAGCCTTGCTGGGTCACCGGGTGCATTTCCTCATTTTATAGCTAAGGAAGTGAAAGTGCATTGAAGTGATTTGGTTTTCATGAGAATGAAGATGAAACGAGGGATCTCGGAAAAGACTTTTGCTCTGAAGCAAAAGCCTGGGGGCTCATTTCTCACCACCTCCCAAAGGGCTTTGTCCCGAATTCTGCCCACTTTTACAGTTTCTGATTTAAAACACACAACTTGGAATCAGTTCGATTGGATTACCCTTAAGGACCCTTCTGACCTTAAATTGTAGACTAGGTTGTGGGCGTGTGTTTTCATTTAAAACCCAAAGTCCACTCTCTACAATTAAGTCAAAGAACCTGAGACAGATTACTAGAGTTGTTAACCCTTTGTTACAATTTTTAGTTGGGGTTAGCTGCATAATTTTAATTATAAAATACTAGTAGAATGTACATATTAAAAGGGCATAAGACAAATATATAACTTAACACAAAGTGAACACACATCTACCTGTTACCGATGTCAGAAATAGTACATGAGACAGCACCCCAAAACCCTCTAGTGCCACTTTCCTGTGACAGCTCTCTCCCCACTAACGGAACCTCCTAGGTTTTCCTTTATAGTTTTATCACCTATTCATATATCCCTAGATATTTAACTTATAGTTTATTTTTGAACTTTTTAAAAATCAAATTCAATTGCATGTTATTTTGTGTCCTGTTTCTCTGGCTCAGTATTCAGTAGTATTCAACACTAGGTTTGTGAGACCCACGCATGTTGTTGCATGTGGCTCACATTTGCTCTATATTCTTGTATTCTTGCACTGTGGTCTATTATGAATAGACTGTAGAGCATCTAGTCATTCTGCTGCTGACAGACACTGTGTTGTTTCCATTTGGGTGTTATGCTGAACAGTGCTGCTCTGAATGCTCACATAGAGTTCCTATTGCAGACATGCAGGAGTGTCTCCTGGGTGTAATCGAGAAGTGGAATTACTGGGTCATAATCTGTGCACTTCTTCAGCTTGACTAGATGCCAAACTGTTTTCCAAAGAGGTTGAACCATCAGTATATGAGAATCCTGTTGCTTTACATCTTCACAAATACTTGATACTGTCAAATGCTCTTTAGTTTGGTGGGTATAAAATATATCTTTAATTCTTTATTTCCTTTAGGTTAATACATATAGTCTGCTACCAACAGTCTAATATTTCTTCTAGCTCAGCCTCTGTATCACATCATAATTCTTTACATAATTTACACTTACATATATATGTGTATATGTGTGTATAACTACACAAATAAAAGATGCAAATTGACCATACCTTCGCAACACCCAACAAGCCAATCAGGAGTGAGTATGCAAATTAACCCAACAAAGCTGGAAGGTCAATTTGCATACACAGGTGCTGAGCAGGCGGGGGCGGTGCAGTGCCATGGCAATGACACAGGAGTTCCGCACCACCCCAACCCCTCTCGTCCTCTGGGCAGCATGGGAAGGCAGAAAGGCAGCTCCTGTCCAGAGCAAAGATGGAAAGGCAGCAGCCAGGGGAAAGAAGGCCCATTCTTGCATGAATCTTCATGCATTGGGCCTCTAGTGTGTGTGTGTGTGTGTGTGTGTGTGTGTGTGTGTGTGTTTGCACGTGCCTGCACGCTGCTAGTTGTCATTATTTTATTATGGGATATTTTGTAAGTGTGGATTATTTTTTATTTTAATCTGTCTAAAAAATAAGTGAAACAACATCAAAAATTACAAAAAAAACTGGGGTTTATTGTGATTGTCCCTAATTTTTTAAATATTTTCCATTGTGCAATAAAAACATTATCACCAGCTATGTCAGTAAATTGAACTTCCTTCTGAAAGTTCAAGGAAAATGGAAGTTTATATTGAAGCACAAGAATCATTCCGAGCTATTAAGGATCTGATGATACAATTGCAAGTGCTTCCTCCTAACAACAGCCTTAAGTCTTAGTTCCCCTGGCACTAACTAGTGCACACGCAGATGGAGTGTTTGAGTAAATAAAGAACATGGAACATTTTAGCTGCTCCGTGTCAGGCTCTTACTTTAGCTATCCAAAGCATTAGAGACATTAAGTGACAGGCACTGCACTTTTCCATTAGAAAATACTGAAATTGGATTGCTTTCCACTCTAAGTAAGAAGTTTAGGTCTTGATGCGATTTTTCCAATCCAAAAGTAATAACGTAGTAATTTTAATGGCACTGTGCACTCTAAAGTTTCTATAGACTTGACAACTTTCTTGTATAAAAACTAACCCTTCCCATTTCATAATAAATAACTTTTTTTAAAGCAGACTTGATAAAGGGCAGAATTTACTAAGCAATTACTAAATAATTTAGTGCTTGATTCACAGAAGTATTTATTTAATGCACTGTTTCTAGAGGAAATGTGGTTGGAATTTCAAGTGAAATGGTTTATAATTTGGTCTTTTTCATTACCTGCAAGACATATTCATTTCTTTTCACCTGAAACATTCTAGACATGACAAGTTGTCTGAAAAACTTAACATTCTACTCTTTTGTGAATTACAGCTTTTCATAGTTCCCATTGTAGATTTTTGTTCTTGTTTTGGATCTTTGACTTATTTTTTTTACCTTTAGAATGGTTAGATATTTAATTTCTGAACATGACTCAATAATGAATGAAGAGTGAATGAATGCATTAACAAGTAGTTTGTCTTCATTAATACTAGATCTCTTACTGATGAGAGTTGTGGTCTGTGTAGCTTTTTGAGGAGATGAACACACTATGATAAAATAACAGTAACTTACTTTTACTGCTGAACCATATGATAAGAAGATTTGGTATATGTATATGTATATGTGCAGCTGGGTTTTTTGGCCTACAAAAAAGAAGAATGAGATCCAGCCAAGACCCAAAATCAGAACCTTTGGAAAGTTTCCTTACAATCTGATTTCAGCTAATGTCTACACACTTTAACACATTGTCTAATGCTTAGCCTGAAGACTGGCTGTCAGAATCATACATAACTATTTTGGGCTCTGTTACTCACTACCGAGTATCTCATTCTTATATCCATGGATTCTGCTAAAGATTTCAGGATTTGCTGCATTAAGGATAAAAATATTGTTTAATTAATATTAGTAAGGCAAGTGAAAAAGGAAAATGGAATGAAACCTAATGCAGTGATAGGGGAAACAGATTTCAGGTTGGCATGAGTCAGTCAAAAACAGGCAAATTGGAGGAATTCCTAGAAGAGTACCCATGATAATCAGGGGATGGGATGGTCTGAATGATTTCTAAAAGAGGAAGAAACAGTATGTCCCATTATGCTTGAAAAGGAGCCAACAGGGAGGGAAGTGATGAGATCCAATAGGAACATAAAGGCAAAGAGGAGCAGAGTGGTGCTGGCGTGGCATAGGGAAGATTTTCCAGGAATAATGTCATAAAAGCAAGAATATCCTCAGTCAGGTTAAAGTCTAGCAACAGCTTCCTGGAAATGATAGATTCTAGATTATACCATTTGATGAACCGATCTGAGATGTTTTAAATGTCTACTAAAATTCTCTCTGGAAGGTTTAGCCCAAAAAGCAGATGTTCGTGAGGCCATCATAATCTGCTTTATTGACTCGGGGGCACATATTGCCACATCTCCTTTATTTTCCCAAGCCAGCCCTATGACAAGACATGGAGTCTTTTCTTGAGGCCCCTACCCACAGCTGACTTAGAGCCAGAAAGAGGCAATCTTGCCTGTGAGCTAGAATCTGAGGCACCGTGGATGGCAGACTCGTGTCCAGTGCTACAGGACAGTCCTCAGTGGAACTCCACTCTGGGTTGCAAGGGTGACATACTCTTTTAGTGTTTGTTCCCTTGGTCAACATAGTTCCCAGAACAAACCTCTGGGCTAAGATAACCAGGAGTGGAGGAGCTAATAGCATCAGTCCACATATTATTCCAAAATGTCCTAAGTTTGGATTCCCCATTTCCTAAAGTAATGTCACTTTAAGGGACTTGTCCCTCCCCACTCTTCCTTAGGGATATCATGCTCTATATCAACAAATCTTCCTAATTTGGCGTCCTATGGGACCCAAGGACTTAAGTCCTAGTACCTTTTCTCCCAGAAGACTTTGGGTTCTTCCTGTATATTGTTCACTCCATTCTCTGCACCCAGCTCTGCAATGTCCACAATGAAAGAGGCTCCATAATTGGTCTCTATAAAGTGACAGAAAGCTAACTTGTCTCAACTAAACTGACAATATCTCACTCTCATGATCAGTTAGGTATTTCTTTTATAGACTCTTAGACTCATAGAATTGTAGATTGGTATGAAATTTGCTGGTCTTCTAGTTAAGACTTTTCATTTTACAAACATGAAACCAGACCCAGAGAAAAGTGAGTCATCCAGAATCCACACAGTTCCAGAGCTGGGCCAGAAGCCCTGCACCCCTGTCCACTCCTCGTTCCAAGGCACCTCACTTTCATTTCTCTTTTTATTTTATTTAATTTCATGTTTCACTGAAAAACTTACAGCTTTGTGTCTGTTATAGGAAGCTTCCCTCCTTTTGGTATAGGTGCATTAATAAATGGATTAGAGAAATGAGATGTCTTATAAATCTCCTTCTTATGAATTATGCACACCATTTACATCCTTGAACATTAATTGTTCCACCTAGTTTTGAGTGCTGCCTGATAACAAAATGTTAGGAAATGGAGTCTGACAACGTGTAAAAAGGCACATATATTATGATCAAGAGGAGGTTATCCTAGAAATGCAAGATTGGTTTAACATTCAAAAATAAATCAATATTATTTTCCTTATTAATACTCCTTATTAAAAAAATGGTGATTATCTCAGTAGATGCAGAAAAAGTATTTGTCAGAATCCAGCATCCATTCCTGATTTTTTAAATAAACTCCCAGCAAATTAGAATAGAAGGAAATTTCCTCAACTCAGTAGTGATATCTATGAAATACCAAAAGCTACCATCATAAATAACAATGAAAGATGGAATATGTTTCCCCTGACATCAGAAACAAGGCAAGGATATTTGCTCTTACCACTTACAGTTTACACTGTATTAGAAGTACAGTGCAGTACCAGTACATTTAGCCAATGCAGTATGGCAAGAAAAATACCTTGAAATCATCCAGGTTGGAAAGGAAATAAAATGTCTTCATTTACAGACAACATAATCTACATAGAACATCTATGGAATCAACCAGAACAAAAAGGTTATGAAAACTAATAAGCACCAGCCAATGTAGCTCAGTTGTTAAGCATTGACCTATGAACCAGGAGGATATGGTTTGATTCCTGGTCAGGGTTACAGCCTCAAGCCCCAGTGTGGGGTTTGCAGGAGGCACCCAGTCAATGTCTCTCTCTCCCTCTCACTTCAGCTCTCTCTAAAAATCAATAAAAAATCTTTTTCTTTAAAGTTAGACTTACACAATGATTTGGTAAGTTATATGTACCAAATGATTTCCCATTCTACCCCTAAGTATTTACACAAGAGGAATGAAAAGATATGGATATATAAAGACTTATACACTAATCTATAGCAGCTTTATTTGTAACTAGAGGCCTGGTACACAAAATTCATGCACGCGGGGCGTGACAGGGGCATCCTTCAGCCCAGCCTGCTCCCTTTCCAATCTGGGACCCCTTGAGGGATGTCCAACAGCCCATTTAGGCCTGATCCTAAATGGGCAGTCGGACATCCTTCTCACAATCCAGGACTGTTGGCTCCCAACTGCTCACCTGCCTGTCTTCCTGATTGCCCCTAATTGCTTCTGTCTGATTATTCCCTAACCATTCCCCTACCAGCCTGATTGATGCCTAACTGTTCCTCTGCCAGCCTGTTTGCCCCTAACTGTCCTCCCCTGTGGTCCTGGTCACCTCTAACTGCCCTCCCCTTCAGGCGTGGTCACCCCTAACTGCCCTCTTCTGCAGGTATGGGACAACCCCCCCCCCAACTGCCCTTCCCTGCAGGCCCAGACACCCCCAACTGCTCTCCTCTGCTGGCCTTGTCATCCCTAACTGCCCTCTCCTGCAGACTTGATCACCCCCAACCCTTGCAGGCCTGGTCCCTCCCAACTGCCCTCCTGTGGTGGCCATCCTGTGTCCACATGGGGGCAGGATCTTTTGACCACATAGAGGCAGTCATCTTGTGTGTTGGGAGTGATGATCAACCTGCATATTACTTTTTTATTAGATATGATAGAGGCCTGGTGCATGGGTGGGGCCAGCTGGTTTGCCCTGAAGGGTGTCCTAGATCAGGGTAGGTGTTCCCTTGGGGCATGGGGTGGCCTGGGTGAGAGGCCTGTGGTGGTTTGCAGGCCGGCCACACCCCCTGGTGACCCAAGAGGAGGCCCTAGTATCTGGGATTTATTTATCTTCTACAATTTAAACTTTGTAGCCTGGAGCGGAGCCAAGCCTTCTTCTGCACAGCCATTGAAACTTAAATGGAGGCCTGGGTGCTTGGCTTCCTTCATTGCTAGGGGCAACTCAAGCCTTCCTCTTGCTCTCTCTGTGGTTGTAGCCATCTTGATTGAGTTAATTTGTATACTTGCTCTGATTGGCTTGTGGGCGTGGCTGGTGGATGTAGCAGAGGTACAGTCGATTTGCATACTACTCTTTTATTAGATAGGATAGCCAAAAACTGGGAGCACCCAAATATTCACCTGTAAGTACATAAATGGATAAAAAATTGTGCTATATCCATACAATAGAACACTTTCGTCAATAATGGAACACACGGTGCACACAGCATGATGAATCACAAAATATCTATGCACCATAAAAGAAGCCAGGATTAAAAGGATACAATCTGTATTATCCCATTTATATAAAATATAGAAAATGACAACTAATATATAGTGTCAGAGCAAACCTGTGGTTTCAGGGGCTGGGATACAGAGAGGTGCAAGGGAGGGACATTAAGGACATAAAAAGACTGTTATTGATGAAGGATGTGTTCATTGTCTTGACTACCAAAAATATATCAAACTGCATACTATAAATATATGCAGTTTATTGTATACTAGAGGCCAGGTGCACAAAATTTGTGCATGGTAGTGGGGTTCCCTTAGCCCAGCTTAGACCCTCTCCAATCTGAGACTCTCGGAGGATGTCTGACTGCCAGTTTTGGCCTGATCCCAGGGATTGGGTTGAAACTGGCAATAGGATATCTCTCTCACAATCTGGGACCGTTGGCTCCTAACTATTCACCTGCCTGCCTGCCTAATTGCCCCTAACTGCCCCCCCTCCCAGCCTGATCACCTTTAACCACCTCTGCCTGACAGTCTGATTGCCCCTAACTGCCCCTCCTGGTCATCCCTACCTGTCCCCCTCTGCCAGCCTGGTCACCCCTAACTGCCACCCCCGCTGGCCTAATCATCTCTTAGTGCCTCCTCTGCCAACCTTGTCACCCTCTACTTCCCTTCTGCCCCCCACAGCCTGGTAGTTCCTCCCTGACCCCTTCTGCTGGCTTGGTCACCTCCAGCTGCCCCCCCCATCAGCATGGTCACCTCCAACTGCCTGCCTCCCTGGCCTGGTCACCCCTCACTGCCCCTTCTTCTGGCTTGGTCACCCCTAGCTTCCCCCACTACTGTCCTGGTCGCCCCTCATTGCCCCTACTGCCAACCTGGTTGCCCCTCACTGCCCCCACTGCTGGCCTGGTTGCCCCTAACTGCCCCTCCCACCAGCCTGGTTGCCCTCATTGTCCCCCTCTGACAGCCTGGTTACCCTTCACTGACCGCCCCCCCCCCCCGCTGGCCTGGTTGCCCCATGCAGCCTGCTGGTCAGTCGTTTGGTCGTCCCTCACTGCCCCCGCCCTGCCAACCTGATCGCCCCACGCAGCCTGCTGGTCAGTTCTTTGGTCATCCCTCACTGACCCCCCTGCTGGCCTGGTCATCCCACACAGCCTGCTAGTCATTCATTTGGTTGTTCTTCGCTAACCCCCCTGCTGACTTTGTCGGCCCACTCAGCCTGTTGTTCGTTTGTTACTGTGAGGGCATTGTGACCAGTTTGCATATTACCTTTTTATTAGTATAAATTAGAGCTGCTAAAAAAATAAATAAGCATAAAGCCACAAAGAAAATAAGACTCGTTATTGAAATTCATACTAGTAGGAAACATTACTGAAAAACTACATTATGTAAGTTAATTATAGATACTATTATTTTAAATATGTCAGTGGACACTTTTTAAAGCAAAGAATCTTTTTTTTTTTTGGTAAAAGTGATCTTCACTGTGGAATGCATCTTTGTTATAACTCCTGTTGTGATATGCTATGTGTCCTTAAAGTAGATGTACATCAAATCTGCAGATAATGACAGCTCCATTCCACTTCTTTCCAAGAGCTTTTCATGAGCAACAATGGCATTGTGTTGGTTGTACTTTGTCTCTGGCCAAGGGCAATTGCAATAGCTGGCTACATCTACTCTTTAGTACATAGATTTTTTTAGATTCCTGTTAAATCGTGTATTGTGATTAAATATTTGGTATCTTAACCAAATTTCAACTTAGTAACTTACATGTATTTAAATCAAAAGAGCATTACAAATACTTCAAAAGTGATTCATTTCCTCTTAACACAAAGCTCAAATGAATACTTGAATACATGAAAGTTTCTTTTCAGTCAGCCAAAAATAAAAACTACCAAGTTTTAAAGTATGTATGTGTTTTAAATGTTTTGCATGTTCCATTAAAGATCTGGCTTCATTTCCATGGGGTAAAAGGATGCAGTAAATGGAAACAGTAAAGTCAGCCATAAAATCTGACTCTCCAGTATGTTTTCTGAGCTCATTGTGCTGAGCAGGAAAATGCTAATGAGCAATTCTGCCCCTTTCTGCCTGGCTCATGGCAATGAGACTTGGGAAACATGAAGTTCTTTCTCACCTCAGATAGAGAAAGTGACTCAGATAGAGTCAGTGACTCAGATAGAAGTGACCCGGACTCTCTTTCTTCCAGGGTCTGAACGGCATGTCTGTGGATGAGAAGCCTGACTCCCCCATGTATGTGTATGAGTCCACAGTCCACTGCACCAACATCCTCCTGGGCCTCAATGACCAGCGGAAAAAGGATATTCTCTGTGACGTGACTCTGATCGTGGAGAGGAAGGAGTTCCGGGCCCACCGGGCTGTGCTGGCTGCATGCAGTGAATACTTCTGGCAGGCGCTGGTCGGACAGACGAAAAATGACTTGGTGGTCAGCTTGCCGGAGGAGGTACAGTAGTTTGGTTTGATTGTGTGTGTTGCTAATGGAGACATATTGGCTTGTAGACAGTTGGATGAATGGGAGCTGGAAGGTGGAACCTGTGCCACATCCCCACTCAGGGGCTGATGTCCAAGTCACCTACATGTTAGGTTTATGTCATAGCCAGTTTCTCTTTGATGCATGTAAAGTCTCAAAGGCACGAATCTGAACAGAGCATCTTTCTTGAAGGGAATTGAACCCCGCATGTGGCTCAGAGCCACTCAGTTTCTGGTTCACTTACTCTTCAGGTTTTGAGTAGTTCACAGTCAAAGTTTGGTACAGTCCTAGATGTGGGATCTGAATCACTGGGACTGTTGCTATGATTTTTCTGTTTCAAATTATTTAAGGAGCATTTGAGTTCCCCTGAGAGTTAAAGAATGAAAGTATTCACAGCACTGTTCTTGCTTGGAAAAAAAGTAAAAAGCAAGCTGTAATTTTGACAGTTAATATAGTAAGATTCTAAGAAGTATAAACTTGTTTTTCTCACCATTGTTGAAAATACCCTACTCAGGTTTCTTAATTACTGCAGTAAATTGAGTCATCTCGGTCTATTGAGAACACTGGTGGCTGGACATGATCTGTCCAAAGATGACATTCAATTGAATGGTTTGAGCTGCAGGGATTCAAATGATGGGCTTCACAATAATGACAAATCACTAAATTGGCCACCCTTTGAACTATGCACATTATGTCTCTTCTTCCATCATCCTGATTCCCCTTCATTTTCGTGGGACCAAGGATAACACTGAGCAGCCTTAGTCTTTGTGTTCAGGGCCAGAATCACTCCCTGTGCACCGGCACAGTGCACAACACCACGGCCACCACCACCACTGCACAGCTCCCAGGGGTGACACTTATGTCCATAGTCTACCCCAGAGTTGAGCAGTGACCCACTGAGCAGCTCTTAACAGCAACCCTAGGAGAAACCAAAGACCCCACACCCTGATGTGGGGTTCTGATGAGGACCACCAGCATTAAATCCCAGGGTCAAAGACCCCAATGCCTCCAGAGGCCTGGCAGATCACACAAATGAGTAAAGAGGCTCTGTATAAGACAATAAGAAGTGGTGGGGCAAGAAATGCATCTAAATTTAACATAAAAAAAAATAGCCAAACAAGTAAGACATGGGAGTCGGAGAGGATTAGCATATCTGATCCCTTGTTAAGAAGCATCTGCTGTGACTCCTGCAGAATGGGAGAGTCACTGATAAAGTGAGAACTCACAAAAAGTCTTCTTACTCCTCCTCATAGCACTTACAAATAGGTAACTAGAATGATCCCAATACAGTGGTACCTCGAGATACGAGTTTAATTCGTTCCGTAACCTTGAGGCATGGGAAACTATGAGACGCTCGAGTCGTGGTAAACTGGTGGGTCGTGTGCAGCTGGCAGATCCTCGCGATTACTCCTATCACAAATGTTGCTCATATTTCAAAGCAAAAATCGCTCGCTCGACGGCTCGTATCTCAAAAATCTCGTATGTTAGGGCACTCGTATCTCCAGGTGCCACTGTACTAGAAGCCAAAGAACACATCAGTTGAAGGTGATGTAATTGGGGCTGGGGTAGCTTACGTACCACGTAATGTGGGAAGGCCAAAGAACGGCAGCTCTGGTGTGACTGGGTGATGGGAGTTGGATTTTCCTCATCTGCAAAGAATGGGAAAATACCCATTATTCGATAGGATGATGATTATGAAAGTTCTCAGCATGGTCCCTATCCCACAGTAAATATCTGTCAAATGTAAAACTCTTTGTTCTCTAGGTGAGAAGCAAGAATGCCTTTTGAATTTATTCCCACTCTGGAATTCCCTGGCAATATTTGGAAAACGTTTATTTATCCAAAATGGTCTTAGGAGGAGGGGTGTGAGGCTTATAGTTCATTTATTACCTGCATCTCTTTGAGAGCCATCTCATTTTTATGGGTTTTTTTTCACTGACTTAAAAATAAATTGGATTCTATAAAAATGTATTTGCAGGTGGTCTGACCTGTGTGGTTCAGTAGTTGAGCAGTGACCTATAAACCAGGAGGTCACAGTTCAATTCCTGGTCAGAGCGTATGCTTGGTTGTTGGCTTTATTCCTTAGTGTGGGGCATGCAGGAAATAGTCAATCAATGATTCTCTCTCATCATTGACGTTTCTCTTTCCCTCTCCCTTCCTCTCTGAAATTAATTGACCAATATATCCTACATAATAAACAGGTAATATGCAAATTAATCCTCACACCGTCACAAGATGGCTGTGCCCAGAGCAGAAGCGGGGGTTCCTGCAGAGACCGGTTTGGCTCAGTGGATAGAGCGTCAGCTTGCGGTCCCAGGTTCGATTCTGGTTGGGGGCATGTACCTTGCTTGCGGGCACACCTCCACTGAGGGACATGCAGGAGGCGACTGATTGATGTCTCTCTCTCATCGATGTTTCTGACTTTCTATCTCTCTCCCTTCCTCTCTGTAAAAAATCAATAAAATATATATTTTAAAAAAAAAGAAGCGGGGGGGAGTTCCTGTAACACAAGATGGCTGTGCCCACAGCTGAGGCAGAGTTCCCATAATGACCAATCAGCAGGGATCTGAGGCTGCATGGTGCCAGGCTGAGGCAGCGGACCTGAGACTGTGCCCCCCATCTGGCAGGGCTTGACAGGGGACTTCAGACTGTGCCCCTGCCCTGCTGCCAGCGGACCTGAGGGTGCACTGGGGTCCTGAGGCTGCACCCACCCTGCCCAGCAGGGCTTGATGGGAGACCTGAGGCTGCACCCCCCACCCAGCACCAGGCCTGGGGACCTAAGGCTGCACCACCCCTCCCAGTAGGGCTTGAAGGAGTTGGGACCAGTTGGGTCTGGATCTTTCCCAGTGAGAGTAGGGCCGGTCGGGTCTAGATCTTGCCCAGTGAGGGTGGGGCTGGCTGGGACTGGGTCTTGCACAATTTTTTTTTAATTAAATCTTTATTATTCAAATTATTACATTTGTTTCTCTTTTTTCCTCTCCATAGCTCCCCTCCACCCAGCTCCCACCCTTCCCTCTACCCTTACCTCCCTCCCGTTGACCTCATCCATAGGTGTATGATTTTTGTCCAGTCTCTCCCTGTACACCCCTCACCCCTTTCCCCCTGAGAATTATCAGTCCACTCCCTTTCTGTGTTCCCTGATTCTATTATATTCACCAGTTTATTCTGTTGATCAAATTTTAATTCACTTAATTTTTAGATGCACTTGTTGATAGATATGTATTTGTTGTTCATAATTTTTTTGTCTTTTACCTTTTTCTTCTTCCTCTTCTAAAAGAGTACCTTTCAGCATTTCATATAATACTGGTTTGGAGTTGATGAACTCCTTTAGCTTTTTCTTATCTGTGAAGCTCTTTATCTGCCCTTCAATTCTGAATGATAGCTTTGCTGGATAGAGTATTCTTGGTTGTAGGTTCTTGCTATTCATCTCTTGCCACTCCCCTCTGGCCTGCATCGTTTCTGTTGAGAAATCAGCTGACAGTCGTATGGGTGCTCCCTTGTAGGTAATGAACTGTTTTTCTCTTGCTGCTTTTAATATTCTCTCTTTGTCTGTTGCTCTTGGTATTTTAATTATGATGTGTCTTGGTGTAGTCCTCTTTGGATTCCTTTTATATGGGTTCTGTGTGCTTCTTGGACTTGTAAGTCTATTTCTTTTGCCAGATGTGGGAAGTTTTCAGTCATTATTTCTTTAAATAGGTTTTCAGTATCTTGCTCTCTCTCTTCTTCTGGCACCCCCACAATTCTGATGTTGGTATGCTTGAAGCTGTCCCAGAGGCTCCTTACATTATCTTCACATTTTTGGATTCTTTTCTCTTTTTGCTTTCCCAGTTGAGTGTTTTCTGATTCTTTATATTTCAAATTTTTGACTTGATTCTTGCCTTTCTCTATTCTGTTGTTAGGACTCTGTATAATATGTTTCATTTCAGTCAGTGTATGTTTAATTTCTAGTTGGTCCTTTTTTATCTCTAGTTGGTCCTTTTCATCTCTAGTTGGTCCTTTTTCATCTCTAGTTGGTCCTTTTTCATCTCCTCTTGGGTCTCACTAACTTTATCTAACTCTTCTAGGATATTCTTGAAAAACCTTATAAGCATGGTTTTGAACTCTATATCCAGTCATTTGTTTTCCTCCATTTCTTTTGTTGGTGATCCCTCCCCTGGTCTCTGTATTTTCACTATGCCGGGAAAACTTCTGTGTTGGCTTCAGTCTTATGATACAAGAGTTGCAAAACTGCAAAAGCCTCTCTGTTGAGCTTGGGATGGGTGGAGTCTCAGGGCTTAACGGACCACCTTGCCTTCCAGTTGGCCCCGCCCTCCACAGCCCCTAAGTCTCATGTGACTGGGTAATCTCTGGAGCAGTTCCTGTGCGCGCACGCTCTCTCGCAGTGCCTCTAGACTACTGCCTTTCCAACTCCCCTGCGCTCCGGTACCATATGAGTCTTGGTCCCCAGGGTTTCACCTGAAATTAGGGTTTAGTGGAGTTAGAAGTGGCACAGTTGGGAGGGGCTGTCTCCTGCCCACTCGTGAAAGCCAGCGGCCCAATCAGCAGTCGGTCATGTGCGCGCAGTGCTGTGCACGCCACCAGACTTCTGATCTTTTGTGACTCCCCTAAATTTCTGTGCACTTCTCCCTTTTCACAGTCCAAACCCCCCCCGCATATGAGTTTCAGCTGGATCTGGGGTTTAGTGTCGTAGGATACGGGGTTCAATGCCTTTGAGAGTCTCCATCTCCCTCCCGCCAGAGAAAGCCAGCCAGGTTCTCTGGCACCTGCTCTCTCCATGTGCGCTTTTCCATACCTCAGCTTTTTGCAGCTCCTCTGGGTCTCTGTGAGCCCCTCTCTTTCCCTCTAGTTGTAGAATTTCCACTCAGCCAGCTTTCCTGTGGTTCTGGATGATGTCCGTCTGTCTTTTAGTTGTAGTTTTGAAATTGTTGTGCGAGGCAGCAGTGTAGGTGTTTACCTATGCCGCCATCTTGGATTATCCCTTCTTGCACAATTTTAAGGCACATGTGGGTGAGCGGGGACTTAGCTCTAGGTCTCACAGCATGCCCCAGACTCTGACAGGAGGAAATTTTCACATACGTTTTACTAATTTTCTTTCATCTCCAATACTTCTATTATAGAGAAAGGGCAAATAGAAATATTAAAATATTTTCTGTAATTAATTCCCTTTTAATATGCATGAATTTCATGCACCAGGCCACTAGTATACATATAGTATATACAGATGTGTGTGTGTGTGTGTTTGTGTGTGTGTACATACATACAGATGACAATCATGTTTTATGTAATCAGCCTCTCTTCACTGTCTGTTGGTCCATTTTGAGACTCCCTGTACCATGTGCTGGAAGCCCGGCATGCTTTTGGTTATCTCTGGGAATCTGATCTAGGCACTAAACTTTACTCTGTGAACCCCAGTTCTTATCTCTAAAAGCTCCTAAAATTATGATGCCTTGGAATTATTTGTCATAATACAATGCAAGTCAGTAAAGTTTAAAGGAAACTGAGATATAAATGCACACAGCCGCCGAGACCGATTTGGCTCAGTGGATAGAGCGTCAGCCTGCGGACTAAAAGGTCCCAGGTTCGATTCCGGTCGGGGGCATGTACCCTTGCTTGTGGGCACAACTCCAGTAGGGGGCATGCAGGAGGCAGCTGATCGTTGTCTCTCATCGATGTTTCTGACTTTCTATCCCTCTCCCTTCCTCTCTGTAAAAAATCAATAAAATATATTTTAAAAAATAAACAAATAAATGCACACAGCCATAACCTGAAAGTTTCTTTTCAGATCAAAGCCCTTGCAGTATCTTATTTCCTTGGCATGGGGCATTCTTTAAAGTAAGAGGACACTGTACAGTCATCACATAAAAACCTGCTATTTGACCTGCATGATTGATTGTGTTCCAGGTAAGTGTGAATATGCAATGTGTTATTCCTAGCTATGTAAAATAATTGCTGTCCCTATATTGTCTGCATTTCCAAACTAGGAAAGCATTCTGGTTGCTCAAGTACCTGAAACCTTCATACATAACTAGATACTTCTTTCTTCCTTTGAAACATGAATTCCTATTGTCTGTAACCCAGCTCTAAGTATCTTGCTGATGGGCATGGGAGCCAAACCCAGTGGCATTTTCCTTTGTGGGTCTGTCACTGTTTCTGAAGCCTCTTTCCAGGAACCCTATTGCCCTGCTCAGAGCACCCTCCTGTGGCCCCCAGAGCTGGGCATTGTTTTCTTCACTTTGCTGTGTACACACTTAAATGTCCTTGCAGGCTCTGTGATCTTGCTGTGTACACACTGAAATGTCCTTGCAGGCTCTGTGGTCACTGTACCTCCTAGCTCAGTGAATGACTTCATAGAATTTGAATTAAGTGCTAACAGCAAGAAGTTCCAAACACTACCTCGGAAAGTAGCTGCCTAGAACTAACTGGCATTTGTTTCATATGATGTAAGAAAAAGCACTTGATTAGCCCCTTGAAAGTCTTTGAACCTCATCATCATTCTCTCACTGAATTCAAATCTGCTTCTGGCCCTGTCCCAGTCTTGTTCACACTTGGCCCACCTCTACACTTCCCAGCCTGACAGTCCTCGTATTTCCCAGGGACCTGAGTCTGAAAGCTCCTCCTTGGACTAAGAAACTTCCAGATACAGACTGCCACCACTCCTGCTCAGTCAGTTTAGGCCAAACCCAGCTCTGCTTCCAGCTGCTGTCCAGTTTTACATTTCTGTCCCCAAATCCTGAGTATTGATGGGCAATGCGATTACCAGCAAATTAGCGCTGGTGTAGCCTCTTAACTGGAAGGGCGAAAGACAAAAAAGGAAAGACAAAAATAGAGACCTCCTTCCAGAAACCAAGAAGTAATTAAACTATCTTGCTTTCTTCCCCCTAAAATTGAGTGGCAGATAGTCCCTGGAAGTTATATGAGTTGAGTGTTGGCTTGCCGTTGAAAATCACCCAGGAATGTGTGTCAGCCAACAGTGGAAGAGAAGACATTGTACTTAGTACTTTCATTAAATAATGAAACAGATAATTTAATTTATAATTAGTAAGTATATTTTATGCTAAGAGATGAAGAGAAAGTGGTTGCTGTGCCAAGCATTGCAAGGCCATTATCCCACTGCTCATTAGTATTAAAGTTGGCTCAACAAGCACCTCCTTAGCTATAGTCACTAAAACCATTTTGGGCTGGATGCCGACCATATTGGAAGTGCATCACAATCATGAAGTTCATTCTTGCAGTGTGTCAAGTGCAAAGGGCAGGAATGGGGTGTGTTTCCTTAGAAGACATGGAGCCCACAATGGGTTTGCCATTCAATCCCATTCATATGGGGCTGCTTGGCTCCCTTCCTACTAGGGGAAGAACAGCTGTTAAGAGGTTTTTGCCAACATCTAATATCAAACAGTCAAAGATAACAAGTGCTAATGAGGATGTAGAGAAAAGGGAACCCTTGTGCACTGTTGATAGGAATCTAAATTAATACAGCCACTGTGGAGGTTCTTCAAGAAAATTAAAAATAGAACTACCATGTGATCCAGCAATCCCACTTCTGGGTATAAATCCAAAGAAATAAAATCACTATCTTGAAGAGATGTCTGTACTCCTGTGTTCAGTGTAGCATTATTCACAATAGCCAAGATTTGGAAACAACCTAAATGTTTATCGACTTTTGACTGGATAGAGAAAATGTGAAACACATACATATATATACACACATATATACATACATACAATGGAATATTATTCATTCATTTTTTAAAAAAAAGGAAATCCTACTGTTTTCAGTAACATGTGTAAACCTGGAGGACAATATGCCAAGTGAAAAAAAAAGCCAGACATAGAAAGACAAATATTGTATAATCTCATGTAGCAATGTGAGATCATGTATGTAGCATTTAAAAAAAGTAAACTCATCTAAACAGAGAGTGCATTGGTTGGGTACCACAGGAGTAGGGGGTAGGGCAAAAGGGGAAATAACTTTCAGTTATAAGATGAATGTGTTGTGGGAATGTAGACTGGGGCAGCCACTGTGGAGAACAGTATGGAGTTTCCTCAAAAATGGAACTCCCATTTGACCCAATAATCCCACCCCTAGGAATATATCCTAAGAAACTAGAAACACCAATCAGAAAGAATATATGCACCCCTATGTTCATATCAGCACAATTTTCAATAGCTAAGATTTGGAAACAGCCTAGGTGCCCATCAGCAGATGACTGGATCAGAAAACTATGGTACATCTACACAATGGAATACTATTCTGCCATAAAAAAGAAGAAATTCTTACCATTTGCAGCAACCTGGATGGAACTGGAAAGCATTATGCTAAGTGAAATAATCCAGTCAATGAAAGAAAATTACCACATGATCTCACTCATTTATGGATAATAAAGAACATTATAAATGATGAGCAAAAAGATAGACTCAAAAGCAGTAAAGCATCAAACAGACTGTCAAATTACAGTGGGAAGGTTAGGTAGGGTAGATAAGAGATCAACTGAAGGACTATAAATATAACCAATGGGTGCAAGACACTGGGAGGTGAGGGCATGCATGGGAGTAGGGTGGAGGGAGCAAAGAGAAGATATGTACTCATGTAATACATTAATTTTAAAAATGGGGGGAAAAGATGAATATGTTCTGGAAGCCCAATGTACAGCATGCTGACTATAATTAATAGTGTTTTATATACTTGAAATTTATATACTTGAAATAGGTCTCAATTGTTCTCACCACACACAAAAAATAACTATGGGAGGTGATCAATATGTTTATTAGTTTGATTGTGGTAATCATTTCATAGTTTCTGCATATATCAAAATATCATTTTATACCTTAAATATACACAATTTTTATTTATGAAAAGTATTAAAAACTAAAGGGAAAAGAGGTTATTTCCAAGGCTCCACCACCTTTCTTTGGGCTTTTTCCCATGTCCTTTCACCCTCTAGAGAAGGGGAAGGGTTCTTGCAGATAATAGCTACAGGGTAGGAGTAAGTATGGCCCCTTCAGGTGGACCTTATGTTTTCTTAGGTGTAAATGTATTTCAGACTTCTGCTCACTCACTCTCTAGCCTTGTCTTTTGTGTTCTCTCTCTCTCTCTCTCTCTCTCTCTCTCTCTCTCTCTCCATTTTAGGGCAAATCTTGTTTTTCCCAGCACTAAGCAAAAAGGACAACTGACCGAAAAGGATTCTGAAGAAAAGGCATTTGTTATTAAGTTTTAACCACATGGTGCAATAAAGAACGTTACTGTGGTAGCACTGCCAAGCATAGAAGAAATTATGGCATCTTCTTGTCTGAAAGTTTTTAGAGAATATGAAAGCTGTTAATGTCTCTGGAATGGCTTAGGTCCAGACTTCTAAAGAAGTAATAAGACGGGCATGATTGTCTTTGAACAGTCTTTTCAGTATGAAATACTACTATTTAACGCTATTGTACAGGATGCCAACAGCATTCTGAGCCTAGGTTTACTATGGGTGGTGAGATTTGGTGGGAAGCAATGGGTGAGGTCTTTGGGAAGTGGCATGACCAAGATAGGAAGAACAAAATACTCACCTACCCCAGCGCACACAGTCAGCCCTTTGGCCTCACCTATTCACTACTTAGACAAAACTTTTAACAGGTAAATTTTGAGAACTAAGGAGCATCAGTAGTGAGTGACTCAGGAAACCAGAGTCTGGATCTTGGCACTAAATGCATGTAAATTCTTGATAAAGCCAGTCAACCTCTTTAGGCTTCTGTTTTCCTCGTTCACTTATTCATTCATTTAGCAAATATTTATCAAGGCCTACTATGTAACAGACATTGTTCTAGATGCTGGGTGAACCTAGTAAACAACAGGAAAGCTTACTTTTCAGTGGAGAAACAGAAAATAAATAAATAAATAAATAAATAAATAAATAAATAAATAAGTACTTTGTTGGATGCCATCAAGGAAAATAAACAGAGAAGGGGGTTAAGGAACACCAGACTACGGGTATTGCCACTTTCAACATGATGATCAAGAAAGGACCATTTGTGGGATGACTTTTAAATAAAGGCCTAACGTAGGTGAAGAAGCCAGCTCTGCTGACATCTGGAAAAAGAGTAGTCCAAGCAGAAGGGATAGCAAGTGAAAGGCCCTGAGGTTGGCATGTTTGACACATGGGAGCTGAGTGAGCAAGGAAGTGGGAGGAAGCAGCTGAAAGGTAAGAAGGCCAGGCTGTGAATCTGTTGGACACATTACCTTTTCTTGGAATGAGCTGGGAGGCCATTGAGGGTTTCACAGGAATAGATCATTTTGACTTCTGTGTGAAAATAGATGGAAAGAGGGCAAGGGCAGGAGTAGGATGGCATGATGGCCTAGATCAGGTGATCAGTGTCAGATTCTGGTCACATTTTGGAGGTAAAGCTTATGGGGTCTTCTTTTGGTTGGACATAGAATAAAAGAGAAAGAGAGGAGTTAGGATGTCTTCAAGGTTTGGGGCCTGAGATGTTGGAAGAATGGATTTGCCATTCACTAAGATTGGTGAAGACTGGGAGAAGAAGGTTTAAGGAAGGGGTTGGAATTATGAATTCTGTTTTGTACATATTAAGTTTGAGATGTCTGTTAAATCTAAATAGAGAGATCTAGTACACAGGAGGATACATGGCAGGCATCCATAAGAGAAATCTAGCCTAGAAGTAGAAGTTTTAATACCAAAGTATTGGGGATATTAAAAACCACAAGATAGCATACAATCACCAAGGGAATAAGTGTAGATGGGGCTGGGGGGAGGTTCCAGGATTGAGCCTTGGGCTTTCCAGTATTCCAGTACTGTATTAGGAAGTCAGGGAGAGCCCGGCCAGTGTCACTCAGTGGTTGAGCATTGACTCATGAACTGGGAGGTCATGGTTCAATTCCTGGTCAAGGCACATGCCCAGGTTGTAGGCTCAGTCCCCAATAGGGGGCATGCATGAGGCAGCTGACCCATGATTCTCTCTTATCATTGATATTGATGTTCTTTTCTCTCTCTCTCTCTTTCTCTCTCTCCAACCTCCCACCCCACTTCTTCTCTGAAATTAATTTAAGGAAAAAAAAGTCAGGGAGATAAAATGGAACCAGCAGAGTAGACCAATAGTGCTGGAAGCCAGGAAAAGTGATGCTGTTAGTTAATTAAGACCAATGCTGAACATTGACTATCCAGCAGTTTGGAAGCCATTTGTAATTTCATTGAGCATTTCTGGGAAAGCATGTCTAGGACAAAGACTAATTCAATTGTATTCAAGAAAGAATGGTAAGAGTAGAGTTTGAAAAAGCTAATGTAAGCTACAATTTTACATCTTTTTATTTATTTGTTTGTTTGTTGACACTATTACAGATGTTTCCCATTCTCCCCCACGCACTTTGCCCACCTCTGCCCTGCCCCTGTGTCCCACCCTCCCCTGACCTTCACTTCACTGCTGTCTTGTCCATGGGCTATACATATACTAGTATGTCCTCTGGCTAATCTTTTCACCTTCTTTTATCCAGTCCTCCCCATGCCCTTCACATCTGAGATCTGTCCATCTGTCCTAGGTATCCATTCCTCTGGATCTATTTTGTTTGTCAGTTTATTTTGTTCATTAGATACTGCATACCCTGTTTCCCCGAAAATAAGAGAGTATCTTATATTAATTTTTGCTCCCAAAGATGCGCTAGGTCTTATTTTCAGAGGATGTCTTATTTTTCCATGAAGAAGAATATGGTACACATTTATTGTTGAACAAGAAAAGGGGGGGGGAATGTATTACCTGTATACAGTACAGTAGTAGTTGTCATCACAAACCAGCTCACTGATGGGCTACAGCACAGCTGGAGCTGTTCGGGCAGTGCGAGGTCTCTTTAAATCAGAAGTCAGACACCTTACGGTAGCTTTGGAGGCCTTATATTCCTGGGAGGCCTTATGTTCAGAGAGGCCTTATTATCAGGAAGGTCTTATTTTCGGGGATATGCCTTATATTACAGCGAGAGGCAAAACTGGAAGTAGGTCTTATTTTGGGGGAATGTCTTATTTTTGGGGAAACAGGGTATAAGTGAGATTATAATAGTATTTCTCTGACTAGCTTATTTCACTTAGCATAATAATATCTAGGTCCATCCATGCTATTATTGAGAGTAAGAGGTTCTTTCTTTTTTACATCTGCATAATAGTCCATTGTATAAATGTACCAAAGCTTTTTTACCGACTCAACTACTGATGGGCACTTAGGCTGTTTCCAGATCTTGGCTATTGGAAATAATACTGCTATGAACATGGGGATGCATATATCCTTTCTAATTGGTATTTTGGGATTTGTGGGGTATATCCTCAGAAGTGTGATCACTGAATCAAAAGACAGTTCCATTTTTAATTTTTTGAGGAAACTCCATACTGTTTTCCAGAATGGCTGCACCAGTCTGCATTCCCACCAGCAGTGCACCAGGGACCCCTTTTCTCCACATCCTCACCAGCATTTGATGATTGTTATTTATTGACTATTCTGACAGGTGTAAGGTGATATCTCATTGTGGTTTTAATTTGCACCTTTCTGATGATCAGTGACATTGAGCATTTTTTCATATATATATATATATATATATATATTGGCCATCTGCATGTCCGCCTTTTAAGTTAAAGGGAGCAGAATAGTTCAATAATTGGAGGAAATGGTGTCAAAGGAGATTTCCTTTGTTTGTTTGTTTGTTTGTTTGTTTTAAGTAGAAAGAAATTTCAGTATGTTTGCAGTCCGTGGTAAAGATGATCAGTATTTACCCATATCCAAACTTCCTCAATCCTGGACTCATAGGAAGACCAAACTTGCAGTCAGCAAAATAGTCAGAACTAGCTCATGAAATGTGAATAGAAGTCATGTGTCAATTCTAGTATGAGGCAGTTAAAAGTTGGTATGAGTTATTCATGTTCTTTTCTGTTCATCTAAACTAGTATCAAAAAAACTTCTAAAGTGGAGTTACTAATTTATGATTAGTGAGTGTATTTTGTGCTAAGAGGTGAAGAGAAAGTGATTCATGTGCCAAACTCAGGCAGCCCAGATCCCCGAGTCACTTTTGGAGGAGAGCCATCTGACTCAAATCAGATCTGACATGAATGAGAAATAAATTTTATGTTAAGCCATTAAGATTTAGTATTTATATGTCACCACAGCAGAGCCTAGCCCATGCTGACTAATACTTGGGTTGATGGGAAAGTTCCAAAAGAGAGAGGAAACTTGCTGATACAGGAGACAGAAAGTCAATTACCAAATGAATGCCCTTGAGAGGAAAGGATCTATTGGCCAAAGGGGCAGACTCAATTTAGCAAGGTACATCTCTATCTGAAAATGATGGACTCTGGTTGAATGAACTCTGAAGTCCTATCCTGTGCTATGAATTTGTGAACCTAGGAACATTTCTAGATCCCTGCTGGAGGGAGAAAAGAAATTCTGCTGCACAAAAAGAGAGGAGAGATGTTGGGTTGAGAAGGAGGGAAAGACCATGGAGAGTGGTCAGGAAAGAAGAGAAACACACAACTTTAGAAGAGGAGAGAACTCATGTCTTTTTTTGTGAATATTCCCTGACTTCAGAAATGGTCTTATAAGAGTTCACAGGAGATAACAGTGAAAGAACTGTAGAACCACTATTGGATGACCTAGATCCTGGGCATATTGTAGAAGATGCAGATCATTGCTCTCTAAACATTTCAGAAGGTTTTAGGGTTTTGGACACAGTATTTTACATTTAATGGCCTTAATTTCAATAGGAGTGTGCAGGGAGTAACAATACCAGTTACCAGCTTAGCGTGCAGGGCTGCTGTTCGGATTAATGAAATGGGATATGTTGAACTTCTTAAAAGGATGGTGCTATATAAACAGTAGTTGTTATTATTCCCATAGAAGGAAAGCAGTCTTGTCTGCTGAAATGACTCTTACCTCAGAATGCTCATTAGAAGCTATGGTGCAATTTTCCAATTTGCATTAGTGAGACTTGGCAGCAGATAAAAAAAAAAAAAGCAAATAAATAATAAGTCCAAATATTCCAGGTAACTACTTGCTGGCAAGTAAGAAATTTTCAAGTCCTAGAATCGTGCTGATAATTCTGAAATGCCTAAAGGCAGAAGTTATTTATAGTAACACAAAGGTGACTTCCAGCCCTGAAATCTAGGCCCCAGTCTCACACGGGGGCGCAATAAAGCAGAGCCGTGAAGAGGAGCTAACACTGTTGCGATTCCATCTCTGAAGGCTGCTCGGCGGTGCTGATACAGAGGGAGGGAAATCTGGTGTGAAAATAGTCACAGCAATAGCTAATTTTAAAACTGAAATGCATAAGCTGTTTCCAAACCTCTTACAGTGTTTAAATCCTGAGGCCAATAAATCCTATTTCAAGAAACTTATGTAGAAATGTTCCTATTTGGGCAAAGTAGAAGGAGTTGAGTAGACCAAAACTAAGACATGTCTGAAAATTATTTTTAAATGACCTGATTTCAAAGCCGTTTTTAAGGATTCTTTCACTATAGCTGTTTATCCCTGTATAATAAAAGATGACCACAGTAATCAACATTTTAAGTGGGTCTGTAACAAAGCCTCTAACAGTCGATTTGTTTGCATTAAACTTTAGTTACCAGTATATCTATTCATTCTAAACCTCTTCTAAGCGTATGAATTAAATGTCCCTTACATTTTTCCTTTCCCCTCTTATGGAGTCTCCTAACCATTTCAATTAAAATTAATAATAACCTTAAAGACAAAGTTCAGAGCTGTGAAGTTCCTCACTTGATCAGTAATCATAACTATTATTTTGTCATATTTAATCATAGAACCTAGGCCTTTAACAGGATACTTAATTAAACTTTCAATTCATGATAAGAAGTTAAATAGCACTTGGGAGAGTTTTTAAAAATTATTTCCACTTTCCATCCAGATTACAAAAAAAAGAGAGAAAAAAAGGTGTGATAGAGAGACGGAATGGCTGTCAGCCAAGGGTATTGTAGGTCATGCCAACATGAGCTGGCAGCAAGCCATTGTCCAATTAGTATGGCTTCATCGTTGCAGAGTAATCACTCTTGAGTAGATGGTTGAGTCACTTGTGATGTAGTGGTACTTCACTTGAGCCAGTACTTCTTAGAATAGCTTTCTTGTTCACTGTTATTACCTGCCCTACTTTGCCAATAAAAGTGCAGGACCATTTAGGCTGAAAGCCGAACGGAAGAGAAACATCGATTATGTATCTCATTTCTCTCTGCTTCCTGAAAACTGAGATTGCAATTAAATAGTGAAAGCATGGTGTGTTTTTTAAATGAGTTACAAGAAAATACAGTTTCCACACCAAAATACTCAGAACTGGAATCCAAGAGCCGGTTTTTATTCTGTCTTTTCTTTGGCAGCTTTAACACTTGGCACAAATTTGAGGATATCAGTAACGTTACCTAATAATCTTAATGGATTTACATTCCATTAAAAACTTGGAATGTCACCAAACTGCTTCAGGTTTCAGCTCTATTGTTGGGGGTGTCCATGGCATTTCTTGTGGATGTGCAGTTCTACAAGCAGGCAGCATTTGAAAGAGACCGTTCTTAGGGTGAGAACACCTGGAATCTTGGTTGGACAAGCTGTAAACCAGGAAATTGATTCAGGAATTTCTTAATAAAATGGATTATATCCAGACATTGGAATGGTACATACTTGTCAGTAGAAATGGCTGTTCTTAGAAGCACAAAGAAAGTAAAATTAAACCATTAGCACTAATCAGTTAACAACTCTGTGCTTATATTTTCTTTGTTTTGGTTCTTAACCAAAGCACAAACTGGATAAAGGATTGTTTTACTTTCAGGAGTGGAGCAATTGAATAATGGCACTTTTGGTTTCCTAATATTTCAGAAGTGTTCCTTTTTCCTATTAACTAGATGCATATCATTAAATTTATCACTTTGCCTTAGACTCTAAAATACATTGACAGTCTTTCTAACTGACATTGACACCACCTCCAGACTAACCAGTGATTCAGTGAGCTCTGCTGTTGAGATGGACTTCTGTGTGCAGCCTGGCAAAGAGGCTGTGTGTGAAAAAGTTAATTCATTCGGCACCCTGGGTGGGATGGAGCCAGGCCTCCAATGTGAGCACATTTTTTGACTGATTGGCAGCAAAGAGAAATACTGGCAGCTGCTTCCAAGCAAGCCAAAAGTTGGCCCGAGGGTGAGGGGGAAAAAAATGCTGGGGTTTAGCCAACAAAAGATTCCTGCGTTTAGAAGAAAATCAAAGGAAGGATACAGAAGGCCATATTTACAGGCCTCCAGCTTGTTGACTTAACAACTCTTTCATTTTATCTTCTGCTTTATAAAGGATAGTATTCAATGTCATTGCTACTCACTTTTTTTCTGATTCCTTGTATCTGTCATTTCTGTTCTATTGATTTCTTTATTTTTTAATATATTTTTATTTATTTCAGAGAGGAAGGGAGAGGAAGAGAGAGATAGAAACATCAGTGATGAGAGAGAATCACTGATTGGCTGCCTCCTGCAGGCCCCACACGGGATGGATCCCGCAACCCGGACATGTACCCTGACGGGGAATCAAACCCCAGACCCTTCAGTCCACAGGTTGACGCTCTATCCATTGAGCCAGACCAGCTACGGTGATTTTTTTATTTTTTAAATTCTTTATATGCAGGACCAAATGATGGATTATTTTTCTAAAAGTGTTATGTAGATGATCTTTGTGGAGACTGCACCAGCAACCAGTAGTGAGTGGAGTAGCACTGGGAGAGCAGTAGCTACATGTGTGCGAGCCGTGTTGAGTGATGTGGTTTGGAGTGGAATTATGTGTTCAGGTCACCTCAAATATCTGTCCAAAGAGGCATTCCACAACCTTACAACTTATCTATTTTCTTGTTTTATTCGTTACAAAAAAGAGAAGGGTGGGGAACACAAGAAGTTACTAAAAGGCCAGGGAAATGTCTGCTAAAAAAGAGGACCTCAAGGGTCTTGCCATGTAAAGATATTTTCTTCCTCCCCAATGGACACCTTGGACCGTATGTGAATATTATTTCTGCCAAGTGGAACTGTGGAAGCCCAGGCATTGAATGATGCTTTACAGATAGGAAAATGGAGAGATTAAAAATGTGGGACACCCAAATTCGGGATAAAACTTTCATGGTTCGGAGAAATGAGCAGGATTCTAAGAGAAGATATTTGAAGCACAGTTTTTGTAGATCTGGGGCTCTGGGAGTAGGGAGTGAGTTAAATCCGTCAGATTTACGAAATGTTCATGTAGAGAAATGTGATGACCTTTCAAAGTTATGCTGAACAACGTTTCTCCATGCCTCCTGCTTGAGGCTTTATAGTGGATGTTGATCAGGTGTTCTCATTCACTAACCACAGAAGAGTGTCCCAGCTGCATGTGAGGGATTTCAGCTACGTATACTAGAGGAAAGTTTTATAATAGTGTACGATACTAGACACTGGAGTAAGGTACAAAAAATATAGAATTACCTTCAGAGGAGTTACGTTGTGTGCATGTGCTTAAAACTCCGAAGGTCAAACAAAAAACAAAACAATCAAAAGGCCAAGATGGCTTCAGTACAGCACTTCATAGAGCCAGAGGAATGTAACACATGGCCCCTTCAGAGGTGACTTTTTTTTTTTCACCCAAGGACATTTTTCCATTAATTTTTAGGGAGAATGGAAGAGAAAGGGAAAGACAGAGAGAAACATCGATGTGAAAGAAATACATCGATTGGTTGACTCCTGCATGAGGTTGGGGTGGAATCTGCAACCACGGTACATGCCCTTGACTAGAATGGAACCCAGGACCTCGTTGGTCCATAGGCCAATGCTCTATCCACTGAGCCAAACTGGTTAGGGCCAGAGGTGATTTCTTTGGGTTATTAATTAAAAATATAAAGCAAGACAATTTCTTTCTGAGAGCTTACAGTATAGTTGAAGAATCAAGACAAAATTATAGAAATCGAAGGTGAACACTTCAAGAACACGTGTTGTAAATGCCAAAAGATTTGGCTGTTGTTTGTACTACAAAGGTTCAGATGGAGGCGTGAACAGGATTTCTTTTGCATCTCCTGCACAAAGCTTAGGCCACCTACATGTTAGCTGCTAAGACTGTCTTAGGGAACAAGTGTGGAGAGATCCTGCAGGGGGGAGGACATTGGTGTGACAGAGGCCCTAAATGAAGCTCTCAAAGGGCATTGAGGAGCTCACTTTGATTGGCACAAATAGTAATTTGGGGAAATAATTCAAAATATGATCAGATTACTTGGGCCCTTCCTGTAAAAGAATGAAATTTAGACAGAAGAATTCAAGTAACAATAGGAATCCACTGAAACTGTGTGGAATAACATGCTGAGAGACAATTTAAGGAATATTTGGTTAGCAATGGAATGCTTGACAGATGGAACAGCAAACCACTCCAGACAGAGGACACAGACAGGAGACACACTCTGAGTCCAGCATGAGCCAGAAGAAGATCTGTGCTTGGGTGACAACCTGTGAGAATGATGGTGCCTTTCAGAGATCCTGAAAATTGGCTATGAGAACACATATGTGGGGAAATATGCCATCCAGCCTTGATCTGTATCTATAGTGCTTTCTATGTCCACTGAGAGTGCAGAACGGAAGAAACACACATGAGGCGCACCAGCATATTGGCGATGGCCGACACGACTAGGAATTCCTCTAAGGAAAGAGAAGAGAAAAGAGGGCAGGGCTGAGATTGAGCTCCAACACTTACATTGCCATTGCTGGTTCTTCTGTGAGGAACAGTGAGCTCTGGATTGCTGGTTTTAAGTGTCTTCATTTTTTATTTATTTGGGAAATACCTAATCTCCCACGGTCTATCAGACTGAAGATACACAGAGCTCTCTTAAATTACCTTTTAAGGAGTAAGCCTCCCAAGTGATATTGTGAGCACCAACCTTTACTTAGCACAGGTGGATACAAGAATCTGCAAGGAGAGGCTGAATTTCTAGAGGACAAAACCTTTGCCTCAAGGTTATTTGTAATCCATTGCCACCTATTTTGAAATGTCAGGAATAAATTTAGATAAAGATGATCACTTAGAGTTGAAACCATTATGATGAATGTATGATGGGCACCAGTGGAGTAGCAAAGAGACACACAAGAGACACAAAGTAACACCCCCCACACACTGTCTTCACACTAACCCAGGTGAGTCAACTAGGTATTAGATATCTTCTGATGCAAATATTCATAAAATACACAAAATCCCCAGTGATGTATTCAGTATAGTATAACTTGACGTTATAAAACCTTTTGATATAACTTTCAGTTAGAGGAAAATCAAGGATTAGAGAAACAAGCTTCACAACACCATTGAGGAAGCACCAGGACCAATCCACAGGGTGGTATGTTATTCAGAACAAATGGCCTGATTTCTGTAATAAGTCAGGGTCATATAAATGGGACTATGCTAAATTAAACAAGATTTAAAGGATTTAAAAACCAGATGCAGTGTATGGTCCTGGGGTGGTTACTGGTTTGAACAAACTAGTTATAAAGGGCTTTGGGGAGGAGGCTGGAGATTGGACAAATTCAAATGTGGTCTGGGTTTAGATGAAATTTTCCTGAGATGGAAAGATGGTTATGAAAAAGGCAAACTGAGGAGTAGCATGCCCAGTAGGATCTCGGTTTGATTAAAAAAATACAGCTATGTGTGTGTGTGTGTAAGGAACCATAGGAACCATAAGGACATGTGCTAAAATGTTAACAATGGTAACTCATGAATTGTGGAACTGTGCTGGATTTTGTCTGTCTGCGTTCCCCAATTTCTTACAGCATATGTTATTACATTTTTCTAATAATAAAAGCATTGTTTTTTTTAGTTTAATGGATAAAAGGGAAGGAAGAAAGGAAGACCAGATGAAGTATGGAGCATAATACCAAAAAAATAGAACCCTACACTATGGCTTTATGTGTGATTTCAGAGGCCTCATCAGTTTTCTCCCTAAAAGCACTGGCACTACCCCATGCATCCTGGTCCTTCTGCCCAACTCGGGACTCCCCATCCTCCTATCTATGATACTCAAGTTCTTAACTTGAGCTGAACCAACTTGTACTTACAGTCTCACTGATTAAATGAAAATCAACCCAAAAAACAATAAAAGGAATAGATTTCTTCTAGTGCTTTCTTATTAAAATACTCCTTCGCCTTTCCATCTTTGGAAATTATTGGTGTTATTTTCAGCAAAAACAGTTCAGTTATTTTCCAAGTGCCTGACCCTGTCATCCCCAGACAGAGAAGGAAATTCTCACCATCTAGTCAAATTTTGTGCGACTATGAAGGACGTAGGGGATGTGGGGTGTGTTACTCTTTTCCTGCCACCCTGGTATATAAGTTCTTAAAGTACTGATGAACAGGAGAGTTCTCTCATGGGTATTTTTAAACATGCATAAATATTTATAAAGGTATGCTTTAGAAAGTCACTAGATAAGCTTAGAATTTACTTCGGGCTCTAGTTGTGTACAGACGATCTCTGAGTAGCTGCTTCTTTAAGGATGTGTCAGAATGTTCAGTAACAAGGACATGTTTTTATATTAATGAGATGTATGATGACATTTTTAAAAAATAACAGTATAAAAAAGGCCACTTTCATCCTTAACTTTATTAAAAGAGAACACCATCACCAGTAACTAATATAAGTTATTGAATGTAAACTGTAATTGGAAAATAAAATTTAAAGTTCTTTAAAGAAAGCAAAGGGACACCATAAAGATACCCCTATTCCTGGAAAGCCTGGACCCCTGGATGTCCCTGGAACTCACACTGCTCCTTCTTCTCCACGTTTCCCTGTATCAGAGGGCCCACTCACTGGGGGCCCTGCGGAAAGAGGTAGCTGCCCTGCAGCATATCCAAAGCCTGGAAGAGTCAACTGAAACGTGTGTGATTGAGATTTCAGGAAAGTGAGTCAAAATAGAAATGATGCTCCATTGGATCTGCACCTGGGAGGCTCACACTGGAATTTAAACCAATTTAATTAGAATTGTTACCTATTCTGTGATCAGCGAAATACTGGTTCTTCCTTACTCCCCTCTCAGGAGCCTCCAGAAGAGTGTGTGTGTGTGTGTGTGTGTGTGTGTGTGTGTGTGTGTGGTTTTTTTAAGTTATTTTTATCTTAAATTAATCTTTATTTTGTTTTCATGGGAGACCTATAGCATTTATAACTCCTTTGATACCCATGTATTAGTCTTCTCAGGCTGCCATAACAAAATATCACAGACTGGGAGCTTAAACAAGAGAAATTTTATTTGTCCACAGTTCTGGAAGCTAGAAGTCCAAGATCAAGGTGCTGTCAAAGTTGTTTTCTGATGAGGCCTCTCTTCCTGGCTTGTAGGCGGCCGCCTTCTCCTGTGTCCTTACATGTGCACAGAGAGAGAGAACACTGGTGTCTCTACCTCTTCTTCTAAGGACACCAATTCTAGCTGGTCAAGATTTCACCCTTATGACACCATTTAAGCTTAATTACCTCCTCAGTAAATCTGTCTCCAAATAGAGTAACATTGAGGGTTAGTGCTTCCACATATGAATTTGGTGGGACACAATTTAGTTCACAACAGTCCACAAAACAACATATGTATAAGATTACCTACATATATGTGTGTACAACCAAACAACCACGTAAAAAAGATCTCCATGAACTAATGTGGAATAATGACCAATATTTTAGAAGACGAAAATGGGATGCAGGAGAATACATACACTGTATATGGTATGCTTCATTTTGTACAAGAAACAAGGGAAACTAGCAATATGTATTTGCAATGTATTAATGTATATAATTTATAAATACATATTTGCACATTTTGTAAAAAGAATCATAGATAAGATAAAAATATGAAAATGGGGGACTCCCCATCCCCATGTGGGAGTCTGTGCTATGGGACTCTTTCCCCATCCCCATGTGGGAGTCTGTGCTTGTTTCTCAATAAATTTCCACCTTTTGCTAAAAAAAAAAAATGAAAATGGTGACCTCTGGAAAGTAATCGAAACAAAGTGAAAGAGGTTGGAATGACAGTGACTCTCTGAAAGCATCCACTTTATGTTCACTTTTGAATCTTTTGGATGTTTTACATAGTTAACAAAATTTAATCAAGAAGATGAAAAGTGGCAAACTTTAAAATGTAAATCAAATGGGAACATGAACTCATTACATATTAAATTGGTTAATTAACCACACAGAATAAAAGAATAAATCAGATTAGCTTTCGAACACACTACTATGGCTAAACACCCTCTATGGGACATTTTTCAAAACAGCTGGCTAGAATTTTTCCTATCACGAAAGTTCAGAATGATTGGGGAATGTGTTAGAGTAAATGAGAACAAGTGAAATAAGGGATTCTGGATTGGCTCCCAGATTGGGGGGAAAAATCTATAAAGGACATCATTGGAGCAATTTAGAGACTATGAATGTATATTGTGTATAAGTTTGTAATATTGTGTCAACATTACTTTTCTTGGGTAGTAAAATAACATTCTTGTTTTCAAGAGATACATGCTGAAGTATTTAGGGGTAAAATGTCATGATTCACTTTCAGATTGGCTCTGAAAAGAAATGTGTACATGTGTATATACATGTATAGAGAAGAGAGAACACATATTTAGCAAAATTGAATAGTTGTGAATCCAGGTTAAAGGTATATCTTCATCTTTTGTACCAAGTGAAAATTTCACGAAAACTAGTTAAGGAAAACAAATAATGGAATTGGATTGTCATGAAGGTGCTCCATTCAATTACGAAGCATTTCCTGAGCACCTGCTCTGTGTCAACCACTGTTCTAAGTGCTAGTGAGGATAGGACAGGGCATATTGGAGTTCTCCTGGACTACATTTAATGCAAAAGCAGATAAGAAAACAAGATAATTTTATTGTGAGAAGTGCTAGAGGAAAAATAAAATGGTGATAGGATGCATAGTCATAAAGGGAGAAATGACTTTAGATAGGATGGCCAAGGCAAGCTTTCCCAAGGAGGAGAGAGATTTGCACTGAGCACCCACTATATGTATGTATGCACATAAATTGGTGATGAGTTTACAGAAGAAAATAAAATACAGAGAAGAAGAGTTAATGAGGGTCAGGAGTTGAAATGGTAGATATGCTAGTTCAGAAAGGGCTCACCAAGTAGGCAACATAGAGGCCAGTGCTAGAGCTGGAATGTCAGGAGGAGATGGATCACACGGCCTGATGGGGCATTTGAATGACTTTGGCTTTTACTCAGTGACATGGAAATCTTTTAGAGGGCTCTGGGTAAAAGAGTGACATAATTCTACTTTCTTTCTAAAGGATGTTTCTGGCACTACGTTGCGAATAGGCTGGGAAGGGGTGAGGGCAGAAGCAGAGATACCAGTAAAGCACCTGCTGTAAGCAAGAGGTAGTTTGTACAAGGGCGGAAGCAGGGAAGAAATTGCAAAGGTTCTATTTGGGCTCTATTTTGAAGGCAAAGCTGCCCAGATTTCCCACTAACTGGTCAGAATTGGAATAGGGGAAAATGAACAAATCCAAGATGACTGAGGTTTTGAGCCCAAGAACCAGAAGGATGGGAGTAGCCACGAACTAAGGTGGGAAAAAAAAAAGACTGTCTGAAGAACAATTTGAGAGAGGACACGGGGTCGGGTGGGTGGATGGCAAGACCAGCAGTCCAGCAGAGGGAAAAGGCAAAAACTGTACTCAGAACAGACTTGTGCTAAGATAATTAGGATTGCCTTGTATAAATCTTCCTACAGAATTCTTATTTTTATTTATAAATTAAATTAATGTTAAGTTGAGCTCTGTTGGCTCAGAGGAAGAGGGTAACCCCCAGTGTGCACTGACTTCTGCCTCTAAGAGTCAAATTCCTACATGGAGCTTTTGTAGCAGCCCACCCTCCCCACCCCCCTTGTTCTGGGTGCTGGGTGGAAGTTTCTATGGGAAAGAGGGGATTTGTGCTGCAGATGTGGCCCTCTTCACAGAGACATGTGAGGCGGCGTTGGTGGGAGTGGCCTTGCAAGGTTCAGGCAGAGTGTGCAGTGGTTCCCAGACATTTTTTGCCAGTGACCTCTTTGACATGTGACTGAATTTCACAGACTGCCTTTCAGTTTTGAACCCAAATTTCCCTTCCTTCTATGCCCCACGCCTGTGTCCATGAGGGACACACATTCTAAGCATAGTTCGTTCCTCAAGAGCAGGCTCTGGCAGCTTTGAGACTATTCATTCACATTCCATTGCCTCTTCTGCTCTCCCTCCGAGATTCCTACAGAGCCTGCTCTTAAAATAATGAGACTTATTTATTCAGATTCTTCCTCCCCCAGGAAGATGCTGAGGGCTTTTCATGATAATTCTTGAAGAATAGCTGAGGTCCTGTGGCCTTCCGAGAATCCTTGAAATGGAAACTCCCCAGTAGACACTTGATGGAGACAATGGTCCTTGAACCTACTTGGCCAGGAGGACCATCTCTGCAGCGTAATGCATCCTGCCAACTACAGGATGGCCTAAGAGATCACTCCAGGGGACTTCCTTTACAGCCAACACCAGAAACAAATGGGAGGTGGATTTTCCCTCTCCCTTCTCCCTCTCTTTCTTCCCACTTCCCTGGATTTGTTTTAAAAGTCATATTAGTGTAATAAACCAGTGACAAAAGGACAAATACTGTGTGATTGTACTTATAGGTATCTAAAGTAGTCAAATGCATAAAACAAATAGAATGGTGACTATCAGGGCCTGCGGGGTAGGGGGAAAGAGGAGTTGTTTAATGGTTACAGGTGAAAAACTTCAGGATATTTATTTCATAGTTATCTGAATATACTTCACTACTGAACGGTACACTTAAAAATGGTTGAGATGGTAAATTTTGTGTTACATTTATTTACCAGTTTTTTTAAAAAGCCACATTAACAACATTGCTCCATTGCTCCATTTTAGAAGTTCTAAAGTGTGGGATTCCGTAGGATATAGCAAAGAAATAGAGGCCAGGGGGATAAGGTTTTTTATGTTATAAATGTAGATATTTCTCTTATCCACCTCCCCATGATTTTGTTGGAGGTGTGTGTGTGTGTGCGTGCGTGCACACGCATGCACTGCAGCCTTTTGTAGACAGGTATGGGTCTTCCATAAGTGGTTATCATTATCATTACATCACAATAAAAAGACTTCAGCATCACCCTTGAGTTACCCACCACCTCCATGGGCTAGTCCTCTGCTAGGTTTAATATCAGAGCAGCAGACTAATTCAGCTCTACTTGAGGGCAAGTTTCTATTCCAGCTCCTACTGTTACTGAAAACACAATTGTATTTTGGTCCAAACATTCCTAAAATTTGTCCTCTTTTGTGCTTTAGACACTTGGCTCCCTTTTCTAAGCAGTTGTAGAATTGTGTGATTCTCTGGGTCCAATGGAGTCTGGCTTCCATTGTTCCCTCAGTCTCTATTAGAAGGTTATTTTTGGACCTTAGGATTCATTTCAGTCCTTTTTGGAAACAAAAATGTATGAAATGTATGTAATTGTAACGTGCTTTGAGTTAAAGGAGATTTCTGAAAGATTACAATTATCTTACTATCCAAGGCTTTCTTTCCTGCTCTGTCTTCCAGAACTGGAGGGCAGCTTCTGCACCAGAGCAGCAGTCTGTGATCAGGGGTCAGTGTCAAGAGAAGGTCCTAGCCGAGGCTGGTTTGGCTCAGTGGATAGAGCATTGGCCTGCGGACTGAAGGGTCCCAGGTTCGATTCTGGTCAAGGGCATTTATTTTGGTTGCAGGCACATCCCCAGTAGGGGGTGTGCAGGAAGCAGCTGATTAATGTTTCTCTCTCATCGATGTTTCTAACTCTCTATCCCTCTCCCTTCCTCTCTGTAAAAAATCAAGAAAATATATTTTTTTAAAAAGAGAGAGAGAAGGTCCTTCCAAGGCCAACCTCAGAGCATGAAGCCTTGGTTCAATTGTTCACCTCAACTTTGTATCTAAGGTTTGAGTTAGAATTACTAATTCCATAACAAGGTTATAGACCTGGGAGAAGGAGCCAAAAAAATTCCAACCCAGAGCCGGGTCCCAATCTTCAATGCAGAAAACAGAATGGCCTCCTGCCTAGGTGCTCTCATCACTGCGTGAGCATCTCTTTGGCCTTTGTCTCAGATCGTTGGTTCAGAACTATGTTCTCTCTTAAGTGCTTACCATTCTTGATAAATTAATAGATATTTCTTGATTATCAACCATGAGTAAACCACAGTACTTGTTGACATGTTTTACAGTATGTCTTTCACCCTCATCTCACTTGTTGATTGCCTTGCATCCTCCGTCTCTTCTACTTATAGTCAGATCTCCTGGTTTCTTTTCCACTCATTAGTAAAGATTTTGAGATTACCTGGTTCAGTTCTAAAATTCTTCCAAAAGATTATTAAGGAGGAAAGGCTTTGGGCTATTTTCACCTGCCATTTTAGGGTGTAGAGAATGGGAAGGTGTGTACAACTTTTATGACATTCTTAAATGGCTGCTATTATGTCAAGTCTAGGAAAATACAAGATGGGGCATGCTGCTATCCATTGAAACAAAACCCAGGATCCAGGTGACTGACTGCACTAGCTCCCCTGACAGGTCTAAATAGAAAGGACTTACTTGTTCAGCAAGGGAAAATCATGCCTGGAAATAATGCCTGTATAAATGTCTTGAAGCTCAGACTGCCAAGTCTGCATTTGTTTAATTTCAAGGTTCTGCAACTGTACAGATGAATTTTTATTGAATAGGTATGATGTCCTTTGAAAACTTACATATTTAGGAAATCACTGACTCCTTATATTTTTTAATATTGCTGTCCATTACATCCTATCAAGGCTCCCAGTGTTCTCTGCAAATTGTTCATGATCTCAGCAGACTAGTTGGAGTAGGTCAGCATTCCATACTAAAGTAGCTTGAAAGATGTGTCATTTGTAGACTTATAGGAGACTTTGGGAAGTTCTAGAAAACTCTTTTGTTTTGTCAGCTCACAAGTCCATGTATTTTGCCACTGATATCCAGAGTAAATGAAAATACTATCAACCTCATCTTTCTTCCTTGTCAATTTTTATCCAAAGTTCTTAAGCAATACTCAAAACCATAACTCCTCTTATTTATTGTGGTAGGCAGTGAGGAGAGTCAAGTATTGAAGTTTAAAGATAAGGCATGGTAGAAGAAACCAAGATGGCGGCATAGGTAAACACTTAAACTGCTGCCCCACACAACAATTTCAAAACTACACTTAAAGACAAAACGGACATCATCCAGAACCACAGGAAGGCTGGCTAAGTGGAAATTCTACAACTAGAAAGAAAGAGAAAAGCTAACTAAGATTCAGAGGAGCAGTAGGAGGCAGAGGTACTGAAACGCATGCACTCGCAGAGAGGACTGGCAACTGAGTGTGTGGCTGGTTTTCTCAAGTGGGAGGGAGACAAAAGCTCCAGACTGAGCTGAACTCCAATTCGGGGCGACACTCTGGGGCCCCAGACTCATAGGGGGTGAAACTGGACTGTCAGGAAAGAGAAAAGCACATTGAGACTTGGAAGGCAAAATTACCAAGGCACACACATGGAGAGGGCAGACAACTGAGTACACGGATGGCTTTCTCAAGTAGGAGGGAGACAAAAGCTCCCGACTGCACTGAACTCCAGTTCTGTGAGAGACTCTGGGGACCCAGACTCATTCGGGGAGAAACTGGACTGTCTGGCAGCAGACGGGACTCAAGGGTAGCTTTCTCTCAGAGGTGCTTGCAGTGATTACCACAGGACACTGACACACAGGGTCCTATTAGAGCCGGGCTGACGGGAAACCAATGCTGTCTGCTCTGCCCTGAGACTCCACCCCATCCAAGTTGAGCACAGAGGCTTTTGCAAGTCTTGTCCCATAAGGGTGTCTCCAGCACAGAAGTTCTCCCAGTATAGACACAGCTGATCCTCACAGCCAATTGGCCTGGAGGTCAATTCCTCCCAGTGATACCAACAACAATCAAGGCTTACCTATAACAAGACTGTGCACACAGCCCACAAAGGGGTGCATCAAGGTAACTGGGGCAGCTGAGCCACTGGGCCCTATAGGACACCTAGCATACAAAGACACTCTATCAACTCAGGGAATCAGCCAAAATGTGGAGACAAAGAAAAGATCACAAATGAAAGAAAAGGAGGAAAGCAAATGACTGGATATAGAGTTAAAAACCACGTTATAAGGTTTTTCAAGAATTTTCTAGAAAAAGCTGATAAGTTTAGTGAGACCCTCAAGGATATAAAAAAGAACTAATTAGGAATTAAGCATACACTGACTGAATTAAAAAATATTATAGAGATCTAACAGCATACTAGAGGGTCACAAGAATCAAGTCAAAGATTTGAAATACAAAGAAACAAAAAACACTCCACTGGAAAAGAAAAAGGAACCCAAAAATGTGAAGATAGTATAAGGAGCCTAAGGACAACTTTAAGCATACCAACATCTGAATTATGGGGGTACCAGAAGAAGAGAGAGAGCAAGATACTTAAAACCTACTTGAAGAAATAATGACAGAAAACTTCCCCCACCTGGTGAAAGAAAGAGACTTACAAGTCTAGGAAGTGCACAGAACCCCAAACAAAAGGAATCCAAAGATGACCACACCAAGACACATCATAATTAAAATGACAAAAGCAAAAGACAAAGAGAGAATCTTAAAACACCAAGAGAAAAACAGTTAGTTACCTACAAGAGAGCACCCATATGATTGTCAGCTGATTTCTCAACAGAAACTATGCAGGTCAGATGGGAGTGGCACCTCGAGATACAAGCGCCCTAACATAGGAGATTTTTGAGATATGAGCCGTTGAGCGAGTGATTTTTGCTTTGAAATATGAGCAACATTTGAGATAGGAGTAATCGCGCAGACCGGCTGGCTGCACATGACCCACCAGTTTACCACAACTCGAGCGTCTCATAGTTTCCCACGACTCGAGCGTCTCATAGTTTCCCACGCCTCAAGGTTATGGAACGAATTAAACTCGTATCTCAAGGTACCACTGTATTCAAAGTGATGAATAACAAGAACCTGCAACCAAGAATACTCTACCCAGCAAAGCTGTCATTCAGAATTGAAGGGCAGATAAAGAGCTTCACAGATAAGAAAAAACTAAAGGAGTTCATCACCACCAAACAAGTACTATATGAAATGCTGAAAAGCACTCTTTAAGAAGAAGAAAAAGGTAAAGATAAAAATTATGAACAACAAATACGTATCTATCAACAAGTGAATCTAAAAATCAAGTGAATAAAAAAATCTGATGAAGAATAAATTGGTGAATATAATAGAATTAGGGGCATAGAAAGGAAGTGGACTGAAAATTCTCAGAGGGAAAGGGATGTGGGGTGTGGTAAGAGACCAGACAAAAATTGTATACCTATGGATGAGGACAGTGGGGCGGGGGGAAGGGGGGGAAGGAGGTAAGGATAGAGGGTGGAGTGGGAACAGGGTAAAAGGGAGCTATGGGAGGAAAAATGAAGAACAATTGTAATATTCTGAACAATAAAGATTTATTAAATTTTTAAAAAGCAGCAAGAGAAAAAGTTAATTACCTACAAGGGAGCACCCTTACAACTCTCAGCTGATTTCTCAACAGAAACTATGCAGGCCAACAGGAGTGGCAAGGAATATTCAAAGTGATGAATAGCAAGAATCTACAACCAAGATTACTCTACCCAGCAAAGCTATCATTCAGAATTGAAAGGCAGATAAAAAGCTTCATAGATAAGAAAAAGCTAAAGAAGTTCACCACCACCAAACCAGTATTATATGAAATGCTGAAAGGTATTCTTTAAGAAGAGGAAGAAGAAGAAAAAGGTAAAGATAAAAATTATGAACAACAAATACCTATCAACAATTGAATCTAAAAATCAAGTGAATAAAAAAATCTGATGAACAAGTAAGGGCAGAGGGTGGGGTAAGAACCAGGTAGAGGGGAGCTATGGGGGAAAAAAGAGGAACAATTGTAAAAATCTGAACAATAAAGATTTATTAAATTTAAAAAATAAGGCATAGTAGACATCATCTAGTCCAATATCCCATCCAATTTGATCCCTTCACAATAATGACATCAGTGCTTCTTTGGTGTCTGCTGGAACACTTCTAGTAACGGAAAGCTCCTCACCACTTCAGAGCCCCTTCCATTCTATACAGTTGTGATTACTACAAAATTCTTCCTCATTTTTAGTAGAAATCCACCTCCGTTAAATTTTCATTGTGGTATTATTTATGCCTTCTAGAATGGAAAAGGACAAATTTTATCTCACCTTTTCATAAGAGCCCATCAGCTCTCTGAAGATAATTCTTGGGTGAGTTTAAATTTCCTTTTCTCAAGATTTAACATTTCTGGTTCCATACACCTCCTGAGACATAAATTCAGTGCTCATCATGATCCTTGTTAGTTAGGCCTGGCTCTTAAAATATAGAAGTTTCAATGTAATATGAACATCAAAGAATAAATTAAAAATATGACCCCATTTCTACATAATACCTCTATCTTTTTTTATTTTAGAGAGGAAGGGAGAGAAAGAGAAACATCAATGATGTGGAGAATCATTGATCAGCTGCCTCCTGAACATCCCCTATTAAGGAGAGAGCTTGCAAGGCGATCATGTGCCCTGACCAGGAATCAACCTCCTGGTTCATAGGTCGGCACTCAACCTATAATGGCCACATCAGCTGAGCCATTATGTATCTCTTGATGTCACCCAAGATTGTGTTAAATTTCCTGGCAACTGTGTCATGGTACTGACCCATCTCGTTAAATCAGGACTCTTCCATCCTGTCCCTACAAAGTTGACTTTAATTCCCAGTACAGGATTTGAGGTCTATTTTTATCAAATTGCATCCTATACATTTACCCCATAATGTCAGCTTTTGGTCATCATTTAGGGTCTTGAATCTGTCTCCTAGAATATCTTACCTGCTTGCCACTCAAATCTTCTCCACGTCAGAAATAGGAGTGAAGCATGGATATAGATGTGAAGCATGACAGGTCTTATCACCAGATCCTGTTTTTCAGTTGAAGTTGACATTGATCCATCACCCAGCAACTGATTGCTTAATTTTACTATCTCCCAGACCCCTTTTTTTTTCATATTGTTCAAAGAGCGACCTAAGAGATCAGCTGCCTTGCTAAAATCCTGGGATGCTGTTTACTCTGCATTCTCTGAGCAGTAATCCCATCACAACCAGAAATGAAGTTATTTGAGCATGACTTGTTCCTAATGAAGCTTGAATCATCTGCTACTTTCCTGTCTAGGCTCTGAGTGGGTGATGATTTTTTTGCCAAACCCAGAAAGATCAAGTGTACAATTCAGATGTAAGTCCTGTTTAAAGACGTGGTTTTACTCATTAAGAGCATCCAAACTCTCAGAAAGCGAGTGGACATATTAAAAAGAGCCACATGCACACTTGGATTGAGTCACAGGGAAAACATCAGGGACAAAATATTGCATTATGTGTATACATTATACAATAAAAAAAAAGTCTCTACAATTCTTAGGAAAACAGCTAATAAAATTGGGATATTATTTAAAAATAAAACAAAAATATCAACAACAACAAAAACTTGGTATCCCTGAAGCCCATAGTGCTACAGATTTCTATTAGAGAAAAAGCAAGTTGAATAGAAACTCACTAGGAGGTAGCCCCATCCAAGCAAGGATATGAGTCAAGGGGTGGGGACTCCTGAGGAGAAAGATACCTAAAATGATTCCTTGGCCATGGTATGGGCTTGTAAGTCCCTCAGAATGAAACAATAAAAACACACACCAAAAAGAGCCATCCTCACAAAGCTCCTGCAATGTTCCAGCCCAGGCACTAACAGCCCATCCCCCTGCGTGCAAAAGGCTGAGTTCGGTTCACCACCAGCACCAGTCTCCCTTACCTTGTCTTTCCGTTTTCCTGTAGACACCAGGTTTCTGAGACAGGCCGTGTAAGTCCTGCTGTAACAGGTCTGGGCATGTAACCCCTCAACACTGCAACCCCTTCGCTGTTTCATAGAATTGTACTTTAGTTCCTCAAGTTCCTTTTTGGCATCAGAAATGATTGAATCCTGGAAAATGCTGCTGTGGAGTTATTTCCGGCTCCTTTTCTTCCAGCCCTGGTGTCTGCTTGCTCACTGACAGCCATTAACAGCTGTTAGAAGGGGCTTTCAATTGCCTGACTTCTCGCTGAAGTGCTGTAACACCAGTTTTCTAAGCTCTCAACTACACTGTAGAGGGGAGAAAGATGGCGGCAGAGTTACATAAAATCTCCTTCATTTGGGGAGTCGGGTTCTTCTTCCCTTTTTTGCAGGAAAACTAAGCCTCTGGCTGAGCGGTAGAGGTGCTGTCCACTGAGTCCCTGTGGAGGCTAATTCAGGGGTCACCTCTGCCAGCCCAGACATGGCCCCGGGTCATTCTCAAGGACACGATTAAATGATGCTAGACATTGGTGCATCCTTGAAGTGTGAATTTCAGCATCCCACCCTCACTGAGCTGCTGCTGCCTCACTGCATCTGCCGTTCAGGGCCTGACAGAAAGGCAATGGCCTACACCACAGAGTCTGGAAGCTGCTGCCAGACCTCCCTGAGGCCCCCACAAACCTGGAGCCGTCAGAGCCTCCAGAAGCCCAGTGCTGCCAGTGAGGCTCCCAGGTGGCCTCCTTCTCAGCTGTTACTTCCCCACAAAGGGCTGAGAACTACAGTAAACGTTTGGAAAATTCTGTGCCTGTAGTTTGGGCAACACTCCATAATACAGTTTTCTGTCCAGTAGTCCTGTCTGTCTTGTATGATTTCTATTCAAAGAAAGCCACAATGGCATTTTATTGGGAACACAAGGGCGTGCCTATTTTCATAAGTTTTATATAAAATATAGGAACAGGCTTTTTGCATTAAGTACATTAGGATGAAACCACTCCTTGTGTGTGTGTGTGTTTCTTTCAATTAACCATGCCTGGTTGTCTGACTTATGTATTTCTTCCAAAATATCCTGGTCCTCCTGCTTGGGTCCCTCAGCAGCTATGCTGCTACCTCACCTGTTTCTAAAGCCCTCCTTCTGGTGAGGTCAGAGAATGATGCTCTCCCTCATTACTGCCTTGTGTTGCAGAATTTCTTCAGGACTAACATAGGTGATTTACGCTTCTATCTCAGTTCTCTGTGGCCACACCTCTGCCTCTCTCCTTCCTTCTGATGTTTCAATACAGTGGAGTTCTAAAGAAGGCCTGTTTGTTTGGCTGATGTGGATATTCTTATCATTTTAGAAGTTCTTCAAAACATCTAAAGAATGGATATGGAGGACAATGGGTTTGCTATAATAACCCCATTTTCTGTTGCTAAAGTGTAGAGTAGGGAGAGAACATGGCAGGATATGAGGCAGGATAGATCAGCTATAAACAGCCTTGAGGCCCAGCTGGTGTTGCTCAGTGGTTAAGCATAGACGTATGGAGCAGGAGGTCATGGTTCTATGCTCGGTCAGGCCATATTCCCCAGTTGTGGGCTCAATCCCCAGTGTAGGGTATGCAGAAGGCAGCTGATCAATGATTCTGTCTTATCATTGATGTTTCTATCTCTTTCTCCCTCTCTTTTCTTCTCTGAAATCAATAAAAATATTTGTTTAAAAGAGCCCTGAGTGCCATGCTGAGGGGTTGGGTTTTATTCTGTAGGAAGCAGGAAGATCAAATGATTGGCATTACGAAAATGAATCGGACAGCAATACAAAGGAAGAGTGTAGGGAGGAAGCAACAGTGGCCAGGTTGTTGCAAGGGTCTAAGCAAGAAGTAATAAAGCCACAGAATAAGGCATGTTTCTTAGAAAAAAGCTAGATGGCTTTTAAAGACTGAAGAAAAACAGGCAAGACCTAAATTGCATAATTTTCTATTGTACATTCCTTAACTTATTTAGTTGTTTATTACCAGCTTCTTCCTCTTAAGTCAAGGCTGTCCAATAGCATTTTCTCTGATGAAGAAAAGGATCTGTGTTGCTCAGTATGTACCCGCTAGCCACATGTGGTATTGAGCACTTAGAATGTGGCTTCTGTGATTAAGGAACTAAATTTTTAGGTTTATTTAATGTTAATTAATTTAAATGTAAATAGTCGCCTGGACAGTGAAGGACTAGAGACAAGTTCCAGCATCGTGCCTGCCTGTCATTCTGTCCTTGGAGCCCAGAACAGTGTGCTTCTTCATGCTTTTTCACCAACAAACTTGATGGAGAATTTTCTTTCCCACTTGAAACAGAAGAAGGAGAATGGAGATTTCCCATACACATATAGGTATCTCCCACACATTAAAACTGAAGCTCTCAGCATGTGCAGGTGGAGGAAAGTCACACCAAAGGGAACAGGTGAATGTCAGCTGTGTGGTGGGAAATCCAAGTTCAGGTCTGTGCTGTGGTCCCTGCTTCTTTTTTCTCAAAATGTGTAAGGGTAATAATCAAAATGGAAAAGCATTTTTAGAAGAATGAGAAAAAGAAAATGTGTTCAAGTTGCTTTGTTAGAATGCTGTAGTGATGTGGAGAGATGGCACATGATCTGTGAGGAGCTCAGGATTCAAGCCCATGACCTTGCCCATGTTGCCTAAGCTCTCCAAACCACAGTTTCATAGAAAATGAGAATAAGAATCATAACACTTCACTTATCCAATTGTTGGGAGGAAGAAATTATGTAGTAGAAAAAAATGTGTTTTATAATCCACAAAGTTCCAGATGTTGGTTATAATTCACACATACTGGAATTCAACATAAATGCATACCTGAAAGACATAATTATGTTAAAACTAGAGGCCCAGTGCACAAAATTTGTGCACTTGTAGGGTCCCTAGCACCTGCCAGCTGCCAGCTATGTACTTCCTCCCTTCCCCTGGCCTTCTGCTGCAGCCACCAGCTGGGGCCTCCCTCACTTCTTTCGGCCAGCCACGCCTCCTAGTCAAACACCTGGACAACTCCTGGTAGAGGGGACAATTTGCATACTATGCTTTTATTATATAGGATACAATTCTGATGTGTGCCTTTCAGAAAAAGAAAAATAATAAGTCATCAAGTTCTGGACTCCTCCATACAAAACAGAACCGAACCTAAATGATCCAAAAAGACTTTTATCTCTCTTAATATTTAAAAAAAAACTGTGAAAAAGCTGACCACAGCCTCCTTCTTATAGCTTATTATGATTCAACTAGAGGCCCAATGCACAAAATTCATGCAAGGGGTTCGGCGCCCACAACCTCGGCTGCCTCGGCTGGCCCTTGCAACCCCAGTTTCATCTCAAAGGTCATCCAGATGGTTGTTCTGCTGTTCAGTCTAGCATATTAGCTCTTTATTATATAGGATAGTGCTGTTGCCAGGAAGTTCTTTGTGCATTTCCATCTTATCTCTCCCCTTGTAGATTCATTGGCTACCTCTACCTCCCAGTTTGCCCAAGACCACCTCTCACTTGCCATTGCACCTCTTTATACCCTTCCCTCACCTCCCCTGCTTTGTACTTTCATCACCATCTCTAGCCCTCTGTGTTAGCAATAAATTTAGATGCTTTCTCCATGAACTGACCTCCCCGAATGCACATGTTCTGCAGCACCTGAAACTTTCTATTAAGAAACCTCTGTAGCATCCTGAGTCCCACAGAGCACCACTTTCCCCCTCCCCTACTCTCACTCACCTTTCTTCAGTCTCAATGATTATAGCAAAGTTTGTATCATCCCACTGATACTCACCATCCACAGACACAGGGCTCTATCAGACTATATCACATTGACACCAGTGTATCAAATCACATGCTTTCTGTAAGTAACAACTACCTATATGAAAGGCAAAACTTGGCCCATATGTCAGGTTCTTATGCTGTGCCCCAGATCCAGGATTTTTTACAGGGATTTCTGCTGAAAATAGTTAAGTTGCCACTAGAATTACTTCCTTATAATACAAAACGCATTTAATAAGACTTTCTTAAATGTGACCTTCTTTCTGATCTTTTTGTCATTTTATTTCTCGGAGTGTAATGTACTTATTAAAATAAGAGATCATAACTATAAGCAATTTAAATAAATGCTCATCAATTCAAGGAACCTGAACATTTGTTTTCAGTTTTCACCATCATATTCTTCAGTACTCTTCCTCACAGAAAACATGTTCTTTCTTACCATATTTAAAGACAGGAATCACTCTAAACTGATTGGCTTTAAGCATATATATATATATATATATACACATATATATATGTATATATATATATTTAAATAACTATTTTCTATCTTGTATTTCAGTTATATCTTTTTTCTTCCCAAAATACTTACATTAATTAAGCCTAACCGGAATTCAGACCATTTCTCATATTTAAATTTTAATTCTTAAAAGAGCCAAGATGGCGGCATAGGTGAACAATGAAACTGCTGCCTCGCACAACAATTTCAAAACTACAGCTAAAAGACAGAATGGACATCATCCAGAACCACAGGGAAACTGGCTAAGTAGAAATTCTACAATTAGAAGGGAAGAGAGGGGCTCATGGAGACTTGAAGGAGCTGCAAAAAGCTGAGGTACAGAGACACGCACATGGAGAGGTGGAGCGGCAGAGTGCCTGGCTGGCTTCCTCTAGCGGGAAGGAGACAGAAACTCCCGACTGCACTGAACCCCAGTTCTGGGCAAGACTCATATGGAGGAGTCTGGACTGTCAAAAAAAGGGAGGAGTGCACAGAAACTCAGGGGAGCCACCAAAGGCAGAGGTCTGAAAGTGCATGCACCAGTGCATGCAGAGAGGACTGACTGCTGATTGTGCCACTGGCTTTCTCTAGTGGGAGGAAGACCGAACCTCTCAACTGCGCTGAACTCCACTTCCAACTACACTGAACCCCAGTTTCGGGTGAGACCCTGGAGACCCAGACTCATACAGGTCCCCAGAGCGCATGAAAACTCAGGGGAGTCACAAAAGGCAGAGGTCTGGAGGTGCACGGGGACACACAAAGAGGGCTGCAGTGATTACCGAGGGACACTGAGACCCAGGGGCCACATAGGGCAGGGCTGTCAGGAAGCCAAGGCTGTCTGTTCAGCCTTGAGACTCGCCCCATCCAAGCTGAGCACAAAGGCTTTTGCAGTTTTGCAAGTCCTGTATCATAAGGCTGACCTCAGCACAAAAGTTCTTCTAGCTTAGACACAGCTGATCCTCACAACCAATTGGCTTGGAGGTCAATTCCCCCCAGTGATACCAACAACAATCAAGACTTAACTACAACAGGGCTGTACACACAGTCCACAAAGGGGTGCACTAAGAGAGTCTACCTCAGGTAACTGGGCTATATAGGACAGCTAGCACACAAAGCTACTCTACCAACTCAGGGAAACAGCAAAAAAGTGGAGATAAAGGAACAGATCACAAAGAAAAGAAATGGAGGAAAACAAATGATTGAATATAGAGTTCAAAACCATGGTTAAAAGGTTTTTCAAGAATTTCCTAGAATAGATGGATAAATTTAGTGAGACTCAAGAGGAGATGAAAAAGGACCACCTAGAAATTAAACATACATGGACTGAAATAAAAAATATTATACAGAGACCTAATAGCAGACTAAAGGAATGCAAGAATCAAGTCAAAGATTTGAAATACAAAGAAGCAGAAAACACTCAACTGGAAAAGAAAAAAATCCAAAAATGTGAAGATAGTGTAAGGAGTCTCTGGGACAACTTCAAGTGTACCAACATCAGAATTATGGGGGTGCCAGAAGAAGAGAGAGAGCAAGATACTGAAAACCTATTTGAAGAAATGATGACTGAAAACTTCCCCCACCTGGTGAAAGAGATAGACTTACAAGTCCAAGAAGCACACAGAACCCCAAACAAAAGGAATCCAAAGAGGACCACACCAAGACACATCATAATTAAAATGCCAAGAGCAAAAGACAAAGAGAGAATATTAAAAGCAGCAAGAAAAAAAGAGTTAATTACCTACAAGGGAGCACCCATATGATTGTCAGCTGATTTTTCAACAGAAATGATGCAGGCCAGATGGGAGTGGCAAGAAATATTCAAAGTGATGACTAGCAAGAACCTACAACTAAGATTACTCTACCCAGCAAAGCTATCATTCAGAATTGAAGGGCAGATAAAGAGCTTCACAGATAAGAAAAAACTAAAGGAGTTCATCAACACCAAACCAGTATTATATGAAATGCTGAAAGGTACTCTTTAAGAAGAAGAAAAAGGTAAAGATAAAAATTAAGAACAACAAATACCTATCTATCAACAAGTGGATCTAAAAATCAAGTGAATTAAAAATCTAATGAACAGAATAAACTGGTGAATATAATAGAATCAGGGGCATAGAAAGGGAGTAGACTGAAAATTCTCAGAGGGAAAAGGGTGAGGGGGTTGCGTGGGGAGAGAGACTGGACAAAAATCGTACCCCTATGGATAAGGACAATGGGGGAAGAGGTAAGGGCAGAGGGTGGGGTGGGAGCCAGATGAAAGGGATCTATGGAGGGGGAAAAGAGGAACAATTGTAATAATCTGAACAATAAAGATTCATTAAATTAAAAAAAAATTTAATTGTAATTTTGAAACATCTCTTTATGGTTAGCACACAAAGGATAAGGCCACACTAACCCCAGTCATTGGTAAAAATACTGAAAAGAATGGGTCTGCAGACAGTCAATAATAAGCTACCTGACTGTATTGATAACAAAAGGGTAAAATGGTAAATACCCTAAAATTATAAAAAATATAAACAAAATGAAAATAATATATTTTAGAGCCCTATAATATTAAGAAACAAAAGATGTGTGGACTTTACAAAAAAAGAAAAAGCAGCAGTACAAGTACAAAACCCAGCACCTTCTAGAGCAGGCCACTAGGGCTCTGCAGATGCATAGTTAGATTATTCACACACATACACCCAAGATTTGGGTTCTCAGGCAGTGTCCTTAGGGCTCTAAAGCAGAAAAGGAAAAACACATCTAACCCTTCTCCACCCTCTGAAGGGTAGCCACTCAGACTTGGTACTTGGCAGAAAGGTTTAGCCCTCATGGTCTAACTGTGTTTCCAGATCTGCCACTGAGATATTCGGGCACTGTAACCTGATGATTATCTTCTTACCTAATAATAGACAAACATGTAAATTGACCATATCTCCATTATGCCCACAGCCAATAAAAAGTGAGTATGCAAATTAACCTGACAAATATGGAAGGCGCAAGCCACTGTATGCAGGCGCAGAGTGACCAGCTGGAGTTGGGATGCCTGCTATTAGGGAAGGGAGAGAGGCAGAGGGAGCTACAGGAGCAGTGCTCTGACCAGGAGCAAGGACTTGGTGGCTCCCAGGTGACTGGGAGCAAAGCCAGGGGAAGGAAAGCCTATTTTTGCATGAATATCATGCAATGGGCCTCTAGTAATCATAATAATACATCAACCCAGGGTACTTATAAAACACTTTCATACACAGTACTGGGTACAGCCAGACATAGTCCCATGTTCCTATACAAGACCAGGTGTGCTTTTCACTTTTCCTTTCACCAAAGCTGGGGTGGGGCAGGAGTCTTCCCTGAAACAGATTTGTTTTTCCTGTGCAAGTTATGTGACTGTAGAAGAATCCTCACTTCACATTTACACTACTTGAAACATTTCCATTGTCTCATGCACTGGTCCATGCAAATACAGGTTTTATTTTTTGGTGGCCCAGTGTCTAAGGAACAAAAGCTAGAACTGGCAGTTTGGATAAATTGTACTTCAAGAGTTGTTGAGAAATTAGTTGTTTGGCCTTAACCAGCTGGGCTCAGTAGATAGAATGTTGGCCTGCTGACTGAAAGGTCCCAGGTTTGGTTCTGGTCAAGAGTACATGCGCAGGTTGTGGGCTCGATCCCCAGTGTGAGGTGTGTAGGAGATAGCTGGTCAATGATCCTCTCTTATTATTAATGTTTCTATCTCTCCCTTCTTCTCCCTTCCTCTCTGAAGTCAATAAAAATATTTTTTAAAAAACAAGTTAGTTGTTTAAAAAAAAAGTAAAAGATTTTTTAAAAAGAACTGGCATAAGGGAGAAGGAATATAATTCCATAGTCTAGGAATAAATGAAGGGCCATGAAAGTAGAAAGGAGGAGTAGATCATCCTGATGAGAAAAGACTTCGTGTAGGAAAGAAGGTGTGGGTAAGATTTCAATGGGTGGGAAAAGGCCATTTGAGTATAGTGTCCCTCATTACATACATGTAGTGCCTTCTCTATATTTCTGTCATAGCAGTTTTTGCATTGAATTGTCATTGAATCATTGCTTGTCTTTTCCTCATTTGTGCACTAAGATCCTTGTACAAGATTTCTGAGTGGTGGTGATGGTAGTGATGTTGTTTTCAATGTACAAATTATTATCTAGATGAGAACAATGCCAACATGGTAGCCATTTGGTTAGTGTCTGTCAAATAAATGAAGGATATCCTTTACAAAAGTTCTGGAGCCAGGAAAGCGTGTAGTGTACATTAGATGAGAAGGAGAGGAAGTATTGGGACCAACTCACTGAGCGCCAGAGGCCTGAATGCCAGCTAAGATGATATCTCACTGCGTTCCAGTTCTAATGCATTTTTTAAGCCACACTTAACTACTATTGATATGTGTGGTTTTTAAATGAGAAAATTCTCTGAGGTTCCAGCCAGGGAACCCCACTTCTCTCAGTATCAAGGGTGCGCCAGCTTCTTCCAGAGAGGGATAGAAATCTTTGGGCAGCATTATTTATCTTCGTAGATTGGGGTATATGAGCCCGTCGATCTGTCTCCACCAACTACCCTAGGAGTTCACAACAGACAACAAAGGGCAGTTGCTCCCATGAGCCTTCATGAGGTTTTGCCTGCTGTTCACCTTCAGTACAGCTTATTCATCAAGTGGAAGCTGTTCATAAGTCAGGAATAGCATGTGTTTTATAAAAATGCTTTCTCTATCTGATTCTCTTTATTTTCACCATATGCACAAACATACCTGGCGATTTTTGCTCATCTTTTCTTTGCATTATCAATTTCTTTCCCTCCTCCCTTTTAAAGTCTTAAGTTAATGTTTTTATGTTTATTTTGCATTTTTTTTCCTAGGTTAATACAACTAGGCCAGTAAATTTAGGTTGGAGTAGCACTGCCTTAGCTGATGGCAAATAACCTTGAATGAGGGCCTGGGCAGCTTTTTCTGGCTACCTGCAGAGTTGGCTCTCCAGACTTGTTTCACCACTATAATTATGAGCCAAAAGCCGATCGTTAATTACGATGCATGAATGGGAGAAATTCCTGGACTTATTTGCATTGGTTTACTTGCTGGTGGTTTCTCTGTTGAGGTCTCCATCCTTGTTTTTACAGAGCTTTTGGCGGGTTTTTGTAGTTGGTGTGTGAATTTTTATGATCTGTTGCATGTTATTCATGCAATTTCCTGCCCCGTAATAGTATCAGTTTTCCAGACGCAGAGGAATACAGAGTAAAACCCAGGAGCCTGCATTAGCATAAAATGTCCTAGTTCTGTCAGTTTGATTAATTTGTCTCTTTGTCTCCACTCTATATGATAAGTGCTATTAATGGTTGCAACACTTCATATGTCAAAGTCTTTCTTCCTAATGACTTGAAAATGCGGTTTATTTCCCCCTTTTTGTATTATTTTTCTCATTTAGCATTCCACTCAAGTATAGATTTATGCCATGCTCTTTCATTATCTTACTGGTTGCAGCACTGGAGTGATTACATATGGTGTAGAGTATGCGTAAAGATGTGATCCCAGGGGCAGCAGCTGCTGATGCAAGCTGAAAATAGATCCAGCGTGCGCTCAGCACTTTTCCCAGAGGCCTTTTATTTATTAGTAACAGTCTTGGTACAGGACAGCTTGGATCCTCATTTAGCAAGATGACTTTTTGCCTTTCCGAACACAGCAGTGACTTTGCTCTATTTACTGACACTGCTGTGTAATTTTTTTTAACTGCCTTGTATCTCAGCAATGACTTAACCCAACAGAAATTGTAATATAATCTCGATATATAATGAACTCAAGAAGCGACAGGCTCCATTTGAAGTAATGGAGCTTGACAGATCTAAGGTTTAAATTAAATAATCCTATTTGTAAGACAGCATTTGTACATGGTACACTGCTTTAAAATGAATTTCTATTCTTCTCTCGTGCTTCTTATACAGTTTTTAGTATTCTCCCTTTCAAAGGGAATTTTTTTTTCCCAAAAAAAGAAATGCATTGTAAAGCCAATGGCTCTTTTATAAGGAAAAATAAAATGAATTTTTTTTTTACCCATTTCAATCACTGACCTGGAACCAGCAACATTAATGATTCGAGATGGGTAGTTATTAGTCCAAGCCGGCAAATTCAAGTAGCTCAGACTTTTCCATCAGCACAGAACATCTGTGATATAAATATAATAGTGGAATTTGAGATAATAGCTCACCTTCTGCTCATATTTTAAGCTCAACTAGGTATTTTTTCACAAATTTCAAATATCCTAGTAATGAATATATGAATTTATTTTCTGAATAAATCCAAGATTGTTGTAATGTCATTCTCTTTGAGAGGAGGTTTCAGACAGAACATGGAGGAAGGTCGCTGTGTGTATGAGCAGAGGCATCAAGACAGCAGTTCCTCGCTGTGTGATAAAATTTTCCAAAGTGAAAATATAACAACATTAAAAGTTTATAGAGAAACAATAATGTGAGAGTCGTATTTATTGGCAAGACCTTGAAGAAAAATGAATTGAGAGAGAGAGAGTGAGCAGGTCTCTTTCTGGTGAAGTTGGAAATAGATGAGGCAAGTTAGTAACTTTGCTTTTTGCTGTTTTGCCTGTGATTTTACCTGCTCCAGAATCAAGAAGGCATCAGAGAAGGGGAGGGCAGTTCCCTCCTTAAATTTGTCTTTGCCCTGAAATAGTTCCATGAGTCCTCCTGTTAACGGAGATTTTATTAATTCCATGATTGAATGAAAGTAGTATGGGGTTAAACACATGATTTCCTGCTGGTCTAGGTTAAAAATTAAAACAGGATTCATGATAAAGAAATAAAGTGTGATTGTTTCATTTTAGTGGGGACATGCCCCATAATGTTGTTGAAAGAGCAGTAATGCAAACCATTCCTACAATAAGCACACCAGGGTAGAGGAGAAGCCCCTTTCCCTGCCCATGTGCACAATTGCATGAGAAAGCGTAAGACCACAGTATTTTATCAGCTTTGATTATTACAGTTCACGTATTCTTTCCAGTTTGTTTGGGAGTTTAGACTGCTAATAGGCTAGGCTGCTGTCCTGGGAGCAGCAGCCTGTGCCCCGCCTATAAAGATGCCCTCGGCAGGAACAGGCTAATGTGCCTGCTTTCCCAGTCTTTTTATTTTGTCTTCCTTTCTTTCCCTCCGGCCCTTCTTCCCATTCTCACACACAAAGAGCACCCAAGCTTGTTCTCCAGGCTTATTCTTAATTCCCTCCGTTGTGACACAGTAACATTATAGCCAATTTCATTCTCCTGTCTACTAGTCTCAGAACAGTGGGTGATCTGCTTGCTATGGGAGAAGTGATACTCAGGCATGACAGGATGAATTAAGGATGGGTTTAAGTATTAACTCTTAATTTCCTAGCCATTGTGGCTCTAAATTAGATTCGGTGTTGTTATAACTGGGAGAGTGTGAGCATTTATATGTATGTGTGTCTGTTGCGGAAACCGTGTTTGATCAATTGAATTGACCTTGTTTTTCTGGTGTAACACATCGACTGCATTGTGAAACAAAGCAGACCAAATGAAGAAAAACATTTCACATATCTTGCCAAATATTTCCCCAGGACCTCTGCAAGCTGATATTTCCCTTCTGCCACCAGATCTGAAATGAGACAAAAGCACTTCATTTCAATAAGTGGGACTTTGTTTTTTTTCTGAAACCTTTTCATTTCCAAGCTGTCTTATGAGAGTTACCTGAGTATGAGCCAAGCTTCCCAATAAATGGTGTAGTCTGAAAGAGGCTCTAAGGATTAGTTATGAGCAAGTAGTTTGTAAACTAAAGACTGAAGGAGGAACATATGCATTACCAGTTAGGGGGTCAAGCAGATCGAGAAGAAGGAAGAAATTGCCTTTATTGAGCACCTATTGTAGGCCAAGTGAATTTGCAAATAATTTGAGCAAACTAAAGTTTTCCCATCAGAGGAACAAAAGATCAGTAGACCTGCAGAGTTGGGATTTTTTTTTAATGGCAAAGTATGTTTTATAGAAGAGAGAAAAGACAAGGGTGGGGAATGAAGTTGTTAAAAATCTATCTAAAAATGTAATAGTACGGTAGAATTTCAGCCGCTAAGACAGAACTACTTCAGTTGAGTTTAATGCCAAGATAGTTGCTCACAAGTAGAAGCGTAATATTCATTTCTGTTCCTGTATTCCATTAGTAAATTCTGCCTCTCCAGATTCTTTTAAAATAAAGAAGTCTGCATCCGAAGCTTCACTTGGCTCTCAGTCTAGTGTCTGCCTCACCCAGAAAACATCATCAGGAAGCCCAAAATCAACGGAATGTTTTTCAGTGGATAACTTAAGCCAATTCTGAGTCTGGTTTAAAATTCACTGTATAAATCCACCCAGGCTTGCTACAGCTGTGAGTGTCCTCCCTTTCTATTGCCGACTCTCAGAAAAACATACATCCACTCCACTTCCCACACTTCAGATTTCAAGTGGAAGAGAGCTATTGGAAGGCCCTCCTCTCAAAATGGACTTCTTGGACCTTGTAGAACTTGCCTTAAAAGCTACCACTAATATAGATGCTTACTTACTGTTTGAAAATGATCTTTGACCCAAGAAAGTTGCAGCATTTGTATTTATGGGCATGCAATTATGTGCTGAGTTTTCTTAAAATACTGCTGTAAACAAGCCAAAGCCCCATGTCCCTCTAGTTTGGGCTGCATACCCTGTTCTACTAAAAAGAAACATACACTTCATTGAGCTAAGATTTATTAGTGAGGCCAGCAGGTGATAATGGGACAGTAATTTTTACATCTCAGCTTTGACTTGGTACCCTTAATTGGCAGCAAGGAGAAATATTAAAAGATCTTGCTGACACAGCATGATGCATGGGAAGTGAGAGTGTCAAGAGAGTTTATTTCTTCTGTGATATATTGGGAATCATAAAACGTTGGTCTTAAAAATCATCTGACCCAGCACTAAAGAAAAGGTCTATATTTTACCTTTTGTATATCCCTTGTGTCCAGTATGGTGCTATGATGATAAAAAAATAATAATAACAATAACCTTTACTGAACATTCACCTCGTGCCAGGCTCTGCTCCACGCACTTTACATGTTTAACTCACTGACCCTGTGGGATTGCTGTTTTATCTCCATGTGCCAAATGAGGAAGCCAAGGCGGAACAGGTTCATTAACTTGCTCAACATTCAACTCCTAGATCTAGGAACATGGGTATAAACCTGGCAGCCTGACTTCAGAGCCCAAGTTCGTTCTTAAGCCCTAGGCTCACTGATGATGGTAGTAACATTCATTAAACAGGCACACCTCTGTGTTTTCATCAGGTGGGAACATGCAAACCAGTAGATGTGGGGACAGCGAGTGTCTCCAGCTCTTGTTCAAGGTCTCCTGTGCCACACAGAAGTCACCATGAACCCAGTGCTAGGACGTTCTCTTTACAGAAGAAATAATGAAAAAAGATGCTGAAAACATTGAAATGTACAGTAATAACAAAAAGAAAATATCTGAAATAAATTTTCATCCTTTTTGTTTTTTCACTTTACCCATTGATCACTCTGTAGTTCATGCCCCTTGTTCACCTAAGGACCTTAGTATCTAAGTCACCTCGACTTACCTAAGGAGCTACATACCTTTGTCTGGGCCCCAGTTTTGAGGCACTAAAGGCAAAAGACACATAATAATCCCGTGTAATAGGCTAAAAAACAGCCCCCTCAAGAGGTCCACATCTTAATCCCCCAAAAAACTGTAAATATGTTACAGGGCAAAAGGAATTTTGCAAATGTGATCAATTTAAGGATCTTGAGGTGGAGATTATCCTGGATTATGCAGTCGGGTCCAACAGAATCGCAAGAGTTCTCATAAGAGGCAAGCAGGAGGGTTACAGTCAGAAAGTCCACTTTGAAGTTGAATTTCATTCAAGTGATGGTGGAAAAAGCTTCTAGGGACCCAAGTAGAAATCCTGGCCACAGAACTGGGCTGCTCCACAATTATGATCAAAGTCTATGAACAGGGAGAAAAGCTGTCTTTTCCCATCTCTGACCATAGCTGTTTTCAACAAGTCATTTCATAGTACACTCTTTTCTATCTTCCATTCATCTTTATTTTATTTTTTTATTTAATAAATCTTTATTGTTCAGACTATTACAATTGTTCCGCTTTTTTCTCCCCATAGGTCCCCTCAACCAGCTCCCACCCCTCGCTCTGCCATTACTTCCTCCCAATTGTCCTCATCCATAGGTGTATGATTTTTGTCCAGTCTCTCCCTTTCCCTCTGATAATTGTCATTCCATTCCCTTTCTATGACCCTGATTCTATTATATTCACCAGTTTGTTCTGTTCGTCAGATTTTTTTTTTAAATATGTTATATTGATTCTTTACAGAGAGGAAGGGAGAGGGATAGAGAGCTAGAAACATCGATGAGAGAGACATCAATCAGCTGCCTCTTGCACGCCCCCTACTGGGGATGTACCCGCAACCAAGGTACATGCCCTTGACCGGAATCAAACCTGGGACCTTTCAGTCCGCAGACCGACACTCTATCAACTGAGCCAAACTGGTTTCAGCAGATTTTTTTTAAAATATATTTTATTGATTTTTTACAGAGAGGAAGGGAGAGGGATAGAAAGTCAGAAACATCGATGAGAGAGAGACATCGATCAGCCACCTCCTGCACGCCCCACACTGGAGATGTGCCCGCAACCAAGGTACATGCCCCCGACCGGAATCGAACCTGGGACCTTTCAGTCCGCAGGCCGACGCTTTATCCACTGAGCCAAACTGGTCTCAGCATCAGCAGATTTTTAATTCACTTGATTTTTATTTTTTTATTCAATAAATCTTTATTGTTCAGATTATTACATTTGTTCCTCTTTTTTTCCCCATAGCTCCCCTCCACCTGGCTTCCACCTCTCCCTCTGTCCTTACCTCCCCCCACATTGTCCTCATCCATAGATGTATGATTTTTGTCCAGTCTCTCTCTTCCTTACCATTTTTTCCCTGAGAATTGTTAATCCACTCCCTTTCTAATTGTCAGTCCATACCCCTGATTCTATTATATTTACCAGTTTATTCTGTTCATCAGATTTTTTATTCACTTGAATTTTAGATTCACTTGTTGATAGATAGGTATTTGTTCATAATCTTTACCTTTTTTTTCTTCTTCCTCTTCTTAAAGAGTGCCTTTCAGCATTTCATATAATACTGGTTTGGTCTTGATAAACTCCTTTAGCTTTTTCTTATCTGTGAAGCTCTTTATCTGCCCTTCAATTCTGAATGATAGCTTTGCTGGGTAGAGTAATCTTGGTTGTAGGTTCTTGCTATTCATTACTTTGAATATTTCTTGCCACTCCCATCTGGCCTACATAGTTTCTGTTGAGAAATCAACTGACAGTCATATGGGTGCTCCCTTGTAGGTAATTAACTGTTTTTCTCTTGCTGCTTTTAATATTCTCTTTGTCTTTTGCTCTTGGTATTTTAATTATGATGTGTCTTGGTGTGGTCCTCTTTGGATTCCTTTTATTTGTGGTTTGTACACTTCCTGGATTTGTAAGTCTATTTCTTTCACCAGATAGGGAAATTTTTCAGTCATTATTTCTTCAAATAGTTTTTCAGTATCTTGCTCTCTCTCTTCTGACATCCCCATAATTCCGATGTTGGTACACTTGAAGTTGTCCCAGAGACTTCTTATACTATCTTCACATTTTTGGATTCTTTTTTCTTCTTGCTTTTTCAGTGTAGTGTTTTCTGCTTCTTTATATTTCAAAATTTTTACTTGATTCTTGTTTTCATCTAGTCTGCTGTTAGATCTCGGCATAATATTTTTTATTTCAGTCAGTGTATGTTTAATTTCTGGTTGGTCCTTTTTCATCTCCTCTTAGGTCATGCTAAATTTATCCATCTTTTCTAGGAAATTCTTGAAAAACCTTGTAAGTGTGGTTTTGAACTCTATATTCAGTCATTTGTTTTCTTCCATTTCTTTTGTTTGTGATCTGTTCCTTTGTCTCTGCATTTCACTATGCCGGGAGAATTTCTGTGTAGGAATCAGCCTTATGATATAAGACTTGCAAAACTGCAAAATCCTCTTTGTTGAGTTTGGATGGGGTAGAGTCTCAGAGTGTCTTGGCTTCCAATCAGCCCCGCCCTACACAGCCCCTGGGTCTCAAGTGTCTCTCAGTAATCACTGGAGCCATCTGTGTGTACTGCCTTTCCAGCTCCCCTGCGCTCTGGGACCCGTATGAGTCTGGGTCCCCAGAGTCTCACCCAACATTGGGGCTCAGTGCCATTAGAAGTGACACAGTTGGGAGGCTCTGTCTCCTGCCCACTAGTAAAAGCCAGCGGCACAATCAGCAGTCCGTCTTCTCCAGGGCAGTGGTTGTGCGCACGCCCAGACCTCTGCTCTTTTGCGGCTCCCCTAAATTTCCTTTCACAGTCCAGACTCCCCCATTGTGAGTCTTGCCCAGAAATGGGGTTCAGTGCTGTAGGATAAGGGGTTCAGTGCAGATGGGAGTCTGCATCTCCCTTCTGCCAGAGGAAGCCAGCCAGACACTCCGGCACCCGCTCTATTCACACACACGTCTCCATACCTCAGCTTTTTGCAGCTTCTCTGAGTCTCCATGAGCCCCTCTCTTTCCTTCTAGTTGTAGAATTTCCACTCAGCCAGCTTTCCTGTGGTTCTGGATGCTGTCTGTTCTGTCTTTTAGTTGTAGTTTCGAAATTGTTGTGCAAGGCAGCAGTTCAGGTGTTCACCTATGCCGCTATCTTGGTTTCCTCTCTCTTACTGCTTTTAATATTCTCTTTGTCTGTTGCTCTTGGCATTTTAATTATTATGATGTGTCTTGATGTGGTCCTCTTTGGATTCCTTTTGTTTGGGTTCTTTGTGCTTCCTGGACTTGTAAGTCTATTTCTTTCACCAGGTTGGGGAAGATTTCAGTCATTATTTCTTCAAATAGGTTTTCAGTATCTTGCTCTCTCTCTTCTTCTGGAACCCTTATAATTCTGACGTTGGTATGCTTAAAGTTGTCCCAGAGGCTCCTTACACTAACTTCAAATTTTTGGATTCTTTTGCCTTTTGCTTTTCCAGTGGAGTGTTTTTTGCTTCTTTGTATTTCAAATCTTTGATTTGATTCTTGGGTTCCTCTACTCTGCTATTAGGTCTCTGTATAATATTTATTTCAGTCAGTGTATGTTTAATTTCTAGTTGGTCCTTTTTTATATTCTCGAGGGTCTCATTAAATTTATCAACTTTTTCTAGGAAATTCTTGAAAAACCTTATAACCGTGATTTTGAACTTTATATCCAATCATTTGTTTTCCTTCATTTCTTTTCTTTGTGATCTGTTCCTCTATCTCCACTTTTTTGCTGCTTCCCTGAGTTGGTAGAGTAGCTTTGTGCACTAGGTGTCCTATATGGCCCAATAGCTCCGCCTCCCCAGTGGACTCTCTTGGTACACCCTTTGTGGACTATGTGTATAGCCTTGTTGTAGTTAAGTCTTGATTGTTATTGGTATCACTAGGGTTTGTGAGGATCAGCTGTATCTGTGCTGGGAAAATTTCTGTGTTGGAGTCAGCCTTATGATATAAGACTTGCAAAATTGCTTTGCAAGTTCAGCTTGGATGGGGTGGAGTCTCAGGGCTGAGCAGACAGCCTTGGCTTCCCCTCAGCCCTGCCCTACTCAGCCCCTGGGTCTCAGTGTCCCTTGGTAATCACTGCAGCCCTCTCTGCGCATTCTCGTTCGTGCGCCTCCAGACCTCTTCCTTTCTGGTTCCCCTGAGTTTTCTGTGTGTTATGGGGACCTGTATGAGTCTGGGTCCTCAGGGTCTCACCCAAAACTGAGGTTCAGTGCAGTCAGAGCTGGATTTCAGTGCAGATGGGTGGTTCTGTCTTCCTCCCACTAGAGAAAGCCAGCGGCACAATCAGCAGTCAGCCCTCTGTGTGCACACTTGCACCCGCATTCCTCCAGACCTCTGCCTTTTCGAAGCTCCCCTAAGTTTCTGTGCACTCCTCCCTTTGTTCAACAGTCCAGACTGCCCCCATATGAGTCTTGCCCGGAACTGGGGTTCAGTGCAGTTGGAACTGGAGTTCACTGCATTGGGAGTTTCCGTCTCCCTCCCACTAGAGCAGTGGTTCTCAACCTTCCTAATGCCACGACCCTTTAAGGCAGCTCCTCATGTGGTGGTGACCCCCAACCATAAAATTATTTCTGTTGCTACTTCATAACTGTAATTTTGCTACTGTTATGAACTGTAATGTAAATATCTGATATGCAGGATGTATTTTCATTGTTACAAATTGAACATAATTAAAGCATAGTGGTTAATCACAAAAACAATATGTAATTATATATTGTGAAATATTTATTTCTAATTACAAATAAATGAAATTTTATCTTGAATCGTGGTGTAGCATGGGCAACAGTCTTCATATAACAATAGTAAACTACATTGCTACATTTTGCTACACCGAGGAGCATTGGTTCCTAAGACCATGGGAAATAGGTGTTTTCCAATAGTCTTAGGCAACCCCTGTGAAAGGATCATTCGACCCCCAAAGGGGTCGCAACCCACAGGTTGAGAACCACTGCACTAGAGGAAGCCAGCCAGGCATTCAGCCGCCCATCCTCTCCACGTGTGTGTCTCCGTTCAGCTTTTTGCTGCTCTTCTGAGTCTCTGTGAGCCCCTCTCTTTCCTTCTAGTTGTAGAATTTCCACTCAGCCAGCTTTCCTGTGGTTCTGGATGATGTCCATTCTGTCTTTTAGCTGTAGTTTTGAAATTGTTGTGCGTGGCAACAATTTAGGTATTCACCTATGCCGCCATCTTGGTTTATCTCATTCATTTTTACTTTAAAAAAATAAAATAAAATAAAATAAAAGGACTCCTCACATTAGGTGAGGACTTACACTTCTTTCTCACTGCAGACCAGAATGATTTATTGGGCAGGTTTGCTTTTTTAAAAATTCTGTATCATTCAGTAGCTAAAACAACTGACTAGCATCATTGGTTGTCTTCCCTTAAATAAAAGCTCTAGGCTACACAATTTTGAATCATATCCTTCTCAGTAATATGACTCTTGAGTCCCAAAGTACCTTGGGACTCTCGTGAACCTTTATCTAATTCCTACTGAAACAATCATGTGGTAAAGTGCCCCAAATGGCTTCCAGCTGGAATCTTCTTTTCGCCAAGCTGGTATCCAGGTTATAACTTTGGTTAATTAGTTAGAAGCAATGCGACCTTTTTAAACTTATTCACATCACCAACTCCTCCTCCTAGTGGCCTCTCTATAATCTGTCTGCATCTTGCCACAGCAACTGCCTGTGGCCACAGCTGGTGCTTGCGTGAACTTCTGGGACTGGCTTGCCCCCTGCCCAGCTTATTCGCCAAATGCAGCCAAAGTAATCTCCTCCTCGATAAACGTCCTGGGCTCTCCATTGCTGGCCAGCCTCCTCCACGGGACATAGAACATCCTCCCTGGCCTTCACCCTGCTCATCTCTTCAGGGTCACCTGTGGCCACCCCAATGCCACACCACATGGTGTGCTGGGTTCTCTCTTTTTTCTTTGTACACTCCTTTCCTTCCACATGCAACACCTGTTCCCACCCAGTACCTGGCTAGTTCTCACTCAGGCTTCAGTTTGTATGTCACTTCCTGAGTTAGATGTCTCTCTGTCAGCACCCATACTGCCCACCATCACCACCCCCATTACAGCTCTTAACAAGCTGTGTTACCTGTTGACTTGTCTTTGTCCCATTTGTCTAGAACCTCTCAGACCAGGTACCCTCCCTTCCTTGTTCACTGTTTTATCTTTGTCCCCTCCCCCCGCCCCCAGCACCTGAGACTCTGCAGAACCATGGGAGGAAATCAATATGTATTTGTGGAAGGAATAAAGTGATCTGTGTCCTATATTGCAAAGGTGGTCACCAGCAGCATGCCATATAGTGAATTCCTAGTGGGGAGAATGCCTGGTCTCACTGCCTCATGCTGGGTGATGTGGATTCCTCAGCTAAGTACTGTCAGGTAGCTGAGATCCACTAGGCTCTGCATCATGCTGCATGCTTGCCATTTGTCACATCTGCTCCCTAATCACTGTGTGATGAAGGTGAGCTGAAAGGGGAGTGGCTAGCTATAGAGTGTTCTTAATTGCTGACAGATTCAGCAGTTTATAAGGTTATATTATCCAGGACAAACTAAGAACAAATAAAATGGCTTTTGGTCTCCAGTTAGTAATCAGCTAACATTTTATTCTCTATGCTGAACAAACAGGTTTCACATTCCTTTTTCCCCCTAAAAAGGACACCATTCAGAATCCACGTATATTTTTTGAGGCAATTTGCTTCTCTTGCCTTGCCCTCTTTCTGTGACTTGCCCTGTGACCCAGATATAGAAACATCTTGTGTCCTTGTGCTCCCTCTCCTGGTCTTCTCTGCCCTTCAGCAAGACCATGCTGCTAGAATTGAGCCCCTTCCACTTCTCAGGTGGGGGCCTGGCATGTGAACAAAGAAGCCAGCCAGCCTGCAGGGCACGTTGTAAGATCCATAGGGGACCAGAAACAGATCTGCTTTTTCCTTGTTTGCTGTCCAGCTTAACTAAGTGAAAAAGGGCCACTCTGGCGCGCAACAGAAACATGCCTGACATCCTTTTTTGAGAAATGAAATGCTCTCCAGGAAAAAAAAATTATAATAAAAAGCACTTGATAGTACATATTTGGAAATATGCCTCCCTGGAGATACACAGATTCTCGCAGAATGTGCCCTATCTGTTCACAGGGATAATTACCTAATTATCTGGTCAGGTGCAATAAAAACCGCTTTGACATTCTGTTCCTTCCATATGCCAGGTAAAGTGTTCTGGTGTTTGCTCCGTGCCTTCCCACCAAGAGGAAGAGTATGGAAAGGTCTTCGGGCCTGGCTGAGTGGTGCCTGCCTCAGGGTGTGAGGCAGTGGTAGATCCCATCACAGAGCTGGCAGGATGACTCGCCCTTAAGAAAGAGACCAGATTTCAGAGGACTTCTTGCCCCCCAGCATCCCCTGACACCACCTTTGAGTTCTGACTCTGCCTGCCCTCTTTCTCCTGTTGCAGTTGTTTTTTCGACATTTCCTAATGTTACCTGTTTACCCTATTTTTTTCCCCATTTGACGTTCTGAAATACCTTCCTTGCTAACTATGTCATTTTTCCTACTTTAGTGTAAAAGGGGATTCCGCTTTTTCTCAAGCTGGTCTAGAAGAGTCCCCTACTCCCTCCCTTAGGTATAAAATTCTGATGTTCCCCTGAGCAGACTATGGAAGAACCAGTTTTGCTCACCCACTGAACTCTCTCAGTCTTCATTTTCAAACCAGCCTGCAGTCCTGTTTGCTCAGTCCTGCAGCTCCCACAGCGAGGGGCTGTGTCCTCTCCTGAAGTCCCATCTGTCTTGCTCTGTGACTCTGTGCATTGTCAGCCCCTTCCCATGGATCATTTCTTTTTCTGCCATGGCAGTTCCTTTTACAAGGTTCAGGTGAGGTTTCACTTAAATGGGAAATGGTTCTCGCAGTAGAGCAGGGTGTTCAATCCTAAGGGCTTATGGAAGATCCTTTCCTAGAAAGCCCCCACGCTGTCTTGGCAGGATCCCAGTATTTGGAGGGCAACGGAAGACCGTGTAGGTTTTGTGCCCGTCTTCCAGCCTGCTCACATTCAAGCTTAGTGCTATCAGACAACCCATGCTCTCCTTCTTCCCTGTCTTCTGTTGCACCAGGAGTGTCAGCAATTTAATTATTCTCTGACTGTGAATAAGACATTGTGAGTTTCTCCAGGGTAAAACTATATTTTTTTGCTTCTTTCAAATTCACTTCAGTACCCAACATAGCAAATGCTCAAGTAAGTATTTTGGGATTGGTTATTTAGTAGTGTTTCATTTATGCAAGATACCTGGTATATACACAAAAGGATTCCTGGCCCCAGCACTTCTCTATGACCTAAGGATTTCCTGTTGTTAAATCTGTTTTTAGTGCTAAAGTATTAGGTTGACATGAAAATGTGACCTTTTGGTAATTCTTTTTATTTTTTAATATATTTTTTAAATATATTTCAGAAAGGAAGGGAGAGGGAGAAGTAGAAACATCAATAATGACAGAAAATCATTGATTGGCTGCCTCCTGCATACTCCCCACTGGGGACTGAGTCCACACCAGCATGTGCCCTAACAGGAAATGGAACTGTGACCTCCTGGTTCATAAGTCAACATTGAACCACTGAGTCACAATGGTCAGGCAGTTAATTATTTTTAAATGTGTAATATAAATTGCCTTCTAAAAGTAACTAACAAACTTTTCTTTACAATGCATCTATTTAACAAATTTATTAACATATATGTAGGTATCACGTGAAAGGATGTAAGACTTGGTCCTTAACTTGCAAGAATTTCTATTCAAGACAGGCACAACATTCAGATAATAAAGCAAATCAACACTCATGTGATTAAAAGCTAACACTGGTGGTCTATGAACAGCAGCTGTTGTCCAGGGGGTGTGGGTGTCCAGTTTAGTTACCACCTCCTTTGCAAGGGTTTCTCCGGCCCTGGCATTTCACATTGTTGGACATATATGTGACAGGTACAGTTCAAACCAGAGATGTAAAGTGAAGATTGCATTCCGGCATAAGCACAGCTTGAGCAAATACTGGAAGGCAGGAGAGAAGCTGGCAGTCTGGCTTAAGAGGATCACAAGATGAGACTAAAAAGGAGTGCATTGGGGGAAACCGGGGAGGTCAGACAGAAGAGAATTAAAATAAGTTTGCTCTCTAAATCAGGGAATTGCTGCTTGAAACACAGCCCATGTCAGGAACATCCCCCAAAGACTCCCCAGCGTCCCTGTCATCAACGATCCGGAAAGATCATCAAGGTGCAGGTGGGAGGAGAGGTGGTATCAACCGAGAGGAGAGGTCATGAGCGGAGAAGTGACAGTTTTCCCTTTTGCTTTGAGTCTTTTACCTCAAGGATGACTCTACCTAGAGATTCTTGGGCCCTGGCCGCCTACGCTTGTTCAAGAAAGAAATGACGATGGCATTCTGACACCTGCTAGCTCAGCTGAGGTTTCAAAGCTACCGTTCTGGAAAGTGGCCGTGGCTGAGTTCTGCGATCCTCCCTCCCACGAGCCAAATATGTCCCGCTATAATGGTGCAAGGAAGCAGGAGGGCTTGCTTTCCTTTTGTTTGTTAGGTTTCTGACATCCAACCTCCGTGACTAAGATTCCATCAACACTCTGGAACCCCCTGGGCATTGTTGTTACCATAACACCCATCATAAAGGAAACCTCAATCTGATTCATCCCGAACAGGTATACCTGGTGCTCTTAAGATTTGGTCTTTGTCAAAAACCAAAGATTCACTTCAGGATGTTTGGATGTCTTTATTTGCAGTGTTTTCTTAGTTAGGTGCTATAAGGAAAGAGGTCTTTTATAACAGTTCAAGCCACCGTTCAAAATAGCCCAGAACAGCTTCCAGGGTGCAGCCTGGCTGCACCTATGACTTGTATCCTTTTATCACCGTCTTCTGAGTTAGTGTGAAAAGTGTGTTTCAGCCGCACAGAATCTGGACACAACAACTCATTGTTGGGCCTTTCTGCCTCGCGCGCTTCAGCAGCAGTGCTGCCAGAGATGACACCGTGTTGAAACAGAATGCTGCCTTCATCTCCAGCACTCTGAGGTCTTCTCAGCAAGGCCTGTTCCCAATCCACAGTGATGTCAATTGCGAGCCTACAGCCCTAATGTCGCAGGAAAGCCTGTGGGAGGCTGCAGGACAGGAGACAGACAGACCTGGGCACAAACGGTAGCAGTGGCCATGCTGATAGATAGAATTGGCACCCTCTTCTTTCCCTCCCTTGACAACAGGAATCACAAACAGAAAAGATTAGGATTCAAGGGGAGGGGAGGGACAGTGGCTGAGTGACAAACCAGGAGCGTGGGTATTGTATCATAACAATTTCTGCACCACTAATGGCTACAGAGCCTAATGTCCTGTCTGCTAGTTCCCAGCTCAGGGCAGCCATTGTCCAATGCACATATGGGGGTATTGTTGGCTGGTGTTTAAATCCTCACAGAGCACAGATGGCGCTTGCATAGTATCAGCAGTATCTCTTCCCCATGGGTAGAGCCCATTGTGGAAATGGGAGAGACGAGGAGAAATCAGTATGGTGTATGGTCCGTCCCTTTGGTCTGATTTCCATATATGCACTTACCCCACCCAGCTCACTGGACAGCCTTGGGTAACCAGTCTCAGCTTCTGTTATGTGGTGGTTAGTAAAGGATTTCAGTGAAGGAGACTGTAGAAATACTGTTATTGCTGTTGTGTAAACCATGTCTATAAGGTGAAACCTGGAGCTTTGTTCGTGTGTAAGGCACAATAACACCCACTTCCACTGCAGAGGAGAGCCTGAGGAGATGATGCACATCTTAGAATCTTCAGTGCTTGGGTCTCACAAGCCCTTCAAGTTTATTATCTACATTTCCTTAGCATGTCCTTATTTATTTCTGCTTTGCAAATAAAAGGGGGAAATGGCAGCGGAGTTTCTCACATAATCAGGGTCTGATTACCTTCCCCTCTTACAGACCAGGGGTCCTCTCCTGTGGCACTGAGTCCCCCTGGCTCCTGGAGTAATCATGGAGTGTAAACCCACTTGCTTCCAGAGGTCAAAAAAAATTTTTTTTCGTAAGAGATGTGCGATTTGTCAGTTCTTCAATTTTTATTTCAATGGAAAATATAACTTAGGTTTTTGAAGAAAAAAAATTTCCCTAATCAGGCACAATATATGTCTTCAAATGTGTGATGGATTGTCATGTGAAAGAGGGATTCAAATTGTCTGCTGCAGTGGGAATTACTAGGGTTAGTGCAATTCAGTTCAACTAATAGTTATGGAGAACCTACAGTGCACAAGGCCTGTGATTTAAATAGAAGCAGGATACGGGAGAGGGAATATCCTGCTAAACTCATGACACCAATTATTACAGAAGCAAGCAGCTTTGACAGTGATATGAAGGTGTGAAATATTTGGTAAATAATTGGATAAACCAAGGAGAAGGGGAATACAAAAGCAAATCTAGTCTCCAATGTCAGTCCAACAATGGGTGAAGCAGGAGTAATAAAAAATTAAATTGGCCCCATGAGCATAGTTGAGAATAGACATATGAACCAGGAGGTTATGGATTGATTCTTAGTCAACCCAGGGCACATACCTGGGTTGCAGGCTCGATCCCTAGTGTGGGGTGTGCAGGAGGCAGCCGATTGATGATTCTCTTTCATCGTTTATGTTTCTATCTATCTCTTCCTCTCCCTTTCTCTCTGAAATCAATAAAAATATATATTTTTTAAAAATTAATTGTAGATTATCACCAGAATAATAAGTAGAATTTCTGAGGTAACCCAAGTAACCTGATGAGCAAAAAGCTACCACATTGAAATATGGCTATGAGGAGAAATGTAGAGCAGCACTGTATGTCCACAAGCTCTATAAGCAAGTCCAGAAGCAGAAGGACAGGGGCCCTCAGAAGAGTAGTAGAAGGAGAGGAGAAGAAAGAGGGGCAGCATTGCTATTGATGTAGGAGCTCATTTGGGGTGATTTAGTGAGGGCCATTTCAGATTCCATGTTCCTATTTCCACTTACAAAATTAGAGCAAAGGAGAGGCATGGTACAGAACTTCAACTGTGTGAATAGCTACTGGAATTCTTTTCAACTAATATAAGAATACCAGAGTGGTTATTGATTTGCCTTATTGGTAATTTCACCTTCAAGAAGGGGGACAATTCAAGGGTAGAATTGCTATTTTGTTCCTAATAATAGTGATTACAAGGAATTCACAAAAGTACTAGTATTGTAAAAGATATGTCATCCTGGTAACCACCATTCTACTTTCTGGATCAGAAGGCTCTGATGAGGGTCTGAACTTCTCATTACTAGAAACCTTAAAAAAAAATTTGTTTCTGGTTGATTTTAATTCGCATTTTTCTGGTGACTAATGATAGTGAGCATCCTTTCATATGTTTGTTGGATACTTTATATCTTCTTTGAGAAATATATAAATCTATTAAAGTTATTTGATATTTTTATCATTGAGTTGTAGGAGTTCTTTATATGTTCTGTGTATTAACCTCTTAACAGATAAATGATTTGAAAATATTTTCTCCCATTCCATAAATTGCCTTTTCACTCTGTTGAGTCCTTTGATGCACAAAAGTTTTTAAGTCTTTTGTAGTCCCACTTGTCTGTTTTTGCTTTCATTACCTATGCCTTTGGTACCACATACAAGAAGTTGTTGCCAAGTCCAGTCTCATGAAGCTATGGCCATTAGATGGAAAAGTGAGAAAAACTTGTAGAAAGAAATGGAAACCCCAAGTAGATGAACAATATGAAAACATCTAAGTTCACATTCTGGATGAAGTAAAACTCCCAAATTACAGGGGAAAATTAGATATGATTATGACACAATTTGTTATGGTCAATTTCTTTGAGGAATTATGAAGTCCAGGAAAGCATCAGAAGTCTGTAGGCCAGAAAATGGTATCATACTAGTAGTTCTTTCAAAAACAAGTAAGAAAGTGAATCTTCAAAGTGTGACTGAAGAGCAACTTTCATAATCTGAATATCTAGACAACGATATACTCTTGGGTCAAAAAAATCAATTTTGCAAGATTATGATGGACACGTGGCTTATCAGAAGCACATGCTGGAAAATAAAGCTCAGAGATGTTAATTGATAACACCATCCTATATAATAAAGAGGTGATACTGCAAATTGACCATCACTCCAACACACAAGATGGCGCCCCCATGTGGACACAAGATGGCCACCACAAAATGGCCAGCAAGTGAAGGCAGTTGGGAAAGACCAGGCCTGCAAGGGACTGCAGTTGGGGGTGATCAGGCCTGCAGGGAAGGACAGTTGGGTGGGGGGGACCAGGCCTGCAGGGGAGGGCAGTTAGGAGTGACCAGACTGGCAAGGGAGGGCAGTTAGGGCTGACAGGGCCAGAACAGGAGGGCAGTTGGGAGTGACCAGGCCTGCAGGGGAGGACAGTTAGGGGTGACCAGGCCGATAGGGGAGGGCAGTTAGGGGTGATCAGGCTGGCATGGGAGTGGTTAGGGGGCAATCAGGCAGGCAGGCGAGCAGTTGGGAGCCAGCAATCCTGGATTATGAGAGAGATGTCCCAGATTGGAGAGGGTGCACCCTGGGAACACACACACACCACCACCACCAACTCCTGTGCATGAATTTCATGCACCAGGCCTCTAGTAAGTAATAAGTGGCAATTAAAAAATCTTTGTTGGTATTCATAGGAAATAGGATCTGAACTCAGGGAGGTGAAGGTTCTATCCTTTATACCAATGATGGAGCATTCACTCAGTCCAGATACTCTGCAGGAGGTATATAGTCAAACTCAAAACAGTTCAGAGGAGTATACTTCAGTGTCAGGAGTGGGAATTTTTGGCTTGAGAGAAGAGCCATTAGAAGGCTCTAATGGGGGACTGAACTTCTCATCACTAGAAACCTTAAAAAATGTTTTGTGTTTCTGGTTGAAGATCAAGTAATTGATGGTGGGTTTGAAATGACTAGAGGGATTGATGAGGTAAAGTCAAACCTTAACTCAAGGAAATTCTTGTCTAGGATTTCCTGGATGGGGAGAGGGTCATTTTAAATGGAAATTAGGTAATTTTTTAAATCATTTTAAAAATAGTTTTCTGTTGGAGGCAGTTTTTCAAATGAAACTGTAAACTTAGATGCAGGTTTTACTACTTTCTGGCTAGTGAGTGGGATGCTTTTCACTTTCATTTTACACTGAAAAAAGTAAAAAGTTACTACCATCTTATACCTATTTTAGGATCTACATTTATACCGAAATTGAGTTTTCAAAAATTATTCCATGAAGTTCATTATATAATGTTTTAGAAGGGAGATTTTTCTATTTTATTATATGCTTTTAGTGTAAATATGGAAACAGTACCTTATATGTATATCATATGTAACTTTTGCCTGTCACTTCCCTGAAAAATGTAAATATATATACATGAATGAGAAAGTAATTAAGGCCACAGATGAAGGACTTGAGATGAGGGAGTGGTGAAATGAAGGTCCCACGGGGTCAAGGTATTGCTAATTCTCAGGAAAGACAGTGAATGTTTGCTTCCCCTTCTCTGTTCTCATCCACCCTGTGACAATCAGATATATACTGAGTGGCCAGATTTTTATGATCTCTGAATGCATAATAATCTGGCCACTCAATGTATATTCTATATAATAAAAGGCTAATATGCAACTTGTCCCCTCCACCAGGATTTTGACCAGCAGGCAGTCCAGCCAACCACCCATGTCCCCTTCCTCTGATCAGGCTGGCCAGACCCCACCCATGCACGAATTCATGCACCAGGCCTCTAATCTATATTAATAAAAGTGTAATATGCTAATTAGACTGAGTCAACCAGACATCTTTCGGTTGTCCTGCCTTCCTTCTGGACAAAGCCACATTGGCAGGGGCCAAGGTAGAGGCAGTTGGGGTGATCAGGCTGGCAGAGGGGAGCAGTTAGGGGCGATTAGGCCGACAGGGGGGAGCAGTTAGGGGTGATCATGCCAGCAGTGGGGAGCAGTTGGGGCAATCAGGCTGGCAAGGGAGGGCAGTTAGGGATGATCATGTTAGCAGGGAGGAGTAGTCAGGGGCAGTCAGGCAGATGGGTTAGGAGTGATCAGACCAGCAGGTGGGAACAATTGAGGCAATCAGGCTGGCAAGGGAAGGCAGTTAGGGGCAATCAGGCAGGAAGGCAGAGGGGTTAGGGACAATCAGGCAGATGAGCAGTTAGGAGCCAGCAGTCCTGGCTCAACCCAGCACAACCCAGCAGAGGGATGTGCCACTGTGGAATCGGGCCTAAACTAGCAGTCAGACATCTCCCAAGGGGTCCTGATTGGAGAGGGTGCAAGTCAGGCTGAGGGACCCCCCCAATGCACGAATTTTATGCACTGGGCTTCTAGTACATATATATAGATTATTATGTGTTCAGAAATCATCATAATCTGGCCACTCAGTATATATACCTGTGGAGCAGGTCCAGCTGATGATTCTGAGCTGACTGACACAGGTGGGGGACACATGCCGTTCCCTCTCAACATCAGCTTTATCAGGCTGCTTTTCTACTTTGGAACAAAGCTTTGGTGCCCAGGCTCCCCATGGAGAAACATATTTCGGCTTTCATGTCATCCAGATTCTAAGGACTGATGCTGAGCTGATCCTACTAATCTACCTAATTTATATATGATAAAAATGCTTCCTAGGATTTACAGGGCAACAGAGGAACTTAGCAATTATCTTCATTTTTTTAAGAGAAATCTAGGCACTGATTCTGAAGAATGTAAATAATTTTTTTAAATCTTTTAAAACTACAAGAGAATTTTTAAGTGTCTTTTTACTTTTTGATCATAATACTCATACATTCCTGAGAGAGGGCCAGGCATGAAACAGTAGAGATTAATGTTTCTTTCAACAAGTCATTGTGGGAAATAAAATAAGTGCCACTACCTCACAGACCGAAGTTTAACAGGCACGAGAATCAAGTGTGAAATTCACCCTTCTTCATAGCCACGGAAGGACCATTTCCAGTTGTTCAGCCTCCTTTGGATGGAGTGATATAAAAGTGAATATTTGAAAGGAAAAAACCCTGAATATTTTAGAGAGTGTCATATAACTCAGTAACGTCTTTCCATAAGAAATACATTTCTTTCCTAGTTCAGTTCAGAGAAGCAGCAACAGATAGGAAGGGGGCATGGCAGTTGAACTCTGTAGTCAGGAGAGACTTGAGTTAAGCCCTGGCTGACCAGCCGTGTAACTTTGGGAAACTCCCATCACCCTTCTGGGCTTTCTGGGCTTCACCTTTTTTGGCTTCCTTGATTAAAAAATGGATGAGGATTGAGTCAGGGAAACAGAAACCATGCCAGGTGTTTCAAACCGAGGGGATATAAAACAGGGAATTGGTTACACAGGTGTTGGGAAACTGGAAGAACAGAAAGGGGAAGGAGAATTAACCCAGTGATTAATGACTGCAGGCAGCAGCTACCCCTGCTCGGGCAGGAGTGCACAAAAGGGACCTGTGAGCATGGAGGAGGGGCCGATGCCTCAGGAGCTGCATCTGTGGAGGAAACGGCCCCTTCCAGGCACTCCAGCAGGAAATCCGGAGCAGCAGCTTCCACACATACCACTGGGGAAGGAAGGAAAGAAGGAAGGAAGGAAGGAAACAGAAGGAACCTTGGCATAGCTTCTGCTTTCCTCCCACCTTCTGATCTCCCACCAATGCCCCCTATTGGCAGAATCCAACAACAAGGAGCCAGGGAACCCCAGTTTATAAACTCCCAGCCTCAGCTTACAAGAGAGAACATGACAAGAATGGACCGAGAGACAATAAATAGTTAAAGAAGCAGTTTATGAGTTTTTATTGTCAGATGTTAAAGTTAGTAGTTGGTCACAGCTACTTAGATTTTCCTGTTTGTATTAAAATAATGCTATTTTAGTACATAGATCAGATGGATGGATTTGGTTCTGACCTAAACAATTTTGGAATAATTTTAAAGTTTTTTATTTTATTTTAAAAGGAGTTTGTATTTCCCGATTTAGGAGAACCTACAAGATGTACATTCTGCAAACCTCTGAGCCAGGAGAAATTATAGGGAAAGTGTGAGTTATTGTAGGGTCCATCCTACAATAATTCCAGGAATTAATTTCAGGGAGTCTCAGATCATGCCTCTTGATAATGGAGACTCAGGTCAGGTCATTGTTTGCTTAACCTACCTGGTTTTCTTTTTTTCTTTTCTTTTTTCTTTTTTTTTTTTTTTTTTACTAATAACATGTATTTTAAGTTCAAGATACCCATGATCCTGCCAGTCACCACCAACCTACACTGTGAGCACAAGAGCATGCCAGCTAGCCTTTGGGGTTTAACTCAAATACTAGTAGAGTTCCACTGTTTGACCTCCACCCTAGGATGCCATCACACCCACTGAAATCAGGGGACTGCTTTCAACTGCAGGAGATGGGTATTGTGTGCGCACGCGCGTGTGTGTGTGTATGTGTGTGTTGAAAGGGCCTGATTCATGAGCATATGATGTGCAATTGCACAGGGACCTGTGTTCAGAAGGATCCTGTACTTGGTTTAAGGTTCTGCTGTCATCATCTTGAAATTCGTAATAGTCTCTGAACAGCACATATGTTCACTTCGTAGCCAGTCTTGGTGTTAGGGCAGAGGAGGGCACTTGTGAACAGAGGCCCAGGAGAGGCCTCACTGAGAAAGCTGCGTTTGAGGAAGAGCCTGAAGGAAATGAAGGAGCAGCCATGACTTTCTTCAACTTTTTCTGATGAACTTCAACTCAGCCTTCAAGATTCAGGGCAAAGGTCACCTCCCCTAGGAAGACTTACGCTGATATCTCTAGTAATTATGCTGATACCCCCAACATGTCCTTCCTTAGTACCCTGCAAATAGCTGTAACACACTCAGGTTCCTTTGTAGACATTTGTATTGAATGTTGGTCTCTCTGGTCACCCTCTTAGCTCCTTGGAGAGAAAGACTATACTTTACTCTTCTTTGTAACAACAGCTGTATTAATAGTTGTCACTCAATGCCAGACCCTGTTCCAAAGGTTTTACTACAAGGCAGGCACCACTGGTGTCTCTACCTTATAGTCGGAGAACCTTAAGCACAGAAAGGTTAAGCAACCAATCCAAGTTACACAGCTGGTACACAGTAGGCCTGGAATTTTAATCTAAGAAAGCTGGTTCCCCAGACCTCACACAGTGCACAGTGAGTGCCTGATACATGGTTGATAATTGACTGGATGAGTAAGCGAAAAATAGTAACTAAATGACCAAGAACTTTGTTAAAATAATTAAATTAATTTAAACAATATGTCCTGAGCATAGCATGCTTGTATAGCTTGCTGCTGCTTTGGGGAGATAAGTGTGATACTATGGATATAAATTATAGGAAACTCAGATTAGAAGTGACAGTTCATTGCTAATTTAGTCTTCATCCTGCAGAATGGGATGCAGAATGGGGGTGGGGAGAAAGAGTGAGTTGTCACCAGTATTGTTTTATCTCACAAGTGCCTTGCTGTGCAGAACTCAACCGAGAAGGGTGGTCAGTGGCCACAGTGTTTTCAAAAGCCCACCAGTACCTGTCTTGTGTGGCACAGTGGTTGAGCGTCAACCTGTGAACAGGAAGTCACAGTTCAATTCCTGATCAGGGCACATGCCCAGGTTTCTGGCTCAATCCCCAGTGGGGAGGGTGCAGGAGACAGCTGATTGATGATTCTATCATTGATGTTCCTATCTCTCCCTCCCCCTTCCTCTCTGAAATGAATAAAAATAAGAAGAAGAAGAAGCCAGTGTAGGAGAGATCCAACTTCATCATGGAATGTGCATAGTATTGCTGAGAGTAAAAGGTTCCCCGTCATGTAAGGATATAATTAAGGACTTTGAGTGTGCCTTCTCTCTCCTGGGAACAGCCACCAGATCTCCTGATTTGTCCCATCAGCCGTCTACAGATGGCTCAATGCAACAGCCGTGTGTTTACACTGCCGGAACCAACTGAGGAGATCATAATCACATGGCTTACGAAGGGAATGCTGTTCCAAGCCTCATAAAAATTCCCAATGCCTCATCTCTGAATAGTCCAGAAAGATGAGACTTAGAAGTTCCCTTTCATAAGCTCTGTCCAGCAGCAAACTGGGTACCTCCTGAGAATGAGTGCCCCAGCTCTGCCAACAAACGTGCCCCCTGCCAGTTCAGTTTTCATCAGTTCATCTTCCTTCCATCAACAGCATAGAGATGATACTTCACAGCCCCAGGGAATACAGGATTACGGTCATCATTTCACTGAGTCAGATTTTCAACACATTAGCAGCATGTGGACTCACACCATCATGCATGACTCTGGTAGTCTGACCTGATTTCTTGCAGGCCTGAAACCTGAAGGTTAGTGCCACTTGCTTTGTGTATGCCTACTCCCAGATGAGGGCATTGACTCCTTGGGAGCAACCAAGACCTTTCCCAGGTCTTAGCCCTTCATGCACACTCCTTTCTACCTCTAGTGTATGATTCAGCCTCATTTAGAATACGTTATGGAACCAGGTAGTTATTTATTTAAGAAAAAATACTCGTCAACATGTTCCATTCAAAATAATTCATTCAAAATGCAAGACTGTTCTCCCAAGTTGTCACTAATACTGTATTTTGCATTTGTTTATCATGCTCGTAAGGCCATTCCTGACTAGTGAATTTTAGCCTAGATACATCTGCTTTCCTTAGAATAGTGGAACACAGTCCATTAACATCAGTGAGAGAAAACTAGTGTGCTATTTCTAGTCCACTTCATTCTACTTTAACTTCCTGATCATTACCTTTTTAAATAAATTTTTATGGGTCATTAGTTTTGTAGAAGATTCTCCACCACCTATCCCTTCTTATATTTTCCCATTATCAGAACCTTGCTTGTTAAAAAAAATAGGAAATAAATAACAAGGTGACTTGTAGTCACAGTTTCATAAACATATAGCTTATGGCTTCACATTTGCTTTATGAATATAATTGATGAGTTTAATGAGTCCTAAAAATGGAAAGATAGTATAACCTACTCAAGATGGAGCTAAACCAATATTTAGAAAGCCGCAGGCTGCAGGTGTGATGGGCACTTGCTTTCTGTTTTGTGCACTTGGAGGTATTACAGCTGGCCTAGGTGCACCAGAAATGGGTCCCTGGGAGGGACACCTGTGGCAATTCAGAAGGAACCCATTGTATCAAAGCAAGCTGTGACCCAAAGCAGACATAGACAGTGGGAATTCATTGCACTCCAGGTGTCCTGTTCACCAGTGTTCACGGGATTCCCCCTAGACCTCAGCAGTTTCCTCTTCTGAAGCTGCTCTGAATTTCTCATTTGACAATTATGTAATTTTGTGAGAAACCTTGCACCATTGACTTACATTGTGACTTAATAGTTAATTTTTCATTATTTTAATACCTCTTCTACAAAGCTGAATTGTAGATTTCATGAGCATATGGTTGGGTCCATTCCTCACAGCTCTAGGATTGGAATCCCAGCTCTATGACCTTGGATGAATTCCCTCACCTCTTTCTCAGTTTCTTTGACTACAGAACAAGGCAGCCCAGCCAGTGTGGCTCACTTGGTTGAATGTCATTCCATGCATCAGTAGGCTGCTTGTTCAATTCCTGGTCAGGGCACATGCCCAAATTGCAGGCTTGATCCCCAATAGGGGGTATGCACAAGGCAGCAGCCTGATGTTTCTGATGGATGTTTCTATATCTCTCTCCCTCTCCCTTCCTTTCTCTGAAATCAATAAAAATATTTTTAAAAGGCAATCATGTCCGCCTTGCAGGGCATTACAGCAATCAGCTAGCACAGTGCTTGTCCCCAGGAGTTGCTTGGTGAATGAGAACTTTGACTCACTACACCAGTGGTTCTCAACCTTTCTAATGCCGCGACCCTTTATTACAGTTCCTCATGTTGTGGTGACCCCCAACCATAAAATTATTTTTGTTGCTACTTCACAACTGTAATTTTGCTACTGTTATGAATCGTAATATAAATATCTGTGTTTCTGATGGTCTTAGGCGACCCTGCAAGTGACCCTCAGGTTGAGAACCGCTGCTGTAGAGAGCCCTAAGAACATCGAAAACACAGATATTTACATTACAATTCATTAACAGTAGCAAAATTATAGTTATGAAGTAGCAATGAAAATAATTTTATGGTTGGGGGTCTCCACAACATAGGAACCTGTATTAAAGGGTTGCAGCATTAGAAAGGTTGAGAACCACTGCACTGGACAGAGCCTGCACATAGAAGCTGAGCAATTGCATATGACAAAACAGGATTAAACCCATGTGGGAGAAGAGCTAGTTATGGACTAACTCTTGAAATTGCATGGTGAGGGCACCATTTCCCCTGACCTTGGGCTTGGAGGACAGTGTATAGCCCTGTTTTTATTCATGACTCTTTCATGGCCATCTGACAATCACTTCAAGCTCACCATTCTCCTAAATCCAAAAGCATTGGTGATTTGATTTGGGATGGAGACTGAGCTCATTGGCATCCTCCTCCAATTCACACATTGAAGCATCAGCTCTTCCCGAGTGGAGAAGCTTTTTCCAGCTCCTTGCAGCCATGAGGCAAGTGGTGACGCCCAGGACCGATCCAGTGATCCCTGTGGGTGACTCTGACTTATTTAAGAATTACCTTTAAAAGCAACCACAATAGAGCGTTGATCTGCAGACTTTAAGGTCCCAGGTTCGATTCCGGTCAGGGGCATGTCCCTTGGTTGTGGGTACATCCCCAGTAGGGGGCGTGTAGGAGGCAGCTGATCAATCGATCTCTCTCATCAATGCTTCTAACTCTCTATCCCTCTCCCTTCCTTTCTGTAAAAAATCAATAAAATATATTAAAAAAAAACAACAACACAACAACCACTGTGGAGGTTGGTGGTGGGGCCTACTGAGACCAAGAGCATCAAAATAAAAGAGAGATGGTGATAAGAATGAGAGTATGAGGAGGTCTGTATAGAAAACATAAATATCATTGAGTTGAGTTTTCCCCATTTCCCTTATAGTGAGTACATCTGCCAAAACTAAAAATGTGCTTTGTCCACGCAGCCTCTGGCAGATTGCCTAGGATCAGAGCAGAGATGCTTACTTACGGAGGGTCACCGCTGCCTTGATTCTGCCATTCCTCTCTTTGTGGTGGAGCTATGTTACAATGAGGAACTGGCCATGTGACATTCTTGTTGCCGTCTTTGGTTACTTATAAATACGCACTTCCTTGTCTTGCATCCCTTTGAAAGGTTCAAGGTTCCTAAGAGAAATGGCAATAGGACAGTATTACATATTTGTTGAATCTGTTATGATGTTAGCTTAGTAGACCACAAAACTGTAGGTTAGATGAGCTCCTTTTTAATACTAGTTCTAGGAGACTGAACAGATAAGAACTGTTGCCTGGCCTGCATGCATTGGTTAGGTTTGGTATGTTGGTTTACTCGATGCCTTGCCTCAAACATAATTTGAGACAACACTTACCAAGCAGTGTTGTCAGCTTCTGTAGTTGTATGTTACAGGCACACTTAGACTTATGACATTCTCAGTAATATGCAAGTTTTCTCAGGCATTTATCATGTTAGAGAGACCCTGGTTATATGCAGACTTACAATGAGAAATGAAACAACCCATGATCTGAAGGACCTTGCTGTTTTATGGCAGAAACAGACCCAATCCTATCTAATACAGAGGGAATATGCTCATTGACCATCACTCCTTATGGGAACTTGGCACCCACAGCTGAGGCCAAGTTCCCATAAGGAGCCTTAATGAGCAATCATCAGAGACCTGAGGCTATGCCCTCCCGCTACCCAGCAGGGCTTGATAGGGCACCTCAGGCCCCGTCCCCCACCCAGCAGGGCTTGACAGGGGACCTCAAGGTGTGCTTCCCGTCCTGGTGCTGGGCTAGGAGACCTCAGGCTGCTTCCCCTACCCCAGCGCCAGGTAGGGGGATCTCAGGCCGTGCTCCCCCAACCCAGGTGGGGCTTGACAGGAGACTTCAGGCTGCACCCTCGACACGGTGGGACTTGACGGGGGACCTCAGGATGCACTTCCCGTCCTGGTGCTGGGCTAGGGGACCTCAGGCTGTTCCCCCTACCCCAGCACCAGGCTAGGGGACCTCAGGCCGCATCCCCCACCAGGTGGGGCTTGACAGGGGACCTCAGGCTGTGCCCCCTGCCCCAGCACTGGGCCAGGGGACCTGAGGCTGTGCCTCCCTGACTGGATGGGCTTGACAGGGGACCTCAGGCCATGCCCCTCACCCAGCAGGGCTTGATGGGGGACCCTCAGTGCTGGGTGAGGGAAACTCAGGCCGTACCCCAGCCCAGAAGGGCTTGATATGGGATCTGAGGCTGTGCCCCTGCCAGTGGGACTTGCTGGGGGACCTGAGGCTGCATCCCCCTCCCAGTGCTGGGTCAGGGGATTGAGGCTGTGCCCCCCACCCAGCGGGGCTTGACAGGAGATCTCAGACCATGTCCCCCACCTAGAGGGGCTTAATGGAGGGCCTAAAGGCATGCTCTCTGCCCCATTCTGGGCTAGGACACCTCAGGCTATGCCCCCTGTCCTGGCACCAGGCCAGGAACCCAGCAGGGCTTGACAAGGGTGGGACTGGCTGGGTCTGGATCTAGCCCTATTGGAGGGGTTCTGCATCTCTCATGATTTTGAGGTGCATGTGGTGGGTGGGTGGGAACTTGATTCTGGGTCCCATGGTGAGCCCCAGACTCTGACAGGAGAAAGGTTTTCATATACATTTTACTAATTTTCTTTCATCTCTAACACTTCTATTATAAAGGGCAAATAGCAATATTAAATTATTTCCTCTAATTAATTCCCTTTTAATGTGCACAAATTTCATGCACTGGGTCACTGGTTAAGTATAACAGAACTGAGATAGCAATGACTTCCCTTGCAAAACTCTAATGTGGGGCTAACAGTCATGGTTTTTGTTGTATTACTTTTTTAACCAAATATCTCAGGACTGATTGTCTGACAGAGAATTTTTTATTTGGAATTTTATTTAAAGTCCTTCAAAATTCTTAATAATTAAAACCTCATTCAGTTCTGGATCTAAGAAATTTCCCTTACGGGAAAGAACACAGCGATATAAAACCAGTGCTCCCCTGGAGGATCCACATTGCCTCACTCTGGCTGTGGGGCTGAGAGGGTGTGTCATTCCTTCTGTCTAGAAGGTTTGGAGAGGGCTCCCAGAGGAGCTGATGGCCGAGTTGAATCGTGAACAGCAGATGTAAGTCCTCATAAGAGTTTTGGCTCTGTGTGCTGTGGTGAATTTAATACCTGTGGAAGTCGGCCACAAAGCTTGCCGGATATTTCACTTGTATGATGGCTTCTTTAACCTGACTTGTACGTCTCAAGTTGTAGACTGCTGCCCCTCCCAATGGGGTCAGCAGTGCTTACAAGAACCTCAAGGATGCCTGGTTTTGCATAGAGGGTAAGGAAGCCTGCCCCAAATACCAGCAAGTTTAATCCACTTCCATCAGGAGAAAAAAAAAAAAAACAATTGGCCTTGGGCAATGTATCTCTAATTACCTAAGTTATTTCCTGTGTATGTGCATAAATAGCACATTTTCAATCTGTGTAAAATATAATGGATGAGCAGCACATGACAGCAGGCTTAGCCCCCGATTTACCGGGAAAGACAGCCGTGTGTGTGGCAAAGCTGCTGCTTGTAATGAGGGAAGGACTAGCCCCTGTCCCGTGCCACTCAGCAGCTTCAACCTTTCCAATGACAGCCAGTTTGTCTAGTTCTGTAGCCCCCGCTCTTTATGGGCTGGGAGTTCACGTCTGGCGGAGGACACTGCTTTGGATTGTCATCATCTCCCGTATCATTGTAAGATCGGGTACGACATGATGGCTGCAAAGCCCCAACTAGAAGCCATGATGAATGAGCAAAAAAAAAAAAACGGGAGCTGCTTTGAGTGCCTCCTGCTCACCGGTGAGGAGAGACTGTTTTGCCGCCCAGAATGCCGTCTTTGGCTCCGGGCATCTGCAACGAGTGTCAGCGCGCTCCTGGTGTAGAAGGGCGCTCAGCAGGGCCACCCGGGAGGGAAATTAAGGGGCGTCCCATGGTTGCGGTGCATCTTCTCCGGGGACGTTTCCTTAGTGTACACACTGCCCCCGGGGTCGTCTGGTGCAGCCGAGCCACTTGACCCTGGCTGGTGTTCGGTTCTGCGCGCCGCCGCTGATGAAATGGAGCAGCCGCGAAAGCGCGAGGCAGGCGCGCTCATTACCTGCAGACCCCGGGGCGGATGAAGGGCTCCTTTGCAGCCTTGGCCCTGGGACACGGGGCCCTGGGGCCTGCTGCTCGGGCTTCAGCCGAGGGGTTCGGGGCCATAGCGGTGCTTGACGGTGGTGTGACCTCACGGCCCTCTTCCCCGTCTTGTGTGTGTTGCAGGTCACGGCCAGGGGCTTCGGGCCGCTGCTGCAGTTCGCCTACACCGCCAAGCTGCTGCTCAGCCGCGAGAACATCCGCGAGGTCATCCGCTGCGCCGAGTTCCTGCGCATGCACAACCTGGAGGACTCCTGCTTCAGCTTCCTGCAGACCCAGCTCCTGAACAGCGAGGATGGCCTGTTCGTGTGCCGCAAGGACGCGGGCGCCTGCCCGCGCCCCCACGAGGACCAGGAGAACTCGGCGGGGGAGGAGGAGGAGGAGGAGGAGGTGGAGGAGGAAGAAGAAGAAGAGGAGGAGACGATGGAGTCGGAGACGGCGGCCAAGATAGCCGGCCCCAGGGACCAGACGCTTCCACACCCCGTCAGCTTCCAGGCCGCGGCCCTCGCCGCCCCGGGAGCCCAGAAGGAAGAGGCTCTGCTTGTGCCCGAGGCCGAGGGGCCCGCGGACAGCAAGGAGAGCGCCGAAAAGGACGCGCTGACGCAGTACCCGCGATACAAGAAGTACCAGCTTGCATGTACCAAGAACGTCTGCAACGCATCGGCGCACAGTACCTCAGGTTTTGCAAGCACATTCGGTGGTGAAGACAGCTCCGGCCACAGCCTCAAGCCCGGGCTCGCCGCCGCCGTGGGGCAGATCAAGAGCGAGCCGCCCAGCGAGGAGGCCGAGGAAGAGAGCCTCGCGCTCTGCCTGTCCGGGGAGGAGCCTGAGGCCAAGGACCGAGCCGGGGGCGACGTGGAAATGGAGCGGAAGCAGCCCAGCCCCGCGCCCGCGCCCCCCTCGGGCGCCGCCGCCGCCGCCTGCCTGGAGCGGTCCAGGACCCTGGCCTCGCCCTCCTCCTGCCTGAGGTCTCTGTTCAGCGTGACAAAAAGTGCGGAGCTGTCCGGCTTGCCCGGCCCGTCTCAGCAGCACTTTGCCAGGAGTTCCGCGTGCCCTTTCGACAAGGGCCTCCTCACTCAGGGTGACCTTAAAACGGACTACGCCCCCTTCCCGGGGAACTATGGACAGGCCCACGGGGGCCAGAAGGATGCGTCCAGCCTCCCGATGGGGTCGCCCCTCAAGGGCCCGGGGGTGGAGGCCCTCTGTAAGCAGGAAGGAGAGCTGGACCGGAGAAGTGTCATCTTCTCCTCGAGCGCTTGTGACCAAGTGAGCACTTCGGTGCATTCGTATTCTGGGGTAAGCAGTTTGGACAAAGACCTCTCTGAGCCGGTGCCAAAGGGTCTGTGGGTGGGGGCCGGCCAGTCCCTCCCCAGCTCGCAGGCCTACCCCCACGGTGGGCTGATGGCCGACCACTTGCCAGGAAGGATGCGGCCCAACACTAGCTGCCCGGTGCCAATCAAGGTCTGCCCTCGCTCGCCCCCCTTGGAGACCAGGACCAGGACTTCCAGTTCGTGCTCCTCCTACTCCTACGCGGAGGACGGGAGCGGGGGCTCGCCCTGCAGCCTCCCTCTCTGTGAGTTCTCCTCCTCACCCTGTTCCCAGGGAGCCAGATTCCTTGCCACAGAACATCAGGAACCAGGCCTGATGGGAGATGGAATGTACAACCAAGTCCGACCCCAGATTAAATGTGAGCAGTCTTACGGAACCAACTCCAGTGACGAGTCCGGATCGTTCTCGGAAGCAGACAGTGAGTCGTGTCCTGTGCAGGACAGGGGCCAGGAGGTAGGGAACCCGCCTAAATTCAAGCATGTCGTCCACTCTCTCTCTCAGTCCTTTACCTGGGCTCTCCCTGCCCTCCACCCCACCACTCACAGAGCGTTCGTATTGGCCAAGATGAAAGGTTACGGTCAAGGGACTGCCTTCCCTTTTCACGGATGGTTCAGACTGATTCCAAATGAATCACTTTTGTCCTAGAAAGCACTTGCAATTTATCTAGATTTAAGAGTCAACCAGCAGATGCAAACTGCTTGTTGAAACAAAGCATGAAAGCATGCTGGGGTACTTCTGACCTCCCTTCCTCCTTCTCCATCTGCTCTGAAAGGATGTTGTAGCCATCACCTTCGTCCTTGCTCCTCACCCCTTCAGTGTGAAGGGAAATATAGAAACACTTTTAAAAAACAAACAATTAAAACTAGATAGACCCACACTAAACAAGTGCTTTTCTAGCACCCTTTAAGTGTTCCTTATCAACAAAGACCCTGGGGCCATCCCATGTCCATAACGCTGCAGATGGACAGACAGCTCACAATCCCTTCTGGGCGCTGCAATCAGTCACACCTAACTTAATAAAATACCACCTCCCAGGCTCCCCACAAAGGATGAGAAGTTATTTTGGGGAGCAATGGGGTTGCGTGCCAGTTTTCTGTCTACTCTGGAAGCAAAGTACTTTGTGGATAAAAGTTGCCAGGCTCCCTCCATGTCTCCCCAATATGCTGGGAGAGGGAGCAGGAGCAACAGCAGCCACTTCGTCAATAAGACTCACGTGGCTCAGGAGTGAAAGAACAGACCCCCAGGTGCTTCCCCTTCCCCCATAACCTCAGAGGCCCCTGAGAAGATAACAGGGAGTCTGTGCCACACTCTGGCACGGCCTAACCGGTTGCCAAGGGACCAACCTGAGACTGCCCCCTGTGTCTCAGACTTGCCTCTGGCGCTAGAGAGAGCAAATCTAGTGAGAAGTCCTCTTCAGAGCTGCTTGTTCGAAAAACACAGGAGACGAAGCGTGGTCCTATGCTCCCTGGATGTCAGCCTCTGGTAAGGCAGGGATGCTAACCCAACCAGGCAGCAGAAATGCCGCACGGGTGAGGTGGCTTTTCACAGAGCCACGTGCTGTCTCTGCAGGATTGGCGAGAAGCACCCGAGGCTTTAGTTCGGGCATGTTTTGAAAGTAGATTCCAAAGCCCTCGGTGCCAACTGCAGAAAATAACCTGTGGTCACTGCCTTGTTTTGCTGGATAGCCCTCTGTTCGTTTTGCCTGGCCAAAAAAAAAAAAAAAAAGGGAGAAAGACAGGCTTTAATGGAGCTAAAGGAAATTTGAATGGGAACTATTTCTACTCAACTATACCGTATCCCCTAAGGTTTGGGTGGGGGCTTGTGCCAAGCCAGAGGCAGGTCTGTGTCTCTAGCCTGAGAGGATGGAAGTCCTGTGAGAACAGCCAGGGGTTGTGCTCTCTCTCCCCTCTCTCACTCCTTTCCCCTCCCATCACTTCTGTGAGGTTGTCGTCTTTTCCCCTGAAGCTTTCCAAAGTGCCCCTGATGCAGAGGCCTCGTCGCTGGGTCTGGTTTGTCCACAGAGTGATTGAATCTCACCAAAAAACAATAAGCCTCCAAATATTTGTTTTTTGTCCCTCCCTCAGGAGGAGCCCTGCCGTTACGCTAAGCGGACTGTGTTTTTATGACATCTCCACGTGCTCAAGGAACTGTCAGTTTCAGATAAAGCTCGTGGTTTCTCTGCTATCTCAAAAGAGAGCTTAAAAGCCACTTCTTGGAACTAAATGCCCATGGTTTTCCTTATGTTTGGCCCATATCTTTCGTCTGCCTTAGAGCTTTTCAGTTCTACATGAATCGGTTTAAAGAAGAATTCATTCAACCTATAAAATTAGTCATGAACAGGACTAGTCTCCCCCCTGAAAAATACCACTGCTTTAAGAAATACTTTATTTTTACTTATTTTTAATTGGAGTTTTTGCATATCTAAACAGCGGAAGAAGTGACATCTACCAAAGTTCTGTGGACATTTCAGAAATCATGCTTTGCCCCTCTTGGTAGTACATTTCAGACAGGAAAGCTAAGGTTCTTCCCAGTTTGACATTTTAGTTTTCCTAGAGGAGAGGAGATTAGGTTTTCCAAGAACTGTTTCAGGGATTCATCATCATGCTCATCTTAGAGTTCATAACCTGCTTAAGGGAGCTCCTTTGACCCTGGTGGGAGTGTGGTGCCCTGTAATAACACTGAAGGCAAATCCTTTACAACGTGAATCATAACTCATTTCCCTGCACTGATCCAGAGGAATCCCACGTGTACTGGGCTGATTCTGCCCCAGTGTGCTCTTGTGTGAGGTGCAGGTAACTTCTCTCCCAAGTAACTTCTCTCCCCAGGAGAGATCAGAGAAAGAAGCCAGAAAGAGTTCTCACCTCAGCCAGGTGCCTGTCCAGGACTGCAGCTCAACTCTGTGAGGAGCAAAAGAGGTGTTAGCCTACTTTAACGTGTTCTAGTTCTGCCCTGTTAACTCTCTCATCTCATCAGTGTTGACCTTGCTCATCCTTTCTAATGATTCCCTAGCTCTGAAGAAAGCTTAAGTTAGCACAATACTGTCTTTTATCAACAATCAGCTTTTTAAACTAACTTCCCTTTTTAAAAAAAAATAATCAAACAGCATACCCAGTTCCTGACCCACCAAATTCTCTGTGCCTACAAAGCATACAAACGCATACTCACGTGTGTAGAGGCTTGAGTTTTATTTTCATGGCACTTACAGTATAATTACTCAGTGACTTGCTTTGTCACACAGCTGTCTCCTGTGTACATGCCTCTAGGCCCATCACCTGGGGCTTCTTTAACGTCGGTCCCATAAACCACAGTTTGCTCACCTAGCATCTCTCAACAGCCATTCCAGTTTCCAATTTTTCCCCTCTTATGAACATTGTAATACATATTTTTGTGAATGTATTTAGTAGTGGTGCTTTTATTTTTATGGGTTAGAGTTCCTTAAGTGGGTTAAAGGTTATGCTCATTCATGAAATACTGCCTTACTACTCTCCCTAAAGGCTGTAGCAATTCCCATATCCTTTAGCAACTTCCTCCTGTTCTTGCCAGTAGGAGTGAACTGTCCTTTTAATTTTTGCCAAAAAGGATGACTGCTAATGAGGTTGACATCTTTGTCCATTTTTCTTTCATGTTGTCCTTAAATCAATGTATAGAATCCTTAATCCTTCACATAGAAATATTAACCCTTTCTGATAAATGTTTTCTATATTTTTTCCAGTGTTTTTTTTTAACTTATGGTATCTTCTTCTATATAAAAATATTTTAAGTTTTATGTAGTTGTTATCTTTTCTTTGTGACTTCTGGGTTTGCTTTTTACATAAAAAGTCCGTTTGGAAAATTTTTTTTTCTTCCAATGATGAAAAAATGAATAGGTCATATGAAGTAACAAAAGTAACACTTTGTATAACAAAAGTCTTAGTTTGACTGAAAATGGGAGGCAAAGTTGGGGAAAAGAAGTAGAGGGGAAAGTTTCATTTCTATGTATTTCTATAATGTTTTAATTTTATTACGGATATCTCACACAGGTTCATTTTTTAAATTGAGATGTAATTCACATGCCATGAAATCCACCCTGTTAAAGTGATCAAGTCAAGCGTTTTGAATGATTCACAAAATTACATGACTATTACCACTCTAATTCCAGGACATTTTTATCACCTCTGAAAGAAACATACCCATCAGTGCCCTCCCTCAACTCAGGAAACCACTACTTTGCTTTCTGTCCCTGTAAATATGCTTACACTGAACATTTTATCAATGAAATCTTACACTTTGTGGCCTTTTGTGTCTGGCTTCTTTCACTGAATGTAATGTTTTCAAGGTTTATTCTTGCCATTGATATGCCCCCCCAATGTCATGTATCACTTGCTTCATTTTTTTTTGTTGCTGAATAATATTCCACTGTGTGCAGGTACCACACTCTGGTGATCCGTCCCTCAGTTTGGTGACATTGGGTTGTTGATGCTTTGGAGCTATCGTCAATCATGCTGCTGTGAGCACTTGTGCACAAGTTTTTTGTAGATGTGTTTTCAGTTCTCTTCGTTACATCTCTAGGAGAGGAATTGCTGGATCACATAACTCTATTCAACCTTTCCAGGAACTATCAGAGTGTTTTCCAAGGCAACCGCACCATTTTACATTCTCACCAGCAGTGTCTGAGGGATCCAGTTGCTCTACATCCTTGCCAACATTTGTTATTGTCCATCTTTTTTATGATAGCGATTCTAGCGGATCTGAAGTGGTATCTTGTTTTGGTTTACAGGTTCATTTTTAATACTTGAAAGTTATGGAAAAGTCACAAATATTTTCTAAGTAGGAAGCTTCTTAGTGACTTAGTCTTGTACCACAAGCATTTCTAATCCATTGTGAACTTTAGTCAGAAAATACTGGAAAGAAGGCCAAAAGTATTGATTAGTTGTGTTTGCTTTATTAACATGGATCATGTCAAGAGGGATCAAGTAAGAGAGTGTGTGTGTGTCCTTGTGAGTTTCTATAGGAGCTGGAGGCAGGGAGAGATAAGGCCCAGCACCAACACTGACACATAATCACCTAGATGAGCTTGTATGACTCTCTAACTCACCCACCCGAATGCTGATTTCCAGACACATGTTATACGTAAAATGTTTACAGTTGCTTTAGTGGTTTGTGGAATCGGGCATCTTTTTTTCACATGTCTGTAATTGGTCCACCTAATGAAAAGAAGGCCTGGCTGGGCAGCATAGATTCTAACTAAAACAAGTCCCTTTTGTGATGTCTAGAAAGTTGTGCTTAGCATCTGTAATTTCAGAGCATACAGCATGTCTAGAATAAGGAACCATGTGACAAAGAAAAATAGAGCTAATAAGTAGAAATGATAATATTATTATTAACAGCATGTCAAGTCTATAAGGCAATTCCAACATTTCAAAGCACTTTCTCCATCTACTATCCAATATTAGTCATCGCAGAAGTCCTGTAAGATGAGCAGGGTAGATGTTGACTCCGATTCATGGACCCTCACAGAACTTCAGGACAGACAGGAGGGAAGGCTTGCCTGCAGCCACGGCTAATTGATTGCAGTGTCACAACTGAATCCCAGGTGACCTGCATTTGCCCATGAGGCTCTAGGGTAAAAGGACAGTTGTTCAGGAAACATTTCTTAGTCTGGGAGGGAGATGTTGTCATTGGCATCTGCCCAGCGCTGAGCTGACTGTCCCCATGCCAGCAGCACTGGAGTCATTAGCCCCAATGGCATCTTGCTGCCTCCCCCGACGACTCCCAGAGATCTGGGGTCTTGGAAGAGCGTAGGTGGTAGAAATTTTGGGGAGCTGGATACTGTTAGTAGGATCGACTCCCGTGGCTCTACTCAACTTCTGGTACTGAAACCGAAAAAGGAGACAGCAAAGAAGATTTACACACCAGGATTTCCAGAGGAAATAGATGCTTGTTTCCAGTTTTTTCTACAACGTTTCGTCTCGGTCCTTCTCCAGTAGCCCCCATCCAGCCACCCAGAAACACCCGGCACATGAGATGTTAAGAGACAATGGAGATGATGACAACCCATCTCATTAAAACCCCGTAAAATATCCAAAGGAAACAAGATCACAGGGAAGTCCACCAAAGCAAGAGTGGTATTGTTTGGGGAGGGGAATCTCTTCCCGCTCTTTTGTCTCATATTTGAACTTTCTGCAAGGAGTTATATTTCTCATATAATTTCTTAAACAAAACTTTTTATCTGGAAGAGAGGGGAGTATCGGCTGCAGAAGCTGAGCCGCTGTTTGCAGTGGAGGGGCGTGGAGCCGCTCCTTAGTGTTTAGTGAGAAGGACGTACTGGCACCCCCTGGCCAGGCCCACGAGGAGGAATATTTAGATTTCATTCACCCTCCAGAAGTCACACGGCATTCTCCCACCTTTTGCCAGTTTCTGGGGCCAGAGGTCCCTCAGCACCTGGCAGGGCCACTCATTCCTCTGGCTGATCAGGAGCTGGGGTCCCAGAAGGTCTCACCCTCCTCTGGCCACTGCTGAGCCAGCCAGTGCAGGTGCGGAGCTGAAACACCTCTGTTCCTCCCATTGTGCTAAGAAGGAAGCTTGGGCCAGGTCAAGTCAACAGGGACAGACCGTGCACGCTGAGGCACCGGCCGGGTGCAGTGCCACAGGACCTGGCCTTGCTGACTCTCAGAGTCTCTACGGAGAACCAACGCTCGGGTGGCACCAAACAGCGGTCCCGAGCCTGAAGAGAAACCAGGGCCCTCGATCCCGTGGAAAAGCCACAAGAGGGCCTTTCCCCTCCTGTGCAGCCTGCTCAGCTCCCTCTGCTTCGTCTCATATGCCCGTGGTTTATTGTACTGTATAGCTGCAGGCTGGCCATTCGGACAGGGGCTGGTAGTAGTTGGCCGGATCTTCATTTTGTCTAGTTGGGTGTTTTGCACTATCTGCGAGAGTCCAGTGAATGAAAACCAAACCACTGCTGAGAAGTTAAATCCTGGAAGAATAAGTGTGTGGAAGGACAATAAATAAGATGGGAAGTCCTATGAGGCCTCTTTGGGTTGTAAGAATTCTCTGGAAGAAAGGGAGAAGAGCCTCAGCCTTCACGATGTGTTTCGGCGTACCCAAAGGCCAAGTAGCATTAGTGGACTTTGCAGCCCTGTTTGAAGAGTGCAGGGGTGCCTGCAAGCCTGAGAATGGAATATTCCCCCAGCTCCATGAGGGGTCTGTGCCCGCTCTTTATCTCTGGGGACCATGCCCATTAGCTTGGAGCTCACATCTCTGACCATAGCCAGCAGCCACAGTGAGTGACCAGTGAGCCTCTCCAAGAATATCTCTGGGACCAACCTCCGGTGTTAGTGGAAATTCTTCCTCACTGTAGGGGAAACAGCCTTTTAAAAAGAAACAGGAGTGTTTAGGTTTTGCTTTGTTGCTTTTTTTCCCCCCTCACATTGAAGAAAGTCTGTGGCTGACTATTTTATTTTCCTTTGACCTCTTTAAAAAGCAACTGGAGTTGCAACAGCTCTGCTGAAATTTTATATGGCCTTTTGCTTCAAGGACTTTGAAACGGGCATTGTTGATTTTTCTTCTTTCCTGTCAACCTCTGTCCTATTTCCCTAGTGTTTTATATTCACTGCCTGAATGCTTCTGAATATAGTAACTCTCGCTACAGAAGGCCTTCTGACTTTCCCTGTGGCCTGAACTATCGGTATATTTTCTTTCTGAAAATCGGTAAACACAATTGTTCTGCAGGAGCAGAACAGCTTTGTGGTCAACAGAAGGGGAGACTCCAGGCCCATAACTGCTGCCACCTCTGCTGTGCAAACAAGGCTTCTGCCTGGTGTGGAAACATCCGTGTCCCCGCACACAGACCTCTGTGTTATTTAGGCACCGTCCAGGATCTGAGTGTCTGTTTGTCATCCAAAGGGTATGAAAGGGAAATCAAACATTCTTTCATATCAGTATAAGCCTTGTGCAAACACAGCTCCATGGACAAAGCCCTTTCCCGGGCTCATAACAAGGAGCTGTTTGTCCTGGCTGCCCGTCTTTAGCAGACGGAGCGGGGCTGAGTGGAGAGTGGTGTAATGTGTGCCGTCGTGATTTTGTTCTGGGGCCAAAAAGTGTCATAGGTGCCATCGGGCAGAGTTCACCATGTGCAAGTTGAATCACAGCGCCCACTGGCAGCCTTCGGCAAATGCTGCGTCCAGGGGGTGCTCAGAGCAGCAGAGAAACCTGACAAAGCAGGTGCACCCAGCCGTGGAAAAGCCACATGATGGTCTGTGATTGCCTTTGTGCATGGGGATTCTCTAGTCACAGAAGCCAGGATCTGGGCTCCTGTCCGCCTGCATCTGAGATAACCAAAGAAAAAGCCTGAGCTCAGGATAAAATTTCTTCATCACCCTCCCTCAGCAACGCAAACATAATACTACACCTTCTGAATATTAGCGAGGGCTTGATTTCCTCAACCAGAAATATTTTGATCCATGAAACTCAGGTTTAATTGACCTATTTTTCTGATTCCTCAGTTTCATTCGAGTCCAATATAGTAGCCATATGTGGCTGTTGAGCCCCAGAATTGTGGCCAGTCTATGACATATTGTAGGTGTCATATACGCCTCAGATTTTGAAAATTTAGTGCCCCCCATCCAAAAAAAAGTAAAATATCACAATAATTTTCTGTTAATGACATGTTGAAATATTTTGGCTCTATGGGGTTCCATTCAATGTATTGTTAGAATTAATTTCACGTGTTTTCATTTCTTTGAATTATTTTAATCAGGGGCTGCTAGGAAATGCTGGATCACAGATGCAGCGGGCATTGTTTGCATTGGACAGCGCAGGGCAGGTGCTTGAAGGAAGTGTAGGTGCATAGCGCCATCTGCTGGTCCGTCTACAGCAAACTCTAGTGGAAGCAAGCACCAAGCCATCTGTGCTGGGAAACTCTCTCTTGCAGAACAATGTGCTATCTTCCTTTTCTAGGAGCTTCTGAAACAGAAGCAGAACTGAACTCTGAAGTCCCTAGCGTCTTCAATAGGGATCTTGGAGAGGGTAGTGTCCAACTGCTGGAAGCTACGGGCCCGTGTTTACGTCATGAGTGCTGAGGAGACTCTAGAAGGTTGTGGTTCTTAAATGTTGGCAAACTGCCACTCTGACAAGGTTGTAACCAGGCATTTAACAATAGAAGGAGGACACAGATCCGTCCCTTAAGAGACGAGAGTCTTCTTTTTTAATCAGTCTCGGGGATGATAAGCACTGTGTAATGATCGGCTTTGATTTGTCAAGAGTTTGAAAGTGAGAATCTTGCTGATAATATCTGCCTCAGGGAGGAAAAGGAAGGCCACACGGTCAGAAAATCCACACCCTTGGTGGCTCATTCACGTGACTGGCAAGGTGATGCTGGTTGTTGGCTGGAGGCCTCAGGTCTCCACATGGGCCTCTCCACAGGGCATCGCTGGTTTCCTCCACAAAAAGCAGTTGAGGAGGCCTCAGGGGAAGCAGCTACACCTCTGATGACCTAACCTCCGAAGTTACACCATCGCTCCTGCCGCGCAGTGTTGGTTGAGGCAGGAATGTGCATCCTCTCGATAGAAGAAGGTCAATGTCACATTGTAAAAAAAAAAAAAAAGTGAGATGGGATGGCCGTTGCATTTTGGAAAATACAAGCTGCCAAAGAGCCTAACCCTTGAAGAGCACTGGAAGCCTAAAAAGCATGGCCCATTTTCCAGATGAGCACTCTGAGGTTGAGAGAAGTGAGGTAACTTGTCTGAGGTCTCACATCTGGTAGGAATGACAAAAGTCCAGTTCCAACTTCTTGTCCATGCTGGAATAGCCTGTCCGAGTCACCACGCTGTCTCCCTTATGCCATGGTAACTGAGCATCACGCTGATGGTTCCACCTTGCCAGCATCTTCAGGGTGTGTGATGCTCGCCTTCATTCGAGTGTTTCAGACCATTCTTTGGGTGCTCTCTTTCTGTACATAGTCATTTTATTGAGCTGAGGCTCAATGGAAGCAGGTGTCAACCAGCTAGAGAACCCTTCGTACTAAAGTGCTGTAGCAATGAAAAAGTTCCCATTTTCCAGTGTTTTCCATGCTGCTTGCTTCAAAAGTCTCGGGGAGCCGTAACCAGTTTGGCTCAGTGGATAGAGCATCGGCCTGCGGACTGAAGAGTCCCAGGTTCAATTCCAGTCAAGGGCATGTACCTTGGTTGTGGGCACATCTCCAGTAGGGGGCATGCAGGAGGCGGCTGATCGATGTCTCTCTCATTGATGTTTCTAGCTCTCTATCCCTTTCCCTTCCTTTCTGTAAAAAAGTCAATAAAATATATTTTTTTAAAAGTCTCGGGGATGATAAGCACCATGTAATTTGTGTGGTCACATTCTGTTTGATTATCTGAATATCACATCACATTTATACTTGAAACAGGAAGGAATTAATCACAGCTTGCTCTCAGTAGTTCCAGTATTCCCGTATAAAAGGAGGTGTTTTTTTTACCATGCTTTCATGTTCTACCTGCCAGGATGAAAACTAAAAGTCCAGCTGCCATAACCATCGTTTGTTATTCTTGGTTCCAGGTCAAACTTCCCTTTCCTGTAGATCAGATCACAGATCTTCCGAGGAACGACTTCCAGATGATGATTAAGATGCACAAGCTGACCTCAGAACAGTTAGAGTTCATTCACGACGTCCGGCGGCGCAGCAAGAACCGCATCGCGGCCCAGCGCTGCCGCAAGAGGAAACTGGACTGCATTCAGAACTTAGAATGTGAAATCCGCAAATTGGTGAGTTGGCCCTCCCGTTGCTCTCTGCCCCCTGGAGTGACCGGACTGGTACACAGTTGCAGCAGTGAAGGCTGGAGAAGTAGGGGGAAGGCTCGCCATTCAGGGAAGCTCATTTGTAAACAAGTTTCTCAGCAAAAGTAATAGTTTTCTATCCACCACGGGTGTGTCTGTGAGGGTGAGTGATCACGTGTGGATATTTTATAGAGAGAGAGTTCTTTCCTATTTTCCATTCAACGTGTTCTAATCGCTAGCATTTATCACATGCCTATGTGGACCAGGTATCATTCTGAAGTATTTCTGCAGGTTAACCCTCACATCAACCCTACGACTTAGATACTATTTTATCTCCATTCACAGAGGCAGAAACAAGAGTGCAGAGGGGTTGAGTAACTCCCCGCTCTGTGGCATAACTTGGCTGCCAACCCCGTTGTCTGATTCCAAGTCTTGCTTTTTCTCCTGCCTCCCACAGGAGAGTGGGTTCGCAGTAAGACACCTGCCTGCTGAGAGGCAGCTCAGCTCCTGAAGCCCTTCCCTGTCCCAGGGTCCTTGATTTTGCAATTATCATGTCCTCCCGGTGCCTGAGAGTATTTTGTCTCAGGGAACAAGCTCCCATCCCCCCAAGCTTCCTGTCCCTCAGAGCTTTGTACCCCTTCTTCTTGAGACGCAACCTTAAGCTACAGGAAATAAATCCAGGTGGTCTCACTCCCGACCAGCTTTGCAGGCAACCAGTGCAACCTCATTCAGCTGGACCTTTCTGCTGGGCAAATCCTGGACACTCCGCTCAGGTGCTGAGTGTGTGTCAGGGAGGAAGAGGGAGGCCACACAGTGTGGCCATGATGTACCTTTGGGTCTTCAGACTGCACGCGGCAATCCTTTGCCTCCTAGTAAGCTACCGTCCTAAAGTGAAACTAAGAGCCAGATGTTTGAAAAGCATGAATAAATGTTATGAGTTATTTTTTAAGCTTTACTTTTTTAAATATTTGTATTGATTTTTAAAATACATATATATTTTTTATTGATTTTTCACAGAGAGGAGGGAAGAGGATAGAGAGTTAGAAACATCGATGAGAGAAAGACATCGATCAGCTGCCTTTTGCACGCCCCCTACTGGGGATGTGCCCGCAACCAAGGCACATGCCCCTGACCAGAATCGAACCTGGGACCCTTCAGTCCACAGACTGATGCTCTATCCACTGAGCCAAACCGGTTTTGGCTTATTGATTTTTTTACAGAGAGGAAGGGAGAGGGATAGAGAGTATTAGAAACATCGATGAGAGAGAAACACTGATCAGCTGCTTCCTGCACACCCCTTATTGGGGATGTGCCCCCAACCAAGGTACATGCCCTTGACCAGAATCGAACCTGGGACCCTTCAGTCTGCAGGCCGGTGCTCTCTCCACTGAGCCAAACCAGTTAGGGCAAGACTTTATATATATATACACACACACATATATATATACACATATATATATACATACATATATATATACACACACCACACACACACACACACACACACACACATATATATATATAAAGTAATTTTTTAATTGATTTCAGAGAGAGGAGCGGAGAGGGGAAGATAGAAATATCAATGCTGAGAGAGAATCATTGATCGGCTGCCTCCTAAGGATAGAGCCTGCAACCCAGCCATGAGCCCTGACAAGGAATCGAACCATGACTTCCTGGTTGATAGGTCAATGCTCACCACTGGCAGGGCAATGTTAGGGGTTAGTAAGAGAGTCCTGGACCTCAGAGTCTTTTTTACTATTTAATTAACACCCACCAAGCAGGGAAAACCTGCCTATCCTCAGTGGCTTCTGTCATCTACAAATAAAGCCCATGCTCCTCAGCTGGTGCTCTCCATGATTCAGTCTGTCTTGCTCTCCAGCACCCTTCCACTCTCTCTCTACAACTTGAACTCCAACAAAATCAAACTGTCTGCACCCTCCAACATCTCCTACTCTTTATACCTCTGTGCTTGTGCCTCTTTTGTCTCCCCTCTACCTCGGACTTCTCCTGTTTATCTTCTGTAACTCTGCCCTTGTTCTTTAAGACACAGGTAACTGCCTTCTCTCCAGGAAGGCCTTTTCCTGAGCCTCTGTAGGGCTGGCACCTGCCCCTAGAGCCAGTCTGACCTCTGGCTCTGTGCTTGTCACATTATTAATCTTGCATTGTCTGTGTGTGTCTGCCGCCCCAGACCCTTGCCCGAGACTGTAGGTTTCATGCATCAAAGACAGTTTGGTGATCATCTCTGAATGTCCAGGGCAGACCCATTGAAACCTCTCAGGAAATGTCCGTTGACCTAAAATTGCAACTGGATCATGGGATTATGAATTACTTCTTTGTTTCAGATTTTTCTTTAATGTTGTTTTAAGAACAACAAAACATTTTTTAATTTAAGCCAAGCACCACATTGCTGCTGGTGAGTGTGGGTCTTCTGACAGCCTGCTGGGCTGAGGTGGGGACCAGGCCAGGCTGGGCCCACACGTACCAGTCTTCAAGGTCTTGGGCCCAAGCCTGTAGGAATGCGGGGCTTATACCCTTCTTCAGGCAATAGGAGAACTCCAACCATCCATGCTTGAGAAATGCCCAATTTTTATAGTTAGCCTTCTTCTCCATGCGGCTGTGTGATACAAACAAATAGTAAGGCTACGCCACACACCAGGCAGACATCTAAAGCTCTTGCTAATATTGTTCAGTTGGGAAGCCAAGAGGGCATCTGGTTCTCTCCCTGCATGCCCCCCCCACCACTACCACCACCCCCACTTTTGTGGAAACTCCTTAAGTAACATGCGGCATTTCACCACCGGAGTTTCACATGCTCAGTGTCAGTGTCCAGCTAGCTGTGCCCTAGAGCTTCCTGCTTTCAACCAAGTTTTCAGCCAAAACACGGGCACACGTAGCGTTTCATCCTCTTCACCCCAGAAAGTGACCCGGGACATTTTGCAGGTCAGTAGGTGTGGAGGGCTCGGTGGCTTGGCCAAGATGATGTGGCAGAATTAAGACTATGATTCCCTCAGAGTCCCCTCCCAGGCTGTGTGGTGTTGCCTCTTTACTGCCTTCCAGGTGACAGCACAGAAGCTCCAGGTTGCACAGCCTGGATGGTTTTGGCTTCTTACCCACCGCCCTCTAGCTGGGAAGCTGCACCCACTCGCCCGGCCTGAGTGGCAGGTGGCTCTGGCAGGGCCAACTCGGATCCCGCCCACAAGTCCCCCAGCACGACACTCTCACTCCTCACTCCCCACTCCCACGCTGTCTCTGGCATGCCACTCAGCTTCTGCAAACTTGCATAATGTATTTCTCTCGAGTTGCACTTGTACATCTGTTTATTTTTCATTTTTTAAAACATGTTTTCTTGGAAAATTTATAAATATTTTAGCAGGTGCCCTTTCCCCATATAAAATCTCTGTCTCTGACAGACTTGCGCATGCTGCCTGCCGAGCTCCATTCGAGATGGGCACGTGCAGCTCGTGTAGGCGCCCCCACATCGGATGTGTGCCCCCCGCCCTCTCACTCTGTCCCCCGCCTCATTTTCTCTCCCATCCTCACCTCACCCCTCTTGCCCACCCATGCAGAGCGTTGGAGAGGACTCATTCATCCATGCTGCCCTTGATGTGTAGTTTCTCCATCTCACTGCGTGCCCTCCTTGGAGCCTCCTGATCCTCTCTCCTCACACAAGTAGTTGTGATAAAACCTTAACCCCTCTCCCCTCTGGTGCTAAATTCATCTCTCTGAGGGGGTGATGGATTTGAGAAGCACAGGAGCTTGTGTGGGATTTTCTTGAAGGAAAACATCTGAGAACCTCGGCATCCACAGCTCTGTGCCCTCGTGCTGTCCAAGGAGAGTCAGCTTCTCTACCCGGCCGGTCCCTTGCTGTCCTCACCAGCGTCTGTGTGCCCAGTCTGCAACAAAGGCCAGCGAGCCTGCTGACATTGGATGGAACCATCTGAAATTGCCAATAACCACATTTTTAAAATGTTCATAGTTTAAATATTTTCGAGAAGTTTTAGGTTCATAGCCAAATTGAATAGCAATTCATATTCATAATTCCCATATGCCCCCTGCTCCTACACACCCTCAGCTTCCCCATTATCAACAAGCCCCACCAGTTACATTTGTTCCAATTGGTGAACCTACACTGGCGCATCAGAATCGCCCAAAGTCGCCCCGACTATTTTCGCTCTTTGGATAGAGCAGCTGCCCATGGACTGAGGAGCCCCGGGTTTGATTCTGGTCTAGAACACTTACCTCAGTTGAAGGCTCGATCCCTAGCCCTGGTTGGGGCCCATCAATTGATGTGTCTCACTCACATCAATGTTTCTCTCCCTCTCCCTCTCCTTTCCCCTCTCTTCTTCCTCTCCCTCTTCCTCCCACTCTCTCTAAAAATAAATGGAAAACTATTCCTCGGGTGAGGAGTAACACAAAAAATATCACCTTAGTGCACAGTTTATATGAGGGCTTACTCTTGGGATACAGTCTATGGGTTTGGTCAAATATATAATAACATAACACCATGTATCCATCACACAGAATAGTTTCACTGCCCTAAAAATTCTATATGCTGTGCCTATTCCTCCCTCCCACCCCACCCCAGTCCCCTGCCAATCACTGATCATCATAGTTTTGCCTTGCTCAGTTATTTTTGACCTTCAAAAATGGCAATCTAATACATCTGAGGGAGATTTTCAGTTCTTAGTTTGAGACCAAGAGTTTTCCAGTTGATTCCCTGCAAACCCCAATTTCCAAGAAACAGGAACCTTGACTCCCAGAAGTGCTCCGAATCCGAGCCAGTTTGCTCAGTGGATAGAGCGTTGGCTTGTGGACCAACGGGTCCCAGGTTTGATTCCTGTCAAGGGCATGTACCTGGGTTGCAGACTCCCAGCCCTGGTCCACGGCGTGTGTGGGGCAACCTATGGATGTGTCTCTCTCACATCTGTGTTCCTCTGTCTCTCCCTCTCCCACTCTCTCTAAAAAAAAAAAAAAAAATCAATGGAAAAAATGTCCTCGGGTAAGGGTTAAAAAAATAATAATTTTGGAAAAGTAAGTGTTCTGGTTGGTGGTGATTTTACTGGTCCCTTGGCCAGGCCACCAAGTGGGGCAAAGAGCTGCCACGGGGGAGGTGTCAGGATCGGTGCCCATCTGTGTGGGCAGCGCAGACAGGAGACCTGGCAGGAGTGCATGTCCAGGCTCCCTGGATGTATTTGTTTTGAGTTTCTAGATCCTGGATAGCCTAGCCACAAGGTCTCGGGTCCGGCGCAGGCTTGACGGGGCGTCTCTTGTTTCCCGGTGTCCAGGTGTGCGAGAAAGAGAAGCTGCTGTCCGAGAGGAACCAGCTGAAGGCGTGCATGGGGGAACTGCTGGACAACTTCTCCTGCCTTTCCCAGGAAGTGTGCCGAGACATCCAGAGCCCCGAGCAGGTCCAGGCCCTGCATCGGTACTGCCCTGTCCTCAGACCCGTGGGTCTCCCTCCAGCCTCCAGTATTAGCCCCGCGCCCTTGGGCGTGGAGCAGAACCTGGCCGCCCCTCCTCCGTGTGCGGTGGGGGACGCCGTGCCCTGCTGTTTGGAGCAGGGTGCAGCCCCGCCCGGGCCCCCCTGGGCCCCCAGCAACGCCTCAGAGAACTGTACTTCTGCGCGGAGGCTGGAAGGCACTGACCCAGGAACCTTCTCAGAGAGGGGCCCCCCTCTTGAACCCAGGAGCCAGACGGTGACCGTGGACTTCTGCCAGGAAATGACTGATAAGTGTACAACGGACGAACAGCCCAGGAAAGATTACACCTAGTGAGGCGGCCCGCCTCCGCGTTCTCACACCTCCCCACCAGGTGGCGCTGTTCAGCTGTCGTCTCTGGAAGAACCAAGAAGGAATTTGGTGCACACTACAGCGGTCTCAGCAGCAATACTGTTTCCAAGGATTCCCTCCTCTCTCCACGCAGGAGTGATCGTTACCTTCACAATGGTGCTACCCCTTGCCCCGGCAAGGAAAGACAACAGTGACGACACTGTCTGTCTGTGGGTTAATGTCAATCTTAACAGGGATGGACGATAACACCTCTAGGACCCAACCACGGATTTTTTTCTCAGTGGCCCATGTCACAAACCCTATCTCAGGAATTTCTTCTGAATGTTCAATTTTTTTCATTGAAGACAGCTTCTATACACATCAAAGTTTTATAGCTAGACTGTACATATTATATATAATATATATATATAAAATATATATCTCTCCATATGCAAACGTCCTGCATGCCTCAATTTTCTCATCCTAAAACTGGAAACTTCATTTCTCATTGACAGACAGGTTCCAACATTCCTCTTCTTTTGTCTCTGATGCTAGAACTAGTTTGGTAAGTGTTAACACGGTCATTATTTTTTTTCTTGCTTCACAGTTCAGCTTCAGTTTGTGCTTATTTATGGACAGACTTCAATGCTGGGAGTTTTCATTTTAAGCTTTTTGTTCCAGGCAGCCTTTTCTGTTTGGTTTGGGTTTGGCACCGTCAGGTGGTGTCATCCTGAGTTAGTGGGTTTGTTTGTTTCTGCAGACACTGTACAGTCATGGTCAACTTTGCCACTTGCACTGAGTTTTGGGTCAAACCTATTTTCTTACATGAAGTTGTCACTTCCGTATAACTCGAGTATACTGTATATTCTTTGCTTTTCGTTTAAAAGTAAAACATTTTAGCTCATTAAAAAAAAACACTCAGGTGATAATTATGTAGGAAAAAAAAAACAATCTTGCCAAATAATGAATTCATCCTAGGATGTGTCGACAATAATCTGCTTGAATATTTTTCTATCTCACCTCCTCCCCACCTTTCCTAAGCAAAGTCGAAATGCAGGTGGAGAGTTTGGAGTTGATGCTGGATGTTCCGATTCCCATGTGGGGAGAGAGTTTGAGCATCTCACTCGAAAGGGCATCGAAACAGTAGGTGTTGGCTCCTGGAAATAAGTCAGAACTGTGTCCTCACCCAGGGACTGAGTCCCGTTCATTTCAACACTTCACCCAGCCTTGCTGGCCCTGGGAGTGCGGTGTGGCAGGGCCTTCTCCTTGAAAGGGCTTGGCTGAGCAGGACTGGCCTCCTGGGAGATCTCAGCTGAAGGGGTGACCTGCAGCCCCAAGGCCCTGCTTCTACGCAGCTGCCCCGGGTCAATGCATCTCACTCAGAGTAGGAGAGAGCAGGTCAGCGGGAGCCTGAGGTCTGTCCCGAACACAGGCCACAGGCCACAGGCGAGAGCATTTCTCCCTCCCTTTCTTCTCCAAATGCTTGAGTTGAACTCTGAGGTTTTCCACCAGTCTCTTATCCCCAGGCAGATTTCATTTGGAGTCTTTGGAGGTGGTGTGGCGAGGAGCCTGCCCTGACCCTGCCCCCACCACACACACACCTGTCCTCACCTGATGATCATTTTCTTCTCTTGCTGCAAAACTGGTTGGCTTGCAACCCACAGAGAGCAGCTTCCCTTTGCTGGGGGGGTTTGGGGGGGGGAAGGGGAGCCCCTGGCCACGTTTACAGGAGAGTGTGCTGAGACCCCGCACCAGCCGCAGAGAGGAGCCTGGCCGGGGAAGAGTCCCTAGGGGTTTGGTGTGGGGATGGGGTGGTGGGCACTGGGGGCTAGAGGGTTGACTTCGTTTCTTTATTTGTGCCATTGTTTTGGACAATATTAAAGCTGCATGTAAAAGGGGGAATTAGTATATGATGTAGGCAAAAGTGAAATCATAGTAACATGTTTTAGTATTATTAACTTCTTCTGTACAAATATTAGCGCTAAACATTGGAATATGTATGAATGCCAGAAATACGTTGGTTCATGCCGTAGGATTAAAACACACGAAAAGGCTTTTCTTTTAAACTAGTTCCACTTTTAAAACCTGCCTCTGGGTTTTCGTTTCCTCGTGTGTGTGTGTGTGTGTGTGTGTGTGTGTGTGTGTCTCATTGAGCTCTGTACCAGAGCTGCCCTTGTCATCGTGGTGGTTGGCATTTCTCCGCCTCGTAGACAGGTCTTGTGCTTCACCAAGAGGTCCACCCGCCTCTGTGGAAAGCTGGTGACAGCTCGGATTTACACTCAATGTGAGTCACGTGATCCATCCCAAGTCTGTGCTGCGGTGGAGTCAGCCAACAGTATTTTGTTTTTGAGCGCTCTTGTTTCCTTTTTTACGTGACCTCCTTTTCAAAAAAGGAATGTTTTCTGCTCAGATCATACCCAGGTCCAAACAACTTGTTGGCATCACTTATCCTGGTAACAACTCACGTGCAACTGGTAGTCTTGATCACATTCCGTCCATCCCTCCCGGTGGGTCGGTCTGACGCACCTGTGCCACGGCCACTCCCAGTGAGAGGGGCTCTCTTTCTTTTCTCTCCCCACTAACTCTGTCCACCTCCTCTTCCCGCCAGCCCCCACCTCACTTTTATTTCTCCCCCCAGCCAAACCCTTGCTGTAGGAACTGGTTAAAAACACTGCTGGGAAAACTTGTCTTTCGATTTCTTTTTAGCACGTTGTTCCAGTTTTGTTCACCATCCGCCATGAACAGCGAATGACTTTGTGCAATGTGACATGTCCCTGTCTGGTACTGCTCTGAAATGTTTGTCTGTCGAGGTTATTTCCTGGTTCATTCAAAGGGAGGACTACCTGGGGACCAGAATCCAAACTGCCTCAAGTGGAATTTTTAAAACCAGCCTGTTCCTTCCCCTGAGGCCCCTTAGTGAAGCCTTTGTCCCGTAGGAAAAGGAAAAGCAAGTTAATCGTAAGGAACAGTGTTCTTGAGGGTCTTTCTTACCAAAATAAAGGACCCTCCCACCATGGGCTGTTGAGGAGGATCCCTTCGCCAGCCAAGGAGGGGCGCTAAGTGTCTGGACTGTCAGGGCAGGGACAGTGGAGGTGACCGGCTAAGAGCTGCCTGAATCTAGTCCTCCCCTTGGACCGACCTTTGTTCTCTGTGTGTCTCCAGACGACCTCACTTCGTTCAGGTCGGTCAGGCTGGGCCAGGCGAGTGCTTTGCTGTATGTGTTTGTTTCTCTGCGTTATCTGGGGGTGCCTTGAATAAATGAACTTCATTGCATACTGATTCTGGAACAAAGCAGTTCAAAAAAAAAGAAAGAAAAAGAAAAAGCTGGCAGTTCCTAGGCCCTCCTGCTTCTCACCTCTGGGTTCCCTGGCCATGGCTCTGGCACCAGAGGTGAGCTGCAGCAGAAGGTGTGATTTTGTCTAGTGTACAAGTAATTTATTAACTGTCTTTCTGAAGGTATGCTGCTTTTAAGATGCACTATGATTTTGGATTTAATCCTTGTCTTGCTTTCCCAAGGAACTAAAAAAAAAAAAAAAAGGCTGTTGATGAGTAGGCCAACTGCCACTTCTTGAAAAAGGAGAGCAGGGAGCCGAGAGAGGGCTCACCCGGGAAGACTGCTCAAGGCCAGGTGGGCACAATGCGACGTTGAGTGCCATTGTCAAGCGGTCCACACCTACACTGTCTCCTTTAATGCTTTATGATGGCCATTCAAGAAGAAGGAACCAACAAAAGTGTAAACGTGATAGGCCGTTTAACAAACTACCAAGTCCTGCCTTGTGAGCTGATTCACTGTGGGGCAGCATAATCCTCTGAACACGAGCAGAAGCCTGCCAGGCTCTCTCAAAGCCCTCCTTGGCTACCTAGTTCTGTACGTCATACCCCATTTAAATCGGGAGCTGCTGAGTAAAGGACTTCAAACCGCTCCACTATCACTTAGTTTGGAGGAGTCAGCTCTAGAAGGAAGCAAGAATCAAGTTTTCTCCTCATCACTGTAACTAGACTAGAGAACATGGTGTGTGTGTGTGTGTGTTTTTTAAAGACTAAAGCTGTTCACTGGATCGTGTGTTAGTGTTTCTTTCCCAAGTTGAGGATTTTGTTGTAGGTTCAGTTCCTGGCAGGTCAGTCCACAGTGCAGTGCCCTGGATGGCCATGGGGAGGCATTCTGTGTTCAAGCTGTGTGTTTCTCACACTGCCCAAGCCATCTCATGACCCAAGCATCAAAGACGGATGCTGCAGTATAGAAGATATTTGCACACAAATCTGTGCAAATAGTATTTGTACATAGAAAATAACTATTGTGGCAGATCAAGGATAAATTATTCAACTGACGGTGCAAAACATTTCTTGCAAAGAAAAGTTAAATGTATAGTATTTTCCTACACTCCACCCTGGGAGGTAATATTTATATCAAATGACTATCAGTGTGTTTTCATTGTGATATGGAGATGATTTCATGGCGTGGCGTGGTGTGCGCATTTCAGTACCAAGCAATGGACAGACAGTTCTGACTTGCATGTTCATTCCAGATTATTGACCTCAGAGGAAACCGTGGCCCTCCTTAAAGCAGAAGTGCACCCAGACCATTCATTTCAGGTAGACTGGCATTCAGTGCCAAATGGTCCCGTGGGGTAGTCCGACTATGTGTATCAGGAAAGGGGAAAGGGACTTGGACAAAGAGGGGTTTTCCTACAGACTGATGCTAAGTCTTCTACCGAAACATGTCTGGAGGCAGAGGGGTGACCTCCGCTTGAGTCCTCACAGTGCACTTTGCATGTGTGAATGCTGGGGTGCCCATGCACGCTGGGATATAGAAGACCTGCAACTTCTAGCGAGTAATCAGGAAGATTCCAGATGCACTTGGGAGCTGTGGGTGCTGGTTAGACACCGTGAGCCATTCAGGGCAAGCACCCGCCTTTGCTTGGGAGGCCAAAAGGGCCTGTGAGAATTTGTTCCAGAACCAGTCGGATACAAGTGCACCTCTAATATATGCCTTACAAACTTCAGAGGCCATATTCAAAACAGGGTCTTCTCAGTGTATGCAAGGGGCCGCAGCCCCGCCTCTCCTCCTCCCCAGGTCGAACAATACGGACAGTTTTCACACATATCTACCTGTATAACCCTCTGTACCTCTCATAACTGGTCAACGACTGTAACAGGTTACATCAGGTGTTTTTCTACATACTTTTTACACAGATTCTATGCGATTAATGTAACTTAATTCAGTGCATCAGTTTATTATACTAGTTCTTAGGCTTGTCTTTTATTTTCTAAGTGATTGTGGTTTTTCTTGTGGTTTTTATTGTAAAGATGAAAACGGCTGTTGATGCTTATTCTCTGTAACTAAGAATTTTTACCTTTTTTGGGGGGAAAGCATTGCTATGAACTAATGAATTGAAACTTCATTTACTCATTGTAAATACACTATTGTGCAAAAAATTTTCACTCAATTGAATTGCTAGTGTTAACTAAATTTTGTCTAGACACCATTTCTGTTGATGAAATAAAGACATATCATTATGCATTGTAAACTGATTTTCTCTGCCTCAGATCCCTGTTACAGACGCCAGAGTTGGTGGCCTGAGGAAATCTCTGCTCCCAGAGAAGCCATGTCTCTTCCTAGTTTATACCCTTACCTGTTACCTGATTGATCTGATTAGAAGTCTAAAAATGTGATCATGCCAAAATGATTCCTCGACTCTGAATTTTCAAAACCCCTAGTGCCTATGAGAGCAGATGAAAGACATGAAACCCAATTTCCTGGTTTGGGTTTGGTGCTGTCGCCTATGTCACCACTGGGGGGAGCTGTGGGAGGGTGTTTTTTCTTACAATGATGTGAACCTGAAATTATCTCAAACCAAAAGCTAAATGAAAGAAAACAAAAGAAATCAACAGCAAGATACAAGGAGGGACAGGGCAAGGAGTTTCTGGTTTAATTAGAGTTTCTGGTTTAATCCCCGAGATTCTGGTTTAATTAGAATCAGGTGAGTCCTAGGCATGAAAAAAAGTAAAGCTCTCAGATAACTGTACTAGTAACTTGTAGCCAGAGTTGAGAACCCAGAGTTGGCACAGGGTTCTGAGCACCCATGCATTGATACTGAACACAGTCTCCTAGGTAGATGACTGGTCACTGGCAAGAAATGAGTATCAGTTCGAGAAAAGCATTTTAGGAAAAATCTAGGTAGCATGATTCATACTTGAGATATGGCTTTGGTACAGTAAAAATAAAAAATCTCTAAATTCATAGGAGATATGAAACTGGGTTAGAGAGATTCAATCACTATTAACAGAAAGAAACAAAGGAAAAACCAAGTGCGTGAGCTTAACAAAGTGAGCTTAACGGGGAAGTTCCACCTCTAAACCTGGAAGAGTTGTTTAATGAACAAAAACAGTTTGGAGCAGTGGGTAAAGCAAATGTCATTCTTTTTTCCAGAATTGAAAAGAATCTACAATAAATATCTATTATGTCTTACAATGGTCAGGAATGTTTATTCCACAGTGGCTTTTCAGAGAACAGAATTAAAATCGATAGGACATTGATTTTAGTCTTTGTGAGCTATATCCCCAAATATTTGTATTTGACTTTTAAATGCCAGAGCTATGAAAACAATGGAGTGAGACAAGGGCACCTCAAGGTTACAAACAATCCCTCCTCTGATCCGTTTTCCACACTGGCAGAAAGAGCTTTCTAAAGTGACTCTGACCCAGGCATTCCTCTGCTGCACATCCCCTTGGAGCTCTCCACTGCCGCCCTTCAGGCCTCCATGCTCCCTTCTCCAGCCTCCCCCCTCCCACAGCCCTCCTTCCACCCTGTGCTCCACCAAACGTGACTCCCCAGAGAGCCCTGCTGTCACACCTCTCCCTTTATGCGGTGCCCTCTCCTGGGATGGCCTCGTCCATGGACCCCAGTTCTCCTAGGCCTGGAAAACTCACATCTTTGACAATGCAGTTCATAAGTCACTTCAACTATGAAGCTTTAGAAGATGTGGTACATATATACAATAGAATATTACTTTGTCATAATACAGAGTGAAATCTTACCATTTGTGACAAGCATGGATGAACCTAGAGGAATTATAAGTGAAATAAGTCAGAGGAAGACAAATAGCATATTTCACTCGTTTGTGGAATTTAAAAAAAATAAATGAACGAACAAAATAGAAACAAATGTATAGATACAGAAAACAGACGGGGTGACCAAGTGGAAGGGGGATGGAGGCTGGGTGAAAAGGTGAAGAGATTACGAAGTACAAATAGCAGTTAAAAAATAGTCGTGAATGTAAAGTACAACCTAAGGAATATAAGCAATAATATGGTAATAACTTTGCACGGTGCCAAGAAGGTACCAGACTTATTGGCGATAACCACTTTGTAAGTTACATAAATGCCTGTCTAACAACTGCACTGTACAGCTGAAACTAATATAATCTTAAATGTCAACTGCAATTGAAAAGTAAAAACTATGAAGCCTTTCCTGACCCATCCATAAAGAGGTGACCACTCCTTCCTTTGCACATCCCGTAACATGCACCTTACACATAATCACATTTACATGTTTACCTAACTTTCCCTTTTATGGCAGAGATAGTATTTTATCTACTTACACACCCAGTACCTGAAAGTCAGATGGATATAAAATTTTCAATTAAGGTTATTTCATTACTTGGATTTCTTGAATGAATGAATTCAACTCTCTATAAATTAACTTCCCTTTCTTCCTCTCCCTCTCTCTCAACACAGATATATACACACCATGAAGAAGGAAATGGAAGGCTAAAAAGGGGCCAAAGTGGAACACTTCTTGTGATAGTTCCTTGATCAGTTAATCTGTACTTACCATTGATGTTCTGTGCCCAGTGGCTGACAACAGAGCAAGGGGCTGTTTTACTGATGCAGAAAGCACAAGCTAGTCTGAGAACTGAAGCTACCTGAGTCATGTGCAGCTGTCCCTTTTCAGATAGCAGCCTGGACAGAAAGCTGCCCTTGCGACTGCCCAAGTGAGATCTGTCTGTCTAGACTCCACTCTCTCTCACACTGCCATTGCTGTCTCTGCCATGACTGTGAAAATCTGAGAGGCTCTGCTGAGCATTGCCAGTCCTCGGACTGCTCCCAAGTTCCTCTTGCATAGGATGGACAATATCTAGGAGGCATCAGTGTGCCTAGCCAGTACTGGGACATAGTAGTCTATATGCCAAAGGAAGAATGGTCTGGTTGCTGTCCTGGGTGCTGAATTCTAGCACAGCCATCTCAGGGACATGGGCTGTGGACCTGGAGCTGTCCGCTGTGCTGACCCTTCTCAGCCCAGTCCTTTTTACTATCTCAAGGATCTACCTCTAGTGGCGTGGGTTGTGGGATTTGTCACAAGGTTTTAGACTTCAGCACACTGACTTAGATGACGTGTTGCTGATTGTTGGCTTGAAGTAGAGAGAGTCTTTCAGACAAGGGGGAGCAAATCATGTACTGCTGGGGCACTGAATATTTCCTCAAATGAAAACGAGGAGCCCTTTCATCATCAATGCCCTCACTGTCTGACTTCTCATAAAATGCCCTCCTGATTTTTCTGATCCCCAGATAGAGTATTTCTAGTACATTAAGGAGCAAAGAGATGGCTGAAAGCTGTGCATAAAGAGCATGAAAATGGTCTTCTCTGTGGGCTTGGATACAAATCAATCCACTGCATTGAGACATGGAAGGGAGTGCATTTGAAACCCATAGAGAATATACTGGCCTAACATAAACCCTACTTCCAGTACAGGTCTGATCAAGATGTGTAAGACAAGTACGCAGTAGACATTCTTTCAGAGGGACTTTATGGATCCTCTTTGCTCTTGTAATCTCTGCAGTTCTCTATCTATCCTTTGTTGCTCCTCCAATTCCAGCCCTGGATTCTCCATGTGGGTTCTAAGGTGTGACTTTTTTCTCTGCCTCTCCTTTTCAAAGGCCCTGAGTATATAAAGGATATGGCCCATATGCACCAGAGAGGGAGAAGACACAAAGATGATATGTAAAACCCAGGATCTGGTCAAAGAGATAAGGAATACATCATCCTAAGAGATATTGTTGCAACCTGGCTGCTTGGTGTTGCAGCAAAGGCTGACTGTTCATCATCCCAGACATCTTCAGCAGCCACACCAAGTAGCAGCATTCAAAAAATGAAGAGGATGGTCAGCTAAATTTTCCCCACGATGGTTGAGTGGGAGTGAGCTTCCTCTAGAATGTCACCCAATAAGTTCCAATCCCCCATGGTAAGAGACTAATGCCTGAAATATAGAGAACACAGAAGTTATGTAATGTATAAATACTCAGGCTCATTAAAACAGCAGATTGTTTTTTCATGCCAGTAAAACTGTGAATGGTTTCCCAGCCCTAATATTTATGGACCATGCTTGATTAAATAGGATGAATCAAGGGAATATCCAATTTTGAAAAAAAAAAAAAAAAACCTCTGCACAATCTGATCCAATATCCTTCCTATCCTGTTCTCTCCCACACAAGGTTGACTGTCATTCTGACATTTGCATTGGCCCTCATGTTTGTACAATGCCATCTATTCCACCTTTTACTCATTTTGTACCAGCTGAGATGCCCCATTTACCATACAGCCTACATGATCTTAAATAACTCTTACTGTGGCATTGTACCTAACATGAGTTGTGTGATGGTTGTAGCATTTTGGTCTTTGTACACAGAAGGTATCAATAAATAGCAGTGGGCTGAATTGTCTTTTCACTTTAAAACTCAGTTCCTCTCACAGAAATAATCATCAGCAGAAAAACAAAAGTCCTCATTATATATTATCCATGGTGCCCATTCAAGACTAAAAGTACAAGTAAGGAAAACAGAAATCAGCCAAACCCTCAGAAACTGGCACAGAATAGCAGTAAAGATTAAGAAGACACAGAAATAATAAGCAATGGCATATGATTACATGTCTGCATGAAGCTTTGCTAATTTAGAGGAAAAGTGACTATAAACTGCTTCTCTACCAAGCTTGAGATCTGGAAAAAATGGAGACATCACTGACATGAGTAGGTTATTTGGTTCACACTAAAAAATTCAATGTTTTTCAAGGTTCAGTGAAGCTAAAATACTTGGTAGATTAAAATCCTCAAAGATGTGGAAGACTTCCAAATGTGAAATATATGGAGGAAAAGCGGAAAGTGGTATTGAGTTAAAACAAATAATGGAACCATTTTCTCTTTCCATAATTCATTCCTTCAATATTTACCAAAATCTTTCTAGCACCTAGTAGATGCCAGGAAATTCAACAATGAAAAAGACATGACCCAGCCCTCACAGTACTTAGTCACTAAGGACTCCCACTAACATACAAATGAACCAATAGCGTAAAAAAGCAAATATCAACTCAAAAATACAAGAAAAAACAACAACATTAAATTGTTATATTTCCCCAACTTATCTCCAAACACAAATACAGGGTTTAGCAAAAGTAGGTCTACATTTGTTTGTATAGAAAACTAGTGGCCCCGTGCATGAAACTCATGCATAGGGGTGGGGGGATTGTGTTCCTCAGCCTGACCTGCACCCTCTTCAATCTGGGACCTCTTGAAGGATGTCCTATTGCCGGTTTACAGGGATCAGGCCTAAACCAGCAGCCAGACATCCCTCTCACAATCCAGGACTGCTGGTTCCAGCCACTCATTTGCATGCATGACTGCCTGATTGCCCCTAACCACTCTACCTTTCAGCCTGCTCACCTCCAACTGCCCCCATTGCCAGCCTGCTCATCCCTAAATCACCCTGCCAGTCTGATCATACCCAACTGCCCCCCGGCTGGCCTGCTCACTCCAAACTGCATCCCCCTGCTGTCCTGATCACCTCAAACTGACCCCCACTGATGGCCTGCTCACCCCCAACTAGCCCCCCTGCTTGTATACTTACTCCCAATGGCCCCTGCTGTCCCATCCTGGCCTGATCAGCCCCTGGCAACCCAAGGCCCTAGCCCCTCCTTTTTTTCTTTTTCTTTTTTGTTTACAGCATCTTCTTGAGTGGAGGCCAGGGCCAGCTGGAAGCAATTAACTAGGATTTATTTATCTTCTATAATTGAAATTTTGTAGCCTTGAGCAGAGGCCAGGGCCAGCCAGGGCGGGCTGGAAGCTTGGCTTCCTCCATTGCTGGGACAACCCAAACATCCTGCTTGCTCCAGCTCCTGGCTGAATGCAATCTTGTTTGGGTTAATTTGCATACTTTCTCCTGATTGGCTTGTGGGCATAGCAGAGTGACAGTTAATTTGCATGTTTCTCTTTTATTAGTGTAAAGCAGTGGTCGGCCAACTGCGGCTCATGAGCCACGTGTGGCTCACAAACCACAGTTGGCCAACCCCTGGTATAGATAATTATAATAGTCCTATCCAATAAAGAGGGAATATGCTAAATGACCATCACACCCTCCTATATATGGCAGAATCCACAGCCACAAGATGGTGACACCCAGTCCCCTCAGCCTCACCGGGACGGCAGGTGCACTGCACAGCCAGGCCCACCCCCAGGAGGGCCTGGCCGCTCCCTGCCCCTGCCTCTGGAGTCCCCCAATCTCCTCAGCCCCCCAGCTGCCCAGGGCCAGACCAAAGTACAGGCAAGCCTTAGATGGTGGCTGCCTAGCTGCCCAGGGTCGCCTGAGGGTCAGGTAACCAGGGACAGCTGAGGCTTGCACTGCTGGCAGTGGCAGCAGCAGAGGTATGACGGGGGTGTCACCTTCCTCTGATCACTGGGTTGCCTCCTGCCCCTGAGGTCTCCCGGACTGTGAGAGTGGGCAGGCCAGGCTTAGGGACATCCCCTCCAGTGCATGAATTTTCATGCACCAGGCCTCTAATTAATAAATAATGATACAAGAATAAACTTTTGTGTACCCACAACTGTAAACCTACTTTTGTCCAACCCAGTATAAATTCCAGATGGAGTAAAGTATTAAATCTAAAAAGGTAAACTCTGAAAGTATTAAAACAAAATGTAAAAGAATATGTTTTACAATCTTGAAATAGAGGAGGTTTCTTAAGTATAGCAAATGCAGAAGTTACCCAACAAAACTGAATGGCAGAGTGGGCACATCCATATAAAAGGATGAAATCATACCATTTGTGCAGCAGGGATAGACCTAAAGGGTATTATGCTAAATGGAGTCAGACAGAGAAAGACAAATACTATATAATTTCACTTATTTGCAGAATCTAAAAAAACAAAACAGAAACAGTCTCAGATATAGAGAACAAACAGATTGCAGAGGGGAGGGAAGTCAGAAGACTGAGTAAAAAAGGTGAAGGGATAGAGAAGTACAGATTGGCAGTTAGTCATGGGGATGTAAAGTACAGCATATGGAATAAAGACAATAATATTGTAATAACTATGGGTACCTGAAATATTAGAAGGGGGGAGTATTTTGTAAATTATGATTGTCTAACCACTATGCTGTATACAGTGGTACCTCGAGATATGAGTTTAATTCCTTCCGTAACTCTGAGGCGTGGGAAACTATGAGACGCTTGAGTCGCGGTAAACTGGTGGGTCGTGTGCAGCTGGCCAATCCGCACGATTACTCCTATCTCAAATGTTGCTCATATTTCAAAGCAAAAATCGCTTGCTTGACGGCTCGTATCTCAAAAATCTCATATGTTAGGGCACTCGTATCTCGAGGTACCACTGCACTAATATAATGCTGAGACTAATCCTATCTAATAAAAGAGAAACATGCCAAGCTGAGACCGGTTTGGCTCAGTGGATAGAGCGTCGGCTTGCGGACTGAAAGGTCCCGGGTTCGATTCTGGTCGGGGGAATGTACCTTGCTTATGGGCACATCTCCACTGTGGGGCGTGCAGGAGGTGGCTGATCGATGTCTCTCTCTCATCGATGTTTCTGACTTTCTCTCTCTCTTCCTCTCTGTAAAAAATCAATAAAATATATTTTTTTTAAAAAAGAGAGAGAAACATGCCAAATTGACCATACCTCTTCTACGTCCACCAGCCACGCCCACCAGCCAATCAGGAGCGAGTATGCAAATTAATTCACCCAAGATGGTGGTTAATTTGCATATCCAGGCACAGAGCGAAGACTGAAGACAGCGTAGAAGAAAGCCAAGTGCTGCAGATGGGAGCGAAGTTGCAGAGAAGCAAGCAAGCGGGGCAGAGGAGAAGGGAGGGAAGCAGGTGGGGCAGGGGAGAAATGAGGAAAGCAGGTGGGGCAGTGGAGACCGCCGCAGGAAGCTCTATTGCAGGAATCTTCCTGCAACGGACCTCTAGTCTATATATATAAAAGCCCAGTGACCAGACTGATGGAACAACCAGAATGACCAGTGGTTATGATGCACACTGCGACAGCCAACTAACTTGATGCATCCTCTAATCTGCCTCCAACACTCAGATCTGGGATGGAGCCAGCCGGCCAATAGTCCACAGCCCCTCCCTCCTGCCGGCCTGGCCCAATAGGTGCCCATTGAAGCAGGTGGGCCAGACCCCACCATGCACAAATTCATGCATCGGGTCTCTAGTATAAAATAATATTGAATGTCACCTGTAATTATAAAATAAAAATTTTTTTAAATTTTAAGTAGAGATGTCTAGAAAGCATTTGAGTCTAGAGAACAATAAAAAGGTACAAACTAGAGATAAACATTTAAGCATTTGTGAATAATCATTGACTAAGTAGATGAGATTACTTGGGGAAAAGAAAGAAAAATAGCACAGAGAAACCAAGATGGCGGCATAGATGCACACCTAAACTAGTGCCTTGCACAACAGTTTCAAAACTACAGCTAAGAGAGAATGGACATCATCCAGAACAACAGGAAAGCTGGCTAAGTGGAAATTCTCAACTAGAAGGAAAGAGGGGTTCATGGAGACTCACAGGAGCTGCAAAAAGCTGAGGTACAGAGGTACACATGTGGAGAGGAGTTCCAGACTGGCTTCTTCTAGCAGGAGGGAGACGGAAACTCTTGACTGCACTAAACCTCAGTTCTGACTGCACTGAACCCCAATTCTGGGCAAGATTCATACAGGAGAGTCTGTATTGTCATGAAAAGGAGGAGTGCAGGGAAACTTAGGGGAGCCATGAAAAGCAAAAGTCTGGAGGTGCGTGTGCAATTGCACACAGAGAGGACTGACTGCTGATTGTGTTACTGGCTTTCTCTAGCAGGAGGAAGATAGAATATCCCAACTGCTCTGAACTCCACTTCCAATTGCACTGAACCCCAGTTTTAGGTGAGACACTGAGGTGCCAGACTCATACCAGTCCCCAGAGCTCATGGAAACTCAGGGAAGCCAGAAAGGCAGATGCTTGAAGGCGTGTGAGCACAAGTGCGCACAGAGAGGGCTGCAGTGATTACCAAGAGACACTGAGACCCAGGGGCCACGTAGGGCAGGACTGATGGGAAGCGAAGGCTGTCTGCTCAACCCTTAGACTCCACCCCATCCAAGCTGAACACAGAGGCTTTTGCAATTTTGCAAGTCTTGTATCATAAGGCTGACTCCAGCACAGAAGTTTTCCAGCATAGACACAGCTGATCCTCACAACCAATTGGCCTGGAGGTCAATTTCCCCAGTAATACCAACAACAATCAAGACTTAACTACAACAAGGCTGTACACACAGTCCACAAAGGGGTGCACCAAGAGAGTCCACCTCAGGTAACTGGGGAGGTGGAGCTACAGGGCCATATAGAACATCTAGCACACAAAGCTATTTACCAACTCAGGGACGAAACGAAAATGTGGAGACAAAGAAACATCACAAACAAAAGAAATGGAGGAGAACAAAGGACTAGATAAGAATTCAAAACCATGGTTATAAGGTTGTTCAAGAATTTCCTAGTCCTGACTGGTTTGGCTCAGTGGATAGAGCATCGGCCTGTGGGCTGAAAGGTCTCAGGTTCGATTCTGGTCAAGGACATGTACCTTGGTTGCAGGCACATCCCCAGTAGGGGGTGTGCAAGAGGCAGCTGATCGATATTTCTCTCTCATCGATGTTTCTAGCTTTCTATTCCTCTCCCTTCCTCTCTGTAAAAAATCAATAAACTATATATTAAAAAAAAAAGAATTTCCTAGAAAAGATGGATAAATTTAGTGAGACCCAAGAGGAGATGAAAAAGGACCAACTAGAAATTAAAATACACTGACTGAAATAAAAATATTATACAGAGACCTAACAGCGGACTAGGGGAAGGCAAGAATCAAGGCAAAAATTTGAAATACAAAGAAGAAAAAAATACTCAATTAAAAAAGCAAAAAGAACCCAAAAATTTGAAGTTAGTGTCAGGAGCCTCTTGGACAACTTCAAGCGTATCAACATCAGAATTATGGTGGTGCCAGAAGAAGAGAGCAAGATACTGAAAATCTATTTGAAGAAATAATGACTGAAAACTTCCCCCACCTGGTGAAAGAAATAGACTTACAAGTCTAGGAAGCACACAGAACCCCAAACAAAAGGAATCCAAAGAGGACCACACCCAGACACATCATAATTAAAAAGCCAAGAACAAAAGACAAAGAGAGAATATTAAAAGCAGCAAGAGAGGGAGATCACTCTCAACCAATTTGGCGGCATAGGTAATCACCTAAACTGCTACCTCACACAACAATTTCAAAACTACAACTAAAAGACAGAACGAACATCATCCAAAACCACAGGAAAGCTGGCTGAATGGAAATTTTACAACTAGAAGGAAAGAGAAGGGCTCACAGAGACTCAGAGAAGCTAAAAAAAACTGAGTTATGGAGATGCATGCATGGAGAGAGTGGGCGGTAGTGTGCCTGGCTGGCTTCCTCTGGCTGGAGGGAGACAGAAACTCCCAACTGCACGAAACCCCTTATGCTACGGCATTGAATCCCAGCTCCGGGCAAGATTTATACGGAGGGAATCTGGACTGTGAAAAGAGAAGAGTGCATGGAAATTTAGGGCAGCCACGAAAGGGCAGAAGTTTGGGGCGGGCAAACCAATGCGCACAGAAAGGATGGATTACTGATTGTGCCGCTGGCTCTCTCTGGTGGGAAGGAGACAGAGCCTCCCAACTGTGCCACTTCTCACTGCATTGAACCCCAGTTTCAGGCGAAACCCTGGGGACCCAGACTCATACGGGTCCCGGAGCGCAAGGGAACTGGAAAGGTAGAGGTCTGGAGGCACCCGCATGTGTGTGCACAGGAAGGGATGTAGGGATTACCAATTACTGAGAGAAACTTGAGACCCAGGGCCGGGTAGGGTGGGGCCAACTGGAACCCAAGGCTGTCTCTGCTCAGCCCTGAGACTCCACCCCACCCAATTTGAACAATTTTGCAGTTTTGCAAGTCTTGCATCATAAGGTTGATTCTAGCACAGAAGTTCTCCTGGCATAGTGAAAATGCAGAAACAAAGGAACAGACCACAAATGAAAGAAATGCAGGAAAACAAACAACTGGATAGAGTTCAAAACCTGCTTATAAGGTTTTTCAAGAATTTCCTAGAGAAGGTAACCAAGATGGCGGCATAGGTAAACACCTACACTGCTGCCTCGCACAACAATTTCTAAACTAAACTAAAAGAATGGGCATCATCCAGAACGACAGGAAAGCTAGTTGAGTGGAAATTCTACAACTAGAAGGAAAGAGAGGGGCTCACAGAGACCCAGAGGAGCTGCAGAAAGCTGAGGTACGGAGACGCATGTGTGGAGAGAGCAGGTGCCAGAGTACCTGGCTGGCTTCCTCTAGCGGGAGGGAAACGGAGACTCGCAACAGCATTGAACCCCTTGTCCTATGACACTAAACCCCAGGTCATACGGGGGAAGTTTGGACTGTGGAAAGGGAGAAGTGCACAGAAATTTGGGGGAGTTGCAAGAGGGCAGAAGTTGGGTTGGCCCTGCCATGGAGGGCAGGGCCAACTAGAAGGCAAGGCTGTCCCTTAACTGGGAAGTTAATATAGGTTACTGGTGGTCTGTAAGAGGAAGGGGTAAGTTTGGAAGAGGAAGAGAGAGGCAAAAAGAAAAAGATTCTTCTCAGGAAGCATGACTGATTTTTACCCAATGTGTACATTTATGTAAATTTATACCTGCATATGCATACATGTTTAAACAATATTTAAAATAAAAAATAGATTCTTTCAGAATTTGAAAGGGGTATTATTGAGTTTTATATTTTACTTTATGTACTTGTAAATTGTTTTAAATTCAAAAATTACAGTTCCCCAAATAAAAACTTTAAAATCTTGGACTTATACCTCATTAACTGAAGGAACAATTTGCTAAGTTCTATCCTTTTTTAATCACACACACACACACACACACACACACACACACAGAAGACTGACTGTTGATTGTGCCTCTGGCTTTCACAAGAGGGCGGGAGACAAAGCATCCCAACTGGGTCACTTCTAACTCCACTAAACCCCAGGTTTGGGTGAAGTCCTGGGGACCCACATTCATATGGTCCCAGAGCGCAGGGGAGCCGGAAAGGCAGCAGTCTAGAGGCACAGGTAGCGCACGCGCACGTGCACACACACAAGGACCGTTCCAGTGATTACCCAGTCACGTGAGACTCAGGGGCCATGGAGGGCAGGGCCAACTAGAAGGCAAGGCTGTCCCTTAAGCCCTGAGACTCCACCCATCCCAAGCTCAACAGAGAGGCTTTTGCAGTTTTGCAAGTCTGGTATCATAAGGCTGAATCCAACAAAGAAGTTCTCCTGGCACAGTGAAAATGCCGAGACAAGGGAAGAGATCACAAACAAAAGAAATGGAGGAAAACAAACGACTGGATATAGAGTTCAAAACCACACTTATAAGGTTTTTCAAGAATATCCCAGAAAAGATGGATAAAGTTAGCAAGACCCAAGAGGAGATGAAAAAGGTCCAACTAGAGATGGAAAAGGACCAACTAGAAATTAAACATACACTGACTGAAATAAAAAATATTATACAGAGACCTAACAGCAGACTAGAGGAAGGCAAGAATCAAGTCAAAAATTTGATATACAAAGAAGCAAAAAACACTCAACTGGAAAAGAAAAAAGAAAAAATAATAAAAAAATGTGAAGATAGTGTAAGGAGCCTCTGGAACAACTTCAAGCATACCAATATCAGAATTGTGGGGATGCCAGAAGAAGAGAAAGAGCAAGATACTGAAAACCTATTTGAAGAAATAATGACTGAAAACTTCCCACATCTGGTGAAAGAAATAGACTTACAAGTCCAGTAAGTGCACAGAACCCCAAACAAAAGGAATCCAAAGAGGACCACACCAAGACACATTATAATTAAAATGCCAAGAGCAAAAGACAAAGAGAGAATATTAAAAGCAGCAAGAGAAAAACAGTTCATTACCTACAAGGGAGCACCCATTGGATTGCCAGCTGATTTCTCAACAGAAACTATGCAGGCCAGAAAGGAGCGGCAAGAAACATTCAAAGTGATGAATAGCAAGAACCTACAACCAAGATTAGATTACTCTACCTAGAAAAGCTATCATTCAGAATTGAAGGTCACATAAAGAGCTTCACAGATAAGAAAAAAACTAAAGAAGTTCATCAACACCAAGCAGTATTTTATGAAATGCTGAAAGGTACTCTTTAAGAAGAGGAAGAAGAAAAAGGTAAAGATAAAAATTAGGAACAACAAATACATATCTATCAACAAGTGAATCTAAAAAATCAAGCGAATAAAAAATCTGATGAACAGAATAAACTGGTGAATATAATAGAATCAGGGGCATAGAAAGGGAGCGGGCTGACAATTCTCAGGGGGAAAGGGGTAAGGTGGGTGGAGGGAGAGACTGGACAAAAATCATACACCTATGGATGAGGACAATGGGCAGGGAGGTAAGGGCAGAGGGTGGGATGGGAGCTGGGTGGAGGGGAGCTATGGGGGAAAAAAAGAGGAACAATTGTAGTAATCTGAACAATAAAAATTTATTAAATTAAAAAAAATAGCACAGAGAAAAAAGGGGAAAACATAAGGGGGAACCAAAGCAAAACTGAGTACCAGGAGAGAATAGTTGACAATACCAAGTACACACACACCACTATTTAAATAAATTAATGGTTGGATAGACCTTACTCAGGGATTCAGAACTCAATTACTATCCATAAAGATGCCCAGTTTCTCCAAATCAATTGATCCACAGATGCAATGTGAGACTGTTTATCACTGAGTAAAATAAAATCACACACACACACACACACACATATATACATATACATATATATATATATATATATATATATATATATATGCATTTGTATATGAGATGTATAAATATGTGATTATGAGCATCGAGGAAAAGAACAGAAGGAGACACACTGGGAAGTTAATATAGGTTACTGGTGATCTGTAAGAGGAAGGGGTAAGTTTGGAAGAGGAAGAGAGAGGCAAAAAGAAAAAGATTCTTCTCAGGAAGCATGACTGATTTTTACCCAATGTATACATTTATGTAAATTTATACCTGTATATGCATACATGTTTAAACAATATTTAAAATAAAAAATAGATTCTTTCAGAATTTGAAAGGGGTATTATTGAGTTTTATATTTTACTTTATGTACTTGTAAATTGTTTTAAATTCAAAAATTACAGTTCCCCAAATAAAAACTTTAAAATCTTGGACTTATACCTCATTAACTGAAGGAACAATTTGCTAAGTTCTATCCTTTCTTAATCATCCATTTAAATATTTCTGGTCATTATTCTTTATTAAAAAATAATACATTTAACACAAAAATATAGAGCTTCTATCTTATATAATAAAATCCTAATATGCTAAGTTTCCAACCCTTTCGTTCAACAGACAGCTCAGTCACTATGACATGCACTGACCACCAGGAGGCAGACATTCCAACCAGTAGATTAGCCTGCTGTTGGGGTCTGGCCATTTGGGACTGGATGAGATGGACCAGACACACTCCGGAGCCTTCCCATGGTCCCTTCCTAGCCTCAATCAGGGCTGGGCGAGATGGGCTGGACCCACCCTGGACAAATCTGTGCACCAGGCCTTTAGTTTTATATAAAAGCCCTCACCCTGGCCAATGTTGCTCAGTGGTTGGATCATCAGCCTGTGCACCAGTGTCTCAGGCTCAATTTCCAGTCAAAGGCACATACCTGGGTTGTAGGTTCGATCTGGCCCTCGTTGGCACAGGTGCAGGATGCAACCAATCAATGTTTCTGTCCCTCCCCTCTCCCTTTCAATCTCTCTAAAAATCAATGGGAAAAATATCCTCGGGTGAGGATTAACAACAACAACAAAAACAAACAAACAAACAAAACTAAGATGGAAAAACTAATTCATTTTATTACTTATTCTCTATGTGACCATCCTAAACTATTTAATGCTTCTTTTTGCCACTATATCCTTATAAACTGAAAATTATTACTTTTAAAATAGCAAGTAAAAGAAAACTCCGCCAACATGAAAACCAGAAATACAATCATATATTCTGGCATGCAAAAGTCAGATCCTTTAGCTAAATATTCCTGTTTCCTAAAAATAACTACTTTTTACCATTACATAATTACAGATCCTAGAAATATTTTTTCTTTCACTATCAAATGTTAATTTACGCGAGACCGGTTTGGCTCAGTGGATAGAGCGTCGGCTTGCGGACTGAAGGGTCCCAGGTTCGATTCTGGTCAAGGGGCATGTACCTTGCTTGCGGGCACATCTCCACTGTGGGGCGTGCAGGAGGCGACTCATCGACGTTTCTGACTTTCTCTCTCTCCCCCTTCCTCTCTGTAAAAAAATCAATAAAATACTATATTTAAAAAAAAATTATCAAATGTTAATTTAGCTCTCCTTCATAAAAAGCTTGGGTTTCTTTCCTAAATTGTATTTCAGGTGCTATCTTTCTATCCCTACAGGAATTTCCTATATTTCTCATAAACAAGAAAATCTACATATTGACCACTTATCTTATAATGAGGACAAAATAATGCCTGGGATCAAAGAACCTTCAAGTTGAACCATGTCTGGCTTATTAGGGAACTGCAGCTGTTGCCAATATAAAAGCTCTGATCAGCTGGCTGTGGGGCCCAATCCAGAATGAGCACAGTAATTTTGATCAATGGGCTCTAACCTAGTCCTCTCCCAAGGTCAAAATGTTGTTTCCTGCTTTGCAATTCTCTTGTAGTATTTTTTTCCTAAGCGACACTATGCTAGAGTCATTCCTGGTGTAACATATTTGGAAATGAAAAGTGAAAAAAATGAGAATTTTCCTTTTGCATTTGTGAATAATTAGAGTGATTTGAGTGAGTGCATCTCTTTCAGATGATTAATTACTCCGGGAATTGATGTTAAAAATTGATGGATGGTGTCTGATTTCATCAATAACTGCTTAGGGTGAGTCTACTAGCTTTATCAAATGTGAACATGTAATAATGGAGTGACAGTCAAACCCTAAGTGTTCTTGCAAATCATGCTATACTGAATGAATATCTCAAAAAGAAATGAACCAATTTTAGACCACTGATATGTGTCTGTATGTAGGCTGTTTTAGCCATCTTCTATTAGGCTGCAACAGACAGCTTAGGAAAATTCATTTCTTTTTCAGTAGAGAATCTACTGAAAGTGACAGGAGCACAGAGTTGGAGACTCTTCCATAACCTCTCAGTAATAATCTGAAATGTCCTGATAAGTAATCCTGGCACTGCACTGCTGCTGGGAAAGAGAAGGGGCTGTCGGACTATCTCATCCCAGTCTCCAAAGAAATTAGCACACTGAAGGATTAGAAATACTGCCAGGGACTTGTCTCCTGGACATCAAGACATAGAAAGCTATAGTAATTAAGAGTGATAACATGGATGCATGATTACACAAAGAGGCCAAACAAACAATACAGATTCCAGAAAGAAACATACACATTTATGGCCACCCACTTTGTTGGCAAGGTGGCATTAAAGAACAGTGGGGTAGGAATAGTGTTTACAACAAATGAGACTTTTTCAAATTGGATCTTTTTAAAAATTAAGAGAATTTTTTGATTCCAGAGAAAGCAGGAAACACCAATGTGAGAAACATCTATCAGTTGCAGCCCACAAACAACCCGACTAGGGATTGAACCCTACAACCTGGTTATGTGCCCTGACCAAGAAATCAAACCTGCCACCTTTTGGTGTATGGAATGTTGCTCCAACGTTAACTGAGCCACACCAGCCAGAGAGAAACTCTTCATTTCAGTATGTGTCTAGATGCGAGTACTTCCTTCTATAGCTCATTTGGTTCTCTGACCCTTCAATCTTTTTTCCTCTTCTGATCTTCTTGTTACTCTAATACTGGCACATCTTCTATTCTTCACCTCACTGAAATCTGCATTCATATTTACTATTTGGTTTTGTGTACTCTTCTTTTACTTCTAAAAGTTTCTCTATCTGATTTTCAAACTAATTCATTCTTCAGCTGTATCCATTCTACTTTTACTCCATTTTATTGTTCTTTAAATATTATGTTTTCATATATTTATACTTGGTTATTCCTTATTTTTGTATCACATTAACAAAATCTTTCTTTTGATGTTTATTGGCTTTATTTTTAATTTCTATGGTCTTGTTTGCTGTTTTTTCTTTGAAACAGTGGCATCTCTTAATTATCACTTTACTTCAGCTTGTGAACTCATTTAACCTGGTGGTATGGGCTCTTCAGAGTGACAGTAGGCAACTCATTTAACCTGGTGGTATGGGCTCTTCAGAGTGACAGTAGGCACTAGGGAAGAACTAAGGGCCAGCCCTCTAGGCTATGTTGGAAGTTCAAAGAGAGGGAAGAAGATAGACAATAGGGCAGGCACTACAAAACCCAGGTAATTATTTCAGTTTGTTATCTACCAAGCAGGGCTTCCCCTTCAGAAGCAATAGGAGAAATGGCAATTTCCTAAGGCAATTCCAGACTCTCCAGCCTAGATAATGACCCACAGTCCTATGAATCTGAAGGGGGAAGAGAACAAATAACATACAATCTAGTCAATCTTTACCTGCTTTCCCCAAATCTTGACACCCACTCCACCCCACAAGAAATTCTGTACTGCCCTGATTTTAGCTGAGGATACATGCCCAGAGGTCTGCTTCACTCTGCTAGTACCTGCTGTGAGAAAGCAGGCAAAGGCAGCTGGTTTTCTCCAATGAATCCATGCACAGACATTCAGCCATCTGCACCATCACCAAGAACAATTTCACAATAGCCTCCCATGTCCACTGTGAGTTTTACCTTTTTTTCCTTTTAATTATTATCTAAACACATTTTAAAAAACAACATTCTAATCAAAATATAACAGAACTTTACATGGTTTTATTTATACATTACTGGTATTGAAAGCAAACTTTATACAAAAATTTTATACATATAAAAAAAATTCCTTGGCTAGGCAAAGCCATTTATGTGTGTATACACACAAACACAGATACACACAAAGTATTTTACATAATTTTAAGTATACATATTTACAGATACACTATTTAAATTATTTTACAATTTACCAAAATGAGGCCATTAGAAAAGCAAATAAAAATATATGAAAACAAACTAATTAATGGTTAATTTAAAAATGCTATAAAACTATTTTTAAAAATCTAGAAAAGAAACTCATTTCTTTGAAATATCAAAACTAAGGTTTCAATATCATATTGTTGTTGCTTTTATCTTAATAACAAATTCTAACCTGTTTAAAAATAAGTTTCTTGACTAATAAGAGAGAAGCAAATCATACTGATGACTAGAACAAGCTGACTCAATAGTAAAGAGTCAGCAATTAATAACAAAATGTAGGTAATTCAGTAACCCTGTCATAAAACTGCCCTCTGCATCCCCATTTAAAACATGAGGAATTCCAAGCTTCTGTGTAGAATGCAGTATCAATTGAAGACTCCAAGGAATTCAACAACTTATCTGTAAAAAAAAATGCTAAAGTTATGATTCTATTTTTAAGATATGACCATTTCATTAGTGTTGTTCTTTTAACTGAGTTCTACTTAGATACTATGTACTGATGTTTAAAACTAGCTTTGTGCAGAATCAGTTTGGAAACCTTATTATACTCTGATTTTGAAAAGAATTTAATGAGCCTATAGTACTTGGAGGGAAAAATCAGTTAAAAGACAAGCTAGGAATAAAGCAACACATTGTGCTATTATGCAAGCAAATAAAATCTCAAGTATCAAATCCAATAAAAAATTTATAATGGAATTTGGAAATTTCAAATTAATAACCATCACTTCTAGATACAAGTTAATTTGTACATGAATGTACATTATTTTCTCAAGAATATAAGTCATATTTTAAGAAAATATTCAAGTAAAACAAAACAACTCAATTTAATTTCTAAAAGGCAGTGAAAATTTTAAAGTACAGTAAATTTGAAAAATAACCAGATCATTATCACCTTAAACTATTTTAAAGGTCTTTAGAACAAGCTCTTTCTTCAAATTTCCCATTATTAAGTCTCACATTCTGAATTATATAAATAGAATTTTAACTTCACAATAAACTACTAAACATCTGAAGATCTTAATAGCAAACTAGGTGCTTTGGGAGAATACTGAAATTATCAGTTTCTAAAGCAGTAATTTACATCAGGTCTAGAAACAGATTTATAACTTAAATATGTTGTCCTGGCCCCCTTCACATTGAGGTCTATGGCCAAATATGATTTCTATTCTGATTTAATTTAATTTGAACTTAATTTAAAATTGGATATTTTGCATTTAAATAATCATGACTACAAATCAACTGAAAAATAATATCTTAAATATCTTTACAATTTTTTTAAATATATTTTATTGATTTTTTACAGAGAGGAATAGAGAGAGAAAGTCAGAAACATTGATTAGAGAGAGACATCGATCAGCCGCCTCTTGCACGCCCCACAGTGGAGATGTGCCCACAAGCAAGGTACATGTCCCCAACCGTAATCGAACCTGGGACCTTTCAGTCCGCAAGCCGACGCTCTATCCACTGAGCCAAACCGGTCTTGGCTCTTTACAATTTTTCTTATGTAAAGTCCAAATATTTAAGCAACTAGTTCAGGTCTTACAGGAAAATCCTGCTAAAACACATTGTTGACTTAATAAACCTGAACAAAAATGGCTTTTAAGAAAACTGACGGGGGTCGGGGGAGGGAGGAAACTGAGGAGGGGGTGCTGAGGAAACATGTCTATGAACATTATTAATAATTTAACATGGTAAATCATGTAATCTATTCAGATGATAATGGATTCCAAGTATGTTTTATATTTTAAAATATTAAAAAATTTTTATTAATCATCAAATGAATTCCCTCCGACCTTAGACTCATCAGCAGTTGGAAGGCTAGGGAGGAATGCCATGCTGATTTGAATTGCAACTCTGAGCACATCCTGTGGGTTTGGTGACCTTAGAAGCCTGCACAGGCAAACATCTTCCAACTTGTGACTGAAGCAGGACTCCAACTGGATGTCTCTCACCTACTACTCACACGTTTGATGACTAAAGGCCATTAACTGCAAAGTTCCAGTATCAAACATTTATTTTACTAATCTTCTGTAGTATAACCATTAACTACCTGCATTTTGACTTTTCAAAGAGCTTCAATAGTTGCTGGAATCTTTCTGAGACCTGAAAAGTAAAAAATGAAGTATTAATTTTAAGTATTACAATGAGATCTTCTTTCTTTAAAAAACATTTTTTAAAATATATCAAAAGGGCTGCTTTAGTGACATGCTAGTCCTCCAGAAAAGAACCCAATACCCCCTTGTCAGTAACACACATGCTCAAATTGACCTGCCAACTCATGTGCATACATATGTCTTTATAAACCAAAGCCATGGGGCTCAGGCGTCTGCTGCTGTTAGCCAACCTGTGTCCAAAAGGGCAGGCAGGACACAGAGAAACTCTTAAATGGTAGTGAGGGTTTAACATCCCCAACAGCCAACTTTTTAAGCACCGTCACCCTCACCATCACCAAACATCCTCCAACTTGTGATCAGCCGCCTCTTGCATGCCCCACAGTGGAGATGTGCCCGCAAGCAAGGTACATGCCCCCAACCGGAATCGAACCTGGGACCTTTCAGTCCGCAAGCCGACGCTCTATCCACTGAGCCAAACCGCCCCCCTGCCCCTCAAAATGAGAGCCTTATTTCTAACCAAACTTCTTGCCTCCAATTTGGCTCCCAGTGACCACAACGGTTTTTCCCCTTTAAAAAAAGCACACATATCTGCACACCAATATATATAACTTTGTTTTTGCATTTAAATATAAAACTACTACTCTGATTTGTGTTATAAACAGAGGATCAAGCAACGAGAACTTTTTCTTCAGAGGTAAGGCTACCCATCCCGTCCCTTTATGCTGTGCTTGCCTTCCAGTGAGGGCACTCAGCCCCAGGCCAGGGAAGCAGGTCACTGCAAAGAGACCACAGTTGGCAGGTAAGAGGGCTTCCTTCCTGCTGCCCACCACCTTTCCTGATTCTCACTTTCATTAGAAAGCTGTTTATAACCTTTTATGAAACTTTCCAACCAAAAGGACCATCTAACCTAATCACAGAGCAAGCCCAGCACACCTACCCCCTTCAGCTATCTCAAAGAAGAAAAAGGTCCATTCCCTCCCTTCACAAATCCTATGCTCACTGTCTAGATAGCTACGCCTGTTGGACAAACACCTGATTAAGTGAAGCAGTGGTTATATGCCCCTCCTCCCCACTAAAACACTAGAAAGCTTCAGTGATAGGGGAAAAAAGGTGTGTGTGCGAAGAGACTAAGAACTTGACCCCTCTAACCTGGCCAAAGAAAGCAAGAGATATTAACTGGACACGAGGAATAAAAAAAGACCTTGATATTCTGCCCTTTGAGTTACTTTTGTTATGACAACTGAGGGGTGAGAATGGGATCTGGATGAAGAAGTAATTAGAAGAAGCTGGATTGCTGCAAGTCTAATCCACTTAGTTTTTGTACTGGAAGAGCTCATCACCAGTTTCGTTGAGAAGACACGTGCGGATGAGGGCTTTTGTCACTGCGAAGGGGTCACAGTTGGCGCCTGTCTTCAAAGTACCCCTTTTTCTCCTGGCCCACAGACTAGGGAATGCGGATGCTGGTACTACAGTTGGTCACACCAGTGGAGAAGTGTTTCGTTGAATCCAGTGAGGCGCCAGGCATTGTCCTGGCCCCCCTTGGGATCATAAGCTCAGATATGGTACTGGTGCTGCCTGCTCAACCTCTTGATGGACTCCTCAATGTACTTTAGACCATTCTTCTCTCGCATGGCTTTGGTGCTGAAGTTGGTGTGGCATCCTGCACCATTCCAGTTTCCAGGAATGGGCTTGGGATCAAAAGTTGCTATCACTCCAGAGTCTTCAAATACTGGGTGCAAGAAACGGGCCATCCAGAGATGATCTCCTATGTCAATTCCTTCACAGGGTCCTATTTGGAATTCCCACTTGGTGGGCATGACCTCAGCATTTGTCCCTGCGATCTTGATGCCAGCGTACGAGCAGGCCCACTAGTAAGCATCCACAATATCCCTGCCATAGGCTCTGTTTGCTCCCATGCCGCAGTAGTATGGACGTTGGGGTCCTGGGAAGCCACTGGAAGGCCAACCAAAAGGGTGCCCATCTGTGCCCATGAGAGTTTATTCCTGCTCCATTACAAACCAGGGATGCTGACTGCTCACCATGTCTATTTTCGGCTTGTAGGTATATCTTAAATTGGTCTCTGTAGGTTTGTGGTTGTACTTTAAGACTTCACAGAACACCAGCTTGTTGGGGTCCTTGTGAAAAGGGTTCCAAAACATGGCAGCAGGAACAAGATACGTGTCACTGTTGAAGCTTTCAGACTGCATAGTACTAGAGGCATCAAAATTCCACTCAGGCAAGTCTTCTATACTCTTGGGCTCAGTGTCCAGGGTCCAGGTCTTGCATCGCAGTCCTTCTCCAGTACATCAATCCAGATACACAGAGCTTGGACTTTATCACCCGGAGGGAGGGACATGTACATCTGCTTGATGCCTTTGTTCCAGTGAGAACTTGCCGAGGTGGACATGGTGGAAGCTGCTCTGGGGGGCGAGCAGATGGCAAGGGGGCAGGGTGGGCAGTCTGGGAGAGCGAGGTGCAGAGAGGAGAAGAGAGGAAGTTGGGAGTGCTGCTCAGACACTCGGCTCTTCTCCCATCCTCAGCTCTATGAGATCTTTTTTTATGACTACTTGCACAAAACATCTTAAGAAAGTTACTGTGAATAATAAAGAGATGAAGTAATGTCTGGAAAAATAAAATATATTCATACTAAAGGTGACTGCTAGTTTAACTTTCAATATTAATCTTTATTTTTTCAATTCAATTTATTGGGTGGTATTAATAAAATTATATAGCCCGAATTGGTTTGGCTCAGTAAATAGAGTGTCGGCCTGTGAACTGAAGGGTCCCAGGTTCGATTCCAGTCAAGGGCATGTACCTTGGTTGTGGGCACATTCCCAGTAAGATGTGTGCAGGAAGGCAGCCGATCGATGTTCCTTCCTCTCTCATTGATGTTTCTAACTCTCAATCTCTCTCCCTTCCTCTATGTAAAAAATCAATTAAAAGTATTTTTAAAAAATAAGTTAAATAAAATAAAAAATAAAATTATATAGGCTTCAGGTGCACAATTCTATTATACATCATCTGTGTATCATACTATGTGTTCACCACCCCAATTCAAGAATTAATATTAAACTTTCTTAAACAGTAAACATTACAAAATTGTTTAAGATCAAGTAAATGTAAGACAAGAGAAAAATAAATTAGGATTGTTCTTCCACAATCACCAAGTTTTTAACAGTCCAACATAAAAAGCTATACTTTTAAAGAAGTTGGCAGCAGAAACCAGTTTGGCTCAGTGGATGGAGCGTCGGCCTAAGGACTGAATGATCCCAGGTTCAATTCCAGTCAAGAGCATGTACTTTGGTTGCAGGCACATCCCCAGTAGGGGGCGTGCAGGAGGCTGCTGATCGATGTCTCTCATCAATGTTTCTAACTCTCTATTCCTCTCCCTTTCTCTCTGTAAAAAATCAATGAAATATATATATATATATAAAAAAAGAAGTTGGCAAATAAGTATCTACATATTTTAAACATGTTAAAATGAAGTCTCAGTATTTCACATCTGTGAAACTATAGAGATGTAAACATTGGGAAGTTACCTGAGATGAATTTTTATTCAACTTGGCAGCTACATAAGAAAATGTTTCTATTGATGGCCCGCTTTTCTGACACTCCAATAAAATTTCCCGGTCATCATTTCTACAGGGAGAAAATGTTATTTAGCTTTTGTAGATTAAAGCACCAAGGTAGAAAAATTCCACTGTCTAATATCCATCAATAGAGGTGACATTTTTATTAAAGCCCATAGAAAAAAAAGTGTGTATATCAAAACATTGGTAATCATCTCTAAAAAATACGATGATTTTAATGTGTAAGCACGTATTTCCAAAAATTTCTAAAAGTAACATACTTATTATTCTAATGACAAAAGTATAGATTTTTTTAAAATTCTACCTTTAATGTATACAGTACCTTAAAAATTAGGGTCAAGCATGATGACACACTTAATAAGCAAAGAACGAAAGTAAAATAGAATCCAAATCTTCCAGTTCCCAGGCCTCTGCTTTTTGTACATGGTCAGAACCAATGTGTACTCTTACAATCTCTAAGATTTTACTGTGTCATCTCCAAGTTACCAGAAATTAATGCATAGATGACTATGATATTAAATAAAAAATGACCAATTTCAACAAAATTCAGGTTCCCTCATTATGTACTCTAGTTAAGTCTGCAGATCATGAACCTCAAGTTCAGGGGTGGGGAACCTTTTTTCTGTCAAGAGCTATTTGGATATTTATAACATCATGGGCCATACAAATTATCCTCTTAAAAATTAGCCTGCTATATTTGGTCAAACACTTAATTAACTTGCTCCTAATGCCCTGGCAGGGCCAGACCAAATGATTTCACAGGCCTTATACAGTCCATGGCTGAATATTCTCCACGCCTGCTCTAGTGCAATGGTTTACAACTGTGGCTAACCTTATGTCTGAAATGGGGTCCTGAAACCAGCATTTCTCAAACAGTTCACGTAAAAGTCAAAAGTACAACCTGTTTATAAACTCTTAATTTAGGGAAACGCTCAAATTATAAAATGCTCACACTTTTTGCCCTATTTCACCACCCCACTTACCATTCTTCCTTTCTAAAATGTGACACCAGTTCTTTACAAAGAATCATTTTTTAAAATTAACAGGTTAAAACACAATGAAAAGTTCTATCCATAGTGGTAATGCACATCCCTGGTTAAGAGCTACTGCTATAGGTTATACCCTAGAATGTATTCTCTATTAACATTGACTACTTTTGAAGTCACCACTTTCCTTATTTTAGGATAGGATATAACTATGACAAGACAATAGATTTCTGGCCTCTCAAAGTTTCCTGCTGATTTAAATGTCTCATAAGTGCTCACTTTGGCAGCACATATACTAAAATTGGAACAATACAGAGATTAGCATGGCCCCCGAGCAAGGATGACATGCAAATTCATGAAAATTTAAAAGAATTTAAAAGAATAAAAATAAAATGTCTCATAAGATCCTTACCTTGTCCATGAAACTACAATTTCTCCTTTCTTTTTAATAATATTCTTTGCAGAAAGGTTTACAGAAGTGCCAGATGCTGCTGAGGGGTCCTTAATCCTGGGGCTTGCCTTTAATGATGAGGGATCTTTCATCACTACAGAGGCCTTTTTCTTACTGGCTTTCCTTTGGTGAGCTTCTCCATTCTCACCAGAATTTTGAGTAATATTCTTGGTCTTTTCCTTACTGATTAACTCTGTTTCTTTTCTCTGTTTTTTCTGACAAGAATGATTTAGATTAGAAAGATTTTTCCTCTTTTTATGAGCATTATCCAAAGCCACAGGCAAGTCTAAACTATCAGAATTTGATACCGGTTCCGATTTTAAATCTTCCTTTTTTATTTCACATGAACTGGGAGAGTCTGAGGTCAAATCAATACAGCTTTCCACAACCATGCATTCCAAAGACTCTTTTGCCACTTGCACCTTTTCTTCCTCACAGTCACCTTCATCTACACAAAACACCTCACACCCCAGGTGTCCAACAGCTAAAGCTGGATGGTGATCTTCACTTTTACTCTCACTTGAAACATCCTGTGTCAAATCAATAAAAGCATTTACAGTATCAGGCTGAACACTGCCTAACATCTGAGCATTTTGATCCAAATTGCTATCAGAATATCCCAACTGATTAACGTTTAAAACTCCTACTTCTATGAATTCCCCCAAGTTTTTAGTCTCAGTAACTGAATCTTTTGTGAGGTCTACATATGTGTTTGGAAGATGACCCTCAACAGAATGTGGAATTTCTTCCATGGGAGGCAATTCTGCAATGCTTTCAGGCACTTTTGGTTCCCATACTTGATGCAACTTGAAGCACTGATCAGCCACTTCATTACTATGACCCACTTTACCAGAAGCATCTTTAAGGAATTCATATATATCAGGAACCTGTGTTTGTATCATACAGCCCTGTTCTTCATGAGCTGATTTACTGCTGTCAACATTTTCGTTGGAATGTTTCAATTCTTCCACAGATTTAAAAACTGTGTTCTCACATGAAATACATTCCTTCTCTGCTGCTTCATCAGTTTCCTTTTCCACTCTGGGCAAAGATGTCAGTGACTCACCAGCCACCATATTTTGTATAAGACTGGAGGGAGTAGATGGTGCTGCGTGCCGTATTTTTACAATGAAATGATCATTGGACTTTTCCATTATAACAGCATGCATGGGTAGATTAGGATGGTACTGGAAGCCCGGAGCAACAGACCGGCTTGTCCATGATGAAGAACAACTTGATTTACTGCTCGAATTATCAGACTCCAGAGCTAAGTGAATATCTTGTTCCGATGCATCCTCTTCCTCAAGTAAGGCATCTTCACTGAAATGGGCACTAATGACCTCTTCTGGAGTTGAACTAGACAAAACTTCAGGTTTTAAAAAACTGAGATGACCATCTGACTTCAAAGGTGATGGTACTGTTAAAGATACTGCTAAATCTTCAAGCAAGATGGAAGAAATGCAGGGCTTGCTTTTTTCCGAACTGCATACATTATCTTTACTTAAAGCTATATTAGTGGACACTTCAAACATACAACTTTCATCCAACACATCAGGATGAACTGGCAACGAAAGTCCTGAAGACAGAGATGGACCTTTCTCAGATGATAATAATGACCAATTATCATCACTAATCATTTTAGGACATGGAGAAACCACCCCTGAAACTAACTCTTCGGTTGTACAAGCTGGTATAGATTCACACTTAAGACTCTCTAGCAGCTGTTTCTCTGGAGTCTTTAACTCCCACTCACTTTTTTCATTACAGTTAACACTGTTGTCCAAAAGATCAGAACCTTGCAACAAACTTTTAAATATCTCACCCATCTGTGCATCACTCACTAAATTAAAAGTGAGGCTAGATGCTTGCTGTTCAGTAAGAATCTCAAAACAGCGTTCTGATTTCAAGGCTGCATGCTGGGATGTCTGTGTATCCTCTATGGTGGTGCCTTCCATTTTCCCTGGTTTTGAGGTGCTCAGACAGTTCAGTTCCAAGGAGTGCTCTTCAGACTGAGGGCATTTAATATTATCCAAGCAAGTGTTAAAGCTTTTTTTAATATTATTTTTTACTGTGTTAATTTCAGAGTTGTTTTGGTTTTGATGTTTATCCTCAGATTTTTTACATCCTAGGGAATACCTGTAATAAATAGAATCTTCTGATTTTGAGGATTTCTCTTTTGGCATTTCTTTGCTGGAGTTGACCACATTCCCCTTCTGACAATTTGAATATTGTGGTTTCTCTTTATTTTTGTCCAATTTCCCTTCATCACTGTCACTGCCAAAGTTTGTGAAACCACAAAACTTCATTAAGATTTTCTTAAGTTTTGCAAATAAATGATCAAGTTGTTCATCTACAAATTTCCATGCTTTCTTTTTCATATCTGGTAGTTGTTGTTCAAATAAACGATCCACTATGCCATTCTTTTTAACTTGCTTAAGTTTGGATTCTATAACATCACAGAGATTCTTCTGTAAAGTAGTCACTGACTTAGAGATTTTGGATAAGTCAAGGTGTTTAATGAGTGATGTAAAACTCAAAATTGCTGACTCAATAATTCTATGAAATTGTTTTAATGGAAATTTTACCTTGAATTTCATGTAGTTTTTCCTTATATGTTTTCTTATCATTCGCAACATGTGCATAACCTCTGGTACAGAAGAAGGTACAGCAATAATTGGAACTATTTTTTCTAGAATGGAGGTACTCATTGTCTTATCTCTTTTCTCTGTTTTTGAAGACCTGCTAGATTCACTCTGTCTCTTATTCCAATTCCTTTTGGTCTGCTGAACTTTCATAGATATTTTCCTTTTGTCTTTATCCAAATGCACAGTACTTTTCTTATTTACCAGACTATTTTTTCTGTTCTGCACTTCAGTAGAAGCTCTAGGTTTTGCAATTTCTTCAAAACTATTTTGTGGTTTAGTGCTTTCACTGTCACTTACAATTTCTCCTTCTTCTAATTCAACTAAAGATGAATTCTTATGAGAGTCTGCCTCTGTAAATTTGTCAGACTTGCAAACGGGCTTTTGATTTTCCTTGTTGAGATCAGACTGACTCTTGGACGTGGAATGAGCTGAATTTGGTGGAAACACATCTGTGAAAAAGAAAAGTATATTATAATCACATGACCCTTGAAATCATAGTCATTTGACATTTCTATACTAAATTTAATAAAAAAAAAGTACTGAAGCATTTCATTATTTTAATAGCTTTTTACAAAATGTTAATGCCTAACGCTTATTCATGTCATGTTTTTACTGTTCTCAGAAGGTATTCAAGTGTCTAACAACAGTGATACTGCAGAGTTTGTATTTTTGGCTAACCATCAATCTACTGTTCAGGTATATTTACTTCAGGTTAGCAGCAATACCTACTCTATGACATCTGACAATGCTTTTGAACAATAAAAACAGATCTGGTACTAGTCAGTTTTAATCAGTGGAGAGAGTGCTGGCCTGAGGACCAAAGGGTCCCAGGTTCGATTCCAGTCAAGGGCACATACCTTGGTTGTAAGCTCCTCCCCAGCCTGACCCTTGTCAAGGTTTATGTAGGAGGCAACCAATCAATGTGTTTCTCTGACACTACTGTTTCTCTGTCTTTCCCTCTCCCTAAAAAATAAAAATAAAAAATAGATCTGAAAGCAAGCAAGCAAAGAATATCTGAAATAATCTGTCTACTCCCTATTTTTGTAGAAATAAGAATTGCTGCCCAGTCAGTGTGGGTCAGTGGTTAAGCATCAACCTATGAACCAGGAAGACTTGATCCCCAGTAAAGGCATGCAGGAGGCAGCCAATTGATTCTCTCTCATCAATGATGTTTCTATTTCTCTCTCCCTCTCCCTTCTTCTCTGAAATCAATAAAAGTATATATCTTTTAAATTAGCTAAATTAAGACAAAAGGCTCAATTTCTAGTTAATGTGAGTCTGAATGTGTTATGTTAATTAAAAAACACACGCACTGCTTCATCTTGTTTATGCATTTTACATTCTCAAAAAAGGTTAAGTTATAAAAGATAATATAAACTATTACCTTTATGATTGTTATATAACGGAACTCGAGATGGGCTTTCCAATCTAAGTACTTTTGCTACAGGTCTCACTGGACTACTCAGAGGACTAATGATTTCTGGAATAGGTCTTAGGTGGTTAAGGTCAATGCTCAGAACTGAGTTCTCATCATTATATACTGAGTTTGTTTCACCAATTTCCAATTTGTGATCCATTAACTCAGTATGCTGAGGTGAAGATTTTAGAGTCTCTTTAGGTAAACAAGGCTCCAGATGACAAGACTTACTCTCAACCAGTGATGTTTCTACAAGAGAAGGTTCAAACTTTGGATTACCAACTTCTGAAAGGACTACTGGCAAAATGTCAGCTTTTTCAATTGAAGACTGCAAAATGCTTTCATTGGATTTGGCAACTTCTGTTGAAAAAGTCTCCTTCATTTCCATATCTTCAGAAATATTACACAAATTTAAACTGTCATTTCTTTTGGTATCCAATTCCAAGCCAAAGTTTTGAGAAAGATTTGTCTGTAATATGTTCAGTGCCACAGGTACTACTGTCCTTGCACCATTAACTGTTTGTTCCATTTCTGCTGCTGAATGAAACAAAGATTCTGCTTGTTCCATTTCCACAGGCACTGAAGAAGTCTCTGTACCACAAATGGGCAAGTCACACTGCATAGTATTCTCAATAGATTTAATTAACAAACTATTTTCTTCGTCCGGTTTCCTTTCTGCAATACTGGTCCTGGGTTCAGAGGATGCTGTTGCAAGAGCATCCTCTGGTTCCGGTAACTTTGATTTAGTTTCCTCTGTGATATGTTCACTCACAGAGGGAACACATATCACTGTTTTATCCTGTACCAAAGACTCCAAATCACATATGCCATTGGAATTGGGGGTATTGGTTATTTTATGCTGATTATTCTGAGGAATAGGTTGCTTTTTAGCAGGAGAAAGAGTTAAGTTCAATTTTTCCATAAAACTCAACTTTAAGTCTTTGTTTTTTGTTTCATTTGGACCACTCTCAGCTTTAATTGCAAGGTCTTTATTATCGGTGTGTTCAGAAACAACATTATTAGAGACTTCATCTTTATCATTTTTCAGTCCATTCTGTCGCTTTAAATCAGCAGTGTTTTGCTTAGTTTCTTTGTTAATCTTTTGCAAATGTACTGTAGATGTTCTTTTTTCACTTCTCATATACCTGTTTTCTTCTTTGCTTTCTTGTTCTCTTTTCCTCTTATCTTCAGTTCTATGCCTTTCTGCTTCTAAAAGTGTATTTCCCCTTTGATGCACAGCATCAACTTCCTTGGAGTCAAGGTGTTTGTGAGTTCTACTGGTTGAAAGGGAGGATGAACATCTTCCTTCTTGAAAACTATGATTACTTATACTCCGGTCTCTTTTACCATCTTCCCTGTCTCTTCTCTCTTCTGGATGGTATTTACTTGAATTATGAGAAGATTTTATTTCATTCTTAGAATGAGAAAGAGATGATACTCGTTCTGACCTTCGCCAGTAATCTTTGTCTTTTACTATTGATTTGGGTTTTTGATCAACTTTTCTTTCTGCTTTGTCTTGTGATTTAAGTTCTTTTTTATTTGTATTTTGTGATCTTTCACTTTGCCTCTCTAGTTTTTTATCACTTTGAAATTCTATTCGAGTATGTGACCTCTCTCTAAAGGTCTCTTTCTGCCAGAAACAGCCAAAACGTTCATTTTTATAATCCGAATCTGTGTTACTTTTAAACTTTGAATTTTTGCTTTCAGCCTTTGATTCACCTTTACCATATTTCTCAGAACGTCCTTGTAGCCTGGGACTGGCCTCTAAGTTCCTTGGTTCACCATCACCACAGCTAGTGTTTAAGTCTTTTCGTATTCTATCAGTTCCTCTACTATAATGGCTATATCCATTATCTTTCTTCCCTCTTCTATTATCCTCACTTGAGCTACTCTCACCAACCTGATAATGAGAACGTGACCAAATGCCATTGGTGCAATGTTTTTCAACAGACGAAGGCAAATGCAAAGTGCTTTTTTTGTCCAAATGCAATTTTACTTCCATTTCCATGTTTGGGAGTGAAGTGCTATGATGTCCATCTTTAGAAACATCACATTTCACCTTGTGATCAGTCTTTGCACAGTCATTCAAATGGGGAGGTCTAGATGTAAAGTCTTTTGTTTTAACTATATCTGACGTCCTTGCAGCTTTATAATTATTTCGAAAATGGGGAAACTCAGACAATCTATTAAGAAATAGAAATTAACAACAAAAAAACACAAAATTATTGCTTTTTAATAATCCAAATTTTAATCACATTTAATACACTTTAAAAGTCAGGGGCTAGACTTTTAAACCCTAGAAACACTAATTTTACTTTGTATAAAGGCATGAGTAATAAGAATTTACCAGCTTCCAACTAAATGGGCCAGTTTTCAAACCATGGAACTCTCATTTCCTTTTTCAAACAAGCTCCAGAGAACGTCTTATTTGTATTCTAGCACTCGTCAATATCTTTTAGACTTTCTTCACCACAGGCATAGAACTCCCAAACTAACTTCTTTTAGAACAGTGACATTATTTTTTACCGTCACTCACTGTTGGCCAAATAAAACAGAAGGAAGATGAAACTATGTGGGACAACAGAGATGATCTGTTTTACATATAATCCCACAGTAAACCAAAGCATCAATAGCCATCTTAAAGTAGTTCATAATGCACAAAGAAAAAGAATAGAGTTGTAATTCTTTCCTAAGGAAATTGTGTTTATTGTTTTGTGCATCTTTTTAAAAATCCTGTTATAAGGTTTTCCTTAACAAGTATGTAAATAACTAATTTTAGTTTCTAATAGCAAGTTGATCTTCCTGAACTTCCTTCCAAAACTCCCCTGAATTTCCACAAATCTATTCCCAGTTAATATTATGTGGAGAGAATAGGGGGAGATTTTTATATAACAAAGGAGGACATAGGATATATATAACCAAAGGCAGTATGTATAACTTATATAGATCTTGTTTGGTTGCACTATATCCCCTCAAAATTCATTTGTTGAAATCCTAATCCCCAGTACCTCAAAATGTGATCTTATTTGGAGATAGAGTCCTTACAAAAGTGCCCAGGTTTGGGAAATAAATTAAAGGGTCATCGTATACCTAGGTCTCTAACATACACCAGCTGAATGAATGACAGGAAGTCTATTCAGCTCAATGAAAGAGGTTTGATCATAAATTCAGTTTTGGATGAGGTAATTTTGAAAATTTTATACAGATGTGAAGTAGTAATCTATATATAAATGGAAATGACCTATTATTAGTAAGATTACTTCATAAGAAATACTGAAAGAAGAACGCAAGATGGCAGCATAGGTGAACACACCTAAACTGGGCCTCACACAACAATCAAAACTACAACTAGCCGAAACCGGTTTGGCTCAGTGGATAGAGCTTTGGCCTGCGAACTGAAAGGTCCCAGGTTCAATTCCAGTCAAGGGCATGTATCCTGGTTGTGGGCACATCCCCAGTAGGGGGCGTGCAGGAGGCGGCTGATCGATGTCTCTCTTTCATCGATGTTTCTAACTGTCTATCCTTCTCCCTTCCTTTCTGTAAAAAATCAATAAAATATATTTTTTAAAAAAACACACACAAAACTACAACTAAAAGACAGAACAGACATCATCCAGAAACACAGGAAAGCGGGCTGAGTGAAAATTCTACAACTAGAAGAAAAAAGAGGGGCTCACAGAGACTCAGAAGAGCTGCAAAAAGCTGAGGTACGGAGATGAGTGCGTGGAGAGAGCAGGTGGCGCAATGCCTGGCTGGCTTCCTCTGGCGGGCAGGAGATGGAGATTCCTGACAGCATTGAACCCCTTATCCTACTGCACTGAACCCCAGTTCCAGTCAAAACTCATATGTGCGGAGTCTGGACTGTGAAAAGGAAGGAGTGCATGGAAACTCAGGGGAGCTGCAAAAGGCAGAGGTCTGGAGGCACGCGCACACGAGTGCATGCAGAGAGGACTGACTGCTGATTGTGCCACTGGCTTTCTCTAGCGGGAGGAAAATGGAACCTCCCAACTGCTGAACTTCAGTTCCGACTGCATTGAACCCCAGTTTTGGGCGAGACCCTGGGGACCCAGATTAATACAGTTTCACCAGAGCACATGGAAATTCAGAGGAGACACGAAAGACAGAGGTCTGGAGGTGCACATGCAAGTGCACACAGAGAGAGCTGTAGCAATTGCCGAGGGACACTGAGACCCAGGGGCCTCATAGGGCAGGACTGACTGCTCAGCCCTGACACTCCACTCCATCCAAACCGAGCAGAGAGGCTTTAGCAATTCTGCAAATGTGGTCTCATAAAGCTGTCTCCAGGACAGAAGTTCTCCCAGCATAGACACAGCTGATCCTCACAGACAATTGGCCTAGAGGTCAATTCCCCCAAGTGATACCAACAACAATCAAGACTTAACTACATCAAGGCTATACATACAGTCCACAAAAGGGTGCACCAAGAGTGTCCACCTCAGGTAACTGGGGAGGCAGAGCTACTGGGCCATATAGAACAACAAGCACACAAAGCTACTCTACCAACTTAGGGAAGCAGCAAAAATGCAGAGACAAACAGATCACAAACGAAAGAAATGGAGGAAAACAAATGACTGGATATAGAGTTCAAAACCACGGTTATAAGGTTTTTCAAGAATTTCCTAGAAAAGGTCGATAAATTTAGCGAGACCCTCGAGGAGATAAAAAAGACCAACTAGAAATTAAACATACTCTGACTGAAATAAAAAATATTATACAGAGACCTAACAGCAGACTAGAGGAAGGCAAGAATCAAGTAAAGATTTGAAATATAAAGAAGCAGAAAACACTCCACTGGAAAAGCAAAAAGAACCCAAAAATGTGAAGATAGTGTAAGGAGCCTAAGGACAACTTCAAGCATACCAACATCAGAATTATGGGGATGCCAGAAGAAGAGAGAGAGCAAGATACTGAAAACCTATTTGAAGAAATAATGACTGAAAACTTCCTCCATCTAGTGAAAGAAATAGACTTACAAGTCCAGGAAGTGCATAGAACCTCAAACAAAAAGAATCCAAAGAGGACCACACCAAGACACATTATAATTAAAATGCCAAGAGCAAAAGACAAAGAGAGAATATTAAAAGCAGCAAGAAAAAACAATTAATTACCTACAAGGGAGCACCCATTGGATTGGCAGCTGATTTCTCAACAGAAACTATGCAGGCCAGATGGGAGCGGCAAGAAATATTTTAAGTGATGAATAGCAAGAACCTACAACCAAGATTACTCTACCCAGCAAAGCTATCATTCAGAATTGAAGGTCACATAAAGAGCTTCACAGACAAGAAAAAGCAAAAGGAGTTCATCAACACCAAACTAGTATTATATGAAATGCTGAAAGGTACTCTTTAAGAAGAAGAAGAAGAAAAAGGTAAAGATAAAAATTAGGAACAACAAAAACATATCTATCAACAAGTGAATCTAAGTGAATAAAAAATCTGATGAACAGAATAAACTGGTGAATATAATAGAATCAGGGGCAAAGAAAGGGAGTGGACTGACAATTCTCAGGGGGCAAGGGGTAAAGAGGGTGCAGGAAGAGACTGGACAAAAATCGTACACTTATGGATGAGGACAATGTGGGGAAGGTAAGGGCAGAGGGTGGGGTGGGAACCAGGTGGAGGGGAGCTATGGGGGAAAAAAAAGGAACAATTGTAATAATCTGAACAATAAAGATTTATTAAATAAAAAAAGAAAAGAAAATACTGAAAGACATAGATTTGAGCTTTGAGGAATTCCAACTTAGCCAAGTACAGAAGAGTAAATCTCAACTTAGGAAGAAAACTAAGAATTATGAAAGCTAAAGAGAGAGAACTTTTTCCAGAAAGGAGGGTCAACTATGTCAAACACCATGTGAGTATAAGTTAAATGAGAAGTCAAAACTACTTGATGTATTTAGTGGCAGTTAGTGTTAACCAAATGGACAAATGGAAACAGAAGTCAGCATGTATTAAGTTCAAGAGTAAGTGGAAATAGAAAATGGAGAAAAAGTTTATATACTGTTTGGAGGTTTGACTACAAAGGAGAAGAGAGATATAAAATTCTCTGGAACAGATTATTGGCCCCAACGAGGGAGAGAGAAATGAGAGTTAGGTAGATAGTTTTAGGATGATCTATTGATAAAAGATTTGAGCACAGATGCACTCTTGATACTTTATTAGTGGAGGCCTAGAAGAATCCATAACATATAAACAACCATCTTCTCAGGAGTAAAAAGTACCAGTGAAAGATCCCAGTGTATTAGAAAACTGAATACATTCAGAGAACTATGTGGCAATATTCTATTTAATAATCATCTATATCATTAGAGCTATGTGGCAATATTCTATTTAATAATCATATATATCATCATCATCTTGCCATTAGTCACAGTAAAACCTTACATATTTAATAAAATGCATCATTTTTTATATCTTTGCAAAGTTAAAAATATTATATATATCAACACCAATGTAATTTATAGACCCAAACACCTCAATTATACCTTTGGTGAAGGCTACTAATTTCTTCATCCTTGCGGTTAATTTCCATTCTAGCAGTTTTGATAAGTGCTGAAATATTCTTCTTAAGAGACTGGTTTTCAGTTTTTAAGCTGAAATTCTAAGCATCATAAAATATATTTAATAAAGTATATATTTCAGAATTATTAAGCTAATATTTTTAATAGTTAGTGATTATTTAATGCTAACTGCATGCCAGGCATCATATATTACACCTTATGTAATTCTCAAGAAAGTCCTATGAGAAATGCTATTATGCTCATCATTCCGATGGGGCAGCTGAGATTCAGAGAAGATAAATGGCACCAGAGAAAGTCATTTAAAGTGAAATTTCTTAAAATAGAAATCAAAATGAAAAAATATACAAATAAAAAGTTCTCCCAGGGCATTATCTTGAAAAATAAAAATAAAAATGATAAAAATTAGGTAATATTTAACAACTAAGCTTTAATGTGCAACAATGTACTAATTCTCAGATGAACAATGAATCTAGGATTAACTGGTTCTTTGGGGGAAATAGAAAAGAGAAACATTAGAAAAGAATAAAAATTGGAACAAAATATGACATTCCTGATTTTTACAGCATGATCACAAAATCACATTGGCAAAAATACTAAGAGCATCACCATTTTCCCCAACAGTAATTTAAATCTTTACTCATCAAACCATTCCCTTTTAAACCAACTAATCTCATCTCTACAAATTTTCTATTATTCAACTGGTAACTGGCAAATAGATCTTTTATGTAAAAGGCATTTAACAAATCAAGCAGTTTTCCGACATCAGCTGTATAGGAAATTATGCATGCTTTGACAGATTTTCTATTTCATTTAATACTAAGAAGAAAATTTCCTTAAAAAATGCCAACACTTTAGAATTTTAATTTCAAAAAAATTTTCTTTTTATTTTAAAATAAAATATTCATTATAATAGTACCTGTGTCTGTATTTCCTTAAACTTTTTCATCAGCTCTTTCATTTGTAGTTGACATTTTCCATATTTCATTTGTAACTGTAATATATAATAAGATTAATTTAAGCATCATTCTAAATTATTTTCTTAGCTTAAATGACATTTCAAAATATTTAAGATTTGATAAATCAACCCACTAAAAAGGGGAGATGAGGTCTAGTTCTGCTAACAGGGATTTAATAAGATTACTGGTTTTAAAGTTGGACTTGAACACAGACAACAGTATGGTGATTACAAGAGGGAAAGGATGTGGGTAGGTGGAAAAAGGATAAAGGGGGAATAATGGTGATGAAGAGAAACCTGAATTTGGATGGTAAAACAGAATACAATATATAGATGATGCATTATAAAACTGTACACTTGAAACCTATGTAATTTTATTAGCAGGTACCCCCAATGAATTAAATAAAAATTTAAAAATAAATAAAGTTGGCCCTACCAATAATGTATTCTGTTTGGTTTCAGAATCACTCTCCTAGCCTTAAATTCAAATAAGGTAGAAAGAAATTTCTAATTTAAGTCTTAGACCATCTTATAACTTAGTACAAATCATGAAAAGATAAAATGTTTTATCACACTAATTGTTGATGTTTTATATCTATTTAGACACTTAATTTTAATCAAACAAAATTATCACTAAATTTAGACAAGTACTCAGAAAACATTATTTAAAGAGCAGATCTAAAGACAGAAACTGACTTATCTATTTTTTTAGCCTAATAGTTCCTTCCTAAACACAGAATGTTTTTCCAACAGAAGTGAGCTATAAAAGCGTAAAATAACTGTCTTTTAATAATTCTGGCAAGCCATACATCATTATATGTTGCCTCCTTTGCAGTTCCTTCTTCAGTAAGAATTTCTTCATATAAATCCAAACAATTTCTGGAGGGTTCACAGGACTTGAAAGAACTGTCTAAAACAAACAAACAAAAAAATCTTAAAATATGTCTTTCCAGATTCAATGCAATACTATAAAAATTCCACTGTCATTTTTCACAGAAATACGACAATTATAAAATTTGTGTGCAACCACAAAGACTCCAAACACCTAAAGCAATCTTACGAAAGATCAAAGCTGAAGGTATCACAATTTCTGATTTCAAACAAAATAATACACACCTACAGTAATCAAAACTATATGTACTGGCATAAAAACCAACATATAGAGCAAGGAATAAAACAGAAAGCCCAGAAATAGTCAATTAATTTATGACAAGTCAAGAATATACAATGAGGAAAGGATAGTCTCTTTAATAAAGAGACTGTTTCATTCAAAACTGCACAACCACATGCAAAAGAATAAAACTGGATCCCTATCTTACACCATTTGTAAATTATCAACTCAAAATGGATTAAAGACTTGAATGTAAGACCTGAAATCATAAATCTCCTAGGGGAAAGAAGACATAGGAGGTAATGATTTTTCTGGGTTTGACAGTAAAAATAAACACAAGGAAAGCAAAAATAAACAAGAGGGACTACATCAAATTAAAAAGCTTCTGCACAGCAAAAGAAACCTTCAACAAAATGAAAAGGCAACCCACACAATGAGAGAAAATATTTGCAAATGATTTACCTGATAACAAGTTTAATACCCAAAATATGTAGTTCAGTAGTTGAGCATAGACCCAGAAGCCAGGAGGTTCAGTTTGATTCCTGGTCAGGGCACATGCCTGGGTTTTGGGCTCTGATCCCCAGGTTATGCAGGATGCAGCTGATCAATGATTCTCTCTCATCATTGACATTTCTCTCTCTCTCTCTCTCTTTCTCTCTCTCTCTTAAATCAATAAAATATATAAAAGAGAAGTGAAAACAGGATCTCACAGAGATATCTGCACTCTGTATGTTCACTGTGGTATTACTCACAATAGGCAATATATAGAAAAAACCAAACTGTTCAACAATTGATGAATGGGTAAAAAAGATAAGTGTGCATGTGTACACCACAATGGAATTATTATTCGGTCATAAGAAGGACATTCTGTCATTTATGACAAGATGGACATTGAAGGCATTATAGTAAGTGAAATAAACGAGAAAAAGACAAATAATGTATGCTATCACTTACATGTGGAATCTAAAAAAGCCAAATGCACAGAAACAGAAACTAGAATGGTGGTTAGCTGGAGGTTGGGGTGAGAAAAAAGATGTTGACCAAGTACAAACTTCTAGTGTAAGCTAAGTTCTGGTGAGCTAATGTACAGCATAGTCATTAGAGTTAATAACACTATATTACATAATTTAAAGTTGCTAAGAGAATAAATCTTAAATCTCACCACAAAAAAAATGACAGTAATTTTGTAATGTGATGCAGGTGTTAGCTGTTCTATGGTGGTAATCATTTTGCAATACACAAATGTATCAAATCAATACATGTACACATTAACCTTAATTTTATGTCAATTACATCTCAATAAAGGTGAAGAAATATGTGTTTAAAATTTTGGATGTTGTGTCTATCACAACTCAAAGAAGTATAATATTTCTCCATCTCCTCCATTTCATCCTTATTTATAATGATTTAACAAATTAGAGTTGGAAAAGCAATTTACCTAAAATGCTGTGTCAACAAATCAGGTATGAGGGTGATATGTGTTCAAAGCCTTAGAGATGTGATCATGGAAAAGCATGAAAAAGGTTTCCTATTTGGATAGGTCATGAGACTCTCTGCATTTGAAAACATTTATAGAAACTATCCTTTTCAAAAGTTCTAGTATCATGTAACCTATGATAGTATGAGTAGTAATATGTACAGACAAGACAATCAGTCGAAACCAGTTTGGCTCAGTGGATAGAGCATCGGCCTGTGGACTGAAGGGTCCCAGGTTCAATTCCAGTCAATGGCATAAACCTTGGTTGCAGGCACATCCCCAGTGGGGGGTGTGCAGGAGGCAGCTGATAAATGTTTCTCTCTCATCGATGTTTCTAACTCTCTATCCCTCTCCCTTCCTCTCTGTAAAAAATAAAACAAAAAACCAGAAACCATCAGTTGCTCTCCAATGGTAAAAATATATATATTTTAAAATATATTTTATTTATTTTTTACAAAGAGGAAGGGAGAGGGACAGAGAGTTAGAAACATCAATGAGAGAGAGACATCGATCAGCTGCCTCCTGCACACCCCACACTGGGGATGGGCCCACAACCAGGATACATGCCCTTGACCGGAATCGAACCTGGGACCTTTCAGTCCACAGGCCGTCGCTCTATCCACTGAGCCAAACCAGTTTCGCCAAATGGTAAAAATATTTTTGCACAAGGTCTAGTAAAATCTGAGACCTAGTTGAATAACAAACGTAAGCAATAAGTTGTTTTACTGATCAAGCTTTGAACAATGATTTAAAAAATATGGGCAGATTGTTCAGGATCTATGAGTTATTTTAAAAAATAGTAGCAAAATAAACACTTTTGGTACACTGACCAAACAAAATGAAACTATTTTATTATAGAACCAGAGGCCTGGTGCACGAATTCATGCACTGGTGGGGTGTCCCTCAGCGTGACCTGCATGGATCTGGCCAAAACCCACAGTCCAACATCCCCCAAGGGATGTAATAGAGCAAGAAGCAGCAGGCAGCTAGGGAGGAGCCCAAGTCTGGGCCAGGTGCTATGCCACTCCCATTCATTCTTGCCCCACTGCCACTTGGTAGGCTCACTGCTGCTCCACTGCAATCACCACACATCCATCCGAGGGTGATACCGGTGCACCCATGACCAAGAAGGAGCCACAGGTTCGCTCCCAGTCAGTCCCAATGTTGATCCTGGTCTGGATGGGGGAGAGGCACACACGGGGAATGTCATGGGAAAGGCTTACACTGCCGTACCTGCACTCGTCAGCCATTAGCCCCTCATCTGGCACCCATTGGTCAGCTGAGCTGCGCTCCTACTGTGGGAGCACACTGATCACCAGGGGGCAGCTCTTGGGTTGAGCATCTGCCCCCTGATGGTCAGTGCACATCATAGCGACCAAACGGTCACTTAGGTTTTTATATAGATAGATTTACATACCAGAAACAGTGCTGTCCAATCCAGCATATATGTCCAAAGAACCTTCATCATTATTTTTAAGAGGAGAAGCTGCAAGAAAATTAAATTAAAAACTAGTTAAAACTAATTTACTTTACTTAGGGAAGTTTTTTTTGTTGTTGTTATTACTGTGTCTTTATTTCTGTTCTGTACTAAAACTTCTCCTAGGGAAGTTTTTCCATCCCTACTTTGAGGAACAAGTGAAAGAAAGAGACATTATTAGTTTTGCACCAAAAAATAATTATTTAACAGTTTATTCAGCCTTATAAACAGGAAGATTTTAGCACATAGGTTTATGACTCTATTAACTCAGAAGTATACTTAAAAACTCACTTTCAAAACATACTAGTGAGAAGGTTCCAATTTTAGTAATAGCAGAGTAGTATCTATCTAACCAATCCTCCAACAGATAATGAGTATAAACTTTAAACAAAATATTAAAAATTATCTGCAGTCAAATGCTCTACCATTAAACTTATTTGGTAATCATTTTGAAATATATATAAATATCATCAAGTCATTACTGTGTACACCTGAAACTAATATGATGTCATATGTAAATTATCTCTCATTAAAAAAAAAAAAAGCTAGCTGAAGAATTGAAGAACTAAAGAGCAATTTAAAACATGAAATAGCCGAACTGGTTTGGCTCAGTGGATAAAGCATCGGCCTGCGGACTGCGGGGTCCCGGGTTCGATTCCAGTCGAGGGTATGTATCTTGGTTGCAGGCACATCCCCATTGGGGGGGCGTGCAGGAGGTGGATGATCAATGTCTCTCTCTCATCAATGTTTCTAACTCTCTATCCCTCTCCCTTCCTCTCTGTAAAAAATCAATAAAATATATTTTTTAAAAAAACACATGAAATAACTAGATGGCAGATAATACTTAAAAGAAGAAAATAGCACTGTGTGAGTTCCTTATCCCTCTTTTATTACAATTTTTTGTGGAAGAACAGGTCCTACCTGGTTGAAGCCACACTGGGCAATAAAAACTCAGATGGGCTGGAGGACCAAAATGGCGGCATAAAATACACATCTGTACATGCTGTCTCTGGCAACCACACCAAAACTACAACTAAAAGACAAAACAACTATCACCCAGAACCACAGGAAAGCTGGTAGAGTGGAAGTTCTACAACTAGAAGGAAAGAAAAAAGTGCATCCAGACCTGGTAGGACATGCAGAGGCTCAGAAAGGCAGAGGTACGGAGATATGCGAGAACCGGGCTGGCGTGAACTATTGTTTTTCAATTGGGAGGGAGTTACAAGTACCCGACTCTCTGAACTCAGTGGACAGAGCGTTGGCCTGCAGACTGAAAGGTCCCAGGTTCGATTCAGGTCAAGGGCATGTACAATGGCTGCGGGCACATCTCCAGTGGGGGGTGTGCAGGAGGCAGCTGATCAATGTTTCTCTCTCATCGATGTTTCTAGCTCTCTATCCCTCTCCCTTCCTCTCTGTAAAAAAATCAATAAAATATATTAAAAAAAAGAAAAAAAGAAAAGGAGGGTGGCTCTCTCCCAGAGTTGCGCACTGGAATCACTGTTTACTGTGCAGGGGCGTGGGACGTGAAACAGAATGCGGAAACATGGAGATGCAGAGAGGGCTGACAGGCAACCATCACTGTTTGCCACGCCCTAGTAATACCGTGAGATCCTATCCTGCCCAATTTATAAACCCACCCAGCTATGCAGCTACTTTGTATATGAATGGCCTGTCCTCTGGCAACTTAACCTAACAAACTGCAACAGGGTCAGACAACTCCAAAACTTTCAAACTCCAAGCAAAGAGGAGAAATCAACTCCAAATCTTCCAAACTCCAAGCAAAGAGGAGAAATCTGCAGAGCTCCCTGTAGCTCCTGCTGGGTGGCCTCAAGACACTAGCTGACTTGCACCTTCTTGGAGATCCAGGAACCAGTGTACCTATAGGTCAGTGTGCGCTGACACCAGATTTCAACTCCTCAAATACATAAGTAACACACTCAAAGAGGCAGACTCAGTGAACACCAAAGCCCCACCTAAGCAAGTCTTGCCCCATAGGGGTGTCTCCAGCACAGCAGTTCTTCCATTAATAGACACAGCTAATCCTCACAGTCAATGGCCTGGAGGTCAATTCCTCCCAGTGTACCAATAGCAATCAAGGCTTAACCACAACAAGACTGTGAACCCAGCCCAAAAGGAGTGCACCAAGAGTGTCCACCTCAGGTGATTGCGGAGGCAGACCTACTGGGCCCTAAGGACAAGTAGCACACAAAGCCACTCCATCCACACTGGGAAGCAGCCAAAATGTGGAGACCAAGAAACATGTCACAAATGAAAGAAATGGAGGAAAGCAAACAGCTGGACATAAGAGGTCAAAACCACATTTATAAGGATATTCAAGAATCTTCTACAAACCTCCGACAAACTTATTGAGAACTGAAAACTTAGTGAGATCTTCAAAGATATTAATGAGAATGCCAAAAAAATGGAAAAGGACCAGTCAGAAATTAAGCATGCATTGTCTAAAATAAAGAATAATATACAGAAATCCAACAGCAGATTAGAGGACCCCAAGAATCAAATCAAAGTTCTGAAACATGAGGAAGCAAAAAACACTCTAACAGAAAAACAAAAAGAAAAAAAAGTCCAAAAATGTGAAGATAGTGTAAGGAGCCTCTGGGACAACTTCAAGCATACGAACATCAGAATTATGGGGATGTAAGAAGAAGAGAGAGAGCAAGATACTGAAAACCTATTTGAAGAAATAATGACTGAAAACTTTCCCTACCTGTTGAAAGAAATAGACTTACAAGTCCAGGAAGCACACAGAACACCAAACAAAAAGAATCCAAAGAGGACCACACCAAGACACATCATAATTAAAACGCCAAGAGCAAAAGACAAAGAGAGAATCTTGAAAGCAGCAAGAGAAAAACAGTTAGTTACCTACAAGGGAGCACCCATACGACTGTCAGCTGACTTCTCAACAGAAACTATGCAGGCCAGAAGGGAGTGGCAGGAAATATTTAACATGATGAATAGCAAGAACCTACAACCAAGAGTGCTCTACCCAGCAAAGCTATCATTCAGAATTGAAGGTCAGATAAAGAGCTTCACAGATAAGAAAAAGCTAAAGGAGTTCATCACCACCAAACCAGGATTATGTGAAATGCTGAAGGGTTTTCTTTTGGAAGAGGAAGAAGAATAAAAAGATAAAGATAAAAATTATGAACAACGAAGTGATAACAAATACATACCTATCAACAAGTGAATCTAAAAATCAAGTGAATAAAAAAATCCAATGAATAGAATAAACTGGTGAATATAATAGAATTAAGGGCATAGAAAGGGAATGGACTAACAATTCTCAGGGGAAAGGAGGAGTGAGGGGTGCAGGAAGATTGGACAAAAATCTTACACCTATGGATGAGGACAGTGGTGGGGGTAAAGGTATGGGGTGGGGGGATCAGGTGGAGGGGAGCTATGGGGGAAGGAGAGAGGAACATCTGTAATAAACTGAACAATAAAGATTTATTTAAAAAAAAAAACTCAGATGGAAAACTCTGGTCCTAACAGGTTGAAGAACCAGAGAAAAAACTTCAGAAGTAGTAACAGCACCTCAAAAGTAACAGAGGGGATTCCCCAAATTGTGCCCAAATCTCTGAGAAACCCCCCCCAAACTACACAGGTAAAGATTAAAACTGCAAAAAGTTCAGCTTAAACTAAAAAATCTGATCAGAGATTTCAGCTGCTACCCACCACAGGGAAGCCAGATACTTCAGTCAAGTTAAATATATGCTAAAATTTAAAATAAGCAACTCTTTAGAGAAATGAGTATAGCAGAATCCAATGTCTCTATAAATATAGCATTTATAATATCCAGAATGCAATCCAAAATTACTACATAGGAAATCTTGATAGAGAAACAGAAACAAAAGAATCAAATTAAAAGTCCTATAACAGAAAACATAATATCTAATGTAAAAAGATTCATTGAATGAGCTTTTGACAGAAGAGCCAGTGAACTTAAAGAAAGAAAAATCAATAAAAATTACCCAATTTGAAGAACCAAGAGAAAAAGAAAAACAAAAGTCTTAATATCCCACAAGACAGTATCAAAAGTTCTCAGTGTGGGTGAGAGGTGATAGAAGAGGGTAAAGAGGAGATAAATGGTGATGGAAGGAGACTTGACTTGATCAGGTGGTGAACACACAATACACTATACAGATGATATATTGTAGAATTTTACACCTGAAACCTATATAATTTATTAACCAACGTCGCCCCAATAAAGTCTATAAAAAGTAAATTTTAAAAAAGAAAAAGTTCTCACATAGTAAACATCTGGATTCCCAAAAGAAAAGAGAGAAAATGGGAAAGAAAATTATACTAAAACTGCCCTAACCGGTCTGGCTCAGTGGATAGAGAGTTGGCCTGTGGACTCAAGGGTCCTAGGTTCGATTCTAGTCAACGGCAGGTACCTTGGTTGCAGGCACATACCTAGTAGGGAGTGTGCAGGAGGCAGCTGATCGATGTTTCTAACTCTATTTCTCTCCATCCTCTTTGTAAAAAATCAATAAAATATATATTTTTTAAAAATGATACTAGGACTAGAAATGGTAAAATAAGAAAACAAAAGATTAACTAATTTTTTTTAATATAAATTTTTTATTGACTTTTTACAGAGGAAGGGAGAAAGGTAGTTAGAAACATCAATGAGAGAGAAACATCGATCAGCTGCCTCCTGTACAACCCCTACTGAGGACGTGCCCACAACCAAGGTACTCGCCCTTGACTGGAATCAAACCTGGGACCTTCATTCCTCAGTCTGACACTCTATCCACCGAGCCAAACCAGTTCTGGCAATTAACTATTTTAATTTATTTTAATTCCTCCTAATTTCTTTAAGATGCATAGAACAATTTAAAATGAAAGTTATAGCATTGTATTGTGGGGTTTATGACATCTTTAAAAGGGGATGGGTGGAGGTTAAATGCAGCTATAAGTACAAGATTACATTGTATATAAAAAAGAACAATATTAGTGAGTATACTGCAAATGTTAAAGAAGCATATTGCAAATCCTTATGCAACCACTAAAAATAATGCAGAGGTACAGCCAAGAAACTAATACATGAATTAAAATGAAATTCTAAAATATATTCAAATTATTTGAAAGAAGCATGGAAGTCAGGAAGAAAAAAATCATAGAGACAAACTAAAATAATAATATAACAGACATAAATCTAATCACAATAACAAAGGACATTACTGGGTTATCAGAATAAAAATTGCAGAATGAATAATGTTATCAGTGTATAATTTACTGAAATTGATATTCTGCTGTTATTATGCAATAAAACCAACTTTTTCTTACAAAATACACAATGAAATATTTGGGAATAAAGGACCATAATACAAAGATGGCGGCATAGGTGAACACCTAAACTGCTGCCTTGCACAACAATTTCAAAACTACAGCTAAAAACCAGAATGGACATCATCCAGAAATATAGGAAAGCTGGCTGAGTGGAAATTCTACAACTAGAAGGAAAGAGAGGGGCTCAGAAGAGCAGCAAAAAGCTGAGGTATGGAGACATGCGCATGGAGAGGACAGGCAGCGGAGTGCCTGGTTGGCTTCCTCTAGCAGGTGGGAGACTGAAACTCCAGACTGCACTGAACCCCAGTTCTGGACAAAACTCATATGGGGGGAGTCCAGACTGTTAGGAAAAGGGAGGAGTACACAGAAACTCAGGGAGCCACAAAAGACAGAGGTTGGAAGGCACATGCGCAAGTGCGTGCAGAGAGGACTGACTGCTGATTGTGCCGCTCTGAACTTCCCAACTGCGTTGAACTTCAATTCCAACTGCACTGAACCCCAGTTTCAGACGATACCCTGGGGACTCAGACTCATACGGGTAACCAGAGCGCACAGAAACTCAGGGGAGCCGCACTTGTGAGTGCCTGCAGAGAGGGCTGTAGCAATTACCATGGGACACTGAGACCCAGGAGCCTCAAGAGGGCAGGGCTGATGGGAACCAAGGCTGTCTGCTCAGCCCTGAGACTCCACCCCATCCAAGCCCAACACAGAGGATTTAGCAATTTTGCAAGTCTTGTCTCATAAAGCTGTCTTCAGCACAAAAGTTCTCCCCGCATAGACACAGCTGATCCTCACAGCCAACTGACCTGGAGGTCAATTCCCCCCAGTGATACCAACAATAATCAAGACTTAACTACAACAAGGCTGTACACACAGTCCACAAAGGGGTGCACCAAGAGTGTCTACCTCAGGTAACTGGGGAGGTAGAGCTACAGGGCCATATAGGACACCTATCACATAAAGCTACTCTACCAACTCAGGGAAGCAGCGAAAATGCAAAGGCAAACAGATCACAAATGAAAAAAATGGAGGAGACAAACGACTGGATATAGAGTTCAAAACCACAATTATAAGGTTTTTAAAGAACTTCCTAGAAAAGACAGATAAATTTAGCGAGACCCTCGAGGAGATGAAAAAGATCAACTAGAAATTAAACATACACTAACTAAAATAAAAAATATTATACAGAGACCTAACAGCCAACTAGAGGAATGCAAGAATCAAGTCAAAGATTTAAAATACAAAGAAGCAGAGAACACTCCACTGAAAAAGAAAAAGAAAAAAGAACCCCCAAAAATGTGAAGATAGTGTAAGGAGCCTAAGGACAACTTCAAGCATACCAACATCAGAATTATGGGGTGCTAGAAGAAGAGAGAGCAAGATACTGAAAACCTATTTGAAGAAATAATGACTGAAAACTTTCCCCACCTGATGAAAGAAATAGACTTACAAGTCCAGGAAGCACACAGAACCCCAAACAAAAGAAACCCAAAGAGGACCACACCAAGACACATCATAATTAAAATGCTAAGAGCAAAAGACAAAGAGAGAATATGAAAAGCAGCAAGAAAAAACAATTAATTACCTACAACGGAGCAACCATACGAATGTCAGCTGATTTTTCAACAGAAACTATGCAGGTCAGACAGGAGTGGCAAGAAATATTTTAAGTGATGAATAGCAAGAACCTACAACCAAGATTACTCTACCCAGCAAAGCTACCATTCAGAATTAAAAGGCAGATAAAGAGTTTCATAGATAAGAAAAAACTAAAGGATTTCATCAACTCCAAACCAGTTATTATATGAAATGCTGAAAGGTACTCTTTAAGAAGAGGAAGAAGGAAAAGATAAAGATAAAAATTAGGAACAACAAATACATTTCTATCAACAAGTGAATATAAAAATCAAGTGAATTAAAAATCTGATGAACATAATAAACTGGTGAATATAACAGAATCAGGGGCATAGAAAGGGAGTGGACTGAGAATTCTCAGGGGGAAAGTGATTAAGGGGGTGCAGGAAGAGACTGGACAAAAATCGTACACCTATGGATGAGGACAATGGCGGATAGGTAAGGGTAGAGGGAGGGGTGGGAGCTGGGTGGAGAAGAGCTATGGGTGGAAAAAAGAGGAACAATTGTAATAACCTGAACAATAAAGATTTATTAAATTTTTAAAAAAGTACATAATACACACACAAAAAATAATACTACCCAGAGTAGTTATGTTGGCCATATTTTATGTGAATCTTTCCATATTTATGAATAATAATTTTTTAAATATATACTTAAGTAAAAATATTCTACTAGACATGTTTTACAACTGTCATTTGCATTACAGCATAGTAATTGTAATTCTAGTGAATAAATATACACTTATATTTGTCATCTCAAAAAATGTAATGAGATTGTCATAGCATAATTACAATTAAGACAAAAGAACTAGTAAATGTTACATCAGGATCTAGAAGTTTACATTGCACATATTACTTAAAATATTTCCATTTTCTAAGCTTGTTTTACTACTATGTCTACATTTACTGCAAGTATTCACTTCAAGAGTAACAAATACCTATCTTATACTTTTTTGGCTATAACAGTAAAAATCATTACAACTTAGATTTGGGAAGTTACTAATTCATTACATTTAAGTGGCTCGAAAGCATACAATAACTAAAAAGTTCACATTTGCTAGGCACTTCCTACTTGCCAGGCACTTTATTGTATTAATTATTTTATGTGTGAAGAGAAAAGGCTGATAATCAGTGTCTTCAATGAGAACAAGTAAATGGTTTTGTAATTAAATAAATTTAGAAAAACAATTACAATAAGCTCTTACCAGAGAAGACATCAAATAAACTTGTTCCATCACCATTTTCATCATCTGCTGCCATGATCCTATTTCCTTTTGATAGTTGCCATCTAAAATATGAAACATAAAGATTTTCTACTGTTTAAAAAATCAACCTCTTAATTCAAAGAATAAACTTAGCTTTAAGTTAAAAAGCAACTTTCAAATTTGCACACCTTCACACTGAATGAGTTCACTCTCTGTCATGATTACCAAAAAAAAAAAAAAGGGGGGGGGATAACATTTTCCAAAAGCTAAAACTATAAAACAAAAAATTAAACTTTATGATGTGGTTAAGCCATGTCACAATGTGAATGATGCTAATTTAATAAAACAGACCAAAAATACAAGTTAACGTTTATACTAAAAAATAAGCCCACTATCATTTCAAATAAGTACAACTATATGGTAACTTCTGTGAGTTCTCAGCAAATCATCAAATTTGGGGGTGCTCTTAGAGATACCAAACATACATGTTTTCACCAATAAGATAGTAAGATAGGCAAACAGCAAAGAGTTTTATACTATATTAGGTTGGTAAATATGTGGGAAACAGGTACTCTTATACATCACTCAAGTGTATGCTGGTATAAGCTCTATAGAAGCAATTTGCATAATAGCTATCAAGTTTTTAAATGCGAATATCCTTTAACCCAACAATTTCATATCTAGTCATTTGGTTGGCAGATATATAAGCACATTGTTACAAAACTGTTATGTATGGAAATATTTAATATAGTGCTAAGACTGAAAGCAACGTAAGAACCCAAAAGAACCATGCTGGTGTGGCTGAGAGTGGACCTGTGAAACAGGTCATGGTTCAATTACCACTCAGGGCACATGCCCAGCTTGTGAGCTTGATCTCCAGTGTGGGGTGTGCAAGAGACAGCTGATCAGCCAAAACCGGTTTGGCTCAGTGGATAGAGCGTCGGCCTATGGACTGAAGGGTCCCAGGTTCGATTCCGGTCAAGGGCATGTACCTTGGTTGCCGGCACATCTCCAGTGGGGGGTGTGCAGGAGGCAGCTGATCAATGTCTCTCTCTCATTGATGTTTCTAGCTCTCTGTCCCTCTCCCTTCCTCTCTGTAAAAAAAATCAATAAAATATTTTTTAAAAAAAGAGATAGCTGATCAATGATTTTCTCTCATCACTGGTCTCTCTATCATTTCTCCCTTCTTCTCTGAAATCAATACAAATATTTTTTAAATAACTAACTAAAAATAAATAGCTCCAGGTTATGCTGCTGCTCCATGTACCACACTTTGAGAACTACAATTTTAGACCAGTGATATCCAAAAGAATTTTCTACAATGATAATGTTCTATATCTGAGTTGTCTAATATGGCAACTACTATCTCTATGTGGCTATTGAGTAGATGAAAATTACACAGCATGATTGAGTATATTAGTTTCCTTTGCTGCTCTAACAAATTAACCTCAAACTCAGTGACTTAACACAAATTTATCATTTTACAAAATTATTTATCACAAAACACTCACAAAGTATTTCACAGAGCTGTGGTTATTACATTTTCAATAACACCTATCTAGCTCTAAATGCTATTGGACATTTATAAAAATATATTTGAATACTTTTTTCCTAAGGAGACGACTTCCTGGACATCATTATCTCTTCTACAACAAAAAGAGGATAGGAAAAAAGAGCAAAGTACTGCCACAAAAAGTAAGGATACCTGCTGGGATTTATAGGCTCCTCTGCTGTCCCCTCAGATTATATGAAAACTAGGGGCCCGGTGCACCAAGATTGGTGCAGGGGGGAGAGGTGTCCCTCAGCCTGACCTGCACCCTCTCCAATCTGGGAGCCCTTAGGGGAGCCCTCTCCAATCCGGGAGTTTCTGTCTTTGCAACCATATGAGTGAATTGTCTGAGACCCCCAACCCAGTTTGGTTTGTTGCTCACAGAATAAAAGAGGCTTTTTTTTCCCCTTTGTTTCACTGGTGGAGATTTCCTGGAAGTTTTAAGATATTCTCCCTTTAATTTTTCCTAGACACTCTGATTTTACTTATGTCTCTCACTTTGCTTTCCCTCCACCTCCCATCGCAACAACAGTATCTTGCTCCAGGCTCACTTTGCTGTAGTGTCTAGGAGATCCATCTGCCACCAGAACTACGATTCCTAGCATTCCTGGTGCTTCCAGCACTCTGGGTTTTCTCTTCCTACTCTGTCTCTATCCCATAGCCTCCTGCTCTGCCAAGTCCTCCAAACCATCAGCTCTCCCTCTCTGCTCTTTGTCTGGCAGCTTGGGGAGCCAAGTTCCCCAAGCTGCTCCACTCTCTGCTGCCTCTCCCACTCTGCTCTCCACCCTACGCCTGTGTATGCCAATCAATTCACCATCTTTGTCAGATTAATTTGCATACTCACTCCTGATTGGCTGGTGAGTGTAGTGGATGTATGGTCAATTTATATGTTTCTCTTTTATAATATAGGAAGATTAGAAACTGTCTATACTAAAATATAACCCAAAAGTCAGCAATAAATGCTAAAGTTAATAAACACTTTCCCTTAAGTCCAAGCTCACCAAATCCAAAAACAAAGATCATCTTTCCATCATCTGTCTTTCCATCTTTCCATCAATTGTCTAAGACTCCCAAACTCATATGACTGCAAAGACCTCCCAAACCCTCTACTTATTTGAATATCATTAGCATTCCCTAATATCCTACTGGTGCTCTCTGCAATGTTTCTCCCATTAATCCTCATTCTAAAATTTGAATGTTTCCCCACTATAGCTATCTATGTCCTCTCCAAATTCAAGCTTCACACAACTGTTGGGTTACTTCTTCTAAAGCAATCTTGCTCATATCACTTCCTGCTAAATAACTATCCATTACTTCCCAATGTCTACTGAATCAAGTCCAAACTCCTTACTTTGATATAATACCCCGTCATCTTCCTTTCTAGCCCATCATTCATTATCCCAAGGTCTTCAAAATCGCAAAGTTGAAGTGAAACTGAGATCCTGTTTGCAAACACAATTCCTGACAGCATCTTCCCACCACATCTATCTATGAGCTCATGAGCAAGTCTTGATGTGAATATCCAAAAGATTAGAATGTGATAAATAATGCGGTTCTAAAAAAGTCAGCTGATATATTACACAATTAAAATACTTAAGACTTTGCCTGGCTGATGTGGTTCTGTGATTGAACATCGACCTATGAACCAGGAGGCCATGGTTCAATACCCTGTCAGGGTACATGCCCAGATTATGGGCTCTAACCCCAGAGGGGGGCATGCAGGCAGCAGCTGATCAATGATTCTCTCATCATTGATGTTTTTCTCTCTCTTGCTCTCCCCCTCTGGAAGCAATAAAAATATTTTAAAAAAGACTACATAGAGGAGACTCTTTCCCCCTCTCCACGTGAGAGTCTGTACTTGTTCTTCAATAAATTTCCATATTTGCTATACCCAACAAACAAACAAACAAACAAAGACTATACCCAGTAGAGAATGTGGGAACCATCAAAGGTTTATGACCCAATGTGCACTTCAGAAATTTAACGCTAGCCCTAACTGGTTTGGCTTAGCAGATAGAGCGTCAGCCTGGAAATCGAGGGTCCCAGATTTGATTCAGGTCAAGGGCACATGGCTGCATTGCAGGCTTGCAGGCTTGGACATGCAGGAGGCAGCTGATCAATGATTCTCTCTCATCATTAATGTTTCTATCTTTCTTTCCCTCTCCTTTCCTCTCTGAAATCAATAAAGATACATTTTTAAAAAAATTTAACTCTAGTAAGAAAATATAGAAAATATAAGTGATAGGGAAGATACAATGAGGAGCGACTAAGTTACTAGTACTGTATTTTCAGGCATATAAGATGACTGGGGCGTATAAGACGACCCCCAACTTTTCCAGTTAAAATATAGAGTTTGTGATATACCAGCCTTATAAGACGACACCTGGCATATAAGACGATCCCCAACTTTTGAGAAGATTTTCCTGGGTTAAAAAGTTGTCTTATACGCCAGAAAATACAGTAGTGGAAATAAAGACAAGAAACAAATCACTGAGGTTTCTGGGACAGAATCAAAGAGATTTAATGGAAAGTATATTCAAATACATACCTACTTTTTTTTTTTAACCCGAGGATATTTTTTCCATTGATTTTCAGAAAAGGGGGGGGGGGGATGAAACACTGATGTGAGAGAGAGACAGTGATTGGTTACCTCCTGCACACATCCTACCAAATCCTCAACCCCTTCAGTCTGCAGGCAGACACTCTAACCACTGAGCGAACTAGTCAGGGCCAAACGTCCACTTCTGACCACTTCAAAAGCACAGCCTGAATTATCTTTTCCAAATACAAATCTAATCACAATCCCTCCTCTGCTTAAAATTCTTCAGTGCTTTCTACCAATTTTAGGTTAAAAAAACAAATTTTTTCATAATTCTTACAAAGCTCTGAGTGACCCGACCTCCGCCCACCTTTCCAGTGTTAGTCTGCATTTTTCTCCCCATTCCCAACCATCTTTGTTCTGATCATGTTGCCTTTATCAGCTTTTTGAACAAGGTATTTGTTCCTTCCCACTAAGAATCTCTGCAGCGTTCTTTCCTTGAAACTCTACCTTCAGTTAACTAACTCATCTTTGATATTTTTGCTTAAGTAATGTTTGAGCCTTCCCTGACTAACCTCTCTCCACTAGGTCAGACCTTCTGTTAAAATATTCTTATGCCACTGTGTCCTTTTTCTATATGGCCTCTTTTCAGTTTGTGGTTACATTTTTTGTGGTATTCCTAATGAAATGTCCATCTCACCCACTGGACTGAAGTTCCATGAATATTAGAACAGGCTTTCTCCTATTCACCACTGTATCCCCAGATCTCAGTACAGGGCCTAGCAAGTTGGTAGCAATAAAATAAAGTTGAATTAGAGAAATTCCCAATTTATTAAAAGACAACTCTAAGGTTCCTAGCTTTAATAACAAAGTATTCATGCTTTTAACTGAAATGGAGAACCAAAGAAGACATGTTGAACCATCTGTCAGATATCCAGAAGGTGTTTCACACATAGCTGGAAACCAAAGTATATAGTAGAGAAGACAAGACATAACGGATACAGTTGAGATTACTCTCTTGGCATCACAAAGGCCAATGATTGTCCTGGAAAGGAAGAGAGGAAAAAGAGGAAGAAGGATTATCTATCAGCATCTCCTGGGAAGATGAAATGGGGCTTTTGCACACTTGCTCTCACCTTTCCCCAATTGAGGATCTCAAGATACCATGAGAGCTGATACTGATAGGAATGTTGCATCTATGAAAACTGTAAAAGCAAAATTTGAAACATTGAGAAACATGATATGAAGGAGTTGCCAGATCACTTTTTGAGAAACAACTCCAATAAATTCAGAAATGAAGGTGAAGTAGATGAGAGAAGGATCACCTAGCATTGTGATATGATAATGCCTTAAAGAGTTGAAATTTTCTTTTTTGAAAAATAGAAAAGGGGACCTAGATGGTTTGCTCAGTGGGTAGAGAGTTGGTCTGCAGACTGAAGGGTTCCGAGTTCGATTCCAGACACGGGCACAAGCCCAGGATGAGGGCTTGATCCCCAGTGGAGGGTGGGGGGAGGCGTGCAAGAGGCAACCCATCAATTATAATCTCTCATCATTAATGTTTCCATCTCTCTCTTCCTCCCTGTAAGCAATAAAAAAATAAGAATTAAAAAAAAGAGGGAATGCAATAAGCATTTGTAGAGAAAAATAGGAAAAAGCTAGAGGAGAAAAAGAGTGTATTTTGAGGCTTATGGGAAAGGCTAAATCTAAATATAGCAAAATCCCTGAGAAATATGTAAGGAGAAAATAACAAACACTACAGATCCTGAACCCTACATTTAGATCAGCCAGACACTGATCTAAATATTCCAAATACATTATTAAATTACTTTAAATCCTCCACAAATCCTACGAGATGTGGACTACTATTAATTTTCCTTTTTACAGATGAGTAAACAGTTACACATGATTAAGAAAGTTGGTAAGTGGCAGATCTGGGATTGGGTCCCAGCTGTCTGTCTCTAAAGCCAGATGACAAAATCAAGAATATTAGGGAGAAGAGCCTATTTTTTTTTTTTTGGAAGGGGCCATCTCCTTGTAAAATGGCAAGAAACGCTGGAAGATGATAGCTGGGGTAAGGGAGGGGGGAATTCCTGCCCTGAATGTCTCTCTTTCCCTCCAAGGAGGCACTGAGGGAGATGGGAAAGGGAAAGGTTTGGAGCTGGAGCTGAAAAGAATGGAAAAGATCAGAAAAGAACTAGGGAAGACCAGGGAAAGAATCAGACTCAACGCCAATAAGTGGATCCCTGAACCATTTGTCCTGAAATTCTGCAAATTCCACATGAACGTCTGAGCTGGGGCCTACTATGTGTCATGGTTCTAGGCGCTGTGGAGACCAAGAAAATTCTCCGGGCCACACAGTCTCAAACACAAACAACCACATCAACGACCACCCCGAGAGGCGCTTAGGGAGACCCATTCCTCCAAAGACTCCCATGCGAAAGCCTGTAAGAGTACATCCCAAATCGAGATTGTGTTTTTTTTTTGGGGGGGGTGGGGGGGGGGAGGGGGTCGGGAAAAGGGCAGTCGCAACTCCTCCTTACGCTCACCCCAGCACCAGCCTGGACCCTCCTCCAGGGGCAAGTGGGACGCGAGTGCGAGCCCAGAGGCTGCAACCGAGGGCGACGGGAAGGGGGCTGGCTGCCTGCGGGCCCCGGACATCGGGCGCCCCCACCCCTCCCCGACTCCGCCGCTCCCTGCGAATGCCCGGCTCCCGGCACGCCGCCCGCCTCCGCTCGGGGTACTACCTCGCCATGCAGCCTCTTCCCCAGCAGCGCTGTACGGACCGGACCCAGTCGGCAACTTACCCACCCGGTCCGGCCCAACACAGCCCGGAATCCTCTCGGTACAGCGAGGTCTCCCTGGCATCTCTGCCAATGCCAGAGCTCAACCAGGACGCGGAGGCGGGACTGCGCGCCGCTGGCCAATCAGGCCAGACGCAAAGCACGTCCCGGCGCAGATAACTAGTTCCCGCCGTCCGCCGGGGAAGAAAACCCACGGTTGGCGCCAAACTCCAGTAGTCTGCGGGGCCGGCCCCGGGGGAGGGCGGGGCCTGGGCTGGCGGGGAAGGCGGGAGGGAACCGCCCTACGGAAGGGGCGGGGCCTCCACCCAGGTAGGGGCGGGCCTGGGAAAAGCTGTTTTAAGGACAGGGGAAGTAAGCTCTGAGCAGGGCTTGTCTTTTATTCAGTCCCTCATTCCAAAAATTCGGTGGCGTACCAACCACGTTCTAGACTTGGTGCTGGGCACTCGCTCCATCACGATGAATGGGCGCTGTTCCTGGCCCTGACACTGCCCTGGATGGTAGGCAAACAACTTAGCCCAGGGGTTGGGAGCTTCGAGGAAGGATGCCAGTCCAGGAGGGGGATGGAGAGGATTCCTATTCAGGGTAAATACCAGAGTAGTTGGATAGGACCTACAGGAACCCAAGGCGCCTGTCCGGTCCCCTCCGGAGGGGAAGTCTCTGCCCTTAGCAGGTGAGGAAGGGAAAGAACCCAACTTCCTCTGCTACTTCAACTTGCAACTGCCCTATCAACTCATTACACATGTATAAATTTTCTAAAAGACCCCCCCATGTGGGAGACTATGTTTTGGGAGAACACTGGCTTCCTAGAGTCTCCCCCAACCAGTTTAGCTCCTAAGAAATTCAAGATACTTAGGCATTCCAGATAGTGAGGGTTGGGAAAAGGTAAAGAAAGGGCTGCAACCACAAGGCGAACGCTGGAGCAGAACGCCGGGAGAGGGAAGCAGGAGTCAGACCTTGAAAGGCCTGATTATATGTCCAAGAACTTGGAATTTGCTTTTAAATGATGAGGCCTGGGGACCACAAAAGGATTTTAAGTTTGAGGTTGTAATGATGTAATTTGCATTATTAAGATCCTTTGGCCTTTCTGACCAGTGTAGCTCAGTGGTTGAGCTTTGACCTTTGAACCAGGAGGTCAGGGTTAGATGCTGGTGAGGGCCCATGCCCAGGTTTTGAGCTGGATCCCAATAGGGGGCATGTACGATGCAGCTGATCAGTGATTCTCATCACTGAGGTTGCTATCTCTCTCTCCCTCTCCTTTTCTCTCTGAAATAAAAACAAAACAAAACTTACATTTTTAAAAAATCCTTTGGCCTTGAGAAGGAGGATTCTGAGATGTTCTTATAGTGATTGATCCATGCTACAGAAAATGAGGATCTGAAGGAGATGGTAGGTAAGAAAGAGGATAGAGCCAAAACTGGTTTGGCTCAGTGGACAGAGCATCGGCCTGCGGACTGAAGGGTCCCAAGTTTGATTCCGGTCAAGGGCATGTACCTTGGTTGTGGGCACATCCCCAGTGGGGGGTGTGCAGGAGGCAGCTGATCAATGTCTCTCATGGATGTTTCTCTCTATCCCTCTTCCTTCCTCTCTGTAAAAAAAAAATCAATATATATTTTAAAAGGGATGGATATTTTAAATATTTAGGAGATAACAATGAAACTTAGCATTGGCTTTCAGCATAATATTCATAAAAAATATTTATTGAGAACCGCACAAATACTTCAAAAATATGTAAAGATTTTCCCCAAAATTATCTTCCAGGAAAAAGTGACCTAATTATTAAAATCATTGCAAAGGCCTGACCCATTTGGCTCAGTGGATAGAGCGTCGGCCTGCGAACTGAAGGGGCCCAGGTTAAATTCTGGTCAAGGGCATGTACCTCAGTTATGGGCACATCCCCAGTGGGAGGTGTGCAGGAGGCAGCTGATTGATATTTCTCTTTCACTGATGTTTCTGACTCTCTGTCTCTCTCCCTTCCTCTCTGTAAAAAATTAATATATTTTTTTAAAAATCATTGTAGTCTCTCATTTTATTGGCACTCTCTTAAATACTTTATAGTGAATAAAAAATAGTGATTGATTTTAAAATATTCTGTTGGAAAGATCTCAATCAATGACAACTTAGGATACTTATAGAAGTAAACTAAAGAACAAATAAATGTAACAGTTATGTATTAAGTCTGAACTCCATAAAACAATTGCAAATTGCTTTTAAGAAAGCAATTTCTGCCAGGACCGGTTTGGCTCAGTGGATAGAGCGTCGGCTTGCGGACTGAAAGGTCCCAGGTTCGGTTCCGGTTGGGGGCATGTACCTTGCTTGCGGGCACATCTCCACTGTGGGGCATGCAGGAGGCGGCTGATCGATGTCTCTCTCACATCGATGTTTCTGACTTTCTATCTCTCTCCCTTCTTCTCTGTAAAAAGTCAATAAAATATATATATTAAAGAAAGCAATTTCTGCCTGACCTGGTTTGGCTCAGTGGTTAGAACCTCAGCCTAGGAACCGAAAGGTCCCAGGTTCGATTTCAGTCAAGGGCACATGCCTGGGTTGCAGGCTCAATCCCTAGTAGGGAGTATGCAGAAGGCAGCTAATCAGTGATTCTCTCGCACCATTGATGTTTCTTTCCTTCTCCCTTCCTCTCTGAAATCAATAAAAATATTTTTTTAAAAAGAAAAAGAAAGCAATTTCTGCCCTAGCCAGTTTGGTTCAGTGGATAGAGTGCTGACCTTTGGACCAAAGGGTCCTGGTTTCAACTCTGGTCAATGGCAGGGCCTTGGTTTCCTCCAAGGTTCAGGCCCTGGGTTCCGGTGTGTAGGAGGCAACCAATTGATGTGTTTCTCTCACATCAATGATTCTCTCTGTTTTTCTCTCTCCCACGCCCCCTAAAAAATCAATGTAAAAGTATCTTCTGGCCCTAACCAGTTTGGCTCAGTGGATAGAGCCTTGCAGACTGAAGGGTCCCAGGTTCGATTCCGGTCAAGGGCCAGAGCTCAACCAGGATGCTAAGGCGGGACTGTACTTTGGTTTCAGGCACATTCCCAGTAGGGGGTGTGCAGGAGGCAGCTGATCGATGTGTCTCTCTCATTGATGTTTTTAATTCTCTATTCCTCTCCCTTCCTCTCTGTAAAAAATCAATATAAATATATATTATATATATGTGTGTGTGTGTGTGTATATATATATATATATATATATATATATATATATATATATATCCTCTAGTAAGGATTGACAACAACAACAAAGCAACTTCTACCCAACCAGTGTGGCCCAATGAGTGTCAACCTATGAACCAGGAGGTCATGGTTCAATTCCAGGTCAGGGCACATGTCTGGATTGCAGATTGCTCAATCCCCAGTGCAGGGTGTGCAGGAGGCAGCTGATCAAGGATTCTCTCTCATCATTGCTGTTTCTATCTCTCTGTCTCCCTTCCTCTGAAATGAATGAAAAGATAGTAATTAAAATAATTCTTAAAGACTATTAGAGCAAAAATCAATTTGAATTTAGCAGAATCCAATCTAGCAAATAAAACAGAGCTTTGAGGAGTTGTACAAAGTAAAGACTTTTATAGGAAAAGGGAGCAGGAACAAAGAAATTATACTAGTAAAAAAAATCAAGTTGGTTATTGTAAGGTTACTTTCCTTTAGGGGATGGCAGAAGTTTATCAGACAGATTAACCTAATACTAATCCGGCCATTCATGATTAACTGGTTTAAGATTCCATTTCTGGGGAAGTAGAAACTGTAATCAAGTTAAGTCTTGGTTTGATGACTTGGGGATTACCATTGCTGCTCCATTTTTGGCTTGTTAATCTTGTTTTTCACAATAATAATGATATTATTTAAAGAAGTTGAAATTTGAGAACTGCATGGTTGTTAATATATCTTGGAACTTCTCCAGGATATTTTGGAAAGAGAACAGATGATAGGCAGAGCCAATTTTTTGGGGAATGGATGGAGTTTTCTTAAAAGAGACAGAAATTCACCGGATGGAGGGCTTTTCTCAGTGCAGGGCAGAGAGGTGAGTGATTGAGAGATAGGGAACAAAGTTAGCAACAGGGTGTTCATGAAGGGATTAACATTTTTTTTTCTTTCTTCCCTTGGATACTGGAGAAGTAACATCTAGTGTATAACTTCTTTGAATTTTCTCAACCAGGTCTAATGCCCTAACTGGGAATTAACCTTCAATAGAAAATCTATTTTATCACTTTCAAGCCTGACTTCATATCTTACCTTCTTCAGAAGTTTTTCCTACTTCCTAAGCTGAGTTGGCAGTTTTCCTCTTTGAACTCTCATAGTAGCCTGTCCCTAACGCCTTATTATAGCCCTTTGTGACAATATTCCTTAGACTACTGGCCTGGTGCATGAATTTGCACACATTGAAAGGAAATTAATTAAATATTTTAACATCAGTATTCACCCTTTCTCAATAATAGAAGTGTCAACCAAATTCACAATTGACAATGACAGGTAAAAAAACACATGCGATTGGCACCAGCAAGAGCTTTATATGTATCATGCATGCAAGAGTCAACTTAACCTTTTTAATATATATAGAAGAAACTTGCTTAATTAGACCTGCTTTCTGATTTAAAATATACTTTATTGATTTTTTAAAGAGAGAAAGGGAGAGAGATAGAGAGCCAGAAACATCAATGAGAGAGAAATATTGATCAGCTGCCTCCTTCACGCCCCCCACTGGGGATGCACCCACAACAAAGATACATGCCCCTGACCGGAACTGAACCTGGGATCCTTCAGTCCGCAGGCCAACGCTCCATCCACTGAGCCAAACAGGTTACGGCCTGCTTTCTGATTTAGCTAAACTTTTTCCAGCCCAGTGAAGCACCCCAACTTCTCTTTCAGATAATTGTCAGCAACACAGCAGTAAATATCAACATGAAGCAGATTATTATTGTAGATCTTGCAGGGAGAACAAAGGGTAAAATATTTAACTGCAGCAGTGTTTGACTATATTCTGGGCAGTGAGAAAACATAAAGTCATTTTCAAGGTCCACCATTTCTTACTTCTTTTCAGTCATGTCAAGTTTCTAAACTTTCTAAATCTTTGTTTTCCCGCTAATGAAAAGAAAGTAGGATTCTACTGAGTCTCCTATCTACCTACTCCAGGACTTCTGTAAGGATCCAATGAGATGAGGCACAGGAAAATGTTTCACAGACATTTGGTTAAAGTGTAAAATGTTTCCACCTGGCTATAAAGTAAGTTGTACTCCTGGACTGAAGAAACTGCAAGGAGACTAGTCACTAGGGAGAAAAAGCCAGGCATTGCTACATGAAATCATTATCTGGTGCCCACAGCCACAGTTTCCAGGCTAGTTTGGCTGTGGGCCACATTTTTTGCCATGGGGTCTTGGCAGCATTGCCTGTGATTTGGTGGACTGTCACTCCAGGGTGGTGGTGGAGTCTGTGTCCCACTTGAGGGAAGCCAATTGTTGCTTTGTGTGCACCAGTCCAAGTTGCTGTTTCTTTGTAAATGGCTAGAGTGTGTCACTGCAGCTCCTGCATTGATGGTCAGTGTGCATCATAGTGACTGGTCAGATAGTTGGACACTTAGAATATTAGTCTTTTATATAAAGAGATAGATATCTGTCTTCACCATAAGACTGAGAATCTTTTAAGGACAGAACCCCATCCATCATCTTTCTATTTCCAGAACCTGCTAGTAATAGTGTCTGACAAAGCATTAAGTGTGCATTTCTTGATTGAACAAATGATTTTGACTGTTAGAATTAGTAACAGTTGTGGAACCAGAAAGTCTTGAGAAAGAAGGATAAAATTTTTTGGCCTTTTTATGGGCATGTATTATTCAATATGAAAGATCATAGCATATATTGAATAAACTAACTGCACAGAAGAGGTTATCAGCATTTACAGGAGGAATTGATAATTTAGTAAGGATTTTGTTACTCAAAAAATGATGAGGATGGCTTAGTGTCTTCCAATTCTCAGTGAGCTTTGGTTCTTTTCATTGCTTTTTTTATGTAAGAAATCAAATTTTTTGGAGAAATATAATTAAAAACAAAATCTCCTCCAAACCCAGAAAATCTCTTCCAAAGGTAGAAGGAAAAGAAAACCATTATTGAATAAGCATTAAAGCAATATGTGATGCACATCACAGACAATCCAAGAAATTGCAGAAACAGAAAGAAAGCTCACACTTATGTGTTAAAAAAATAAATTACATATATTAAAATTTTTAAGAGTTTATTTGAGAAAAATCAATTCTGTTTGAGCAACACCAAACTGGAAATGGTACAGAGTGCTTCTCCAACAGGAGCCAGGGGAAAGACTTATGTAAAGAAAGTGTAAAAGCAAAGACAGGAAATTATTTGATTGGCTATAACTTAAAGCCTAGTTGGCTGTTTATGATTGATTATCCATAGAGTTTTTTATTTCCTAATCTAAGCATTTACAGGCATAGATTTGGGTTTGCTTAGGAGCCAATAAAGAATTAGAGTCACTTTAGTCTAATGGCCTCTTTGTTTAAATAATTTAAAAATAGCCAAGTAGTATTACCATTACATAGGTATGTTTTGTAATTTGGAGTTGGGTGACAAGTTAGGTTTATGTCCTCCACAGAAATTAGACAATTGGGCATTATCTTCCTTGATGATGATTTCACTCCAAAAGAGAGGGGTCCCATGTCCTTGAGGAAAAGTTCCTGAGTAATGAAATAGGCAAGAGGCTTGTTTAAAATATTTGCATATATTTGAAAAGGAGAGAGAAAGAATTGCAAAAGAAAAAGAGGAAGAAGTGAAGGCAGGAGAGAAGTTTTTTCTCTTATTTCTTTAATAGGAAGAATTAGCCTCTTAATTGCATTTGCTCTTATAGTTTAAAAATAGAAAAGTCAGGTACTGCATTAGTTTTTCAACAAATACTAGAGGCCTGGTGCACAGAATTGCACACCAGTGGGGTCCCCTGGCCTGGCCTGTGCCCTCTCACAACCCAGGATGCCCTTGAAGGATGTTGGAGAGCTGGTGTCAGCCCAATCCCCACAGGCCAGGCTGAGGGACTCTACCAGTGCATGAATCCATTCACTGGAACTCTATTATGCATATAAGATCTTTGGTTAATCTCTTCCTGTCCTCTCTCCTCCCTCTTCTCTCTGAGATTCCTTAGTCTGTTCCATGTTTCCATGCCTGTGGTTTCCGTTCCTGCGTTGAATGGTCAGTGCACATTAAGCTACCAGCTGGTCAGCCAGTTGACCAGTCTCTTAGGCTTATATATATGTAGATATATAGATATTCCTTTTATAATTTGCACAAGATATTTAATTATATAAATCATTACTCAGTCATCTACATATCCGGAAGGATTGAACTTTTTAAAAATATATTTTTATTGATTTCAGAGAGGAAAGGGGAGGGAGGGAGAGATGGAAATATCAATGATGAGAGAGAATCATTGATTGGCTGCCTCTTGCACACCCTGTACTGGGGATCAAGCCTGCAACCCAGGTATGTGTCCTTGACTGGAATCAAACTTGGGACCCTTCAGTACGCAGGCTGACGCTTTATCCACTGAGCCAAACCAGCTAGGGTAGGATTCGACATTCTTAAAGCCTATTGTATATGAAACATGGTATGTATAGTGCTCTATGAGATACAAGGATGAGGAAGACACTGCCTGTATTCTAGGAATATTTTAAAAATATATATTTCCATTGATTTTAGAGAGGAAGGGGGAGGGAAAGAGAGAGAGAAACATCAATGATGAGAATCATGCATGCCCCATATTATGGATCAAGCCCACAACCAGGTCATATGCCCTGACTGGGAATTGAACTGTAACCTCCTGGTTCATAGGTCAATGCTCAACCACTGAGCAACACCAGCCAAGCCAGGAGTTTTCAATTGACCTTGGAAGACAGACACAAAGTCAGAACTTCCAGGGGAAAACCAAGGCCTAGAAAAGTGATCCTGTAACCTGGGTCAAACAATTAGTTAATGGAAAAAGTACACCCAGATCTTTAGATTCTGGTTCAGCATTCTCTCAACTTCACAAAATACTTGATATCTTAATGAGCCAACAATAATTTTTGACAGCAATACTAGAGATAAAGAAGAGTGTATGTACCCTTTATTTTCTGTGAATTGGCAGGAGGATCCAGAGATTTGTTTCTTTTGGTAAGACTGTAGGTGTTATGCTATTCCATTAGAAGCTACCTAAAGTTTTTATTTTTATTTTTATTTTTTGGCTCTTTTTGTGATATTAACAGCCATTGATGCTTAATGCTTCAGTTGATTAACTGGAGGTTGGAAAATTATAATATTCTAATCCTATCAATTCTTTTTCATATTATCTATAGTTTTCCTTTTTTAAATCCTTTCCTGAGAATATAGTTTACTGATTTTATTTTATTTTCTAAAATAAGTTTTGCTGAAACCGGTTTGGCTCAGTGGATACAGCGTCGGCCTGCAGACTGAAGGGTCCCAGGTTCGATTCCGATCAGGGGCATGTGTCTTGGTTGTGGGCACATCCCTGGTGGGGGACGTGCAAGAGGCAGCTGATCGATGTCTCTCTCTCATCGATGTTTCTAACTCTCTATTCTTCTCCCTTCCTCTCGGTAAAACATCAATAAAATATTTTTAAAAATATATAGAAATAAAATAGCTGAGACCGGTTTGGCTCAGTGAATAGAGCGTCAGCCTGGGGACTGAAAGGTCCTAGGTTCGATTCCGGTCAAGGGCATGTATCCTGGTTGCGGGCACATCCCCAGTGGGGGGTGTGCAGGAGGCTGCTGATTGATGTCTCTCTCTCATCGATGTTTCTAACTCTCTATCCCTCTCCTTTCCTCTCTGTAAAAAATCAATAAAATATATTTTAAAAAATATATAAATAAAATGTTTTTATTGATTTTTAGAGAGAGAGGGAGGGAGAGGAATAGAGAGATAGAAACATTGATGAGAGCTGAAACCGGTTTGGCTCAGTGGGTGAAGCCTCATTTGTGGATAATAAAGAACATTATAAACTGATGAACAAAAAGATAGATACAGAGGCAGTAAAGCATCAAACAGACTGTCAAATTACAGCAGGAAGGTTAAGGAGAGGTGGGGTAGATAAGAGATCAACCAAAGGCATTTTATGCATGCATATAAGCATAACCAATGAATACAAGACATGGGAAGGTTAGGGTATGCCTGGGAGGGGGGGCAATGGGAAGATATGTTTACATGTAACACATTAATTTAAAAAAATGCAAAAAAAACCCACAAAAAAACTGTCCACACAATGGAATACTACGCTGCTATAATAAAGAAGGAATTCTTACCATTTGAAAAAAAAAAAGACTACTGATGGTTATTTGCTTTGTCTATTCTGGGTTGGTTTTACTAACAAATTCAACAATCAGATTTGGAAGACCTATTGTGCCCAACATCAACATATCTCTCCTTAAATATATGGAAATCCTTAAAAATATGGAAATCATGATCCAAGAGGTTCAAATGATTTAAAAGAAGGGGTCGCCGAGACGGGTTTGGCTCAGTGGATGGAGCGTCGGCTTGCGGACTGAAGGGTCCCAGGTTCGGTTCCGATTGGGGGCATGTGCCTTGCTTGCGGACACATCTCCACTGTGGGGTGTGCAGGAGGCGGCTGATCGATGTCTCTCTCTCATCGATGTTTCTGTCTTTCTATCTCTCTCCCTTCCTCTCTGTAAAAAATCAATAAAATATATTAAAAAAAATAAAAACAAAAATAAAAGAAGGGGTCAATAAATTGATTCCAGATAGCATTGGAAAAGATGTAGAAAAAACTTGCCAATCTATTTATTCACTTCATGATGTCTTTGTTTGAAAAGTCAAAATACTGAAGAAGCCTCAATTTGAATTGGTAAAACTGGTGGAGTTCCACTGTGAAAGTAGCAGTTCTAGAAAAGATATTGGAGATAAGACAGGTGCTAACATTGAAGGAACTAATGGATATGAGCCCTCTAGTCCACGAATCTGTTTAAAACTCAGACTAAATTGTGACAAAAAGTCATATTTGTGATGTTTAGAAAAGAACAAGAAATGTTTAGAGAAGTGACCGGACATAGGAAAAGAACGTTGAGCTTCTCTATAAACTGTGAGAAGGCAAATATATAGGGAAGTAAATTAATGGTAGATAATTTACCATTGTAAATTAATGGTAGATAATTTACCTAGCTTTAGCGGGGTTATGTAGCTTCTTTTATTTTTATATATTTTTACTAGAGGCCAGTGTGCTAAATCGCGCGAAACCCAAAGCTGCCACACCATGGGACGAAGTGTCCAGTCCCACTGGCGCTATTTCAACAGATTCTTAAGAAAGGGTGTGTAGAGAAGCACAGGACCCATCAATGCACCTCCTAGTGATTGGTCTTTGATCATTACGGCGTTATGACCACTGGGTTTTTATTATATAGATTGTTTTCAGAGAAGAATGGAGAGTTAGAAACATTAATGATGAGAGAGAACCATTTATCGGCTGCCTCCTGCACACCTGTTATTGGGAATTGAGCCCACAACCTGGCATGTACCCTTGACTGGAATAGAACCCAGGACCCTTCAATCTGTAGCCTGATGCTGTCCACTGAGCCAAACCAGTTAGGGCTGTAGTTTCTTTAAATGCTGCCTCTGGGTTGATAGGGTGAAGAGTTATCTACTGTGATTAACTCCCTTCCTCTTTGGTAGAGAGGGGAGGGGATACACTTTTATAAATTTATGTCCTGCTTTTAGGAAAATAAGTGGAGAGCAGAGAACTTTTGAATCCGTTTCTTCTCAATTGTTTTCAGCTCACGAAAGCTTATGTATACTTCCTAGATCAGCAATAAGTTTGTGAAGAAATGACAAAAAAAGGGGGTGGTTTGGGCTAGGGGCAGTACATTTTAGGGAAGTAACTAGAAGATTGTGGAACTAAAATTAGTGGAAGATAAAGATTATTTTAGTGAATTTGTACAGATCTATTTCAGTATTGATTAGTCTCTGGTGGTAAGAGTGTTCTTTTATTATTGGTACAGGAAGGGCACCTTTTTCAGGGACAGTATTATGACCCATTTTTAGATAGAAAAGGGAGAGGTGGTCAGAAAGCACTTCTTGCATCTGCTGTTTCAAAAGTGCTTTTAGCTTTAAAATAATCAGTATACCCAAGCAGCATATTTGGGGATGGCATATTCTGCTACTCTTTAGTACCTTAGTTCTTTTGACTTGACCCTAGTAGTTTTAAAATATATATGTTATTTTCCCTTTTATTGGTTTTTACAGAGAGGAAGGGAGAGAGATAGAAAGTCAGAAACATTGATGAGGGAGAGACATCGATCAGCCGCCTCCTGCACACCCCACAGTGGAGATGTGCCTGCAAGCAAGGTACATGCCCTTGACCGGAATTGAACCTGGGACCTTTCAGTCCGCAAGCCGATGCTCTATCCACTGAGCCAAACCGGTCTTGGCATTTTCCATTTTATTGGTAACCACTGATCTGATCCATTAATGCAGTCATTCCAGAGACATTAATGTCCTTGACGCTGCACAGCTGAAAGTTTTGGGATTTCTCTCAACAGTCATCCTGAGAGAAATCTTTTTACATTTTTCTTCCATGTTGAATCTCTCATTTACTAGATCCCATGTCTTTATCTTTCTTGGTTTACATCCTCATATAAAGGAAAGTACACCTACCCTGGCGGGTTTGGCTCACTGGATAGAGCATCGGCCTGGGGACTGAGGGGGTCCCAGGTTCGATTCTGGTCAAGGACATGTACCTTGGTTATGGGAACATCCCCAGTCGGGGGTATGCAGGACACAGCTGATCAATGCTTCTCTCTCATCGATGTTTCTTACTCTCTATCCTTCCCTCTTATTCTCTGTAAAAAATCAATAAAAATATATTAAAAAATTAAAAAAAAGGAAAGTACACCTATTTCAACAGATTCTTAAGAAAGGGTGTGTAGAGAAGAAAAATAACTTTCCCTCTTCTATGTTCTGGCTGAGACCCCTGTAATAAGACAGATTGACAAGAGAAAAACACATTGACGTTTATTAACATTTATACTTCATATATACATGGGAGATACCCAGGGGAAAAAAGTTAACTCCTCAAGTGTGGGTCATTTTCATCCATTATTCTATGTCCACAGGGAACCCTCTCAATCTTCTTGGAATTTTAAAAATATTATTTATTTGGAAATGTTTTCTACCCATTTTCACAGTTCATTCTTTCTGGAAGTTCTGTGTTAGTTTGAGTTCTCCCAGAAGCAAACATTAAAACCATAGAAAAAAAATGCCAATTAAAATTTAAATATATTTTTAAAAGGCCGAATCAACAAAATACAGTGGTACAGATGATGTGCTGTGAAACTGTATACCTGAAACCTTTATAGCTTGTTAACCAGTGTCACCTCACTGAATTCAATAAAAAGAAAAAAAAGTTGAATCATAGTGCTCTATATGCTTGCTGTTGGAGATCTGCCCGTGTCAGTACAGAAACATCTAACCCCGTTTAAAACACCTTTTAGAGGTGTAATTTATAATTTACAAAGTGCACAAACTTTGTGTGCAGTCGTTCTGATGTTTTGCTTTTTTATCTACCAGAATAACCACCACCCAGAGCCAGATAATGAAATCTTTCCATTATCAACCTAGGAAGTTCCCTTGGGCCACAGTGCAATAAAAAAAAAAAAAAAAAAAAAAAAAACCAAAGGCAATCATTTACCAGACTTTAGCATTATTTTGACTTGTTCTTGAACTTCATGTAAATGTATTTCTAGTTTTATGTATTTTTCTACTCTACTCTTTTTAAGAAAAAATTTACTGGTTGAATCTTAGAGAAAAACATTTACTGTTCCACTTACTTATGCATTCATTGGTTGGTTCCTGTAGGTACCCTGACCCGGGTCCAACCGGCAACTTCGGCATCCCGGGAGCGTGCTCTCACCAGCGAAGCTATCCGGCCAGGGCCTAGTCTACTCTTTAGTGATGTCAGAATATCTTGTAACGCTTGTCATACTTGATTTAAACATTCCCCAATTGAACATCTGTTTCCAATATTTATGTTAAGAATGCTGGAAGGGATGCTCGGCCCGCGTGGCTCAGTGGCTGAGCACCGACCTATGAACCAGGAGGTCATAGTAAGATTCCAGGTCAGAGCATAAGCCCTGGGTGAAGGCTCTATCCCGCGGGGGTGGGAGGGGTGTGTGTGCGCGCGCGTGCATGCAGAAAGCAGCCCATCAGTGATTCTCAAATTATGGGTGTTTCTATTTCTTCCTCCCTTCCTCTCTGAAATCAATTAAAAAAAAATACAATGGGATGCAAAAATTAAAAAAAAAAAAGAATGCTGCAAGGGGCGTGATTGTCATACTTGTGTGCGAATTTCCATAGGCGAGAGGTCTAGAATTGCTGGGTCCCGGAGAGGCGAATCTGCTTCTCTTTTTATAGCAAACCTTTTTGCGTGTGGAGGCGGAGGGAACCAGGGTGAAAATTACGCCCTTAGGGGTCTTCCTCGCTTCTCCATCTTGGCAGAATCTTCCGTCTCCTTATCCCATAGCGCGTCATCTCCCCATTTCCCATCACTAGGCCCAGGAACCGGGTCGAACACGCCAACCCTGCTGGCTGGCATTCCCTCCTGCAACCGGCGCAGCAGTGACGCCGCCGGACGTTTCCGCGGCCGAGGGGGCGGGCCCTCCTGGTGGCCGGGGGCGTCGCGGAGTGATGACGCAGCGCGCGCCGCGTGCTCGCCCCCTCCTCCCCCCCACGTGTGCGGCCGCTTTCCCGGGGCGTGCGGGGCTGCGGCGGCCGCTCTTCCTCGGGGGGCGTAGTTGTCGGCAGCGCCAGTTCCGGAACCTCGGCGGCTCTCTGGGGCTCTGAGCGCGAAGGAGCCGCGAGCGCCGGGGGCCATGGAGCACCTTTTGCTGGAGGTGGCGGCCGGGCCGCTCCGTTTAATCGCTGCCAAGAACGAGAAGAGCCGCAGCGAGCTGGGCAGGTTCTTGGCCAAGCAGGTAAGCACCGGAGCGAGAGGGGGAAGGAACGCCCGGCCGCCGCCTCCCGCGGGCGCCCCGCGACGCGCTGCCTTGCGGGGAGAGAGGAGCGGCTGCTCGGTCCTCCTGCCTCAGGGCCGGCCAGTGGCGGGGGGCGCCCGCGCGTTGGTGGAAATTGGAAGGAGCCTTTGTTTATGTGGGGGAGCCTTCCCTTCCGTCCTCCCCGGACTTACCCCGTGCGGCCGACCCCGGGCGGCAGACAGGGCCTGCGGAGAGAAGGGGGTGGTGGTGGCGTTTTTTTTTTTTCTTTCTTTCTGTAAATGAGGTGGATAGTCTGCCCTTTTGCCATGTGTCTTACTTCCGTGCCCCGGGTCCAGCCACCTCTGAGTGTTCTTCTTTTCGACCCTGCCCGTTCTTCGGGGCCCTCTGACAAGTATTGATGGCATTCCTGCTGTGTGTCTGAGGTACCGTGTGGTTTCGCGGAGAGAGACCGATCCATAAACCCGTCACGCTCTCTGCTCCCAAGGAATTTAACATTTATTTTTGGAGACCGTTCATGACCAGAAAACACCTGAAGGAAAGAAAAAAAAACAAACACAAAACAAGACAGTGCTCACGGCACGACACCGTGGTAATTAGGAGGTAAATTAGAGTTTTCCGAGGAATGGGTCTTTGGTCTTTTAAAAGCCTTGGGCCTCCCTTCCCACTCCTCCACCCTCCCACGCGCGTCTGAGTTTGGCATCCTTATTACGCATCTTTTTTTCATTTTTCAATGTCCTGTTTTATGCTTCCCCAGCCCCAGTATCCGTGAGTTTCTTCGAAATACCTCCTCCCGCAGCCCCTAACTCCAGTATCTAGAACTTAGGTCACAGATGCATTGTCTTTAGATATCCCATTGCTTAGGAAACGGTGGCAGTGTTTTGGATCTGGAGCGGCAGAGAACTAATAGGAGAGGCATTTCTACTTGGAAACAACAAATTGAAACGTTTGAAGCAAAGAGGAGGGAGATGTGGAAAATGTCCCTGGGATTTCTGGCCTCGCGCCGCCAGTAGAGGAAATCGCTAACACAAATGGGGAGGGAGGTCTAGAAAGAAAATTGATTTTTCGTGTGCTGGAGGAAGGAAAGACATCGTCAGTTTAAATGAGCTGGGTTTGTGACAAGCTCCTGAATTATGTATGTGGTTAGAGGGTTTTTTTTTTTTTGTTTTTTTTTTAATGTGGCTTTAGAATTTAGCAGAGGTTCTGAATCTAGGGATCACAGACCAGCAACAGGGGATTTATGATTCCACACCACTCAGTGGGTGTAAAATTGGTGTTTATGTATTGGGAGCAGGGTGGGGAAATCGTTTTAGGAAACGGTATTAGTAATGTTATTGGGACCTCTTGCCTTCCTTTTCTTTGCCTAATATTGTCTGCAAGTTCTGTCCTGTCTCAGATACCTTTCAGGTTTGTTTCGTTCCATTGCATAAAAGAGTTGATTGTGTTGCCATTCTATTTTTTTTCCTGTTTTTGTAAACAAAATGATTTAAAAATATATACATTTTATTGATTTTTTTTTTTTTTTACAGAGAGGAAGGGAGAAGGATAGAGAAACATCAATGAGAGAACATCTATCTGCTGCCTTTTGTACATCCCCTCTTGGGGACGTGCCCACAACCAAGGTGCATGCCCTTGACCAGAATCGAACCTGAGACCCTTCAGTCTGCAGGCAGACGCTCTATCCACTGAGCCAAACTGGTTAGGGCGGAAACAAAATGATTTTTATTGGCAAGTAAAGATTTTTGAAATACTGTTTTCTCATTAGAGTTTGGTATCTGAATTACGAATTATTTAGAATTGTGCTTCCTGCAGTGTTCCTTAGTTAAGCTGGTGACATCACCCTCTCTATACAGTCATATATTATAGGGAACTGAAGGTTGTCATTATTATTTTTCGTTCACATATAGCCAACTTCTCTTGATTTTACTTTTTCAGTGTTGACTCTAGTCCTTCCTCTTCATTTCCTCTACCACTACCATCTTACAATTCTCCAGTTTGTGGATTTTCCAACATCACCAAGCCTGTGTCTTACAATTTAATTCAAGTCTAACATTTTCTACCTGAAGAGAGCTTCAGATCCCACAGGTGAAGGGCTTAGTCCTGTAAGCTCCCCTTCTGCTCCCACTTCAGATGCTAATTGTAAGACCTATTGTCACTTGTTTTTCTGACCGCCTATGGATTGGAGGTTTTAACTATCCCCTCTTTGGGTTTGATTACTTTCCTGAGCAATTTCTAGAATTCAGAGAAACATTTTACTAACTAGATCATCAGTTTACTATAAATAGATATAATTCAGAAACTGTCAGATGAAAGAGATGCATAGGGCAAGGTATATGGGAAGGGGTTTGGAGTGTCCATGCTCTCTGAGTGCGCCACTCCGTCCATCTGTTCATCCACCCAGGAGTTCTTCAAATCGTGTCCTTTTAGATATTTATGTGAGTTTCATTACATAGGCATGATTGATTAAATCGTTGGCCATTGGTGATTGATCTGTTTCTAGCACCTCTGTCCTCCCTGTAGTTTGTTGATTCTAGCCAGCCCTAACTTGGGCAGCTTTTAAAAATAAATCTCGCCGAAATTGGTTTGGCTCAGTGGATAGAACATCGGCCTGTGGACTGAAAGTTCCCAGGTTTGATTAAGGGCATGTACCTTGGTTGCAGGCACATCTCCAGTGGGGGGGCGTTCAGGAGGCAGCTGATCGATGTCTCTTTCTCATTGATGTTTCTTAATTCTCTAATTCCTCTCTGTAAAAAACCAATAAAATAAATTAAAAAAAAATCTCATTAACATAGGGGATGACGCTTTTATTCCATCACAGGAAAGTCCAAGTATTTTGGGAGGTCTATGCCTGGGATAGGGTCAAAGACCAAATACATATTTCTTCTATCCTTACCTCCTTGATCATTATCGATGTTCAGGAAGAGCAGTTTTTAGGGTGCATGAGTACAAAGTATGAATGAAAATAAAATTAATTCTCTTTAATTTCTTTTGGGGACTTTTTGGAAAAGTTACTTAATAAACCCTATGTCTCAATTTCTTGGTATATTTCACATGGTAGAAACTAAATACTAGTAGTTACAGAGAGTAGTAAAAGCAGGGACTCTGGAGGCAGGGACTCTGGATTCCTGATTCTGACCTTAGCTCTCTTGTAGCATAGAAAGAACCTAGGAAAATTCCAGGACAAATAGATGGGGAAAATAAGACAGATAAATAATAGTTTGCAGCCACCTAGTAAATCCTATCTTTCCTAAGCCAAGGATACTTAAGAGTAAATGTTAGGGGCAATGGGGAGATATGTATAAAAAATTAATAAAAATTAAAAAAAAAAAGAGTAAATGGTTTGTACTTCTCCCCAACTAGAAGGGAGATAGCTGGGCCATTAAACAAGTCTTACTTTTTGTTTTTGTTTTTGAAGATGAAAAGCATATTTTGTTTATTTTTTTATTTATTTCCTAATTTTTTTTAATGTATTACATGTGTACATACTTTCCCATTGCCCCCACCACCACTCCCATGCATGCCCTAACCCTCCAGTGTCTGGCGTCCATTGGTTATGCTTATATGCATGCATACAAGTCCTTCAGTTGATCTCTTATCTACCCCACCTCTCCCTAACCTTCCCACTAATTTGACAGTCTGTTTGATGCTTTACTGCCTCTGTATCTATCTTTTTGTTCATCAGTTTATAATGTTCTTTATTATTCATAAATGAGTGAGATCATGTGGCATTTTTCCTTCATTGACTGGCTTATTTCACTTAGCATAATGCTCTCCAGTTCCATCCAGGTTGCTGCAAATGGTATGGCAGCATAGTATTCTATTGTGTAGATGTACCATAATTTTCAGATCCACTCATCTGCTGACAGGCACCTTGGCTGTTTCCAAATCTTAGCTATTGTAAATTGTGCTGCTATGAACATAGGGGTGCATATATCCTTTTTTCCTTGGATGTTTGGTGAAACTCCCCTGTTTCTGATTTTGTTTATCTCTGCTCTGATAGATGTTTCTAGTTTCTTAGGATATATTCCTAGGAGTGGGATTACTTGGTCAAATGGGAGTTCCATTTTTAGATTTTTTTTTTAGGAAACTCCATACTGTTCTCCACAGTGGCTGCACCAGTCTGCATTCGCACCAGCAGTGTACGAGGGTTCCTTTTTCTCTACATCCTTGCCAACACTTGTCATTTGTTGATTTGTTGATGATTGCCATTCTGATAGGTGTGAGATGGTACCACATTATCGTTTTGATTTGCATCTCTCGGATAATTAGTGACTTTGAGCATGTTTTCATGTGTCTCTTGCTCTTCTGTCTTCTTTAGAAAAGATTCTATTTAGGTCTGTTGCCCATTTTTTTTATAGGATCATGTATCTTCCTTTTTTTAAGTTGTATAAGTTGCCTGTAGATGTTGGAGATTAAACCTTTATCAGTGTTAACATTTGCAAATATGTTCTCCCATACAGTGGGCTTTCTTGTTTTGTTGATGGTTTCTTTTGTTGTGCAAAAGCTTTTTATTTTGATGTAGACCCATTTGTTTATTTTCTCTTTAGTTTCCATTGCCCTAGGAGCAGTGTCAGTGAAGAAGTTCCTTTGGCATATATCTGAGATTTTGCTGCCTGTGGATTCCTCTAGTATTTTTATGGTTTCCCTTCTTATGTTTAAGTCCTTTATCCATTTTGAGTTTATTTTTGTGTATGGTGTAAGTTGGTGGTCTAGTTTCATTTTTTTGCATGTATCTGTACAATTTCCCCAACACCATTTATTGAAGAGACTATCTTGACTCTATTGTATGTTCATGCTTCTTTGTCAAATATTAATTGAGCAGAAAGGATATCTAGATTCTAAATTCTATTCCATTGGTCTATATGTCTGTTCTTGTGCCAGTACTAGGCTGTTTTGAGAACAGTGGCTTTGAATACAGCTTGAAATCTGGTATTGAGATCCCACCTACTTTATTCTTCTTTCTCAGGAATGCTGTGGCTATTCTGGCTCTTTTTTTGTTCCAAATGAATCTTTGGAGAGTTCTTTCTAGGTATATGAAATACATATGCCGTTGGTATTTTAATGGGAAGTGCATTGAATCTATAAGTTGCTTTGGGTAGTATAGACATTTTAATGATGTTGATTCCCCCAATCCATGAACATGGTATGATCTTCCATCTGTTGATGTCTTCCTCTCTTTTTTCAGTGTCCGGTAGTTTTCCGCATATCGGTCTTTTACTTCCTTAGTTAAGTTTATTCCTAGGTATCTTAACTTTTTTGGTGCGATGGTAAATGGGATTCCTTTTTTGCCTCTCTTTCTGTAAGTTCATTATTAGTGTATAGAAATACCATTAATTTTGGCATATGTTTTGTATCCTTGCTACATTGCCGAATTCATTTATTAAGTCTATTAGTTTTTTGATGGAGTCTTTTTTTTTTTTTTTACGTACAATATCATGTTATCTGCAAAGAAGGACAGTTTTATGTCTTCTTTTCCAATTTGGATGCCTTTTATCTCTTTGACTAATACCTCTAGTACTATGTTTGAACAGGAGTGGTGAGAGTGGGTATCCCTGTCTTGTTCCTTTTCTTAGGGGAAATGGTTTTAGTTTTTGCCCATTGAGTATGATGATAGCTTGAGTTTATCACATATAGCTTTTATTAGGTTCAGGTATGATCTGTCCCCACCTTGTTGAGGATTTTTATCAAGAAAGGGTGTTGGATTTTGTCAAATGCTTTTTCTGCATCAATTGATATGACTGTGATTTTTATCTCTCATTTTGTTTATGTGATGTATCATGTTTATTGATTTGTGGCTATTGTACCATCCTTGCATCTGTGGGATAAATCCTACTTGGTCATGGTGTATGATCTTTCTGATGTACTGCTAGATCTGATTTGCTAGAATTTTGTTAAGAATTTTGGCATCTGTGTTCATGAGGGATATTGACCTGTAATTCTATATCATTGTGTTGTCTTTATTTGGTTTTGGTATTAGGGTGATGCTGGCTTCATAGAAGGTGTTTGGAAGTGTTCCTTATTCTTAAAATTTTTTTGGAATAGTCTGAGGAGGATAGGTTTTAGTTCTTCCTTGGATTTTTGGTAAAACTCCCCTGTTTCTGATTTTGTTTACTTGGATCCTCTCTCTTTGCTTCTTGGTGAGTCTGGCTAGAGGTTCATCAATCTTGTGTATCCTTTCAGAGAACCAGCTCTTGGTTTTGTTGATCTTTTGAATTGCTTCTTTGGTCTTTATGTTGTTTATCTCTGCTCTGATCTTTACTATTTCCTTTCTTCAGTGTACATTGGGCTTTTCTTGTTGATCTCTTTCTAGGTCTTTGAGTTGTAGGATTGGGTAATTACCATTGTTTCTTGGTTTTTGCAGCAGGCTTGTAGAGCTATGAACTTCCCTCTTAAGACTGCTTTCACTGTGTCCCATAGATTTTGGATTGTTGTGTTTCATTGTCATTTGTTGTCATGATGTTTTTTATTTCGTCCTTGATCTCCCTGGTTACCCAGTCATTGTTTAATAGTGTGCTGTTTAGTCTCCATGTGTTTGATTTCTTTGGATTGTTTTTATTGTAGTTGATTTCCAGTTTTATGCCACTGTGGTCTGAGAAAATGCTTGATATGATTTCTATCTTCTTGAATTTGAAGAGACTTTTCCTATGACCCAGCATATGGTCAATCTTTGAAAATGACCCATGTGTTGCCAAAACCAGTTTGACTCAGTGATAGAGCATCAGCCTGTGGACTGAAAGGTCCTGGGTTTGATTCCGGTCAGGGGCACGTACCTTGGTTGTGGGCACATCCCTGGTGGGGAGTATGCAGGAGGTGGCTGATTGATGCTTCTCTCTCATCAATGTTTCTCACTCTGTTGCTCTCCATTCCTCTCTGTAAGAAATCACAAATATAGTAAAAAAAAAAAAAAGAGAGAGAGAGAGAGAGAGAGAAAGAAAATGACCCATGTGCACTTAAGAAGAATGTATATTTTGTGGCTTTGGGATGAAATGTTCTCAAGATGTCAATTAATTTCATCTGGTCTAGTTAGTCATTTAGGATTGATGTTTCTTTGCTGATTTTTTGTTTAGAGGAATTGTCCACTGGTGATAGTAGGGTATTAAAGTCTCCTACTATGATTGTATTGCTGCCAATCTCTCCCTTGATATCGTCCAGGACTTTTATTTATATATTTGGGTGCTCCTGTATTAGGTGAGTATATGTTTATCAGAGTTATTTCTTCTTGTTGGATTGCTCCCTTTAGTTTTATGAAGTGGCCTTCCTTATTCCTTGTTATGTCCTTCACTTTGAGATCTAATTTGTCAGATAAAGTATTGGTACCCCAGCTTTTTTTTCATTTCCATTTACCTGAAAAGCCATTTTTTATTTCTTCATGCTCAGTCTGTATCTATCTTTTTTTCTGAGGTGGGTTTCTTGTAGATAGTAGGTATAAGGGTCATGTTTTCTTATCCAATCTGTTACCCTATGTCTTTTGATTGGAGCATTTAATTCATTTACATTTAAAGTTATTATTGACAGGTACTTATTTGTTGTCATTTTTATTCTTTACCCCTGTGTTCCTTCATCACTTCCTATTTCTTTTCTTTTCTTTTTCTTCTTTACTGCAGACCCTTTAGCATTTCTTCCATTGCTGTTTTGGTGGTAATAAATTCCCTTAGCCCTTTTTTTGTCTGTGAAGCTCCTGATTTCACCTTCAATTTTGATTGATAGCCTTGCTGGGTACAGTATTCTTATATTCAGACCCTTCCTTTGTGTGATTTTGTATATTTCATTCCATTCTTTTCTGGCCCGATGAGTTTCTGTTGAGAAATCAGTCACTAGTCTGATGGGGATTCCTTTGTAGGTAATTTTCTGTCTCTGGCCGCTTTTAAGATTTTGTACTTTGTCGATGGTGTTTGCCAGTTTAATAATAATGTGCCTTGGCGTGGATCTTTTGGGGTTCATTTTGTTTGGGACTCTGTGCGCTTCTTGGAATTGTGTGAGTTTTTTCTTCCCTATATCAGGGAAGTTTTCTGTCATTATTTCTTCAAACAGGTTTTCTATTCTTGCTTAGTTTCCTCTCCTTCTGGAACCCCTATATGTGATTGTTGTTTTGTTTCATGTTATCCCAAAGTTCCTTAGATTCTCCTCCTGCTTTTTAATTTTTTTTAAATATATATTTTAGTGAATTTTCACAGAGAGGAAGGGAGAGGGATAGAAAGTTAGAAACATCGATGAGAGAGAGACATCGATCAGCTGCCTCCTGCATGCCCAATACTGGGAATGTGCCTGCAACCAACGTACATGCCCTTGACCGGAATCAAACCTGGGACCTATCAGTCTGCAGGCCGACGCTTTATTCACTGAGCCAAACCGGTTTCGGTGAATTTTTTTCTAGAAGTTGCTCTACTTGGGTATTTTTTCCTTCCTTGTCTTCTAGCTCACTGATGTGGTCCTCTGCTACTTCTAGTCTACTTTTTATGCTTTCTATTGACGTCTTTACAGAAGCAATGCCATTTTTTATTTCTTCTTGATTCTTCTTCATTTCCTCTTAGTTCTTATACATATTGTTGAATTTGTCTTCCATTTTTTCAGCCACCTTATGACCATTTCTCCAAATTCTTTCTCTGGGATGTTGCTTGCCTCCATTTCATTTACTTCCCTTTCTAGTGATGCCTGCTTTTCTTTCATATGCAGGCTGTTTCTTTGTCTCTCCATGGTCTGTCTTCTCCAGGTGTCTGGTTAGTTCTCTCTCTCTTGTGTTGATTTAAAGGCACAAAATACAACACAACCAGGTACAATGCACAAGACACTAAACAGAAATGTATTCATGATATATATATTTTTTAATTAAATCTTTATTATTCAGATTATTACATTTGTTTCTCTTTTTTCCCCTCCATAGCACCCCTCCATCCAGCTCCCACCCTTACCTCCCTCCCATTGATCTCATCCATAGGTGTATGATTTTTGTCCAGTCTCTACCTTTACACCCCTCAGCCCTTTCCCCCTGAGAATTATCAGTCCACTCCCTTTCTGTGCTCCTGATTCTATTATATTCACCAGTTTATTCTGTTGATCAAATTTTTAATTCACTTAATTTTTAGATTCACTTGTTGATAGATATGTATTTGTTGTCCATAATTTTTTGTCTTTTACCTTTTTCTTCCTCTTCTAAAAGAGTACCTTTCAGCATTTCATATAATACTGGTTTAGAGTTGATGAACTCCTTTAGCTTTTTCTTATCTGTGAAGCTCTTTATCTGCCCTTCAATTCTGAATGTTAGCTTTGCTGGATAGGTTATTCTTGGTTGTAGGTTCTTGCTATTCATCACATTGAATATTTCTTGCCACTCCCGTCTGGCCTGCATCATTTCTGTTGAGAAATCAGCTGACAGTTGTAAGGGTGCTCCCTTGTAGGTAATGAACTGTTTTTCTCTTGCTGCTTTTAATATTCTCTCTTTGTCTTTTGCTCTTGGTATTTTAATTATGATGTGTCTTGGTGTGGTCCTCTTTGGATTCCTTTTATATGGGGTTCTGTGTGCTTCATGGATGTGTAAGTCTATTTCTTTTACCAGATGTGGGAAGTTTTCAGTCATTATTTCTTTAAGTAGGTTTTCATTATCTTGCTCTGTCTCTTCTTCTGACACCCCCACAATGCTGATGTTGGTACGCTTGAAGCTGTCCCAGAGTCTCCTTACATTATGTTCACATTTTTGGATTCTTTTCTCTTCTTGCTTTTCCAGTTGAGTGTTTTCTGCTTCTTTATATTTCAAATTTTTGACTTGATTCTTGCCTTCCTCTAGTCTGCTGTTAGGTCTCTGTATAATATTTTTTATTTCAGTCAGTGTCTATAGTTGGTTCTTTTTCATCTCCTCTTAGGACTCGCTAAATTTATCCATCATCTCTAGTTGGATCTTTTGCATCTCTAGTTGGTCCTTTTGCATCTCCTCTTTGGTCTTGATAAATTTATCCATCTTTTCTAGCATATTCTTGAAAAACCTTATAAGCATGGTTTGGAACTCTCTATCTAGTAGTTCTCTTTCCTCCATTTCTTTTGTTTGTGATTCCTTCCCTTGTCTCGGCATTTTCACTATGCTGGGGAAACTTCTGTGTTGGATTCAGCCTTATGATACGAGACTTGCAAAACCGAAGAAGCCTCTGTGGAGCTTGGGATGGGTGGAGTCTCAGGGCTTAAGGGACCGCCTTGCATTCCAGTCGGCCCCGCCCTCCACGGCCCCTGAGTCTCACGTGACTGGGTAATCGCTGGAGCGGTCCTTGTGCACGCCCGCAGCGCCTCTAGACTGCTGCCTTTCCAGCTCCCCTGCGCTACCGGACCACACGAGTGTAGGTCTCCAGGGTTTCGCCCGAAACCGGGGCTTAGTGGACTCAGAAGTGGCACAGTTGGGAGGGTCTGTCTCCCGCCCACTTGCGAAAGCCAGCGGCACAATCAGAAGTCAGTCCTCTGCACAGTGCCGTGCGCACCACCAGCCCTCTGATCTTTTGCGACTCCTCTAAATTTCCGTGCACCTCTCCCTTATCACAGTCCAAACTCCCCCCGTATGAGTTTCGGCTGCATCTGGGATTTAGTGTCGTAAGATAAGGGGTTCAATGCCGTTGGGAGTCTCTGTTTCTCTCCCGCCAGAGAAAGCCAGCCAGGTACTCGGGCACCCGCTCTCTCAGCGCGTGTGTCTCCGTACCTCAGCTTTTTGCAGCTCCTCTGGATTTCTGTGAGCCCCTCTCTTTCCTTCTAACTGTAGAACTTACACTCAGCCAGCTTTCCTGTGGTTCTGGATGATGTCCGTTCTGTCTTTTAATTGTAGTTTTAAAATTGTTGTGCGAGGCAGCAGTGTAGGTGTTTACCTATGCCGCCATCTTGGATTCTCCTCTTCATGATATTAATAGCAACAAATAAAGGTGAACAGCAGAGAGACAAATTAGGGGATAGGAGAGAAAGAAGAAGAGAGAAAAGAAGAAAAAAGAAAAGAAAGCAGTGCCAAAATGAAATTGGGAGAAAGGAGGGAAAAAAAAAGAGAGAAACGAAAGAATAAGGAAGAGAAGGGGAACAAATTACATATATGGAGAGTAAACTCCAATAGAACAGCCACTAATCTGAAGAAATGCCCGCAACAAGTACCTGGAGATTAATACAAACTACAAACAACAACTAATATCAAGGGAGGCGAGGGAAAACATAAGTAAAATACAAACAAAAACAGCAAAAACAAAACAAAAAGAATAAGCAAAACAGTCTCACAAAAAAGTATAAAAAATTGATATAATCAACATTCAAGCAAACAACAACAAAGGGACAGAGAAATACAATGTTTTAGATAGTGAAAACAGATGAGAGAGGTGTGTATGGACTTGGAATAGGGGATTGGAAATTAGGTATATAACTAGGGTGAAATTTTAATGGAGTATAAAGAAAGAATAGGGAAAATCTAAAGTAGGAAAAGGGTAAGAGAAACAGGATAACAAAAGGGGAAGAATTAGAAAGAGTTATGGCATAAAGGTAGAGTTGAGATAGAATAAAATGATGCTAAATCAAAGATGAAAGTAGAATATAGAACTCTAAGCCCAAAGTAAAATAAAGAGAAAATAAAATGACACTTTTGTTTTTCAAAAAGGTAAAATTGTAGTAGTAATAATACTGATTGAAAATAAAAAAATGTAATCATTAAAAAGTTAAAATCAAGTGAGGAAAAAAATTTAGTTTCTTAAATAAAAAATGAAAAAATAAAAAAATATAGAATGTGCAGTAGTGAAGGTCATTCACTTCCTTTTTTGTTCTGTTTGGCACACCTGTTTTCCAATGGGGTCAGTATTGCAGTTTCTTGCGTTCCACTGATGCTCAGTGTTGTAAGCCAGTGCTGGTTTTTAAGCAGGTAGTGTGTCTTAATCTCTTTATTCTTTTATTTGTGATTACACGAGTCATTTTGTGAGTCAGCCCCTGGGTGGCAGTGTTTCTGGATTGACTTCTGAGATAGATCCTCTCTAGCCTGTAATTAGATCCTGCTTTCCCTGTGGCACTCAATACCAGTTTGGGCTGCCCCAGAGCTGCTTCTCTGAAGGTCACTTCCCTCTTTGATCCCCAGGTTCCAGAGAAACAACTTTCCCCTGCAATCTCCCAGGGTGTTCCTAACTGGATGATCCTATGTATTGGGCTTAGCAATCAGAAGCAAGGATCTGAAGAGGAAAGAGTGCAAATTTGTGCAGTCCCCCTACCCCGCTCTTGTCTAAGTAGCCGGCACACTTTAATAACTCCCAGGCTGTCCTTTTGCATCAGATCAAAATGGGTTACTTTCTAGAGATCCCCTCTCTTAGCAGCTCCGAGGATCCCCTTCCACATTCACAGGTCACATAAGACCCAATGGCCATGGATTTCTAGGTACCGATTTCCCCTGGTCCTTCAACTCCTACCATGCCCGTGTTTTCTCTGTCCTGTGGGACCAAAGACCTCACCTTATCCCAGGCGAAATCCGACCTTTCCGTATGGAGTGTAGAGCTCCTCTGAATCCGAGTGTTTGCGCCAATTGGGGACCGATGTTCTGGGGCTCGAAGTTGTTTGGTGGGTGCCGCAGTTGTATATTTTCTGGCTTCTGTAAACATCCACTTTCCCCTTCCGAGCTGGTGGCTCTGGAAGACAAACCCAGCAGCAGTGGTGGCTGCCTGGTCAGGGGAGCCCCGACCAACAGTCTGCTACCTTCTGGAGTATAGATGTACCTTAACTCGCCAACGAGCATTTCCATGCGGCCCTCAGCTGTTCTGTCTGCTCAGGGACAAGGCTTGGGACACATCTGTGTATTCCACCACCATATTCCCCCCACCCCCCCACTATACAAGTCCTAATAAATTTAGGATAATTGAAATTATACAATTATATTTAGTGATCTCAATGAAATTAAATTGGGGGGGGAGGGCAGAAAAACAACTGAAAAGTTACTAGAAAATCCTAAATGTTAGTCTTATATAATAAAGAGCTAATATGCAAATGGTTGTCACGCCTTCACACCATCAAGCCCATCTCAGAGAACACTTGGGAGAAAGTGTACCAGCCAGGCTGTCTCCTGAGAGAGGGCCAAGCCACCCACCAGTAGTCCTGAGTGCCAATGGCTGCACCTGTGTCTGCAGCCCAGGAGAGGGACAAGCCACTCATGTTGCGGTCCCAGGTGCCAGAGTTAGGGCTGCGGCCCAGGAGAGGGACAAGCCACCTGCCCCGTGGTCCCAGGAGCCTGTAGGTGTGGCCTAGGTGAAGCTCCCACCCATGGTCCCCTGCAGCTGTGGCCAGCCAGAGGGAGGGAAGCATGGGTCCCGGGTGCCTGTGACTGACTGGAGAGAATCCTGGGTTCTTGGTGTGGGGTGAGGCAGAGGTGGTTAGGAGTGATCAGGCTAGCAGGGAGCAGTTAGGGTGATCAGGTGGGCAGGCAGAGGTGGTTAGGAGCGATAGGCAGACAGACGAGTGGTTAGGAACCCGTTTCCCCAGATTGTAAGAGGCAGTCGGACATCTGAGGAGTCCCGGATTGGAGAGGGTGCAGCCTGGGTTGAGAGAAACCTCCCTCCCAAGCATGAATTTCGTGCACCAGGCCTTTAATTAAATAATAAAAGGAAAAAAAACTGATGGTTAAAGAAGAAATAACTGGAAGAGTCAGAAAATATTTTTAATTGAATGATACTTTAAACCAGTGATGGGCAAACTGTGGCTCGTGAGCTATGTTTACTGTTCTGTTGACTAATGAGTTTCTCAACCACTGACCTAGACTCTCGATTCCAATAATTACAGGCTGTTCTTATTCCTTGTGATTAAGCCTCTATCCCAGTGGTTGGCAAACTCATTAGTCAACAGAGTGGAAAATTGCGGTTCAGGAGCAGCAGTTTGCCAACTACTGCTTTAAACAATTCATAGGATATAGCTAAAGAAGTATTTAGAGGTAAATTCATAATATAAAAATTCCTATATTAGGAAATAGTAATATTAAAATTCACCTTAAGAAATTAGAAAGAGAAGAGTACATTAAACCCAAAATAAATTGAAGGAAGAGAATAATAAAGAGTGGAAATTAATGAAAAAGAAAATGGATAAGTAATAGAGCAATTCAGTGAAACCAAATGGTGATTCTTTGAAAAGACTGATGAAGAATAAAAGGGGAAAATTCAAACTACTTGGAATGAAAGAAGGCCACCATTATAGATTCTTAAAAAAAAAAAAAAAAAAGAAGGTAAGTGACTAATATGAAAAATTTTTTTTGCTGAATTAATCAGACTAGTTAGTTAGAAAGAAGTATTTCAAAGTCAAAGATAAGATAGGAGTAGAACAAAAACAAGCTAAGAATAGAACAAAATTTCCTGAGGTTGATACAGAGTGTCTATAGAAACCTAATTGGCATCATATTTAATACATGAATAACCCAATTTAAAAGTGGGCCAAAGAGCCCTGGCTGGTTTTGCTCTGTGGTTAGAGTATTAGCCCTGGCACTGGCCTGGTTGGGGAATGGGTGGGAGGCAATCAGTTAATGTGTTTTTCTCACTTTTGATGTTTTTCTCTCTTTTTCTCCCCTTTCTTCCCTCCCCTCTACTCTCTCTAAAAATCAATGGGAAAAATACCTTTGGTAAGAATTGATTCTCTCCCCCTAACCCCCCAAAAATTAAAGTGGGTAAAAGAATGAGAAAACCCATCACAAAAGAAGATAAATGAATGGCCATAAACACTAAAAATTTATGAGCCTCTTTGGTCATCAGGGAAATGCAAATAAAACCACCAAACACCACTGGATCTCTTCTAGATTGGCTAAAATTAAGACTGACAATACTGTATGTTGGTGGGTTATGTAGCAACTAGAGCTCTCAAACATTGCTAGTGGAGTGTAAACTGGTACAACTAATTTAGAAAACAATTTCTTTTAAGCATTGAAAAACAATTTTTTAAATTAAAATTAAAATTTACTATTGTTGAAGCATACAGTTTCCATATAACCCAGCAGTCTTATTCTTAGTTAATGAAAAAGATAAAGAGTGATGAATATATGTCCATAAATGTGTTGTACATGAGTGTTCATAGTAGTTTTATTGATGGTAGCTGGAAACAGTGAAAATAGCCACCAATATGTAAATGAAAAAAATTGTAATATATACATATAGTGAAAAACTAATCAGTAATGAAATGGAATAAACTATTGAAGCATACAACTACATGGATGATTACCAAAAGCATCAATACTGAGCAAAAGAAGCTAGGCAGGAAAGAGTACATACCATATGATTCAACTTATATAAAGGTCTAGAATAGGCAGATCTATAATCTGTGATCATAAAATCAAGTCATTGGTTGTCTCGGGTGAGGAGGTTGACTGCAAAGGAACTTGAGGGAACTTTTTGGATTTGATATTTTAATTGGCGTGGAGGTTATACAGTGTATACATATTCAAAACTCATCCAAGTATAAATGGCTGCATTTTATTGTATATAAGTTATATTATAAAAGCTAATGAAGTTGATTTTTAAAAAGTTAAATATTTATTTCCTCTAACAGTTTTCTAGATTTCCTTTTGAAGAAAAAGTTGATTACATAATGTCCTCTAGAGGTTTTTTCCTAGCTTACAAGTGTCCATTGAATAACATGTCTAATTTCCTCAGGTTGATGCAGAACATCTGTAACAGCCTAACCACTTAGCAACCAGCCAGGGCTCTTTTACCCACTTTTAGATTGGGTTGTTCATGTATTAACTATGATGCTGGCTAGGTTTCTATAGATCAGCAGCTCTCAACCTTTTTTAGTGCTGTGACCTTTTAATATAGTTCCTCATGTTGTGGTGACTCCCAATCATAAAATTATTTTCGCAACCCACAAGTTGAGAACCGCTGCTGTAGAGCCTAAGACCATCGGAAAACACAGATATTTACATTATGATTAATTAACAATAGCAAAATTATAGTTATGAAGTAGCAACGAAAATAATTTTAAGATTGGGGGTCACCATAACATGAGGAACTGTATTAAAAGGTCACAGCATTAAAAAAGGTTGAGCCGAGACCAGTTTGGCTCAGTGGATAGAGCGTCGACTTGCAGACTGAACAGTCCCAGGTTCGATTCCGGTTGGGGGTATATACCTTGCTTGCGGGCACATCTCCACTGTGGGGCGTGCAGGAGGCGGCTGATCGATGTCTCTCTCTCATCGATGTTTCTGACTTTCTATCTCTCTCCCTCTCTGTAGAGGATCAATAGAATATATTAAAAAAAATAAAAGGTTGAGAACCACTGCTATAGATGCTCTGTATTAACCTGAGGAAATTAGACATGTTTGTTTATTTGATAGATGATACAGGATTTTTTCCTTCTTCACTTACTATAACCACTTACTATATTACTGTTATTTTATATTATAAAAATATACTTATTTATAGGGACATTTGGCAGTTGAAAATGTGAGGTCATGCCTCTGTATATCATGGCATATTCCTTGCCTCCATTTTTACGAGGTCCTTTGGGTGGCCACCTATAAACAGTAGAACTAATATTAATAGAACTTGTTTTAACATAATATTCTTTCCCCATCAATGCTTTGTTCAAAATTAGGTGTTTTTTATGAAGAGAAGGCCAAATAATTTGGGAGACTTTGTAAGAGCTCTGGGGTAAGGTGACTTTTTAGAGGGGTAACTTTGGAAAAAAATGTTATGTTTTTGCATATGGTGTTTAGATTGTGCTCAAGCTGCACTCTTACAGATAACTGTTTAATTTGAAACTCCTTAAGATAAAGTTATAGTATTGGGCTTGCTAGGTCAGAGGGTATGTCGCTTTTTCCGACAGCAGTGGTTGTACAGTCTTGCACACACACTGGCAACATTAGACCTTTTATACACTTTTCAGTTTTCCCTATTATGTTTTTGGACATTCTGAGCCCAGGCACCAGAATTTTGTAATGTATTTCATCTTGCATATCAAAGTGTGGTTATCTATTTTGGTTTGGTTTTGTTTGTTTATTAGAGGCTGGAGGCTTTATAGGGATAGCTTTATCTATATATAGAAATTGATTTTTTATATTTTTTAACATTGTATATTTTTATTCATTTCAGAGAGGATGGAGAGGGAAAGAGAGATAGAAATATCATTGATGAAAGAGAATCATTGATCGGCTGCCTCCTGCATGCCCCATACTGGGGAATAAGCTCACAACCCAGGCATGTGCCCTTGATAGAAATTGAACCCGGGACTCTTCGGTCTGCAGGCTGACCCTCTACCCACTGAGCCAAACTGGCTAGGACTAGGAATTGATTTCTTAATCTCTACCCTTTTCTCAAGAGAATTGGCAGTTTTGTATTTTGTATACTCCCTGCAGTTTAAAATTTTTTTTTTGTTTTCATTTAATTCCTATATTTTCTTTAAGAGCAAAGGAGCCCTGGGAGAATGTAGATTATTTTTCAGAGAAGCTGTATAGTATTTTACATGGATTTACTATTAGTCCTTTTACCTGAAACTCCAATGGACCTATTGGTAACAGCCTTTACATTAAATTAACTCTAATTCTCTATTGCAAAAAAAAAAACCTCATACTGTGTTTTGTTGTTTTTTAAATTTTATTTTAGAGAGAGAGAGAGAGATTGGTGTGAGAGGTAAACTTTGGTTGCCTCCCACACATACCTGATCGGGGATCAAACCTTCAACCTGGGTAAGTGCCCTAACCAGAAATTGAACCCACCACCTTTTGGTGTACAGGATGAAGCTTCAACCAATTGAGCCACACCGGCCAGGGTGTTTTGTAAGGTAAACTAACTTTGGAAGTTTGGAAATTGGTTATTTTAATTCCAAGCTAGAACTCTTGGCTCTTCTCTAGTAGTACAAATATATATATCCCTAATATGCAAATAGAGTGAACAGTGGAACAACCGAACAACCAGTTGCTGTGTCGTGTGGGGGGAAGAGGGGTGGTGTGCAAGGAGGATGGGCTGAGACCCTCCCCTGTGCCCACCGTAGCCTTGAGGCCCACAGTTGCTTTCAAGGTATATGAATTTGTGCACTGGGCCCCTAGTAGATCTTTTGTGTGGCTTTTCTCTTAGGTGTGGACACCTCAAGATCGCCAGTGTATCCTGAATACCTTAGCACAGTTACTTCTGGATAAAGACTATACTATTCTGATCAGTCGCCAGTTTCGCCCTATCCTTTTGGATTTGCTGGAAAGGAATGCTGAAGCCATTAAAGCTGGAGGCCAAGTCAACCATGATCTACATGAACGACTCTGTGTTTCAATGAGCAAGCTCATTGGTAGCCATCCTGATGTCCTCCCGTAAGTAATAGTATTTTTCTTCATGTTTCTCCTTGGTGGTGGTAGAACCTGCTCTCTCTCCTGGGAAGTAAGGAGGTGTCTGAGCTGAGAATGGAAGAGGAAAAATACAGGAAAGAAAGAGATAGGTGGTACTGTTTTGTAAAAATAATCACAGAGACTTTTTATCCAGCTCAGTTCAGTAACCATTTATTAAGTTTCTCTTTAAGTCTTGGCCATCAAGATAGAAAAATGGCCAAGATATGTCCCCTACCTCCAAGGATTATATCATCATAAATTATAAATTTTAACTGAGACTCTTAAAGCATCCACTTCAAATGGATGATATTTGTAGCTTCTTAGAGGAGCTGAGGATTTGGGTTAGAAAAGGTCTAGAATCCGTTTTAGCTTTCTAATAAATCTGTCCAAATCAGTATGGTAAGAAGTTGTGTTAGAATTGTATTCTAATGTATTTCTCTTTTAACCTGCTCCATTTCCAATCTGGGCTAGTTCACTTATTAAACAACATGGTAATTCCCCCACTCCCAGAGGTTACCATATTAATGCTGAATTTATTAGATAACATAATAAAGCCCAGAACTTCTAGACTTAACAAGCCTCTTGTCTCAGCTTCTGAAGTATCTGGGGTTACAGGGATATGCCACACACATGGCTTTCTCTCTTTTTTTTAATCTTCACCTGAGAATATTTTTTCCATTGATTTTTAGAGATGGAAGGGAAGAGAAAAGAGAGAGGAAGAAATTTCGATGTGATGGAGACACATCTATTGGTTGTCTCCTGCATATGCCCTGATCAGGGCTGGAGATGAACCTGCAACCAAGGTATATGCCCTTGATTGTGATTGAACCCAATACCCTTTGCTCTTTTGACCAATGCTCTAACCACTGAGCAAAATCGGCCAGGGTTCTCTTTTAAATTGATAGTAAAATATAGTTTGTGTGGAAAAGCCAAAAGGCAGGAAAATGACTTTCAAGATTTTTTTTTAATTGAGAAGATAAAGAACTTTTACTCTAAATGTGAATAATGTTGATTGTACTAATAGGAGCATCTCTTAATATCCATCTCTCTCTTTTTTTTTTTAATATATTTTATTGATTTTTTACAGAGAGGAAGGGAGAGGGATAGAAAGTCAGAAACATCGATGAGAGAGAGACATCAAACAGCCGCCTCCTGCACGCCTCATACTGGAAATGTGCCCGCAAGCAAGGTACATGCCCCTGACCGGAATCGAACCTGGGACCTTTCAGTCCACAGGCCGACGCTCTATCCACTGGGCCAAACCGCTCTTGGCCATCTCTTCTTTATTAAAAAAAAAAATATTTTTTTTTATTTATTTTATTTATTTTATTTTATTAATTTTTATTAATTTTTTATACATAT
>JAAGEH010000018.1:43657842-43718161 GCA_011751065.1 Lasiurus cinereus
TCTGCAGGCCGACACTCTATCCACTGAGCCAAACAGGTTTCGGCTTAATATCTATCTCATGTATTAGTTTTCATCAACACAATAAGTGCACTTGGCTTTCTTTCTTTCTTTTTAATTTTTATTATTCAGATTATTACATTTGTTTCTCTTTTTTCCCCTCCATAGTTTCCCTCCACCCGGCTCCCACCATTCCCTCTACCCTTACCTCCCTCCCGTTGACCTCATCCATAGATGTATGATTTTTGTCCAGTCTCTCCCTGTACACCCCTCCCCCCTTTCCCCCTGAGAATTATCAGTCCACTTCCTTTCTGTGCTCCCGATTCTATTATATTCACCAGTTTATTCTGTTGATCAAATCTTCAATTCCCTTAATTTTCAGATTCACTTGTTGATAGATACGTATTTGTTGTTCATAATTTTTCATCTTTTACCTTTTTCTTCTTCCTCTTCTAAAAGAGTACCTTTCAGCATTTCATATAATACAAGTTTGGAGTTGATGAACTCCTTTAGCTTTTTCTTATCTGTGAAGCTCTTTGTCTGCCCTTTGCTGGATAGAGTATTCTTGGTTATAGGTTCTTGCTATTCACCACGTTGAAAATTTCTTGCCACTCCTGTCTGGCCTGCATCGTATCTGTTGAGAAATCAGCTGACAGTTGTATGGGTGCTCCCTTGTAGGTAATGAACTGTTTTTCTCTTGCTGCTTTTAATATTCTCTCTTTTGTCTTTTGCTCTTGGCATTTTAATTATGATGTGTCTCAGTGTAGTCCTCTTTGGATTCCTTTTATATGGGAATTTGTGTGCTTCCAGGACTTGTAAGTCTATTTCTTTTACCAGTTGTGGGAAGTTTTCAGTCATTATTTCTTTAAATAGGTTTTCAGTATCTTGCTCTCTCACTTCTTCTGGCACCCCCACAATTCTGATGTTGGTACGCTTGAAGCTATCCCAGAGGCTCCTTACATTATCTTCACATTTTTGTATTCTTTTCTCTTCTTGCTTTTCCAGTTGAGTATTTTCTGATTCTTTATATTTCAAATTTTTGACTTTATTCTTGCCTTCCTCTAGTCTGCTGTTAGGTCTCTGTACAATATTTTTTAATTCAGTCAGTATATATTTAATTTTTAGTTGGTTCTTTTGCCTCTCTAGTTGGTCCTTTTTCATCTCCTCTTGGATCTTGCTAAATTTATCCATCTTTTCTAGGAGATTCTTGAAAAACCTTATAAGTGTGGTTTTGAACTCTATATCCAGTCATTTGTTTTCCTCCATTTCTTTTGTTTATGATCCCTTCCCTTGTCTCGGCATTTTCACTATGCCGAGAGAACTTCTGTGTTGGATTCAGCTTTATGATACCAGACTAGCAAAACTGCAGGAGCCTCTCTATTGAGCTTGGGTTGGGTGGAATCTCAGGGCTTAATGGACCGCCTTGTCTTCCAGTCGGCCCCGCCCTCCACGGCCCCCGAGTCTCATGTGACTGGGTAATCACTGGAGCAGTCTCTTGCGCGCGAGCTCTTGCAGTGCCCCTAGACCGCTGCCTTTCCGGCTCCCCTGTGCTCCGGGACCATATGAGCCTGGGTCCCCAGGGTTTCGCCAGAAACTGGAGTTTAGTGAAGTCAGAAGTAGTGCATTTGGGAGGGTCTGTCTCCCCCTCACTCGTGAAAGCCAGTGGCACAATCAGAAGCCGGTCCTCTGCGCGCAGTACCGTGCTCGTCACCAGACTTCTGATCTTTTGCGACTCCCCTAAATTTCCATGCACTTCTCCCTTTTCACAGTCCCAACTCCCCCCCGTATGAGTTTCAGCTGCATCTGGGTTTAGTGTCGTAGGATAAGGGGTTCAATGCTGTTGAGAGTCTCCGTCTCCCTCCCGCCAGAGAAAGCCAGCCAGGTTCTCCGGCACCCATTCTCTCCACGCGCGCGTCTCCCTACCTCAGCTTTTTGCAGCTCCTCTGGGTCTATGTGAGCCCCTCTCCTTCTCTCTAGCTGTAGAACTTCCACTCAGTCAGCTTTCCTGTGGTTCTGCATAATGTCTGTTCTGTCTTTTAGTTGTAGTTTTGAAATTGTTGTGCGAGGCAGCAGTGTAGGTGTTTACCTATGCCGCCATCTTGGATTCTCTCCCACTTGGCTTTCTTGAAAGTATGATCTCTAATGTGGTCCTTAAATGAGGGAATAAGAAATAAAGGCTTGGAGTGGAGGGAGAGAACCATAATTTTTATGAGCTTTTCTAAAAATGGAGGGAAAAATAGGCCTAGTTTTATTAAACTAGAAAATATTTAGCTAAGGAAAGAATAGCATCATGTGTGTTAATCAGGAACTCATGGTATGATCTCTAATGTGGTCCTTAAATGAGGGAATAAGAAATAAAGGCTTGGAGTGGGGGGAGAGAACCATAATTTTTATGAGCTTTTCTAAAAAGGGAGGGAAAAATAGGCCTAGTTTTATTAAACTAGAAAATATTTAGCAAAGGAAAGAATAGCATCATGTGTGTTAATCAGGAACTCATGGTGTGGTTTGATTGAGGATTGGGATTATGGCCTTACTTGGTAATTATCTAGGTGTTCTTGACCTTGGTACTATTTCACAAGATGTGTTAGTCAGTCCTATAGGATTGGTATGTGGGTAACTTGAACCCCAACTTCTCTTTAAGGTTTTATGGTAGAGTGCTTCCAGAATCATTAAAATGATGGATTATCTACATGTGGTCTCCCATTAGCTTCACATTTTATGTTCTTATTAAATAAATATGAGGTACATACCTACTTATTTAATTTACAATTTGCCAGGGTAGTAAATTTTTCTTTATATTTTATTTATGCTCCTACATTATTCCAAAATGATATAATGCAGTTTACAAAGGTACCTGTGATGGAGTAATTTAAAACCAAGCAAAAAAAAAAAAAGCTGTGCATGATGTGCAGTGAACTAAAGGTAGTGATGTGGAATGGGATTTTGATTTTGTTTTAAGAAATGCAGCTGATTGGTTTAACATGTGCCTCAAATTTACATAGAGGAAATATGCCTAATGTTTTAGGAATATATTTAGATAGGATACTGTTATTTATTCAGTAGATTCACATACAAGGTTCTCTTTTAAGCTCTAGAGCATATCATAGGGGTAAGAAAATCACATATAATGGGTTCCTGTACTTGGAAAAAAGTGAATACAATATGTTAATAAAGGTGTGAGCCAAATAGATAAGGGGAGCAAGGAAATCATTAAAGTAACAGAAATGAGTGTGTTATCCTCTTGGAAATTGGAGAAGGTTTTGTATTGTGGCAGATTATGGAGGAAGAATGAAAAGAAAGAAATGGGATGGGGATGGAAATCTAGAGACTGGGACAGGAAGAATCTGGTCAAGCTAGGATCTTCAAGCCATTCATTTCTGGGTTCACACTTCTTTCTGAGGCCTAGCTGTTAATTTATTTGGGGTTTCCATGAGGTATCATGATAGTCTTAATAAGACTTTTTTGTTGTTAATCCTTACCCAAGGATATTTTTCCCATTGATTTTTAGAGAGAGTGGAAGGGAGGGATAGAGAAAGAAAGATAAACATCGATGTGAGAGGGACAAATCAATTGGTTGGACTCCTTGGGTTCAAGTCCAAGTTCATCTATGATAATAGTATCTACCTCATGGGACTCAAAAACAGTGTCTGACATATTGTGGGTGCTCAGTAAACAAAAAATATTTTTTTAATAGTACCTTTTTTTTAGTTGATTTTTTTAACAGAGAGGAAGGGAAAGGGATTGAGAGTCAGAAACATAAATGAGAGAGAAACATCAATCAGCTGCCTCCTGCACACCCCCCACTGGGCATGTGCCCACAATCAAGATATATGCCCCTGACTGGAATCGAACCTGGGACCCTTCAGTCCACCCCTCTATCCACTGAGCCAAACCCGGTTTTGGCAAAAAAATTTTTTTTTAATTATTTTTATTGATTTGAGAGAAAAAGGGAGAGGGGGAGAAAGAGAGATAGAAACATCAGTGATGAGAGAGAATCATTGATTGGCTGCCTCCTTTACACCCCTGTTTGGCTCAGTGGATAGAGTGTCGGCCTGCAGACTGAAAGGTCTTTGACTGGAATTGAACTTGGGACCCTTCAGTCTGCAGGCTGACGCTCTATCCACTGAGCAAAACTGGCTAGGGAAGCTCGTGTGTGGCGGTGTGTTGGCGGCGGTGGCGCGGCGGCTGCAGCGAAAGAGTTTGGCGCGATGTCTCACACCATTTTGCTGGTACAGCCTACCAAGAGACCAGAAGGCAGAACTTATGCTGATTATGAATCAGTGAATGAGTGCATGGAAGGCGTTTGTAAAATGTATGAAGAACTTCTGAAGAGAATGAATCCCAACAGCCCCTCTATCACATATGATATCAGCCAGTTGTTTGATTTTATTGATGATCTGGCAGACCTCAGCTGTCTTGTTTACCGAGCTGATACTCAGACATACCAGCCTTATAACAAAGATTGGATTAAAGAGAAGATCTACGTGCTCCTTCGTCGACAGGCCCAACAGGCCGGGAAATAGTTGTGTTGGAAGCATTTGGGGGTTGGGGGTGGGCTTGGAACACAGGTGTGTACAGCTATCTGTAGTGAAGTTTTGTATTATAGTAATCCTGTTTCCATTTTGGTACACTCTAGCCAGGATTGGATGTGTTAGATGATATGTGAGAATCTTGTTCAATCTGAACTCCCATCACCCCCCTTTTCTCTTTTTTTACTTAAACATTGTTATGATGACTTAGAAGGAAGTTTTTCTTTGTCAGTTAATGTTAATTCCAACCCTTCATATCTGCTTTATAACATTCACTGTACTAACCCTTCTTCAAGTTGGGGTGGGGGGTAGTGACACAGTTTAATTATGTGCTAAGATAAAGTCTTAGTGAAAAAAACAATAAATGTTCTTTAGTTATAAAAAAAAAAAACTGGCCAGGGGCCACCCTCCTTCCTTTTGATTACTATTTGCATGGAATTTAAAAAAAATTATTGTCCCATAGGCGTGGCTCAGTGGATTGTGCATTGTTCCATGCACCAAGCGGTCATTAGTTTGATTCCCAAAGAGAGAAACGGAGAGGTAGAGAGAGAAACCTTGATGTGAAAGTGGAACATTGATTAGTTGCCTGCATGTGTGAAAGTGAAAAATTGATTAGTTGCATTGACTGCGAATTGAACCCACAACCTGGGTATGTGCCCTGACTAGGAATGGAACCCTCTACCTTTTGGTGTACAGGACGATGCTCCAACCTAGTGTGCCACACCAGTCAGGGCCAGAATTATTATTTTTTAAAAATTTCTTTACTTTCTTCTAGATTGTGTGTAGCTTGAGCTTTCTTAAAAAAAATTCATTCAATCAATCTGTGTCTTTTGATTGAAGTTTAAACCATTTACATTTCAAGTAATACTGATAGAGAAGGACTTATTGTTGCTATTTTGTTATTTTTATTTTTTGTATGTCTTGAAGCTATTTATCATTTATTCCATCCTGACTGCCTTTTGTTTCATGAGAATCTTATCTTCATCTTTAATATGCAACCAAGGTTCCTTTGACTCTTTCTTTTTTATGCACCTCTCATTGTTTCTGTAAGTGGCTGTCTTCCTTACTAGATAGAAAGTTCCTCAAGGAAAGTATCTCTTTGGTTTTGTACATCCAGGATTTAACAGTGTCTGGCTTAATATTTGTTGAAAACAAGTGCATTTTCAGTAGTAAACATTTGCAAAATAAGTACCTTTGGTGTTTGTATTCTCTTAGTCATGTATTTCATGCCATGATCTTGGTTCCTGAACTTGAACAGGTATAATCTTAGGACTAGGGAGCTTTAGCATCATCTGTCTTTTGTTTTTAGTCCCTAGTGAGTTTTTGTTATGTTCTGCTATCCTGTCTCAAAGTGGAGATGTATACATACGTCGAATTCCTAACCAACAAATGAAAATTCTCTTTCTGAAGGTTTGCCCTGAGGTATTTCAAGGACACTTCTCCAGTCTTTCAGAGACTCTTCCTAGAGAGTTCAGATGCTAATCCAGTCCGCTATGGGCGCAGGCGGATGAAGCTCCGGGACCTAATGGAAGCAGCCTACAAGTTTTTACAGCAAGAGCCGTCTGTGTTCCGGGAGCTCTGGGACTGGAGTGTGTGTGTTCCTCTCCTCAGAAGCCATGACACCTTGGTCCGCTGGTGTGTAGCCTTTGGATTTTTCCTGTGCTTCTAGAATGGGGATATTGGGGAGAGTATAGCATTGTGTGCAAAAAGAGGAAAAAGAAACCATTTAATATGTTATCTTTATGCAGGTGACTTTTGAGTTCTTATTCTCTTTCCTTACTCGTGTGTCACACCAGAGAAAATGAGATGATTTGAGTGCTGTTTCACTTTTCCCATGTTCTGTCAAGTGAATTCATTATGCCTAATTTGTATTTTCTACTGTTAAATGTGTTACGTTAATTGTATAAAATTTCTAGTATTTAGTTGGCTAGCGAATTTTCTTTATTTTTTTTTTAAAAAATATATTTTATTGTTTTTTTTATAGAAAGGAAGGGAGAGGGTAGATAGTTAGAAATATCGATGAGAAAGAAACATCAGTTGCCTCCTGCACACCCCCTACTGGGGATGTGCCCGCAACCAAGGTACATGCCCTTGACGGGAATTGAACCTGGGACCCTTCAGTCTGCAGGCCGACGCTCTATCCACTGAGCCAAACCGGTTAGGGCTTCTTTATTTAGAATCACCTGTGGGTCCTGAGTTTATATACTTTGATTTTTTTTCCAGGTACACAGCACATTGTCTTGCTGTGGTAACTTGCATGAATGAAGAGCACAAGCTATCATTCCTTAAGAAGATTTTTAATAGTGAGGAACTGATCCATTTCAGGTTGAGGTAAGTAGGAACATTTCTGTAGACCTTGGTGTGGTTTACTCTGGATTAAGGTTATTGATGAAATCCTCATTTCACTCAGGTTACTAGAAGAGGCCCAGCTGCAGGACTTGGAGAAGGCCTTAGTTTTGGCCAATCCAGAAGCTTCCCTGTGGCGTAAGGAGAAGGAACTACAGTACTTACAGGGACATCTTGTTTCAGCTGACCTCTCCTCCAGGGTGACTGCTGTCTGTGGTGTGGTGCTACCTGGGCAGCCACCAACTCCTGGAGGGCAGGTATGTTGGCATCAGTAGGATGTGTGCCTCCTTCCCCTCCTAAGCACCAATAACAGGCCAAAGCGAGTTTGCCAAGTTGCTCTTCTCATTTACAAAAGATAAAGAGACATTTATTCGAACCCTCCTCTCTGATTTTCCCTATTTAACGGTAAATTAGAAACTATAACATTGCTTGTATGATGCTCTTAACTTCAGCAGAGCTCTTCTATATATCCTTTCATTCAACTGTGAAGTTGGGTGGCACATGTTATTATACTATATTTATGTAAAACAAAGACAGACTGAATTGCCCAGAGACTCTTGGGTTGCATATTGGCTGACATAGGGGTAGGCCTAGGTGTAAATTCCAGCCACCTCTTTGTGTCAAAATTTTCTCTTTGCTGTTGTGGTGGAGGCTGGTATCTGTAGAGAACTTCCCCCTGCCATCTGACATGACCTTTCCAAAAATGTGGCTTTAGACCATACTTTGGAAAGACTTAACACTTTATAATCTGGTTACATAATCTGGCACCGCTGGGAGCCAGTCTATTTTCTGTTCTCCCCCCTCCCCCCCACCAGTCTTTTTTTGTTATTCTTCACTTGAGAATATTTGTCTATTGATTTTTAAATAGAGAGGAAGGGAGAGGGAGAGGCAGAGAGAAACATCGATGTGAGAGAGATACATCAATTGGTTGCCTACTGCATGCACCCCGACCAGGGCCAGGGAACCTGCCACCAAGGTATGTGCCCTTGACCAGAATTGAACCTGGGACCCTTCCGTCTGGAGGCCAACACTGTATCTACTAAACCAAATTGGCTAAGGCACCCCCAGCAGTCTTTAATCAGTTGTTTCTTGGGTCAGACCTACCCAGTTTTCTTCTTGGAACAAGTCCTGGGTTGTTCCTTGAACCATAGGTTTGTCACTTGGTAGTGCAATTAAAAAACAAAAAAGAAGTAATACAGTATGTATACAAGTAAAAAAACCACACATATGTTAAACGTACATTTCAGTGATTATTCCTGAACTGGATATCCGTGTAACCAGAACTAAGATACCAGCACTTCTAAAACCCTTGTGTTTCCCTCCAGTCACTAAAACCCACCCCTCTTAATCACTCTCCTTACATAGATTATGTTTGGAGCATTAGAATTTTAATATAGGAAGGATTCTGGTGGGGGTGGGCTTGATGTTGGGTAGCAGTGGCAGGGCACTGGGGGCAGAATGCAGAATCGTGCTATGGCCTAGCCCAGTGGTTGGCAAACTGTGGCTCGAGAGCCGCATGCTGCTCACGAGCCTCGGTTTGCTGCTCTGCTGACTAACGAGTTTGCTGACCACTGGCCAAGCCTACCTGCTAAATTGCTGTAGTATTAGCCCTTCAGGAAGTTGCAAATAACTTTCAGCCCTGAATCTTATTTTGTCATCACATATCTTTACGGGATTAGCCATGTTAGAGAATTATTATTTCTTAAAAGATAATAATCAGCCGAGACCGGTTTGGCTCAGTGGATGGAGCGTCGGCTTGCGGACTGGGGGGTCCCAGGTTCGATTCCGGTTGGGGGCATGTGCCTTGCTTGCGGGCACATCTCCACTGTGGGGCGTGCAGGAGGTGGCTGATCGATGTCTCTCTCTCATCGATGTTTCTGACTTTCTGTCTCTCTCCCTTCCTCTCTGTGAAAAATCAATAAAATATATTTAAAAAAAAAAAAAGATAATCATTTCACTTTTCCAAAAGATCATTTTTTCTCTATTATTTAAAAAATATTTTTTAATGGTGGTAAAATACACATAATATTTACCATCTTAAAACTTTTTTTAGTGTGCATATCAGTGGTAAGTATATTCACATTGTTGTGCAGACAAACTGCAGAACATTTTCATATTGCAAAGTTGAAACTCTGTACCCATTAAACATATTGGGCACATTATTTTATTATTTTTAACTTTTTGTTATGGAAAACATTAAACACATTCTAAAGTAGAAATAATAGTGTAATGAACCCCCATTTACCTAGCTATCACTCTTCTTTAATAATTATAAATTTGTGATCAATTATATTTCGTTGTTGTTTCTGCACACTTTCCCCATACCACATTATTTTAAAAGCAACTTCTAAAATGCTACATCATTTCATATCTAAATATTTTAGAGTATATGTAAAAGAAAAGCACTTAAATCAACTGGGTGCCTCGTACTTGTACCCTGACCGTGGATTGGTGTATGGGACAATATTTCGACCAGCTGAGCCATACCAGCCAGGGCTTGTATGCATTCTCTATCTTAGATATGAAACCCAGGATATGGTTTGAGGAAGGAAAAATCAATCCAGTTGTGGTTTGTTCCCATCCTTTGTGTGTCAGCTTTTTTGGCTTCTAAAATTTTGGGAAACTTCTTAAATTTGTTAGTGAATTTTTAATTTTCTCCCCCAAAGGCAGAAAGAGGGAGGAAAGAAAAAAAACACAGATCTTTGGATAATATACCTGTTGTTGTTATTCTTCTGGTACTACTAATATATTGGCAGAGGTTTATGTAAAGATCAGAGAAAACATGGTAGAAATTTATTAACCTGTGCCTTTTGGAGAAAGGACTCATTCTTGACATGCTTTTTATTTCTCACTTACCTCCTTAGGCTAGTAGCAACAGGAGTTCTTCTCATGAACAAGAGCCGGCCTTTAGGTCTTATGTACTGGTTGAGTCAGTCTGCAAAAATCTTCAGACCCTGGCTATGGCAGTGGCTTCTCAGAATGCTGTGTTGTTGGAAGGACCAATAGGATGTGGCAAAACTTCCTTAGTTGAACATTTAGCTGCAGTGACAGGTAGAAGGAAGCCCCCTGAACTTCTCAAAGTTCAGCTTGGAGATCAGACCGACAGTAAGGTAATTAAGAAATGGCAAGTTTTGGATGATTAGCATGCTTATAACTATTTGCATTAAAATATTGTTTTTGCTGAGGGACTATGATAATAGTTACTGGTCTACTAGTGGGGTCCCTTGGTCTGGCCTGAGGAATCGGGCTGAACCCAGCTCTCAAACATCCCCCTAAGGGGTCCCAGATTGTGAGAGGCCAGTTCTCGGTGACACACCTTGGAATTGGGCTTCCTCCTGTCTGGTTCTGGGTGCGCCATCCAAGAACCACAGCTGCCAAGTCACAGTGGCTCGGCAGCTCCTACATTGAGCATTTACCCCCTGGTGGTCAGTGTGCATCACAGTTACTAGTCTGACGGTCTCTTAGGCTTTTATATACACTGAGTGGCCAGATTATTATGATTCTGAATGCATTATAATCTGGCCACTCTGTGTATGTGTGTGTGTATATACATATATATTAGATGCCTGGTGCATGAATCCATGCATGGGTGGGGTCCAGCCAGCCTGGCCAGGGGAGGGGATATGGATGGTTGGACAGCTTGCCTGTTGGTTGAACTCCTGGTTGAGGGGACAATTTGCATATTAGCCTTTTATTATACAGGATATACACTGAGTGGCCAGATTATTATGCATTCAGAGATCATAATAATCTGGCCACTAAGTCTATATAAGTAGAAGTTTAATGGAATTAAAGGATATAGCAATGATACCTCAGATGTGTGATTTGAATAATTTATTCTCTTTCTGCAGATGCTGCTGGGAATGTACCGCTGCACAGATGTCCCAGGAGAGTTTGTGTGGCAGCCTGGCACCCTGACACAGGCAGCTACAAAGGGACACTGGATCCTACTGGAGGATATTGACTATGCCCCCTTAGACGTGGTATGTGGCTTTGCTTATTTCTTGTCTTTAAAGAGCATTTTGTTAGTGATTCTAGGGGATAATTTAAACATAGGCGTTTGATTAGAGAAATGTTGTAAGAAGGTCATTCATTCATGGTTACCTACCTAATCTGGTTTGAGGTCTTTGTTTACTTGGCTGGTTTCTTATTTGATAGAAAATTCATAAAATTTGGCTGTACTGCTTCCTTTAGTAGTAGAATATAACCAATTTCACAGAAGTTTTTCCCCTTTTTTAGTCAAATATGTGGCCAGTGGGAAACATCTTACCTCTGTTACAGATACACAGAACTTTGAGATTCTACTTCCCAGTTATGGCATCTGTAGAGCTGTGGACAGATGATGTATTAAGAATGTGCTTGTCTTTGTTCCATTAAGGAAAAGATAGTGGATGTACTAGTACATTATTATTTTATTAAAAAAAAATCACTTTTCTATGTGTATAAAATTTAGCTGTGGAGGCAGTTTTTTCTGAGATTGGTTTAATTTTCCTTTTAACATGAACCTTATAGTTAACTGCATATGGAATTCTCCCTCTTGGATATGCAAATAACATGAAGATGGGGGAAGGAAGGACAGGAGAGGAGGAGGGTAGGGAGAGAGGGAGAGGGAGATATGAAGGAAAAGTAGTGTCTATAAATACAGGTGTATTATGATGATTTTAGTGTCTGATGAGGTAAAGATGTAATAGTATTATTTTTGGCCTAATTAGAGCCTCAGTTTGATCATCATGTTTTAGAGTCTTAATACTCAGTTTTATAGGGCTGTAACTCATTTTTCTTAATTAGTTAAGGCTGATTCCTGCCAATGAGACTTAAACCAAACTGAATTATAAAGCTATCAGGCTGGTTTAAAAGCATTTGTTGAGTCTTTTTTCCCTTTCTACTGCTCTCTTTCCTGGGCTTTTTTTTTTTTTTTTTTTTTTCAGATATCAGGGTGCCTGGAAATCATTAGCATGGTGGATGGTGGAATTAGAGTCCAAGAAAGTAGATGTATATGAGTGATATTCTATCCATGTCATGATAGAGCCTAGGGATCTATCACTATCCCATTGCTAAGTATGTTCTTTGATGACAAAGCCCCCAGATTCAAGACCAAATTGATGATTTGTCTTGATCTTTTGGCAGTCTCTGATAAACATGTCACTTTGTACATCTCTGGGTTCACATTGGTCATGTTGTGTGGTGCTTTGCATAGCTATCTCCCATTAGTTGCTAGGCTGTGAAGCCTCAGTTGTGTCTGGATTTTGAGGGTCTTGCTACTTCAGGTCCATATAAGCACGCAGGGAATGTTGAAAGAATCACTTGTTCTTCTGGAATGGGTGGCTCAGCCTTTCCCACCTGCCTTTTGATCCTCGTTTATGCCGTTTTTTTTTGTTGTTGTTTTTTAAAGAATTTGTTTATTATTTGGAGAAGGGTGTTTTATTTTTGTTTTGTTACTTTTGTCTTAATATCTTTATCAGTGGGGTTTTGTGATTTAGGTTTCCGTACTGATCCCTCTCTTGGAGAATGGAGAGCTCTTGATTCCTGGCCGAGGTGACTGTCTAAAAGTGGCTCCTGGATTTCAGTTCTTTGCAACCAGGAGGTATGTTGCATTAACCTTTCAGTTTCCACTGTGGGGACTCTTTCTCAAAAGTCTGTACACTAGTGGCTTATTTCCTGCTGCTGGTCTATACCTGTACAGGTCTTAAAATTCCCAAGAGTGAAACTAATGTCACATTATATTTAGTGATTATATTAGAGTTTATTATACCTCAGTGGAGTATTCATTCCCAGATGGAATGTGGCACTAACCTAACAGTTCTCAAGAAACACCTTGTTAGGTCCTACTGATTTTAATAGACCCTGATTTTATTTATAGGGATAGTAATGTTCTCTCCTAATAGGTACATTTTCCAGAAAGTCCTGGAACATCAGCTGTTGGCTTTGTCATTTATAGTCATAGTTGAGTGAGCCAGGGGCATTATTCTTCTCTTCCTTATGTGTTAGGAATAAAGAGGGCACGATACCCCTCAAGACAGTTGTAAGGATTAAATCCAATGTCTTTGGTGTATGTGGCTTACCCAGAGTATATGCTTAATGAATATTCCTCCAGACATTTTTAATGATTTTGGGTATGTAGCTTTTGGTAATAAGCAGTGAACTTGAATGCTGTAGGTCTTTCTCTTTCCTGAAATTATGTCTTAAGGGAGATAAATGTGTTGTTGAGATTAAATCACCTAATAGAATCATTTTCAGTGACTTGAAAATAACTTGGTTAAAGCTCTATTAATCCCTTGAAGGAAAAGAGTCAAATTTGGTCTGTTGACAGCCTTTTATTATCTATCCTAGAAGTTATTTGTATGTGAGATAATGTCTAGCAAGGGCTAACCAGGGTTGTAACTCAAGATTAAAATTGGGAGTTTTGTGTGACTTTGTTTTTTTATTTTGAAATACAGACTTTTGAGCTGTGGGGGGAACTGGTATCGACCACTAAATAGTCATGCTACTCTGCTAGACAAACATTGGACTAAAATTCACCTGGATAACATGGATAAGACAGAACTGAATGAGGTATGTGGTTATTAGAAAGTATTGATGCTCTTCTTTTTTGCCTTTTATTATTAAAAATTCCAGACTTACATGTAAATAGAGGAAATAATATAATGAATCCCCAAAATATTTATCAACCTAATTTGCTGACAGTTAATGTGCTAACATTTTTGTATATTAAATTCATCTAATATTTCTTATTTGATAATATATTTGAAAGCATTGTTTGTTGTAGGGCTCTGTCATAATGCAGCACTTTCTTTTGCAATTTTAGACGTTTAAGATGTTTAATTTTCAGACTTAAATTCCAGTATTCTATAAAAGAGAGGACTAAAGTTCATACTTAGGTGTGGTTTATTGGGGATTAAGAGGATGAGAACATTTGACAACTATTCTTTTTCTAGTTTTGGTGTATGTACTTTAAATTCAAGTCAAAGCTTATCTTTTGTTTCTGACATGCATTGCAGTGAGTCACCCTGTTCATAGGAAGCACAACAGGAGCATTCACCTCTTCACTTCCATGACATATATCATATTTAGACAGTTGACTTTGAGAAGCTCACTTGTCATTTCTAGGTTTTTGGACTTGTTAATAAATCCCAATAAACCTCTCCTGACTAGTGGTAAAAACCTTGTGTGTATTACTTAGGAAATGAAATAATCTCTTCAAGGAACTATGTTTTTGTTGCTACCAACCACAGTAGCCTTATGCTTAGAAAGATTTTTTTTTTTTACTTCTTGCCACAATAATTAAATTATACTTTAAAAAATGAGCTATTTATGTAGTGCTATTCTTATATCTGGTGTATGCTAGAAACTCACCTCTCGCAGTTTTTCAAGTGTTGTTTCCCCCTACACCTTGCATGTGTCTAGATGTCTTAGGTGCTGGTGCCTTAGATGGCCTGCTTTCTCTGCTTTCACAGCCACTGCTGACCTCTACCAGGTGCATCTCCTGCCCCATGAAATCTTTCTTCATCTCCCAACTAGGGCTGACCTTTGTGTTGTAAGCTTGATTTGCTTACGTATCTGCTTCTTATGCCGATGGAGTTACTTAAGGGTGGGCTCCATTCCTTATTTGTTTGTTTTCCTTTTCCTAGAACAGTGCCTGATATAAAGTTGATACTTAATAAATGCTTATCAAAGGAATGAATTTCCGAGATGCACATCATTTGATAATAGACCCATATCATGTCAAATTAGTTTATTAAGTGATATTATGTTTAAATTTTTTTATTTGTGATAGCAAAGAACAGATATTTTTGGCTAAGGTAGAAAATGACTGGTTGGTTGGTACATACGAATCTTTTTTAATTCAGAAATTTTTCCCAAATAGCTGAGATTTTAATAAACTGTTAAACTTGACACAAATTTTTTCCAAGTAAAAATAGCTTTTTTTCATCCTGATCATAAATATACATAGTTATATAATGAAATTACTACTCAACAGTGAAAAGGAATGAACTTCTGATTCATGTAATAATGTCTGGATGAATCTCAAAAACAACTTGAGTAAGAGAACCTGCATAACACACGAACCCTGTACGATTCCATAAAAATGACTTACTAAAACCATGGAACCAGATTCGTGATTCCCAGGGCTTGGGGGTGGGGAAAGGAATTGATTACAAAAGGGGTACAAGAGAACTTTTTACTTTAGGGGTGAAATAGTTTATATTCCATGGTGACCAAGGTCATAAATGTATAACGAACTTTATAGGTGTTCCCTTTGTACGCAAAATGTATATTCTATATTTGAAAGATCCATGAATGTAACCGTTAAATTGCATTTGTTTACTTTATTATTCTCTTGTCCTTATTTAAATTTTAAACCATCTAAAGTATGTTTTCAGCCGAGACCGGTTTGGCTCAGTGGATGGAGTGTCGGCTTGCGGACTGAAGGGTCCCAGGTTCGATTCCGGTTGGGGGCATGTGCCTTGCTTGTGGGCACATCTCCATGGTGGGGCGTGCGGGAGGCGGCTGATCGATGTCTCTCTCTCGTCAATGTTTCTGACTTTCTATTTCTCTCCCTTCCTCTCTGAAGAATCAATAAAATATATTTAAAAAAAATAAAGTATGTTTTCAGCAATATTTGTTATGAAATCCTCCAATAAAACTAGCTATGAAGAAATAAAATCTGAGATCTGCCACTTGAGATGATTTAATATATACAAAATGTGGATATTTTATATACAAATTGGAATCAGGATCATTCTTTTCAAGCTTAAATATTTTGGGTGGTAATGTTACTAATATATACAATGATATTTCTCTTCTCTAATAGATTTGAATGAACAATTTTATATCATGAAACCTTGGAATCAATATTATGAGCATCAAGTATTTTATTGCAGAAAACTGTGTTATCGAAGTTGAACAGGATAAGATCTTTTCAAACTTCATTGTTTGCTTTTTAAATATCAGCTGCTTTTGATCAGTACTTAACACTAACTCCTTTTACTGTGGTTTACTTTTATTTTACTTTTAAATATATTTTATTGATTTCAGAGAGGGAGAAAGAGAGAGAAAGAGAGAGAGAGAGAGAGAGAAACATCAATGATGAGAGAGAATCATCAATCGGCTGCCCTATGCAAGCCCCCAATGGGATCGAGCCCCCAACCCAGACTTTTGCCCTTGGCTGGAATCCAACCTGGGACCCTTCAGTCCTTAGGCCCACGCTCCATCCACTGAGCCACGCCAGCTAGGGCTATGGTTTGCTTTTAAAAGTTTATTATTTCTTTGCAATTGACTGCTTCTAATTTGCTTTTGGCTGAGAAATGACACAATGAATGTTACTTGAATTGTATTTATAGTGAGTAAATAGTACTTGCAAGATTTCTTTAGTGAGTAGATTTCTGGGAGTTGGGTATGTAAGTTGCTTTAGAAACATTTTTTCCTATCTCGCTTCTACTTCCTAAGCTCTGTTATAGATAGTGAGATTGCCAGACAACTGAGTTCTGGGTAGAAAAAAATTAGAGTCTTAGAGGGAAGGGAGTGGTTAAAGGAGAAGTTCTTATACCTTGGTAAAGATGACAAATGTCATAGAGCTATACATTTTTTGGTTGACTAGTGTCAGGAACAGTTTACAAGTGCTTTTAAAAATCACTGTGCTTAAATTTTCTTTGCTTTTTTCTCCCTGTCAGGTTCTTCAGAACAGATACCCCAGCCTATTGGCAGTAACTGACCACCTGCTTGACATTTACATCCAGCTTACTGGAGAGAAACACCACTCTCAGAGTGATAGTTCTGTTAGATGTGAACAGGTACCTAAGGAAGTTTCGGAAGCCAGAACAGAAAACAAAAGACTGAGCCTTGAGGGAAGAGAATTGTCTCTAAGGTACTGGATTAAACACTTTTTTTGAGTTGGTATTTTAAAAACTGCTTCACTCAAAAGTTCTTAACAGATAGAACTAAAATGCTTCTAAAAGGTCAGCTTTTGAAATTAGACTTCTGGGCTGTTCCGTGGTGTCAGATCCCCTTTTCAGGTCTACAGTTACTCGTTAGGAAGTCTTGTCATGTTTTCACTTTGAAAAAGCCAGAGTTGGGAATAGTTACTGATAATTATTTTCACTGGATATCCTTTTCTGACACTTGTGTTCTTAAATAAGACCCTTGTAGTTTGCTGTATATACTGAGTTATGTGCCTTTTCTCTCTGTTCTCCATGGTTGACTGACTTGCCCTTTGAGAAATGAGAATTAGAAATGGGCAACTCCTGCAGTTTCCTCTGAGACTTGCTCCCCTTCTCCTGCTACTTGTGTGGATGGATAGGAGAGAAATGAGTGATAGGTCACTTTCTGGTAGGGGTAGGGACTGGGAGCACTCACTTATTCCTTCCTCTGACACTGCTTATCTTCACATTGCCTGAAGAAAGGAGGTGTTTGTTATCAGGTGTACCCAGACGTAAGTGGACCAAATAAACTGATGCCTTTGATGTCTTTAGCCTATGATCTTATATTTCCTGATTTTTTTTTTTAAAGGGATTTACTGAATTGGTGTAATAGAATTGCCCATAACTTTGATAGTTTGTCTTCATCAGCATCATTAAGTATTTTTCAAGAGGTAAGATACAGTCTTCTTATTTTCTCTGTGTTCTATCAGGCTGTTGATTTCCATTGTTATTTTCTGTGTCTTGACTGCTATCAGACTTTTCTTTTGTGAGGTTATTGTTATTATCCTTAGCTAGTTAAAACTGAACTAATGTTGCCTTAAAACTAATTGAGCAAATAAATGTTTTGTGGTTCAAATAAGTATAGTTTGAGATACAATAAAACAGGTACTAAAATTGAAGGTAAAACAAAATCTCACAGATGATAATTTTATAAAATATAAGATGTTTAATATTTGTTCTTATAAGTAATTTCTTAGTCCATATATTAGATTTGTAGGGCTGTAGGCCCTTTTGATTTTAGTCCAGATAAATTTATGTGGAGGTTGCAAAGTGTAACCTTGTATGCTAGGCTTGGGAAAAAATGTGATGGGTGGGAAGGAACACATTTCCTATAGATTAGAGCCCTTTTAAGTTACAGCTCTGCCATATTCAATAAGACCACAGATTTGTTCCCTCCTGCTTAAGAATAAAAGTGGTTCTATGTTTTCTTAAGATGTTCAGTTTTGATTATAAAATGCTCTGGTTCCTGTCATTTGGGACAGAGGAGAGAATAGTGACCCAATTTGGTTTGCAGTATCTTTTTGTGTTTGGTAAAGTTACTTTTGAGTAGAAATAAACCTCATTTGGAGTGTATATTTAAACTTAGCCTAATCCTGACATGCAGTGTGCCAGTCCTTTAATCTTGTTCTTCTCCAGGGAACTCTCCATTTTCCTACATTTCTTGTGTATTATAAGTAAACATGTTTTGTACTTTTAAAATAAAAGTGTAACATTGATAGGAGTGCTTTTATCTTCTTTAGTTCTATTTTAAGATTTCATTGTGTGTTTGTGTATAAAATCACTTTATTGAGATATAATTCACCTATCATAGAATTCACTTTTTTTAAGGTGTACAATTTAGTGTTTTTTTTTTAAACTGAATTATGCAGTCATCACCACTATCTAATTTTAGAACAGTCACCCCCAAAACAAACATTGTACCCATTGTCTATCATCTCCATTTTTCCTTCGCTATAACCCCTGGCAACCACCTATCTACCTTCTGTCTATAGACTTGCTGATTCTGAATATTTCATATAAATGGAATTGTACAATGTGTGACCTTTTTTGTCTGGCTCTTTTTATTCAGCATATTCTCTCAGTTAATTCATATTGAATGTAGCATGAGTCAGTACTATGTACTGTTGAAAATTAGAAAATATATGAAAGCAAAATGATATAATATATTCTCCTAGCCAGGGATTCCCCAGCACTAAAAAATGGTGTATCTTCCAGGTCTTTTACTATGTACGATTAAGAGTGCTTATTGTATCAGAGTCCTCCCTTTAAGGACTCTACCATGTTGAAGACATCAGGCTAGTTGTTTTGTAAAATGTTCTGCCTCTGGCTTTATCTGGTTGCTTCTTTGTTGTTCTGACATCACCTGGTGTCCTGTAATTCAATCCAATTCTGATACTGACTATGTGGATCAGTGTAGACCCCATAGGATGAAGGGTTTAGTCCTCCACAAGGCTGCACCCACTTTAGATTCCAGCCGTAAGTATCTGGGGCCAACCACACTGTGACCTGCTAACTATAAATTCAGGGTTCCTACAACCTCTCAGGTTCAGTACTGGACTCAAAGAACTCATTGAAAGCACAATTCATTGCAGGTTACAGTTTTAATATGAAAGGTATAACTTAGGAACAGTGATACATAGGGCAAGGTCCTACAGGTCCCAGGTAGAGGAGCTTTTGTTCTTGTGGAGTCAGAGTATGCTATCTTCGGGTCCATCATTATATCTACCAACCAGGAAGCTCTCCATGCTTTGGATGTCCAGTATTTTGTTTAAGTTTTATTATGTCACTAGAGACCAAGTGCATGAAATTTGTGCACAGGGATGGGGGTGTGTGTCCCTCAGCCCGGCCTGTACTCTCTTGCAATCTGGGATCCCTCAGGGGATGTCTGACTGCTTCTGACTCCTAACTGCTTGCCTGCCTACCTGCCTGATGGCCCCTAATCACTCGCCTGCCTGCCTAATTGCCCCAACTGCTCGCCTGCCTGATTGCCCCAACCTTCTCTGCCTGCCGGCCTGATTGCCCCTAACCACTTACCTGCCTGCCTGATCACCTCTAACCCCTCTGCCTGATTGTCCGTAACCACTCTGCCTGCCTGATCACCCTAACTGCTCTGTCTGTCTGCTTGTTTGCCCCATTTGCCCGCCTGCCTGCCTGATCACCCCTAACCACTCTGCCTGCTTACCTAATTGTCCCTAACGGCCTATGCCTTGGCCCCTGCTGCTGAGGCTTTGTCCAGAAGATCGTTTGGCTGTCCAGTCTAATTAGCATGTTATGCTTTTATTATTATAGATTGGCTATATGATTGAGCTCAATCTCTAGTTCCTCTCCCCTCTGCAGAGCTTGGGGGTAGAGTTGAAAGTTTCAACCCTCCAATCAGACATTGGCTTTATTGGTCTGGCCAGCTTTACCCTTAAACTATCTAAGGGCCCCATCTTGAGAATAAACTCTGGTATGGTCCAGAGGGTCTAGTGAAGAACAAAAGACACTCCTTATTCCTGGTCATTCCAGGGGTTATTGAAGCTCTGTGCCAGGAATTAGGGACAAAGACCAGATACATTCTCTCTTGTTTAAATGCTTGTGTGATGTATATTGATATAATATACTTGGTGCTGGCAGAACCAGATACAGTTTCCTCACTTAATGTTGTCGATAGGTTTTTGGAAATGCCAACTTATAGCAAAACGGCAGATAATGTAACCAGTTTTATCATAGACTAAGAGTTAAGTTTCTACAGCATACTTCTGGTCACAAACTTCTAAACAAAGATCTCAAACACTTTTAAATTAAATATTGAAGTAAATGTTAGCTATACATACATTTAAGGAGATTAATAAGTAAGAAAATTACTTTCTAACCCACTTATTCCAGTTCGGGTTCATGAGTGGCTTCTCTCAGCAGCTCTGGGTGCAAGATGACCTAACACTGGGCAGGACATCCTCATGATAGGGTGCACAAACACACACACACTCACTCAGACTCAACTTATTAACATGCACATTTTTGGGATGTGGGAGAAAATCGCATTACAGGGAAAACCCACATGGTCAAACTACACAGACAGTGGCCCCAGCCGGAATTGATTATTTTTTCTCATCAACATCATAATTAAATGATGTTGAACAAAATGATAGCACTTGAGAATCTGTTATCTATTCTTTATTTTGCCACATTCATGGTATCCTTTCCTTTGTCATTTTATCTGTCTTCTCGTAAATACAAGTTTCAACTTTTTGGGGAGTAGAATCCATTTTTGGTTGTGATATGTACTTTTTATTTTGTTACATCAGAAGATACATACCTGGTTGGCCTATCAGTAGCTGCTAAGGTTGAGTACTGAGTTAAAGGCAAAGGATTCCTTTATTGCCTACCAGGAGTTTTCCTAGAAAGTAATGTTTAGGTATTACTTCCACTGTTTGAGGATAAGTTTCCCTGTGGACCATACACCTGATGATGAACGCTTACTGCTATTTTTACCTGAATGAATTTATTCCCTCCCACCCCCTGCTAATTAACCATTACAATGATAGTAAAGTCTTCACATTTGTGTCCTGTCCCTGCATCTAGCATTGGTATCTTATTTGGACTCTTCTTAGATTTGCAAAAATGTTCCTGCTGGATTTTATGTTACTCCCTTTGTGGCCAAGAGATCAACAGTCTTGTTATTAATGTATTATTTTAAACATCAGTGGCACTTACCTTAGTTATTTTAATAGGCTCTGGACTGTTTCACAGCAATGCTTTCCGAGCATACAAGCAAATTGAAAATGGCAGAAGTCATTGGAAGCAAATTGAACATTTCTAAGAAAAAGGTATGCTATTTTTACTTTCCTGTTGAAAGGAAGCTGGGGTATTTATTTTACTTGCTGGTCTCTGATTTTACCTTGAACAGCTTTTGCAATAACTGCTGGCTCTATCAGAATTGCTAGTTTCATTGCTGCCTCTCATGGCCATAAAGCACTCACTCCTCCTACATAAGTAGTTTTCCATGTGTTCTGTATTCTTAAAATGAGCTTCCTGGTGTCCTATATCACACTGGAGGCCCGATGCAAGAAGATTCGTGGAAGTGTGGGCCTTCCTTCCCTTGGCTGCCATAGGGCCTTTGCTCTGGCTAGAGCTGCCTTCCCACCTTCCTATGCTTCCCAGAGGCCTGGAGCGGCTGGGGTGGTGTGGAATGCCTGCATCATCACCATGGCAAGTGTCCTGCCCTGCCCCTAGCCTCTTGGCCCCTGTGTATGCAAATTAAACCACCATCTTTGTTGAGTTAATTTGCATACTCCTGATTGGCTGGTGGGCATCTTGAAGATACGATCAGTTAGCATGTTACTCTTTTATTAGGTAGATGTGTGCCTGGTTCTCCATTAATGTATTTTTATTGATTTCAGAGAGGAAAGGAGAGGGGGGGAGAGATGGAAACATCAGTGATGAGAGAGAATCATTGATCGACTGCCTCTGGAACGCCCCCTATATGGGATTGAGCCTACAGTCCGGGCATGTGCCCTGACCGGGTATTTGCCCTGACCGGGTATTGAACTGTGACCTCCTGATTCATAGGTTGACGCTCAACCACTAAGCCTCACTGGCCATGCTATTCTCTGATGTTTTAATGAGCATGTTATTCTGTAGATTATGGACTTAAGACTGGAACTGTCTTAGTAACACCTCTATAGTTTTATGCACAAGTAGATTTTTTCCAGCTCTTTATTACTAATATCTTCAAACATGGGAAAAGTTTAAAGAAATAATCTCAGTGAACACCTGTGCATACACTACTTGGGTTCATTGCTGACACTGTTAATATTTTTTGCCATTCTTTTTTTTTTTAATATATTTTGATTTTTTACAGAGAGGAAGGGAGAGGGATAGAGAGTTAGAAACATCGATGAAAGAGAGACATCGATCAGCTGCCTCCTGCACGCCCCCTACTGGGGATGTGCTCGAAACCAAGGTACATGCCCTTGACCGGAATCGAACCTGGGACCTTTCAGTCTGTAGGCCAATGCTCTATCCACTGAGCCAAACCAGTTTCGTATTTTTTGCCATTCTTGTTTTATATCAAATATGTGTGTTTAGAGGGGAGGGCCTTTTAGCAGTGGTATTGGTTACTAGAGAAGTGTCTGGGGCCTATTTAGAGGCAGATATCTAGCATTCCCAAATAAATGATGATTCACAAAAGCCTGTGTCAGGAATGGAACACTTAGGGGTGTTCTTAGGTTTCTGAAACTGTTGAGATGGTTTTGGCTGCAAGTAACACAATAACTACTTAAAGGGACCTAAACAATAAAATTATAGTAGTTAAGAGAAATAAAAATATCACCTTTAGCTTTGATTGATCAGGATTCATCCCTTTTGATAAAAGAGGGGTTTACTTTCCCTGAGTACTTTGCCCCTCTCACCCTCCAAAAAAATCTGGGTTCTTAGGGTTGATGACAAGGATGAGGAAGAAATGGCAGCTGGGTAGATACTCTGGAACCAGTGTCACAGCTCCTCTTTCTGCTTTGACTGTAGTTAGATGTACCATAGTTGATTCAGGTCAGCATTTCCTGCATTATGTTAGAAATTTAAAATAGAAGAAGGCATAGCTGAAGAAAAAGTTCTTTGATTTTTTTTTTTCATATCCTTTAGTAGAGTTTCTGTTTGCTCTATTGGGGTATGTCTGTGTTCACTTTAGATACAGGTACATCTCTAAGTAGGTTTATTTGAATGAATAAAAAGTGCTATTACAGGGAAACATTCATAACCAATGTTTTACAAAAAACAAATTTTAAGAATTAGCCGAAACCGGTTTGGCTCAGTGGATAGAGTGTCATCCTGCGGCCTGGAGGGTCCCAGGTTTGATTCCGGTCAATGGGGGGGATGTTCAGGAGGCGGCTGACCGATGTTTTTCTCTTATCAATGCTTCTAACTATCTCTCTCCCTTCCTCTCTGTAAAAAATCAATTAAAAAAATTTAAAAAAATTTTAAGAATTAAAATATAAAGTAATTAAAATCTAGCTTGCCTGTCTTGGGAAGTATAGAGCACCTCTTAGTAAAGGACTAATTGGAACAGTGGTTCTCAACCTTTTTAATACCGAGACCCTTTAATACAGTTTCTCATGTTGTGGTGAACCTCAACCATAAAATTATTTTTGTTGCTACTTCATAACTGTAATTTGGCTACTGTTAATGAGTTGTAATGTAAATATTTGTGTTTTCTGATGGTCTTAGGCTCAACAGCAGTGGTTCTCAGGTAGAGCCCAAGACCATCGGAAAACAGAGATATTTACATTATAAACACAGAAGAGGAATCAAAATATTACTTATGTAAAATTTTTCCTCTCCCATAGGCTGAATTTTTCTGTCAACTCTATAAACCAGAAATTGTGATCAATGAGCTAGATGTACAAGTGGGTCGAGTGCGGCTTCTACGGAAACAAAATGAGGCTGTTCACATTCAGAGGTAAATAGGGTTCCTATGTAATAAGAAAACTGTGGAGTTAGGAATTTGATAGAAGGTCTAGTTCAGCGTTTTTGACTAAACATGTATCTGAACTGTGATCTCTTCAGTGAATGGGATGGTACGGTATTTTCCCAAATTATATTCTATGAAACTCAATGAATTTTGGGGGAAGACTATTCAACCCACTACAACTAGTAATTATTAATATCCAAATTTTACAGATAAAGAAACTGAGGCTAAGAGAACTTAAGTAATTTGCTCAAGATAACATAGCTAGTATATTGTCATATCTTATTTGTGTTCTGAATTGCCAGAGCCTGCTAAAGTGCCACATGTGTACTCAGTGTTTGTAGAATGAATAAGTTTTGCATTTCATATGTTGTAAGGATAATCTGTTAGAGCATGAAGACAGTTACTCTGAGTTGTCTTTTCATTCTTTTTTTTAAAAAATTAAATCTTTATTATTCAGATTGTTACATTTGTTTCTCTTTTTTCCCCTCCATAGCACCCCTCCACCCAGCTCCCACCCTTCCCTCTGCCCTTACCTCCCTCCCATTGACCTCATCCATAGATGTATGATTTTTGTCCAGTCTCTCCCTTTACACCCCTCACCCCTTTCCCCCTGAGAATTATCAGTCCATTCCCTTTCTATGCCCCTGATTCTATTATATTCACCAGTTTATTCTGTTGATCAAATTTTTAATTCACTTAATTTTTAGATTCACTTGTTGATAGATATGTATTTGTTGTTCATAATTTTTTATCTTTTACCTTTTTCTTCTTTCTCTTCTAAAAGAGTACCTTTCAGCATTTCATATAATACTGGTTTGGAGTTGAACTCCGTTAGCTTTTTCTTATCTGTGAAGCTCTTTATCTGCCCTTCAATTCTGAATGTTAGCTTTGCTGGATAGATTATTCTTGGTTGTAGGTTCTTGCTATTCATCACGTTGAATATTTCTTGCCACTCCCGTCTGGCCTGCATCGTTTCTGTTGAGAAATCAGCTGACAGTCGTATGGGTGCTCCCTTGTAGGTAATGAACTGTTTTTCTCTTGCTGCTTTGAATATTCTCTCTTTGTCTTTTGCTCTTGGTATTTTAATTATGATGTGTCTTGGTGTGGTCCTCTTTAGATTCCTTTTATATGGGGTTCTGTGTGCTTCCTGGACGTGTAAGTATTTCTTTTACCAGATGTGGGAAGTTTTCAGTCATTATTTCTTTAAATAGATTTTCAGTATCTTGCTCTCTCTCTTCTTCTGGCACCCCCACAATTCTGATGTTGGCACGCTTGAAGCTGTCCCAGAGTCTCCTTACATTATGTTCAGATTTTTGGATTCTTTTCTCTTCTTGATTTTCCAGTTGAGTGTTTTCTGCTTCTTTATATTTCAAATTTTTGACTTGATTCTTACCTTTCTCTAGTGTGCTGTTAGGACTCTGTATAATATTTTTTATTTCAGTCAGTGTATGTTTAACTTCTAGTTGGTCCTTTTTCATTTCTAGTTGGACCTTTATCATCTCTAGTTGGCTCTTTAGCATCTCTAGTTGGTCCTTTTGCATCTCCTCTTGGCTCTCGCTAAGTTTATCCAACTTTTCTGGCATATTCTTGAAAAACCTTATAAGCGTGGTTTTGAACTCTATATCCAGTTGTTTGTTTCCTCCATTTCTTTTGTTTGTGATCCCTTCCCTTGTCTCAGCATTTTCACTATGCCAGGGGAAACTTCTGTGTTGAATTCAGCCTTATGATACCAGACTTGCAAAACCGAAGAAGCCTCTGTTGAGCTTGGGATGGGTGGAGTCTCAGGGCTTCAGGGACAGCGTTGCCTTCCAGTCGGCCCCGCCCTCCATGGCCCCTGAGTCTCACGTGACTGGGTAATCACTGGAGTGGTCCTTGTGTGCATGCGCCCGCAGTGCCTCTAGACCGCTGCCTTTTGGGCTCCCCTGCGCACCAGGACCACAAGAGTGTAGGTCTCCAGGGTTTCACCCGAAACAGGGGCTTAGTGGAGTCAGAAGTGGCACAGTTGGGAGGGTCTGTCTCCCGCCCACTCTCGAAAGCCAGCGGCACAATCAGTAATCTGTCCTCCGCGCAGTGCCCTGCACGACCAGACCTCTGATCTTTTGCGACTCCCCTAAATTTCCGTGCACCTCTCCCTTTTCACAGTCCAAACTCCCCCCGTATGAGTTTCGGCTGCATCTGGGGTTTAGTGTCGTAAGATAAGAGGTTCAATGCCGTTGGGAGTCTCCATTTCCCTCCCGCCAGAGAAAGCCAGCCAGGTACTTGGTCACCCGCTCTCTCAGCGCGCGTGTCTCCGTACCTCAGCTTTTTGCAGCTCCTCTGGGTTTCTGTGAGCCCCTCTCTTTCCTTCTAGCTGTAGAACTTCCACTCAGCCAGCTTTCCTGTGGTTTTGGATGATGTCCTTTCTGTCTTTTAGTTGTAGTTTTGAAATTGTTGTGCGAGGCAGCAGTGTAGGTGTTTACCTATGCCGCCATCTTGGATTCTCTCCTTCATTCTTATTTGTTGAATCCAAAAGCTTGTAGCCTGCTTTTCTTAACTGCTTACTTACTTTCCCCTTCTCAGGGAGAAGTTTACTTTTGCTGCTACGAGGCCATCCTCTGTTCTTATTGAGCAGCTTGCGGTGTGTGTTAACAAAGGAGAACCAGTATTGCTGGTAGGAGAGACCGGGACTGGCAAAACCTCTACTGTACAGTACTTGGCTCACATTACAGGTAACGCCTAGGGGCAATCATTCTGCCCCCAGAAAAATACACATTTCACACCGAATCATTCTGCCCCCAGAAAAATACACATTTTTTCCCCTGAAAATAAAGTCAACAAAATACTGGATTTTAATAAGTGCCACCACTCCACTTTCCCTAGAAATAAACACTGTTAACAGGTTGGCATTAATCTTTTTTTGTTCTGCTCTGTGGTCTACAAATGCATATACACATGAATTTGGGTTTATTTTGAAACAGATGGGGTTGTGTTCTATGTTTTGCATTTAGTTAAGCAAATTGGACATCTTTAAAAACAACTGTCTCATTTCTATTCTGATGGCTAAATAAGATTCCACACTTGAGCATTTATTTCATTCTAATTTATAGACATTGACTTGCTAAAGGATTTTTGTGGTTTTCAGTTATCTGATGCTAGTGCAATAATATACAGTGAATCTTCTTATACATATCTCTTGGGGTTAGGTGTAATTTTAGAATCCTAAAAGTCATAAAATGAGAGGATCAGAGCAAATGCACATGTATTTATTATTTTTTATTTTTAAATTCAAATTCTTTATTGTTTAATGTATTACATGAATCTCCTTTTTTCCCCATTGACCTCTCCTCTTCCCCTTTCCCAGTGGCTGCTCCCACTCCCCAGTACATGCCTCATTCCTCTACTATATGTGTCCATTAGTTATGCTCATATGCATGCATACTGGTCATTCTGTTGATCTGTTACCCCCTCACCCCCCACATTCTCTCATCAGTTGGACAGTCTGTTTGATGCTTCTATGTCTCTGGTTCTATTTTTGTTCATCAGTTTATGTTGTTCATTATATTTCACAAAGGAGTGAGATCATGTGATATTTACCTTTCAGTGACTGGCTTATTTCAGAGCAAATGCACATTTAAAGATTTGCCCCATGCTCATATCTGCACATCTTTAAGAATCATACTGGGTTTTATCAGTCTTGAAATTTTCAAAATGACACTTTTGCCCTTTTTTAAAGGCCACCGTTTGAGGGTTGTCAATATGAATCAACAGAGTGACACTGCAGACTTGCTTGGAGGGTAAGTGTGGCTTAAAATTGTTTTCTTCATCTTTTTTTTTTTTTAATATATACATATTTTTTATTTCAGAGAGGAAGGGAAAGGGAGAGAGATATAGAAACATTAATGATGATAGAAAATCATTGATAGGCTGTCTCCTGCATGCCCCCTACTGGAGATTGAGCCCGCAATCGAGGCATGTGCCCTGTACCGGAATCAAACATGGGACTCTTCAGTCCACAGGCTGCTGCTCTATCCACTGAGCCAAATCAGCTAGGGCTAAAATTTTGTGTTCACTGCCTGAGGTAGGAAAAAGTATTCTTTTACAAAGCTAAAAGCCAGCCTTGGAAAAAATGTTTGAAGTCTCCCACCCCCACTGCTACCCTCCCCAGCAGGGTAGTTTTTGGAATGTATTGAGGTGTTCTTGTGTATATCGATGTTTCTCTGCAGTTTAAAGAACACTTGAGTTCTGGTTCTTGAAGGTCATGCTGAAAGTGGGAGGGAGAAAAGGAGACAAGCATATAATCAAATAATATTTGTATGTGTAATTGCTTATCCAAAATGTATGTTCTGGACTTACATTGTCTTCAAACTGGACTCTCCTGTAGTTAGAATGTCTCTGAAACATTAAATAGCATTCTACGTGAAGTCCTGCTTCAGTCAGTGCTTTTCCTTTGCTTACCATCCCAACCCATTGCTGCTTATATTCTGCTCTACACATATCATTAATTATGTACTTCATTAAAGCTTTTAAATTTCTATTGCCTTAAAATTAGTCAGCTGAGACTTACTTGTCTTACTCTCATTCTTCTTTCACTTTATTAGTTCTTCCCCAGGATCTTTCTACCTTGTTTTTATTTTACTTCTATTAAGTTAATTGATACTTAATCCCCCATTCCTTCACTGGGATACTTGGCAACCTATTCTTACTGCTATATGGAATTTGTTACTTAACAAGGCATGTCTATCATACTGTATATTTCTATTCTGTATATATGTTTTCAGTAATATCCTACTGTTAAGTATTCTAACACAACTGGTATTAATCTCATACTTGTTGAGCAGGAACTGGGTCTGTCTCTTCTAAAATTCTGTAGCTATTGCAAGTAGTTTGTATTTTTTTTAATGTATTTTATTGATTTTTACAGAGAGGAAGGGAGAGGGATAGAGAGCTAGAAACATCAATGAGAAAGACATCGATCAGCTGCCTCCTGCACACCTCCTCCTGGGGATGTGCCCGCAACCAAGGTACATGCCCTTGACTGGAATCGAACCCAGGACCCTTCAGTCCACAGGCCGATGCTCTATCCACTGTGCCACACCGGTTTTGGCAGTTTTGTTTGTTTTTAATGTTTTCATTAATTTTTAGAGAGAGAGGAAGGGTAAGAGATAGATAGAAACATAGATGAGAGAGAAACATCATTGTTCGGCTGCCTCCTATATGCCCCCTATTGGGGACCAAGCCTGTAACCCAGGCATGTGCCCTGACTGGGAATTGAACCTGTAACTTCTTGGCTCATGGGTTTATGCTCAACCACTGAACCATACCAGCCAGGCGCAAGTAGTTTAAAAGTAGCAAATATATCAGAGCTTATTTGTGCCCTTATCCAATTGATAATACAAAAGATTGGGATCAGTGTGATAATTGGAATTTTGTTTTGGTGCTAACTTGATGAAAATATATATCCATTTTTCCTTGTTAGTAGGTTAGCATCAGTTATCAAAAGAAAATTTACATACATGCACTTGGAGAATTTGGTTGTTAAGAAATTTGGTTAATACAGATAAAGAATTCAGTTTAGTACCTGACATATTAATGCCACATACAAGTTTTATTTAAAAAAAATTTTAAAGAGTTAGCTGTCGTAATCATTACACTATTCATTGACTCAGTCCCTATTAAATTCGTAAATGAAAGAAGTGGCTTAGACTGAACTCTTAAGAGAAATGTCCATTCATTTAAAGCTGAACACAGTGCCTAAAACACTTAAGTCAATACATGTTTCAAGATTAAAAATGAGTATACATACATTTCAAAAAGAGAAAACAAAAATGAACTGTAACACAAATACCTACTCAATGTGAACTAACCTGACATCAGGGAGAATTGGTGATTCAAATTATGAACCATTATACAGCAGGGTTTCCAAAGTGTCTGGCTGGTGTGACTCAGTTGATTGAGTATTGTCCATGCACCTGGTCAGGGCATATATGCAGGTTGTGGGTTCGATCCCTGGTCAGGGTGTGTATGGGAGGCAAACGATCAGTGTTTCTCTCACATCGATGTCTCTCTCCCTCTTCCTACCTCTTTCCCTCTCCCTCCTCCCCCACTCTCTTTCCCTCCACTCCTCCCTCCTTCTCACTTCCTCTCTCTCTAGAAAAATAAGTAAAAATATTTTTTAAAAGAGTATTCTGGAATAAAAATGTTGAGCTATGGAAGGTCACAAACCATTGCAACATTTAAATTTCTTTTTGGGCGCAGTACCTTCCTCCCTCAGTTGAGAAGGCATGAACTGGTTTATTTTATTTTGCTTATGTAAATCAGTTTCAGATATTGTTGCATTTTTATTCTAAAATATCCTGAAAAGTTTTTGGTTGATCTTAAATACGTTTTATCATTGGTTGGCAACTGGTGGTCCGTGAGATCCAAAAGGTTGATGACCGCTGCTATAAATGATGTTTATTTAAATGTTAGTAAAATAAATGACAAGCCTTTCAGTGCCCAACCAGGAGTTTCAGAATTTTTAAATATGTTTATCTAATAGTAGTTTTTACCTTTAGACCCTTTAAACACAGTGCAGAAAATAATAATTTAAAACTTTAACATAGATTTTAAGTATTTTGGTATTCTTTCTTTTTTTAAATATATTTTATGATTTTCACAGAGAGGAAGGGAGAGGGATAGAGAGTTAGAAACATCGATGAGAGAGAGACATTGATCAGCCCCCTACTGGGGATGTGCTCGCAAACAAGGTACATGCCCTTGACCGGAATCGAACCTGGGACCCTCAATCCACAAGCTGATGCTCTATCCACCGAGCCAAACTGGTTTCGGCTTGGTATTTCTGATTTTGAGTAAATGAAATCTTAGACCTATTCCTATTTTCTGAGTTATGGTTTTTAACTTCTATTGTCTTCAGTAGTTTTTCAATCACATTTGCCATTTGTTTTAGTTACAAACCAGTCGACCATAAGCTTATTTGGCTACCCTTACGGGAGGCATTTGAGGAACTCTTTGCCCAGACATTTTCCAAGAAGCAAAACTTTACGTTCTTGGGGCACATTCAGACCTGTTACAGGCAGAAACGGTGGCATGATCTCCTCAGACTAATGCAACATGTGCATAAATCGGCTGTCAACAAGGATGGAAAAGAGAGCGAAACTGGTAAGAATGTGACTACGCTACTAGTGAAAGGGCATGAGGCTGGGGCTTAATTAGCAGAATTAGGAGAAGATTTGGGGAAAAAAGTGAAATAACGCAACTTGGAGTTTTCTAAGACTTAGGGCAAAAAAGACTAATTTTGAAGTATTGCTGCTCCCATGATTCTAGGCATTGTTTCCATAAGAATCATCAGGTTTCCTTAAACAAATAGGTTGTTTCCAAGAAGCTTGATTCCAAAGCCAAGAGGCTTTTGGTAGCTTAGTTCTCTGTTTTCTCATCTATTAAATGGAAGAAAGAGTACCTACCTCAAAGGGTTGCTGTGAGGGATGATAAATCAGTTAACTAGTATGTGTACATGTGCATATAAATGAGTTAACTAGTATAGTGGCTAGCACTTAAACAAGTGTTTGGACTTATATTTTTAATACTGCTAAGATATTTTTTGTGTATGTTTAAGTTACACATAGTACAATTCAAAATGTAGATTAAATTACTGACTTTATTCCTTTCTAGGGTTACTCCTGAAAGAGAAATGGGAAGCTTTTGGTCTTAGACTTGACCATGCCCAACAGCAGATGAAAATGACTGAAAATGCCCTGTTGTTTGCATTTGTAGAGGTATTTTGTTTTAGTTATTAAGTTTAAGGGACTGTTGATTTGATGCAAAATGCAAGTATTAGACTGGCTTCTACTTTGTATTCTCTTCATGTTGATATTTTTAGTGCTTGCTGCTCGACTTAAACACTTAATTGAAATGATGTATTGGGGAAGATTTTGAAAATGTTCTTTATTGAAATTATAGTCTTGGTAAACAGTATAATTTTTATTTATTTTTAACACTATTATTTTTAAAGTTGGAAATTGAGGTCAGCTGCTGAACTCTTTGTTTCCTAGCTCTGTGTATGTGATGTGTTAGAAGGAGAGCAAGCCCACTAGGTTTGGGTCCATTCACTTTAGGCTCCATTTTTTATTCCAATGCATGGGTAGCTTTGATTTCTTTTGTCCTGTGACCCTGTAGGGAAGATCAGTGTAATTAATTGTTCTTGACCTAAACTTTAAAAATCTTTTGTTTCTGTGACACTTTTTAGATCATATCTTAAGAGAGGTAAGAATCTTACTTGAGATGGTGTTTTGGTATGAGAGAAGGTCACTCAACCATATGTCCCATCTGTGTGGGAAATTTGGTCATTAGTATTTAATCTTGTTATGATTATTTTTAAAATAACCAATTAAAATGTCAAGTGCTCTCCAAAGTAGGGTTTAAACCTATTTTATGACTTAGCATTACACTGGAGTTGAATACATTTTTTTTTTTTAAGAATAGTTTATTAATTTTTATTAAATATTTATTTATTTATTTTTAAATTTTATTGGTTTTTAGAAAGAGGGAGCGGGAGAAACACAGATCAATTGCCTCCGATATGCACCGGGATCAAACCCACAACTTGGATATGTGCCTTGACTGAGAATTGAACCATGCAAGGAATCAAGGAATGATGCTCAACCAACTGAGCCACACTAGCCAGAGCTAGTTTATTAATTTTTAGGGAAAGGAAGAGAGAGACAGATAATAGGCAGACAGACTTCAACCAGACACCTCCTGTATGCCTATTACCAGGAATGGAGCCCGCACTCCGATCATGTGCTCTCACTGGTATTCAAATCAGCAACTTCTCTGTGCTTGGAATGATGCACAACCAACTGAGCAACACTGACCAGGGCTGTCCTTTTTTTTTTTTTTAAAGTTAAATCTGTAGATAATTTGTCATGATTATTATGAAGACAAAAGTATAAAGTTGTTTTTATAATCCTCACCCGAGGATATTTTTCCATTGATTTTTAGAGACAGTGGAAGGAGGAGGGAAAATCACATAGAAATACTGATGTGAGAGAAACACATTGATTAGTTGCTTCCTACATGCTCCTTGACCAGGGTCCGGGCCAGGGAAGAGCCTACAACTGAGGTTATGTGCCCTTGACTGGAATCGAACCTGGGATCCTTTGGTCCACAGGCCGATTTTTACCCACTGAGCCAAATTGGCTAAGGCTTTTGTGAAGCATTTTAATAACAATAAAACAGTTCAGTTTTTGATTTTTTAACTGTATGATTTATTTTTTTATTACTCTTGGAATAGAACTCTGAGACAAAATCAGTAGAGAAGAGTTAGGAAAGATTCATTGTGATATTCTTCAACAACTGTGAAAGACTATGTATTACAACCACCACACATCCTTGATTTAGTCCTTAACCCTTCATTTTATTTATTTATTTATTTATTTATTTATTTATTTATTTATTTATTTATATCTATCTATCTATCTATCTAATATTTATTTAATATCTTTTACTGATTTTCCATAGAGAGCTAGAAACATTGATGAAAGAGAAACATTGATCAGCTGCCTCCTGCACGTCCTCTAGTGGGGGCATGTGTCCGCAAATAAGGTACATGCCCTTGACCGGAATTGAACCTGGGACCCTTCAGTCCGCAGGCCGACACTCTGTCTACTGAGCCAAACTGGTTTCAGCAAACCTATACAGTGGTACCTTGAGATATGAGTTTAATTCGTTGCATAACCTTGAGGCATGGGAAACTATGAGACGCTCGAGTCGTGGCAAACTGGTGGATCGTGTGCAGCCGGCCGATCCGAGCGATTACTCCTATCTCAAATATTGCTCGTATTTCAAAGCAAAAATCACTTGCTCGACGGCTCGTATCTCAAAAATGTCGTATGTTAGGGCGCTTGTATCTCGAGAGTTGAGTGCTTTTAATAACCATCTGGGTACCCTTTATTTAAAAAAAAATTGATTTTAGAGCTAGAAGGAGAGAAATATCAACTTGTTATTCTACCTGTTATTCATTGGTTGCTTCTTGCATGTACCCTGACCAGAGATCAAACCCCTTAGCATGTTGAGATGAAGCTCTAACCAACTTAGCCACCTGGCCAGGGCTATCTGGGTATCTTTAAATACCTGAATATATTGCTATCATTTATCTCACATCTATATCATGAGATAATCTAGTTTATTATATCTTACTGTTAGGCTCAAAGATATTCTCTTAATCCTTTTAGACATTTGAAAAAGTTAACTTGGTCTCAATCCTGGCACTCAGCCGGCAGCCATTCAGCAGTTAGAGCATAAGCTCATCAGGTTGGAGAGGTTTGCCCTTGCTTCTGTTTTCCAGTCCTGCTTATCTAACTTTTTGGTGAATGTGTCCTTACTTGAAATGGATTCTTACCATTTTATTTTATCTTCTTCTAGGGTACATTAGCTCAGGCTGTGAAGAAAGGAGAGTGGATCTTGTTGGATGAGATTAATCTAGCTGCTCCAGAAACATTAGAATGTCTCAGTGGTTTGCTTGAAGGTTCTTTTGGCTCCCTGGTATTGCTGGATCGAGGGGACACAGGTAGGACTTGAGCTCTGACTTGCTGCCAAGTCTTTTGGTCTCTTTAGAGTAAGAATCTATTAGTTAGATGGATTACAGGGGCCACCCATTTGGATTTGTTTATTCCATAGTATTTATTTTCTGTAAATGTCCTATTGTTGGGTGCTATGGGAAATTCAAAGAATACAATAATTTATCAAAGCATTAGGGTAGTGGGTAATAGACACACACAATTAGTGGAAACTGTATACTGGAATAGGTGATAAAACAAACGACAGTGAACCTATAAAAGACAGTGAATGGCAGCATAAGATTAAGTAGTGTACATCAGTTTGATATTTATTGGTTTCAGAAAAAGCAGGGAAAGTTTGAATAGCCAATAACAACTTGGTTGAGCCTGAGGCAGTGTTTTGTTTGACCTGGGTTCCTATGGAGTTAGATAGTCTTACCCTAGGGATCTGTGGCTGAGACCTAATTTTACAAGTTGTTGAATTTATCATTTTCTCTTAACAGAACCACTGGTTCGTCATCCTGACTTTCGTTTATTTGCCTGTATGAATCCAGCAACTGATGTGGGCAAAAGAAATCTCCCACCAGGAATAAGAAACAGGTGAGAGGATATGGCCTGATTCCTGAAGACTTTTTTAAAAGTTCTTCTAGCCTTAGCTCAGTGGTCAGCAAACTGCGGCTCGTGAGCCACATGCGCTTGCGAGCTACGGTTTGCCACTCTGTTGACTAATAAGTTTGCTGACCACTGTTATATTCTACCCTTTACCTCTTTGCACACAATGTGCCACAATTGCCTAATCCTCACAGCTTCCAACTACATGGTAACATTTAGTCTAGTGGCCGGCAAACTCATTAGTCAACAGAGCAATTTGCCGACCACTGCCCTAGCTGGTTTGGCTCAGTGGATAGAGCATTGGCCTGTGGACTGAAGGGTCCCTGATCCAGTTCTGGTCAGGGGCACATGCTTAGATTGCAGGCTTGATTCTCAGTAGGGGGCGTGCAGAAGGCAGCCAATCAATGTTTCTCTCTCATCATTGATGTTTCTTTTCTCTTTTTTTCTCTCTTTATTTCTCTCTCCCCTGCTCTCCCTTCTTCACTGAAATCAATAAAAATATAAAAAAAAAAATAAAAGTTCTATTTAAAAAAAAAATATATATATATATATATTTCTTTATTGATTTCAGAGAAAAAGGGAAAGGGAGAGATAGAAACATCAATGATGAGAGAAAATCATTTTTCAGCTGCCTCCTGCACGCCCCCCAGTGTGGACCGATCCCACAACTTGGGCATGTGCTCTTGGCTGGAATCAAACCTGGGATCCCTTCAGTCCACAGGCTGATGCTCTATCCACTGAGCCAAACCAACTAGGATGAAAAAATAAAAAGTTATTATTTATTGATTGGTAATATTAATATAACCAAACCCCATAACAATGTGTAAAAATTTTTGACCACAGATAATCTTCCTTATTTGTCTTATTCCTTTAGTTTCTGTAGGTAGTAGAAATATGGAATACTCTAGAACACTGAAGGATTTTTCCTTTGGGTTGTTAGTATGATACTTACTTTGTGGTTCATGATATTGTTGAAAACAAAAATATTTCCTTCTTCAAATAGCCTTTTGGTGCTGAAACCTGTTTGGCTCAGTGGATAGTGCATCATCCTGAGGACTGAAAGGTCCCAGATTCAATTCCAGTTAAGGGCATGTACCTTGGTTGTGGGCACATCTCTAGTAGGGGGTTTGCAGAAGGCAGCTGATCGATGTTTCTCTCTCATTGATGTTTCTAACTCTCTGTTCTCCCTTCCTCTCTGTAAAAAAATTAATAAAAAATAATATTTAATAAAAACAACAACAACAACAAACTCCGAATAGCCTTGTGGCTATTAGAAAAATTCACATAACGATATCTATCTCTCTATATATAAAAGCCTAAGCTACTGTTACGACCGAATGACTGGTCGAATGGTCGCTATGAAGATGCACTGACCACCAGGGGGCAGGTGTTCCATGCAGGAGGTGGTCAGTGCGCTTCCACAGCCAACCACTTGTAGCTGACCAACCTCCTGTGGTCCCTCCCTGTGGCCAGCCAAGCGAAGGGACCCACCCATGCACGAATTCATGCACTGGGCCTCTAGTCCTATATAATAAAAGCAGAGTATGCAAATTATCCCCTCCACAGGAGCTTTTCTGGGAGTTCAACTCAGGAGCAGGGCCAGCTGGGGAAGGGAGGGCCCTGGCTGGCGGTAGGCAGCCACTAAGGACCCTACCAGTGCATGAATTTTGTTCACTGGACCTCTAGTAACAGTAAAATAGCGTAAGTGCAAGTTAGCAGCAAAGTCCTCTTGAATGAGGCTAATGATTTGTAAAAGGTCTTTTAAATTAGTTTTCATTATTAAGCACTGATTGATATGAACAAGGTTCTTAGTTTTTGGTGTGTTATATATGTAGCACTTGGGAAAAGATAAATGACCTTATTTATTATTGGTAACCTTTTGTTGAGTTTTATGTCTCAGAACAGTGTTAAAATTGTATTAGATCCCTGCTCCCATTATTTTATTTTTTTAAATACACTTTTATTGATTTCAGAGAGGAGGGGAGAGGAAAAGAGAGATAGAAATATCAGTGATGAGAGAGAATCATTAATTGGCTTCCTTCTGTATGCCCACACTGGGGATCGAACCTGCAACCCAAGCATGTGCCCTGACCGGCAGTTGAACCATGACCTGGTTCATAAGTTGATGCTCAACCACTGACCCATGCTGGCCTGGCCCTGCTCGCATTATTAAAGTAATAAAAACTTCTCAAGGAAAATTTATAAACTATAATTATATATTTTCCTTTGCTCCAACTATTTTATTTTTCACAGTGAGGGGCCTTTTGTTTCTTGTTCTTTTGTGTTTTTTTAATCCTCACCCAAGGAGTGAGGATATTTTTTATGTGCCCTTGACTAGGACTCAGACTAGCAATACCTCAATCCTCGGTCCAACACTTCAACCACTGAGTCAAACTGTCCAGAGCTATTCATGTATTTTTTATTACATGTACTTATTATTTTTTTAATATATTTTATTGATTTTTTACAGAGAGGAAGGGAGAGAGATAGAAAGTCAGAAACATCAATGAGAGAGAGACATCGATCAGCCACCTCCTGCACGCCCCACAGTGGAGATGTGCCCGCAAGCAAGGTACATGCCCCCGACCAGAATCGAACCTGGGACCTTTCAGTCCGCAAGCTGACGCTCTATCCACTGACCCAAACCGGTCTCGGCAATTACATGTTCTTATGATGAAATACACCTGAAAATGAGGACAAATAAGTCTTATTTTTTGTAGCTGTTTCTTGTAAAGTATAAACAGAATACTTTATTCCAAGATGGTAGATTTTTGCAAAAAGTGAAAAATTTATGTGATCTGAAGAGAAACCAGAATACAATGTAGGTTTTTGGTAAAAGTTAAGATTATTTTTTATTTTGCGATGGTTAGTCTATACCTCAAGTTGGAAGAGTTATATTTTATATTGGAAACAGTTAAAATGAGTTTACATTGGTTTTTCAGTTTTTATTGTCAGAACAGTTGTATTAACGTAAATATGGTTATTATCTATGATAATAAAAGCATAATATTCTATTTGACTGAACTGTTGAACAGCGGAACGACCTTCTGGAGGAAGGCAGGGCTGTGAGGGCCAAGCCTCTTGCATGAATTTTGTGCTTTGGGCCTCTAGTATAATAATAATTGTCTTACAGGTTTACGGAACTTTATGTAGAAGAACTGGAAAGTAAAGAAGACTTACAAATTCTTATTGTGGATTATCTGAAAGGATTGAGTGTGAGCAAGAGCACAGTGCAAGGAATCATAAAGTAGGTGGTTCCCAGTTTCTATAAATCTTTCCTCTGAACATAAAAATGTGTGCCTTATTAATATAATTATTTTTTTCTTTTTTCTTTTTTTTTGCTTTTAACTGGAGAAAACTAATGTTAAGATTATTATTTCAATTTGTTTTAAAATTGGAACCTTATGAAATACCGTGGATTTTCCTAATAAAAGAAAGAATATATAGGTAGATTGTAAATATTCAACCTAAAGCCCATTTGAGAAAGAACTTGGATTTTATCTGTGACACTTACTTGCTTATACTTGATCTTGTGGTAGCTGGTCATAAATTTCTTGCACTTTATATTTCAATCTGAAACTTTTTCCATCTTGTCATCTTCTAACTTCTTTTTTTATATATATTTTTATTTTATTGATTTCAGAGAGGAACAGAGAGGGAGGGTATGCAGGAGGCAACTGATTCTCTTCCTCTGCCCCCTCTCCCCCTCTCCTTCTGTCCCTCTCCTTTCCTCTTTATAAAAATCAGTTAAAAAAAATCACCTCAAGTGCATCCTTTTTGTAGCTTCTACAGAGATGTGCGGAAAGAGTCTGGGAGAACATTGGTGGATGGAACCGGTCATAGACCTCACTACAGCCTTCGGACTCTCTGCAGGGCCCTGCGATTTACAGCTTCCAATCCATGTAGCAACATCCAGCGCTCACTCTATGAGGTCTTTCCAAAGTCTGGGTTTGGGTGGAGCATGGTGGATGGGCTCACCATGGGGAAGGAGGGAGTAGGGATGCATGTTCCAGATTTGCAATACTTTCCATTTAGTCAGATTAGCCCAGAATATTTTATACCAGAGCTGCCCTAACCTTTTTTCTACCATGATATTAAAAGTTGTTCTGGGAACCAGCCCCATCCACGAGGCGGCATTTTGTTTTTGAAATAAGTTGTCCTGCAATAATTTGTGTTATGTATTTCTGTGTTTTTCCCAGGGCTTTTGTTTGGGTTTCCTAACACAGCTTGACAGGGCATCACACCCAGCAGTTCAGAAGCTTATCTGTCAACACATTGTCTCTGGCAGTATTAAAAGTTTGCTGAAGCAGGTATGTTTGTTTGTTTGTTTGTTTTGACTTGGTTAGTAAATGAAAGGCTATATTATAAAATTTTGAACTGTTGGGTTTTTTATAAATGTTGTTTCTAATGATAAATCTGTTTTAGAAAGTTAAACTGTAAATGGTAAACATTCACAATAATCTACCCTGGCTTGTGTTGCTCAGTGATTAGAGCTTTAACCCAAGCATTGCAGGGTCTTGGGATGCGATTCCCAGTCAAGAGCATGTACCTGGGTTGCATGTTCCATCTTCATCCCTCTTTTCCATTCCTCCTCCCTCCCTTCCACTCTTTAAAAAATCTTGGGTGAAGGATTAACAACAACAACAAAAATTTCCCAATAATCCTACTCTTTGGATATTTAAACCTTATAGATAGTCCTTTCTCCTTTCCATCTGAAATTTGATAAATGGCCCTGGCTGGTGTGGCTCAGTTTATTGGAGTATAGTTCCATACACCAAAAGGTGGCAGGTCTAATTCCCAGTGAGGGCACATTACCTGGGTTGTGGGTTTGATCTCTGATCAGAGCGAGTGCAGGAGGCAGCCGATGGATGTTTTCTCTCACATTGATGTTTCAATCTCTTTCTCTCTGTGTCTCTCCCTTCTTCCTATAAAATCAACTTTAAAAAATAAAAATTAAAAATAAATTCTGATAAATGTTTCAGAATTTATCCATTTGTCTATGTAAATTGTAATATGTATCTAATTAAATTACATAAATGGGACCATCTCATAAGAATGTTCTGTAGCTTCCTTTCTTAGTCTAACTAAAGTGTAGTAGCTTTAAGTTGGAGGACTAAGTGTACTGGAAGAGCACTTTTTCATAATTATAAACCTGATCACTAACCATTTTGATCCATAAAAACAGCAGTTTTGAGTAAATCAACTTAATAACTTTCACCATATCTTCAAAAGATTACAGTATTATCCACAATGTTACCTGTAATAGATTAGGTTTTTTTGGGGGGTTGATTTTATTTTTAAAATCTTCTGGGGGATCCAGATGAAATAATGCAAAGCCCTCTTCTGTACAACACTAGCTCTATTTTGGGGAACGTGGTTTATATGAAATACATGTTTTTGACCAAAATACAGAGAGGGAGTTTTAATAGGTAAGAGAAGATAAATGAATCATAAACTGAGAGACTGTTTTCATTCAAATTTCCTCCCATATTTACCTAACTCCACCTGAATTTAAAAACCTATACTTGTCATTATCTTGTTCTCATTCCTCAAAGTAATTTTATTTTCATATCTCACCTATTGGTTTTAATGTTGAAAGCACCAGAACAGGGCAGCATTTTTGGTGACAACTTCTTTTCCCATTTTACCAACCCTATCTGAAAAAATGTGATAGTTGCTGTGGAACTGTGGTATATTTTCTTTAACTTTTGTGTCTTTCAGCCTATTCCAGAACCCAAAGGAGGTCGGCTTATCCAGGTTGAAGGCTATTGGATTTCAGTGGGAGACAAGGAACCTACAATTGATGAAACATACATTCTCACATCTTCCGTCAAGCTAAACCTGAGAGATATAGTCCGAGTGGTCTCTGCAAGGTGTGTGGAACTTTCCTCTACTGGTCTGAAGTTTTATCATCATAGACATTGATGACATTCTAGTCTTCCTTCCTTCACTTTCAAAGTGCTTTATAGTTATTCATTGGCTGAGTGAACTGTCACTTTTCTTCTCACACAAATCATTTTTTCTAGTTGCACCTTTAGTGAGAACAATATGTATTCAGATTATTTTGGCCATCTTTTAGGTTTGCTTTTCAGTATTTTGATGATGAATATTCATCACCCATTATTTGTTAAGTGAGTAACAGTTAGTACCACTATTGTTTCTTACAAGTAGTACAATAGAGGTTGGAATTTTTCCTCAGTATTTTTTCAGGAACAGTTTTTATATATAAATTTCTCAGGGCTTAAGAAACATTCCATTAGTAGTATGTCCTATCTAATAAAAGAGTAATATGCAGATTGACTGCCACTTCAACACACAAGATGGCTGCCCTCATGTGGACACAAAATGGCCACAATAAGATGGCCAGCAAGGGAGGGCAGTTGGGGGTGATCAGGCCTGCAGAGAAGGTAAGTTGAGGGCAACTGGGCCTGCAGGGAAGGGAAGTTGGGCGGGACCTAGGTCTGCAGGGGAGGGCAGATAGGGCCAATGAGGCTGGCAGGAGAGCAGTTAGGCATCAGGCTGGTATAGGAGTGGTTAGGGAGTGATCAGGCTGTCAGGCAGAAGTGGTTAGGGGCAATCAAGAAGACAGGCAGGCGGCCAAGCGGTTGGGAGCCAGCAGTCCTGGATTGGAGAGGTTGCATGCTGGGCTGAGGGACACACATTCCCATGCATATGCACCAGGCCTCTAGTATATATATAAAAATATTATTTTATAATGATGTTAAATGATACAGTCATTCTTTTTAAAAACTGCTTGAATTCATTCTGGTTTTTATCTTTTTTTTTCTTTAATTGCTTTGTTGGCTGATCTTTTAAAGAACCTATCCAGTGCTGATTCAGGGGGAGACATCAGTTGGTAAAACCAGCCTGATCCGGTGGTTGGCTGCAGCTACTGGTAACCACTGCGTGCGTATCAACAATCATGAACACACGGATATTCAAGAGTACATCGGTTGTTACACATCTGATTCCTTAGGGAAGCTTGTGTTTAAAGAAGGTAGGATTATTATTCTGTTTCATAAGTGTAGGTGTTCATTCTTTCAGACCCATTTCCCCAAGTATTTACCCTTTCCATTTGAGGCATGTGGACTGCTGCCTTTGCTGCTGGTTTATCTTTTTCCCTGAGCTGCTTGGTGGTGAAGGAGTAGTGGTTAGGGCTCCAGCTATCTCTAGGCCCCAATGAAATCTTGTCAGCTCTAGTCAGCACTAGCACCAAGTTTTGAAGAGTATAGTTGAACTCCTACTTCATTTCCTAGAGATTCAAGAGAATGGGGTGAGCACTGAACAGAAGGAAGCTGAGAGTTGATAGGAAAATGTGGTGATATAAATAAAATTAAACTGCAAGGGGAAAATAAGTTGGAAATGTATTTATCAGCCTTGACTCTCCTTCTGTATGAAATAGGACTATTTTAATGGAAAATTGTGCTTCTTTCATAGTCAACATCACAAATTACTTGGTGTGACTAGCTACAGAATGATTTACTTTGAAATTTAATAACATAGGATTTGTTGATTTGTATACAACTTGTGACTTATGTACTAATTCTCAGTGTTTATTTCTTCCAAGGTGTTCTTATTGATGCTATGAGAAAGGGCTACTGGATTATTTTAGATGAATTGAATTTGGCCCCTACTGATGTGTTAGAGGCACTGAACAGACTGCTAGATGATAACCGTGAATTGCTCATAACAGAAACACAGGAAGTTGTTAAAGCACATCCTCGGTTCATGCTCTTTGCTACCCAGAATCCCCCAGGACTTTATGGAGGCAGAAAGGTGTGTAGCATTTCTTCCTACTCTTACTTGTTATTGCCTTAAGTTGTAAATCTTTCTTTGAAAGACTGAAATTTTTTACCTCTTTTGAAGGGCTTTTCTCTTTTGAGTAGCGGAGCCTTTATTTTGTAGGAACTTTTCCTTTTTTTTTTTAATTTATTGATTTTTCACAGAGAAGAAGGGAAAGGAACAGAGAGCTAGAAACGTCTATGAGAGAGAGACATCGATCAGTTGCCTCCTGCACAGCTCCCACCTGGATGCGCCCGCAACCAACGCACATGGCCTTGACCGGAATTGAATCCGGGACCCTAAAGTCCGCAGGTTTGCCGCTCTATCCACTGAGCCAAACTGGTCAGGGCTTTCTTTTCCTTTTTTAAAAATTTTTTTTATAAGAGTTTATTTGAACCCAAACTTGCCTTATGGAAAGTGATATCTCAAATGCTTTTTTTTCCTTAGGTGCTTTCCAGAGCCTTCAGGAATCGGTTTGTGGAATTGCACTTTGATGAATTGCCAAGTTCTGAGTTGGAAACAATTTTGCATAAGCGGTGTAGTTTGCCACCCTCTTACTGCAGCAAGTTGGTTAGAGTCATGCTGGACCTTCAGGTAGATCTCCTCTCCATCCCTGAACTTAGTTTCTAATGGAATATGTTGATTAGACTCGGTCAAATTTGATAGATTTCTCAGAAAGAGCAGATCACCCATTTATTACATTTTTTTCTGAGTAAGGATCTTGTCTTTTTAAAAAAAATAAATCTTCATTGTTCAGATTATTACAGTAGTTCCTCTTTTCTTCCCCCATAGCTGCCCTCCACCCAGTTCCCACCCCCCCACTCCCCTAACTACCCCCAAGCCCCTACTGTCCTCATCCATAGGTGTATGATTTTTGTCCCATCTTTTCCCACATCCCCTACATCCCTTCCCCCCTGAGCATTGTCAGTCCACTCCCTTTTATCTTACCACCTTCCTCCTCCTCCTCCTCTTCTTCTTGTACTTATTACCTTTCAGCATTTCATATAATACTGTTTGGCAGTGAACTCCTTTATCTTTTTCTTGTCTGTGAAGCTCTTTATGTGACCTACAGTTATGAATGATAGCTTTGCTGGGTAGAGTACTCTTGGTTGTAGGTTCTTACTATTCATCATTTTGAATATTTCTTGCCACTCCCATCTGGCCTGCATAGTTTCTGTTGAGAAATCAGCTGACAATCGTATGGATACTCCCTTGTAGATAACTGTTTTTCTCTTGCTGCTTTTAATATTCTCTCTTTGTCTTTTATTCTTGACATTTTAATTATAATGTGTCTTGGTGTGGTCCTCTTCGGATTCCTTTTGTTTGGGGTTCTGTGCGTTTCCTGGACTTGTCTGTCTATTACTTTCACCAGGTGGGGGATTTTCTGGCGTTATTTCTTCAAGTAGGTTTTTAATATCTTGCTCTCTCTCCTCTTCTGGCACACCCATAATTTGCATGTTGGTATGCTTGAGGTTGTCCCAGAGGCTCCTTACACTATTTTCATGTTTGGATTATTTTTTCTTTTTTTCTTTTCCAGGTGGATGTTTTTTGCTTCTTTGTATTTCAATTCTTTGACTTGATTCTTGCAATCCTCTAGTATGCTGTTGCATCTTTGTATATTCTTTATTTCAGTCAGTGTATGCATAAGTTCTAGTTGGTCCTTTTTTATATCCTTGAGGGTCTCACTAAATTTATCAGCGGTTTCTAGAAAATTCCTGAAAAAACCTTATAACCGTGGTTTTGAATTCTATATTCAGTCGTTTGCTTTCCTCCATTTCTTTCATTTGTGATCTGTTTCTTTGTCTCTGCATTTTGGCTGCTTCTTTGTGTGTTGATAGAGTGGCTTTGTATGCTAGGTGTACTATAGGGCTCATTTGCTCAGCCTCCCCAGTTACCTGAGGTGGACACTCTTGGTGCACCCCTTTGTGGGCTGTATGCACAGTCTTGTTGTAGTTAAGCCTGGATTGTTATTGGTATCACTGGGAGGAATTGACCTCCAGGCCAATTGGCTGTGAGGATCAGCTGTGCCTACGATGGAAGAACTTCTGTGCTGGGGACATCCTTATGAGGCAAGACTTGCTTCAGTGGGGCTTTGGTGCTCACAGAATCTGACCCCTGAGTGTGTCATTTATGGATCTGAGGAATTGTAATCTGGCTGGTCCCACTCTGACCACTGGGTACACTGGCTCTTGGATCTCCAAGGAGGTGCTAATTTAGCCTCTGCCTGAGGCCACCCAGCAGGAGCTACAGAGAGATCTGCAGATTCCCCTTCTTTGGGGTTTTGAGGTGCCCAGATGAGACCAAGTTGTGAGCTAATGCAACCTTCTGTGGGGCCTTGGCCCTTCTTTTGGATGCTCTTGGTCTGTCCAGTTGCAGTTTGTTAGGTAATTTTAGATTTCAAAAGACCAGGCCATTCATATGTAAAAGCCTCTGCATACACTTGGGTGGGGCAGGGTCTCAGGGCAGAGCAAATAGCAATGGCTTCCCATAGGCCCTGCCCTAAGAGGCCCTGGGTCTCAGTGTCCCTTGGTAATCACTGCAGGCACCTCTGAGAGAAAGCCACCCTTGAGTTCTGCCCAATGCCAGACAGTCCTGTTTCTCCCTGTATGAATCTGGGTCTCCAGAATCTTGCCCAGAACTGGAGTTCAGAGCAGTCAGGGGCTTGTGTCTCCCTCCCTATTGAGAAAGACAATTGCATACTCACTTGCCAGCTCTCTACTTGCACACCTTCATACTTCTACATTTTACTTCTGCAGCTCCTTTGAATCTCATTGTGCTTTTCTTTTTCCCTCTAGTTGTAGAATTTCCACTCAGCCAGCCTCCCTGTGGTTCTGGATGATGTTCTCTTTGGTCTTTTAGTTGTAGTTTAGAAGTGGTTGTGCAAAGCAGCAAGTTCAAGTGTTTACCTATGCCACCATCTTGGTTTCTCCCAAAGATCTTATTTTAAAGATGCATTCAATTAATATTTTTTTGGCTTTTCTTTGTAAATCAACAATTTAATATGTTAAAAAAATTTTCTGATAATTATATGTGATGATAGCTTTCTGTTTGTGGATAATAGTGGAACATTTCATTTAGGTTAGTTTGGCATAAACAAACTGTAGTTTTGTTTTTAATATGGATACTAGAGGCCCGGGGCATGAAATTTGTGCATGTGGGTGGGGAGTGTCCCCCTTCAGCTCGGCTTGCGTCCTCTCACAGTCCAGGTAGCCATTGCTCCTTACCATCTGCCTGCTTGCTGCTCCTTAGCACTGCCATGGAGGTGGGAGAGGCTTCCACCACCACTGCTACACTTACCAGCCATGAGCCTGGCTTCTGGCTGAGTGGCGCTCCTCCTGTGGGAGCGCACTGACCACCAAGAAGCAGCTCCTTTGTTGAGAATCTGCCTCCTGGTGGTCAGTGTGCATCATAGTGACTGGTTGTTCTGATTGTTCAACAATAATGGTCATTTAGGCGTTTATTATATAGACTATTGGTTGGCAAACTGCAGCTCATGAGCCACAGTTTATTTCTCTGTTGACTTATGAGTTTGCTGACCACTGACTCTGTTGACTTATGAGTTTGCTGACCACTGATATTGACTATAGGCCCGGTGCATGAAAATTTGTGCACTTAGGATGGGGTGGTCCTTCAGCCCAGCCTGGGTCCTCTCACAGTCTAGGAGCCTTCAGGGATGTCCAACTGACAGCTTAGGCCTTCTCCCCACAGCCATCCCTATGGGAGTGCACTCACCACCAGAGGCCAGCTCCAGCCCCACTGTGGCCCTATTACACCGCCACCAGTTGATGCTGCCCCCCTGATTGCCGGCCTCCTTCCCCTGCCCATTGGCACCTATCTTGACCGGCCTGGAGCCACAGAGAGATCTGCAGATTCCTCTTCTTTGGGGTTTTGAGGTGCGCAGGTCCCTCCCCCACCCACGGTCATTTGGATCAATTTGCATATTAAGCCTTTGTTATATAGGATGTTCCTTGAATGAACATAACTGAAGAGACTTTTTGTGTGGCACTCCCTTGTCAAATGCAAAGCTACAATTGTCTTTTTTCCCCTCTCTTTTCTACTCCTTTACTCCAAAAATATCTCATTTAATTTATGTGGTTAACAGTATTCTTTATCAGAACTATGCATTGTCAGATGACTTTTCTGAAACATTTTCACTACTATGTACCACATTATGGGATTAATTTTCCTACATATTTGCTCACATTTATACTTGTGGTTTTATTTTCTATTTGGCATATGAGATGGAATTACATTATTTACATGAAGTTTGTATTTTTCTTCAAATGATTACACTCCACTTGCACTTTAAAAAATAATTTTAGTGGCATGAATAATTTTTATGGGACCTTAAATTTATTAAAAATTTTATGTATGTTTTACTATATGCTTGACATTTGTCCTTTTACTTTGTTTTCATACATTAATAGTCCAAACGCAGAAGTTCTTCAGTGTTTGCTGGAAAGCAGGGCTTCATCACCCTTCGAGACCTGTTTCGATGGGCTGAGAGATACAGATTGGCTGAACAGACCAAGGAGGAATATGACTGGCTACAGCATTTAGCCAACGATGGTATGCTTTCAATCATCTGCTCTCAAACTGTGACATTCTATCAAATGTCAGCCATTTCTTTTTTTAATTAAAACAAACCTCGCCCAAATTGTGATCAATATGTAGATTTTACTAGGTACCTCAGGAACTGAACCTTCTCTCTTAAGTCCCAACTGCTTTTGTAGGTGCTATTATTTCTACAAGCCTCTATGCTAATATATTTTGGTTTCTTAGGTATTCTCATTGTTTCCTTAAGGTGGCCACATGTAGGAGTCAGGATATGGCCACAGTACCATTAATTTTTTACGCAGGTGGTTGGTGGTGTCTTTTGGACCATTTGTCTGCAATGTGGTGCCTGTGGAAAGGCATGCTGTGCCTTAGAATTAGAGAACTGATAGGTCAGGTAATATCAGAGTTCTGAGAAAAGGCAGTGATGTCACTTGAGACTCAGGATTGGTCATATTGGTTTAATCCATGGGAAGAATTTATATGTTCTTTATGATAGAATAGAAAAACTTAAGAATATTCTGATTTGAAAGGTGCTAATGAGTCCTTAATAGATTAATAAGCAAGGTGAGTAAATAAAACTAGCCGATAAGTATTGTAATGTGTTTTCTTTCCTGATAAAGAATAGATAGGAGGAACACATTTAAAAAACAACAACACACCTTTTAAATTGAAATATATGATAAAGTGGGTGAAGCACTCACTCTGTTATATCTTGTACTACTTGATAGCATGTAAGTCACTACTTAGGCCAATATTTAGAATACTAGCATCACAGAAGAGTACTTCATGGCTCTTGTCGGTCTTACTTCCCTTGGAGGTAACCACTGCTTTGATATTGATCACCATTGATTGATTTTTTCTTGTTTGAGCTTCATCTTAATAGTATCATGAAGTATGCATTTTCAGTCTGGCTTTTTTTCACTCTCTAATGTAAGATACAGCCATGCTGTTATATGTATTAGGATTTCATTTTTTAAAAAATTGTTACAACCCTTTTACAGTATATGGAAATACTATATGTTTAGCCTGTCTCTGTTTGGTGGATATTTGGATCCACTGCTTAGCTATTATGAATAAAGATGTCTGAACATTGATATCTATATCTTTTGGTGCACAAGTGTTCATTTGTGTTTGAAGTCATGTTGCTGGAGCATAAGGCAGGCATATGGTTAGGTGAGAGTTGCTATTGCTTTATGTTCTCAGCATCCCTTGATATTGGTACTTGACAGTTCTTCATTTTTATTTTTTAAGGTTACATGCTTCTGGCAGGCCGAGTCAGGAAACAGGAGGAGGTTGATGTGATTCAAGAAGTCCTTGAAAAACATTTCAAGAAAAAATTGTGTCCTCAATCCCTCTTTTCCAAAGAAAATGTCCTAAAATTGCTGAGTGAGTAGGCTAAAATATCCATAGGAGAATTAATTGAGTTATACTCATACTAGGACCTAAATATTTATTCTACTTTTGATAGGTAAATTGTCTACTCAGAAATCCACATTGGAGTCCAAGTTCAGCCATATCGTGTGGACTGAGAGCATGCGGAGACTGGCTGTGTTGGTGGGAAGAGCGTTGGAATTCAGTGAACCAGTTCTGTTGGTTGGAGACACTGGGTAAAGTTCTGTGACAGCACTGGTTATGAGTGCTAATTCAGTTCCATAGGTTTACTTGAGTTATCTCTGAAAAACCCATCAGGAAAGCAATCTTTGTTTTTTTCTGTTCTTTCTTATTTTCTCTCTCTTTTTCTTTTCTCCTTCCTCCCTCTTTTTTTTTTTTAATGAGAAGGACTAATTGGCATTTAATTAATTTGCTGTCTTTAAAAAATTTTTAATTTAATTTTCATCTGAGGATATTTGTCCTTGAATTTTTATAGAAAGTGGAAGAGAGAGGGAAAGACAGAAATATCAAAGTAAGAGCAACACATCAATTGGTTGCCTCCTGCACGAGCCCTACTCAGGACTGGGTCCGGCATGTAGCCTGCAACTGAAGTACATTCCTTTGACCTGAATCGAACCTGGGATCCTTCAGTCTGCAGGCTGAAGCTGTATCCACTGAGCCAAACCTGCTAGGGTTCTCCCTTTATTTTTTTAAGAAGCTCTAAGGGATCTACTATTGTTTATTTTCCTCTACCTTTAGACCTTTGTGATGTAAAAGAATGGATCTTTTAAAAATTTTTATTGATTGGCTAGTTTTAGAGAGAGGAAGGGAGAGAAGCATTGATTTGTTGTTCCACTTATGCGTTCACTGGTTGATTCTTGTATGTGCCTTTGCCAGACAATTGAACCCGCAACCTTGGAGTGTCAGGATGATGATCTAACCAAGTGAGACCAGGGCTAATTTTTTTCTATTTAATTTATTTTAAATAGTGACATTCGTTTTATAGATTTGTATAGGACAGTGGTTGGCAAACTGTGGCTCTGTTGACTAATGAGTTTGCTGACCACTAACCTAGACTCTCGATTCCAGTAATTATAGGCTGTTGTTGTTCCTTGTGATTAAGCCCCTAATAGCACATGAGCTAGTGTGTCTTGAAAGTCTGGAAGGATTGGCTTTCTTTCCTATCCCTTGGTGATGGTTGGTAGGAGTAGGAAAGGATGGAATTCATGCTGTGTGTGCCATTCTGGATAAGGAATATGAGAGGGTGCTGGTGTTTTGGGGAAGTGGGCTCCAGGCTAGGGGTATAGACATCCTGTGATAGCCAGGAGTGTCTGCTGCTGCAATGAGGCTCTCACTCCTCTTTTGCTGACTTTGTGTTTGTGGGTGTGTATTTAGAATTCTTGCTCTGTGTTAATCTGGTGTGTATCTCTGACAGGTGTGGGAAAACGAGTATCTGTCAGGTGTTTGCAGCCTTGGCAAATCAGAAATTATACTCAGTCAACTGCCACTTACACATGGAGACTTCGGACTTCCTTGGCGGGCTGCGGCCGGTGAGACAGAAGCCAAAGGACAAGGTTTGTCTAATAGCAAATGATGATGTGAACATTCATTTAAAGGATGCAGTTAGCTCTCTGCCCTAGTCAACTGTAGGGTTTTGTGCCTGGTAGGGTTTTGGATTCCAGGTTTGTTATATTACTTCATATTTTCACTGGTCTGCAAGGGTCTCATGAGCATCCTGTTGTGTAAAATGTGTTCCTGGTTCTCAGACCTTTACTTTCTGGCATAATGACCACTTCAGTGCAGCAGACATCCGCTCTTTAATATCACCTTCTTTTCCAAATTATAGGAAGAAATTGACACATCTCGGCTCTTTGAGTGGCATGATGGGCCTCTTGTTCTGGCCATGAAGGAGGGCAGCTTTTTCCTCTTGGATGAGATCTCACTGGCTGATGACTCTGTCCTGGAAAGACTCAACAGGTACTGTCCCTGTGTTTGATGTTTTTGCTGGTCTTGTTTTTATAGATAATAATTTTTATAGATAATGATTTTGTGCATAGTAGTGTTCCTCTTAGGTGCATAGTAAATTTTTGAAAATAATGAGTTATTACCATTTTTGGCTTTAGCACTCGGGATCTCTTAAGGGACCTGCTTTTCTGTTTTACTGTCAATAATCAGAAAGTTGGGACTGTGAGATGGCTCGGCTAAAACAAATGAAGCTAAGTTAAGATTCTTTTTTACAAGTTATATGGTTAGTGTATTAACTAGAATCAGTATCCTAGATATTAATGGCTGTAAGGCCTCTCAGAACCTCATACTAATATGAGTCTTGATGCATACCTATTTTTCTCTCTGGGATATTAGAAGCCCAGTGCATGAAATTCGTGCACAGGTAGGGTCCCTAGGCTTGGTCGGCAATTTCCCACTTCCCTGCCTCCTCCTCATTCCCTCAGTGCCCCGCCATCGCTGCTGGTTGCCCGCCATGTTCCGTTATGACCCCTGGTAGTCAGCACATGTCATAGCGAGTGATCGAACTTCCGATCTCCTGGTCAAACTCCTGAGGGGACACTTTGCATATTAGCCTTTTATATATATACATGTGGGTACATAAATTGCATATCATAAAATGCACTAATTTAAAATGTATAATTCAATGAGTTTTAGTAAATCTACATTTTGGGACCATCACAATCCAGTTTTACAACAATTCCATCATCTCAGTAGGATCCCTCATGCCCATTTGAAGTTTATCTCTGATGCCACTTACTGCTACTAATCTACTTGTCTTTTCAGGACATTTCATGTAATTGGTCTTCTCATTGTGCATTAATATTTTGAGATTCATTCATGTTGGTAGCCTTGTTAGTAGTTTGTTTCTTTTTATTCCTAATAGTGTTTTATTGTGAGAAGGTACCATATTTTTTATCCATTCACCACTTGATGGAATTGGGAGTATTTCTACTTTTATGAATAGTGCTGCCATGAACATGTGCAAGCAAAACTTTCATTATTAAAACATATACTGCAATAGCATAAGTGGAAAAGGGAGTTTTTTTTTTCTTTTAATCAGAACTATTGTTCCATCACACAGCTATTGGGATAATGAGGCATTTCAAATGTGTTGTAGGAAACCATTAACAAAAGTGAAAGCTCTGCAGAGGAGATAACTTTCTTTTTCCTTTTTTTTAAGTTAGTTTTAAAAAAAAATACTTTTATTGGCTTCAGAGAGGAAGGGAGGGAGAGAGAGAGAGAGATAGAAACATCAGTGATGAGAGAGAATCATTGATTGGCTGCTTGCTCATCTCTCACACTGGGGATCGAGCCTGTAACCCGGACATGTGCCCTGACCAGGAATTGAACCTTGACCTTCGTTTCACAGGTCAAGCCACTGAACCAGGTTGGCCAGGCTCTTTTTTCAAGTGCATTGAAAACCATAAAATAGGAAGACTATATAATAAGCCTTTTTAAATCTTATATTCTTCATTTTTTTCTGTCTTTTAGTGTCCTCGAAGTAGAAAAGTCTCTGGTATTAGCAGAAAAAGGCAGTCTAGAGGACAAAGAAAATGAAGTAGAGCTATTGACTGCTGGGAAAAAATTCCGCATCTTAGCAACCATGAACCCTGGGGGTGACTTTGGAAAAAAAGAGGTATAACCATATTCCTGAAGTATACAATTTTTTAATGTTTTTGTTTTTTGACCATATCTTGTTAGCACCCTTAAAGGCAGTAAGTAAAAATACATTTGGAATTTTTATGTTGGGTATAAACTGGGTAAAGGTAAAAATCAAGAAATATATTTTAGAATTATTATAAGATTGAAAAATAATTCCCACAGATAAACATTTTCTTATTTGACATCTCACTTTGCATATGTGCCTGAAATGTCATTGTTCCAGTCATTTGCACAGTTCTTTACATATGTTACTGTAATAAATTCTCGCAAGACTCTGAGAAATTTATTCTACTTTTGTGGATGAGAAAAGCTGCACCTGAAATTTAATCTCCAGCTCTGCTTCTATAATCTACTTCCTTAAACACGAGTGTGCTCTGGTAGACTAGACAGTGGATGGAGTTTATTGTCAAGTAAAAGGAAAGCAATGATAAACAGAGAACTACATGCATATGCCATTGCAGACTTTTGTGAATGGAGGTTAATTGACCTAGGGAGAGGGTAAGAAGGGTAAGAGGAATCCAGACTGAAGGTGGAGGCCCTAAGACTGGAGGGACTAAACAATTGTTTGTTACACAGCAGGTAATATATACCTCATACTTGTACTCTCTTTGAGCCATAAAGAAGTTATCTCTCTGTACTTCAGACAGTTCTCCCTATGGAAAGATAGCATTATTTTCTCTAAAGCATTGATTATGTAACTGAAGGTAAAATAAAGGAAGATTCTTTGCTTGGGGGAAGATGTTCAGGATAGGGAGTTGTCTAGTTGGGCTCAAGTCCTGTTTGTACCACTTATACTCTACATGACTTTGAAGCTCTGTACCATATCTATCAAGAAAGTGATGGATTGAAAAATGTGGTGGAGATTAATGAGATGACATGGAAGGAGCCAGGACAAAGTAAGTCTGCGGTAAATCGCAGCTAGTAGTAGATAGAGGTAATAAAAGAAGCATCTGGTACTTGCCAGACTAACAGCTAATATTTTTTTAAAGGATTTGTTTTCTAGCTTTTCTCAGAGGTATTACATTCACATTGCAGTTTGTGTTCCTTACAGCTGTCTCCTGCCTTAAGAAACCGGTTTACAGAAATATGGTGCCCTCAGAGCACAAACCGTGAAGATTTAAAACAGATAATCAGCAGTAATCTTCGTCCAGGATTGTCTCTGGGCAGAATAGATCATAAAGGTGAGAATTTTTAGGGGGTGGTGTTAATGGGATGGAGGGGCTGTGTGTTGAAAGTGAGAGGTGTGGTATAGAACATTAGCAAAATATATATGGTATATTATAAGGAGAAGGGGAGTTAGAGAAATAAGAACAAAATAGACCTAAGGAAATGATCCTAACCTGTTACCATCTATTAGTTAGAGTGTCCCTTTTTCCCATTGCCTCCTTCACCAGGGTTGTTAAATTCTAGCTTTCTTAGTGCTTCACCTGTTATGTAAAGATGAGGAAAATTTTACTTAAATTTCAGTCATTTTCACCTTTAGAAAATGTTCATAGAATTTTATTGTTGATATTAATCCTCACCCAAGGATATTTTTTTCCATTGATTTTTAGAGAGAGTGGAAGGGAAGGGGGGCAGAGAGAGAGACATTTCGATGTGAGAGAGAGACATCGATTGGTTGCCTCCTGCGCATGCCCCAACTGGGACTGGGAATCAAACCTGCAACCCAGGTACATGCCCCTCTGGTGTGTGGTCTGATGCTCTAACCACTGGGAAATATTGGCCAGGACTAGAAAATATTCATGGAATTTTAAACTGCATTACTTTATTTGTCACCAGCTAATTTACTATTTCACTTTATTAAAAAATATTTTATGAACAATTTCAAACATAAGAAAAATAGAATACCATTAAAAAAACTCCCACATACATAAACCTAGATTTAACAATTCTTAAGATGTCCAGTAAGAGTCAAAACATTTATGTGGTTCCCCCCCCCTTTTTTTTTTAGAGATCTTAGTTTATTAATCCTCTAATGAAAAATCCACACAAGCACCACAGATAATGTCACTGAAGAACTTTTACTCCTTCTTTTGCCAGCACCAACACTGGCCTTTGTGCTCCCCCTGACTTTCTTCATTCTGTTCTTGTGTTCCTTTCTTTGCTTTTTGAGGTTTTCTTCTTATACAAGGCCATGTCTTACAAGTCTATCTTTGGGTTCATTTTTCTTTGCGTAATCCAAGGAATCACAAATCATGCCAAAGCCAGGATGGGTTTGCCACCACCAAAATATGTTCTGAATTCAGACACAAAGATGACATCTGATTTGGTCTCATACATTTTGGCTAAATTTTCCTGAATTTCTGTGTTACATACTATTGCCTTCCAAAGGTGAAGGACGTCAGTGCCTATTTCCACTGAATTGTCTGTTGGTCAGGAACTTCCTGATCCAGATAGTTACTATGTTGTTCATGATGCCGGCCAATCTCCAAGAGCCAGGGAGAAGAGCATGGAGTTCTTTTTTAATTTTAGACTGATTTGATAAATATATTTTAAAAATTTTAATTAGATTATGATTGACATACAACATATTAGTTTCGGGGCACAACATAATAATTTGATATTTGTATGTATTATGACATGATCACCATAGTAAGTATAGTTAACATCTGTCACCATGATATACATATATACATGTATCCTTGACTTGTTATTTCTAAAAGTGGAAATAAAGATCTTCAGAGATCCCCATTGGTTATGTCTAGCTTCTCCAGAATGACGCTCTCATTCCCAATGCTGACAGCTGCTTAGCCTGCTTGGCATAGTCCTTTCAACATGGAGTTTTCATTTTTAAAAATATATATTTTATTGATTTTTTACAGAGAGGAAGGGAGAGAGATAGAAACTTCGATGGGAGAGAGACATCGATCAGCTGCCTCCTGCAAACCCCCTACTGGGTATGTGCCCGCATCCAAGGTACATGCCCTTGATGGGAATTGAACCTGGGACCCTTGAGTTCACAAGCCGACACTCTATCCACTGAGCCAAACCGGTTAGAGTGAGTTTTCATTTTTTAAAGTACAATAGAATTTATTATTTTATCCTTGTTAATTTAATGGATATTCCAAAATTCCATTTTCTTTCATTATTAGCAACATGGACCATTTAAAATATGTGTGAGTATTTTAAAAGAAATATTAATCATCTTATATGTTAGTATTCATTATGTATTTTTGGATAATTTTTATTACATTTATCACATAAGTTTCTGTATTATGTTACCTCTTACTATTTAGTGTAAAAAAAATACATGAACCCATCTACTTTATCACTGGTGATCTTCTTTTCATTTAATAGTCATAGTTTAATTCTTTACTAACAAAGGATAAAGTAAAAAAAAAAAAACCAATGGATAAAGTTACCCATTTTTTATTAAGTCCTTGATGTACCTCAAATTTATTTCACTTTGAAATATGGATCCAAGTACTCATACTTAATACCTAGTTGAAACAGCATTTAATTTCTTCTATCATTGTTCCTAGTTAAGTTTCTTTTAAAGATTTGTGTTTTTTTTTCTAATTAGTATTTTTTTTCCTGACCAATTAGCTTTCTTTTAACCAATTCTTAGTATAGCCTTAAAGAATGTTGCTAAATAGTCTATTTATGTTATAGCAGTATGGATTCCTCCTCATCATATTTTCTTGTTTAGAAAATATTCTTTGGCATTTATATTTTTAGATAGATGTTTACTATTTACTTCATAACTTATATAGAGTGTTCTACTAAATTTAATTGGCCTTGCTTTCATCTATATATAACTATTTAAGTAGTCATTTTCAAATATTTTACAGCATGAGATTATAAGAATAGCCATTTAAATACCTAAATAATAAAATAAAATTTAGGAATTCTATCACTTACTGAATTGTGATTGTTGCATTGATTTAAGAAAACAAAAGGCCTGAACTAAATGGCACTAAAAATGTGGAATTTCTCATTTCAGTGAATCATTTTATAATTTAGTAAAATTTGTAAATTTTTCTAAGATCTTTGTGTCTTAACTTCAAAATTGTGTCTGAATATGAACCAAATGAATATTTCTTAGAGTTTCCAGAATGTAACTTTTTTGGCTATAATACTCATGTATTTTTGTTAAAAAAGTTTTGTGTGTGTAGAAAGAAAGATATTTATGATCCCTTTGGAATGCAATAAGAGCTATGAAATCCCTCTTTAGAAGAAACATTAATATGAATCACAGAGATTTGCAGATAACCTCATGGATCATAGAGTTGCTTTAGGCCATCTGTAGGCCCCAGATTACAAGCCCCCTGTTTTGGGTGTTTCTAAGTGGTAAACACTTGCTTCCTTGTGTTGTAGGGGCTGACATAGCTGAGGTGATGCTGGATTTCATTGACTGGCTGACCCACCAGGAATTTGGCCGAAGGTGTGTGGTCAGTATCAGAGATATCCTCTCCTGGGTTAACTTCATGAACACAATGGGGGAGGAAGCTGCTTTGAAAAGGCCAGAGACCATCTCCACTGTGACAGCTTTTGTTCATGCTGCATGCCTGGTGTACATAGATGGAATAGGTTCAGGTATGTTTTCTGTTAGCTGGTGGGAACCAGGGGTTAGGGTAAAGCAGAGGATGAAATAGAGCAAATCCAGACTTCTTGCCCAGATACTTTATAGAATCACTTACTCTAACAAAATGGCTTTTTTGTGTGCCTTACTCCAAGGCACAACATGGCTTTCCTTTTCTTTATACTCTTTTTTGAGATGTGGTTAGTATAAAAGATATGCCCCAAACTTCTCATTACTTATAAGCAAAGGACTTAGTAAATATGAAGTGATGATTCTGAGTAGAAAGAAGACTGTTGGAAATGCCCTTGCTCCTTCCTAAAGGACCAGATAATAATAATAATTATTATTATTTTTAATAATGAGGAAAGGAAAGGGAGAGTTAGAAACATCAATAAGAGAGAAACATTGATCAGCTGCCTCTTGCACACCCCCTAATGGGGATGTGCCTGCAACCCAAGTACATGACCTTGACTGGAATCTAACCTGGCTGATGCTCTATCCACTGAGCCAAACCTGTCAGGGCTGGATAATCCTTAACATGAATCGTTATTTATAGCTAACTAAAGGCCCAGTGCACGAACTTTGTGCACAGAGGAGGATGTCCTTCAGCCCATCCTGCTCCCTTTCCAATCTGGGACCTCTTGAGGGCAGTCGTACACCCCCCTCACAATCCAGGACTGCTGCCTCCCAGTTGCTCACCTGCCTACCTTCCTGATTGTCCCTAACCACTTCTGCCCGCCAGCCTGATCACCCCCTAAACACTCCCCTGCCAGCCTGTTTGCCCCTAACTATCCCCCCCTGTGGGCCTGGTCACTTTTAACTGCCCTCCACTGCAGGCCTGGTCACTCTTAACTGCCCTCCCCTGCAGGCCTGGTCACCCCTAACTGCTCTCCCTGCAGGTCTGGGTTTCCCCCAACTGCCCTTCCCTGCAGGCCTGCTCAACCCCAACTTCCCTCCTCTGCCAGCCTGGTCACTCCTAATTGCCCTCCCCTGCAGGCTTGATCACCCCCAACTGCCCTCTATTACAGGCCTAGTCCCTCCCAACTGTCCTCCCCTGCTGGCCATCTTGTGTTCACATGGGGGTATGCAGTATCTTTTGACCACATGGGGCAATCATCTTGTGTGTTGGAGTGATGGTCAATCTGCATATTACTGTTATTAGATAGGATAGAGGCCTGCTGCATGGGTGGGGTCCAGCTGGTTTACCCTGAAGGGTATCCTGGATCAGGATATGTGTTCCCTTGAGGCGTGGGGTGACCTGGGCGAGAGGCCTGCGGTGGTTTGCAAGCTGGCCACGCCCCCCAGTGTCTCAAATGGAGGCCCTGGTATCTGTGATTTATTTATCTTCTACAATTGAAACTTTGTAGCCTAGAGTGGAGCCAAGCCTTCCGCTCCTACAGTCATTGAAACTTAGTTACCTTAAGTGGGGCTTGGGACCTGGTGTGCGATAAGCTTGGCTTCCTCCATTGTCAGGGGCAACCCAAGCCTCTCTCCTGCTTGCTCCGTGGCCGTAGCCATCTTGGTTGTTTGAATTTGCATACTTGCTCTGATTGGCTGATGGGCGTGGCTGGTGGGTGAGTCTTGTGGGTGTAGCGGAGGTATGGTCAATTTGCATATTACTCTTTTATTAGATGGGATGGGCCTGAATCCTTTATTAGTTTAAGTTTACTATAATTTGCTAAAATTTAGTATTTAGATTCTGCTTCTCAGCCAGGAAGATTAGGAATATAAACCAAAATAACCAGTACCCTTATCTTCATGCTGATATATCATGGGATGCCTAGAGTGCTTTACTGAGTAAGTTGCTGCTGTATTGATGATCTGTAAATTGTGGGGAGAGGTCAGCAGTTGTATTAATGCTGTAATTCAGCTAGGGGCTTCATTTCCAGGAAACTTCCCTAGAGCTCCTGCTGAATGGTTGTGAAGCTTGATGTGGTGCTGTTGTTTGATAGACTAATCTTCTGTCTTTTAGGAGTCACTTCCTCTGGGTTTGGTACAGCCCTCTTGGCTCGCAAAGAATGTCTGAAATTTCTAATCAAGAGACTTTCCAAGATAATCCGACTTACAGAAAGTCAGAAAAATGAATTAAAGATTTATGACAGACTCAAAGTCAAGGAATTTATTGGGATAGATAATCGTTGGGGAATTCATCCATTTTTTATACCAAGAGGTAAGGAGGATTATAAATAAAAAACTTAGAAGCCTGGTGCATGAAATTTGTGCATGGTAGCAGGGGGTGGGGGTGTTGTCCCTTAGCCCAGCCTGCACCCTCCAATCTGGGAACTCTCGAGGGATGTCCAACTGCCCATTTAGGCCCAATCCCGTAGGGCCTAAATTCAGGACTGCTGGCTTCCAACTACTTGCCTGCCTGCCTTCCTGATTGTCGCTAACCACTTCTGCCTGCCAGTCTGATTGATGCCTAACTGCTCCCCTGCCAGCCTGTTTGTCCCTAACTGCCCTCCCCTGTAGTTCTGGTCACCCCTAACTGCCCTCTCCTGCAGGCCTGATCACCCCTAACTGCCCTTCCCTGCAGGCCTGGGTCCCCCCTAACTGCCCTTCCCTGCAGGCCCAGTCTCTCCCAACTTCCCTTCTCTGCTGGCCTGGTCACACCTAACTGCCCTCTCCTGCAGGCTTGATCGCCCCCAACTGCTCTCTCCTGCTGGCCTGATAACCCACAACTGCCCTCCCTTGCAGGCCTCGTTCCTCCCAACTGCCCACCCCTGCTGGCCATCTTGTGGCAGCCATCTTGTGTCCAGATGGGGCAACTATCTTTGACCACATGGGGGCAGCCATTTTGTGTGTTGAAGTGATGGTCAATTTGCATAATACTCTTAATAGATAGGATAGAGGCCTGGTGCACGGGTGGGAGCACGAGTAGTTTGCCCTGAAGAGTGGGTGTTCCCTTGGGATATAAGGCGGCCTGGGCGAGGGGCCTGTGGTGGTTTGCAGGCTGGCCACGCCCCCTGGCAACCCAAGTAGAGGGTTGGGATTTATTTATGTTCTATAATTGAAATTTTGTAGCCTGGAGCAGAGCCAAGCCTCCTGCTTGCTCTGTAGCTACAGCCATTTTTGTTGGGATTTATTTATCTTCTATAATTGAAACTTTGTAGCCTTGAGTGGAGGCCTAGGCTGGCCAGGATGTGTGGAAGGCTTGGCTCCCTCCATGATTGGGGAAACCCAAGCTTCCTGCTTATTCCAAGGCCACAGTCATCTTGGTTGGGTTAATTTGCACACACACCCCTGATTGACTGATGGGC
>JAAGEH010000018.1:43718561-43735281 GCA_011751065.1 Lasiurus cinereus
TATGTTCATTGGTTATGCTTATATGCATAGATACAAGTCCTTTGGTTGATCTCTTATCTACCCCACCTCTCCTTAATCTTCCTGCTATAATTTCACAGACTGATGCTTTACTGCTTCTGTGTCTATCCTTTGTTCATCAGTTTATAATGTTCTTTATTATCCACAAATGAGTGAGATCATGTGGTGCTTCTCCTTCATTGACTGGCTTATTTCACCACAAATGCCATCTCACTTTTTGACAGTCCACTTGGTGGATTCTCATAATCTTGGGTTGGCATGTGTATATGATTTGGTGATGTCTGCCTTAAATATGTGGATTTTTTTTCTTTCTTCTTAAGGACCTGCCCTACACAGGAATAACATTGCGGACTATGCACTCAGTGCTGGCACGACAGCTATGAATGCCCAGAGGCTCTTAAGAGCTACAAAACTGAACAAACCCATTCTCTTGGAGGGCTCCCCTGGTGTGGGCAAGACCAGTTTGGTGGGAGCATTAGCAAAGGCTTCAGGCAACACTCTTGTTCGAATCAACTTGTCAGAACAGACGGTAAGCTCAGTAGACTTACATCTGATGAGGACAAGTATAGGGAGTAATGTTTATAATCTCCTAATCAGGAAGAGTGATGACATTTTCAGTATCCCAAATACTTCATGGCTATGAAAGACCACAGCAATGTGACCTTCCAAAATAATTGTTTTGAATTCATTAATGGTTGACATATATAATAATATTCTCTCTGGATGCTTTATTCTAATTCTCTTTTGAGAATTATCCTCTTCAGTATTTATTGTAATACTAGAGGCCCAGTGCGCAGATTTGTGCACCGGAGGGATCCCTCAGGATGTAGGAGAGCCGGTTTCAGCCCGATCCAGGCTTCAGGCTAAGGACCCCACTGGTGCATGAAACTGTGCACCAGGCCTCTAGTATGCATATGAGACCTTTGGTTAATCTCTTCCCGCCCTCCCCCCATCACCTTCTCTCTGAGATTTAGTCTGTTCTGTTTCCATGCCTATGCATTGAGCATCTGCCCCCTGGTGGTCATTGCGCATCATAGCTGCCAGGCACTTGGCCAGTTTCTTAGGCTTTTCAATATATATAGATAGCCTCTTTTTATTTTTGTCCTTTCTAAAATAAAAATTAGTAGAAATAAAATAACCTTTATACAACCTTACGAAAATGTGGAACAGATGACAAATGAGAATCTCTTGGAATGGGATCTGAGAGCAGGTTCTAGGCATTGTTGCCATTTTTTATTATTTTTTATTTTTTAAAATATTTTTATTGATTTTAGAGAGGAAGGGAAAAGGAAATAGAAACATCAATGAGAGAATCATTGATCGACTGCCTCCTGTACACACCCTACTGGGGATTGAGCCCACAACCTGGGACATGTTGCCCTTGAAAGAATCGAATTTAGGAACCTTTAATCCACAGGCTGAGGCTCAATCCACTGAGCCAAACCTGGTAGGGCTATTTTTATGTTTTTATTTTTTGGTGTGTTTTTAAAGCTCGCCAATTAGTTTCCAAGTACAGCTACAGTTGAGAACTACTGATGTGGAGCTCCAGCTCCAATCGGATACTTGGAACATTGTGATGAGAAGATTCTTGGGGCATGTCTGGGATCCTGGTAAAGAATGTTACAAGTAATTTGTTCTGTTTTGGGAGTAAGAAGGAAAAGTAGCACAAAGCACAAGTACGTATTTATCATTTTAGATTTTTGGTCTTGGGATTTAACTTTTATGTAATTTTGGCTTTTTCTCACTTCTTCCCTTCCCAAAGGACATAACAGACCTGTTTGGAGCAGATCTTCCTGTTGAAGGTGGCAAGGGAGGAGACTTTGCCTGGCGTGATGGCCCCTTGCTGGCAGCTCTGAAGGCCGGCCGCTGGGTTGTGTTGGATGAGGTGAGGGGATTGTCCACCATGCTGAGGATGGGATGCCAAGTGTGGAGAGCAGTCAGACTTTTTATAGCTTTAGGGCATTTCTGTGGATGATCATGCTGTTGCCTAGAAAAGACAAATTCTCTAATGAAAAGAATCTGCCATTGTTTCTTTTAAGAATAAAAATAGTCACTTGTCAGAAACTAAATAGAAGCCCCTCTCTATTTATAACCTACAAGTTATCCTGCTTTTGTAAGGTAATCTCTAGAGATTAACTGCCTCTTCACTAGTGTTTTGTTGTAGTTCTGGTAAGCTTGCTGTTTGTATTTTATGGGTATTTTACAAACAGTGTCAAACACCTCATGTTTCATCAGTCTAATAGAGCCTGTGGAAAGTTATTTTAAGAACACATGTGCAAAAATGATGATAGAAGATAATCAGTGTTAAATGTGTAGATTGGATAAACTAATGATCAGAAGTATGTTAAGAGACTGGTGCTAACTGCTGAATCTCAGCCACTTGGCAGCCAACTTGAGAAAGGAAAAGCGATATACAAAAATAAAAAATTTGAGGTTGTGTCTAAAGGAGTCACGTCAGTTTGGGATGTGCTGTGTTCATGCTAATTTAGGAAAAGGCTAAGAAGTAGTTGTGGAGCTTAAATTATTAGAGTGATGAAAGTGCCACAAATGAAACCTGACATCAGCCCTAGCTGGTTCCCTGGGTTCAGACCCCTTTGGTCAGAGGGTATTTTGAGCATTCCTTTTTTTTTTTTTTTTAAATATATTTTATTGATTTTTTTACAGAGAGAAAGGAGAGAGATAGAGTTAGAAACATCGATGAGAGAGAGACATTGATCAGCTGCCTCCTGCATACCCCCTACCGGGGATGTGCCTGCAACCAAGGTACATGCCCTTAACCGGAATCAAACCTGGGACCTTTCAGTCCGCAGGCCGACGCTCTATTCACTGAGCAAACCGGCTCCGGCGAGCATTCCTTTTCAGAGCTGCTTCCTACTTACTAGAGATACAAAGGAGAAAGTTCTTTTTTCTCCCTACCAGATTTTTTTGAGAAGGATGTGTGATAGAATATTCATTATCCAGGAAAAAAGAATGCCTAGTTTTAAAGCTTAACACTTCCAACCATACTCCAATTGGATGAAATGCATCTAGGGACTACAAGGCACTGAACTTGCAATCACACTTCACATCTTCTAGAACCTCACTCACAGTTGGACATATACAGAGGAGTTTGTGCTTGTGTAAATATATAATTTGAAATTGTAATGTAGTTTGTGTTTGCCCATTTGAGTTTTATTGGTTCACATTTTCCCAATTGAAATTTTCCATGGTACTTAAAACCACTCATACTTCGCATCACTGTGCTCTGAACTCAGCATCTGAAGACCTCTATTCAGCTCTGTTCACTTGTGGCACAAAAACCTGTATTCATTCTGGTTCACAAAACTGTTGGTGAAAGTTAGCTATGTAGATCCATTTTATGTAGTTTATATCATGATTTTTAGGCTCATTTGGAGATTATTCAGTATTTGAGCTGGGAAAGATATTTACTTACCTAAGTATGTAGAGAGCTATTTTGCCTCATTTTTTAAAATCTCAGAGTATAAAAAAGATATATCTATGTATTGGCAAGTTTTTCTTGTAAGCTATGATTTATGAAGTCAGTCAGTATGAGCACACATAATAGATACAGTTTAATTTTAAAGAAGATTTTAACAGCTTTTCTGAAAAGTTCAGCCTTAATATTTATTTAGTTTAATTAAGTATTGATAATTTTTATACATCAAATCTAACATGAATATGAAAGACTAGTAGGATGAATATACATTAATCCATCACTCAATTTAAGAAATAGGATGTTTCTAATACTGTTTGAGCTTCCTCCTACTGAAGATAACACTATCTTTTGTGCATTATTATTCCTTTGCTCTTTGTTATATTTACACTGCATTATAACCACATGTGTGTACTTTCTTCTCCAAATAGCTCAACCTGGCTTCTCAGTCTGTATTGGAAGGACTCAATGCTTGTTTTGACCACCGAGGAGAAATCTATATTCCTGAATTAGGAATGAGCTTTCAAGTACAGCATGAAAAGACAAAAATTTTTGGTTGTCAAAATCCCTTTAGACAAGGAGGCGGGAGAAAAGGCTTGCCCAGGTCTTTCCTTAACAGATTCACTCAGGTCAGATATCCTGTTATCACAGAGACCTCAGGGGGAGTGTTGGGAGTACTACTTGCTGATATGTAGCTATTGGGATGCCCTCTGTGAGAATGAGGGAGAATTAATTTAAAGATTTGTTTTTCAATTCCACGTCTTTATATGATGAATATCAATGCAACTGCTTTTCATTATCATTTCTCTCCTGGTGTGAATCCCTTGTTTTATGTCCAAGAGAACCTGGTTTATTTTCAGTTGGAGGGGAGAGTAAGGCCACCATTTTCTCTAGGATTCTATTCCTATTCTCAGGATTAAGGCCAGCATAAACCTTTTCAAGTGTCTACATGATCTATTAAGACATTAAAAGAATTTTACAATGAAAACAATGCATTTTAATTAAAGAAAAGTCAGAACAGAAAACTGCCAGGAAGAATTAAAAATCCACTATTCTCCATACCAATTATAGTGAACTATAATTCATATTTGATATATTTTCTTACTGCCTTTATTCACATTTGCAGAGATAGTAGATAGTGATAGAGGAGAGCATGTTCTCAATTATTTTAACATCTGTTTTTTAAAGTTTGGCTAATCTAGTAGTTTGGAAATGGCTGTAGATGTTAACTTTCTTTAATGTTCCTGTCCCTTGATAATTAAGAATTTCCTAAGTATCTTCTGAGAATAGTTAATTATGAAAAACATCAGATATTGAAAACTTGAACAGATTTATGTGTTCATATGTCTACCATTCAGAATTTTAGTAGGAAAGTTAAGAAAATATACTTAATGAATTGCATATATCTTTTTTTCTTTTAGTTGAGTGGAACTAACAGGAAAAAAACCCCAGTTGCTTTATATTCAAAGATTTTATATGCTTCTGTATCTTAAAAATGAAAGAAGTTTCTAGAACAGAAAAAAACTATGTGTTTGTGTACAGCTGATGTCAAAAACTATATCACAAGTGGTAGTCATTTTTGGTGTTTAGTAAAGCGAAACTATAGCATATCTCCATGTTATTTTTGGATTTTATAGGTCTTTGTGGATCCCCTTACAGTAATTGACATGGAGTTCATTGCTAGTACTCTGTTTCCAGCCATTGACAAAAATATTGTTAAGAAAATGGTAGCATTCAATAATCAGGTAAATACCTAATTGTATTAATTGTTCTTTATTTTCCTGGCTATAATTGAACTATTATTTTCTGGGACACTACCAAATTACCAGTCTTTCTAATATAAATCACAAGTTTATAGTGGAAGGGAAGCTACTAATTTGAAAGTTACACCCAAAACTGGTTTGGCTCAGTGGATAGAGGGTCGGTCTGTGGACTGAAAGGTCCCAGGTTCAATTCTGGTCAAGGGCATGTACCTTGGTTGTGGGCACATGTGCAGTAGGGAGCGTGCAAGAGGCAGCTGATCGATGTCTCTCTCTCATCGATGTTTCTAACTCTCTATTCCTCTCCCTTCATCTCTGTAAAAATCAATAAAATACATTTAAAAAAAAGTTACAGTAATTCAGTTTTGTTCTATATATTAGTGTTAATGCTTACAGGGTATTCCTTGTATTTAGAAGTTTGGATTGAAAAAGGAGACATTTAAATCAAGCCTATAATTTCTGTTTCAGATTATGTATGCATTTATACTACAATAATAATACTTAATGCAGTACTTAGCAATGGGACATGTATTTTAATAAAAGTGTTTTCTTTTTAGATTGATCACGAAGTGACTGTTGAGAAGAAATGGGGGCAAAAAGGAGGACCATGGGAATTCAACCTCCGGGACCTTTTCCGCTGGTGTCAATTAATGCTGGTTGACCAGTCTCCTGGGTGTTATGATCCTGGTCAGCATGTGTTTTTGGTCTATGGTGAAAGAATGAGAACCAGGGAAGACAAAGAAAAGGCGAGTATCACATTTTTGCTTTCTGTTTCTTACCATCTGTAAGCTGATTTCTTCAAAAGGGAGAGAGGGGCCATACTCACAAATATTAAATTCAGTAAAGCTACTTGGAAATTTATAAATTAAGGGAAGAGCCAGTACATTTACCTACCTCAGGGTCTTATAGAGTAGTTTGCATTGGAGTGCTCACTCAGCTGAATCCTTATGATTGTAAACTTTCCTACAACAGTATTACCTCCAGTGCTAAAGAACTTGGTTTCCAACCTCTTTCCAGGCACAAAGGGAAAAAGCAACAGCAGGAACAGACACCCAGTAGGAGAGGGGGCACTTTTTTTTTTTTAATGTTCTTATGTTTTTAAATAAGTGTTAGATTACAAAGTATTTTATCTAAAAAGTATAAGTGGATATAAAAGGAAGATAATATAAATGGAAATAAAAATACCCCCTCATAAACAGAAAGTAAAACTTGAATTCTCAGCTTCACAAACTGTAGTAATGTGCGCATTTTACTTTGTGGTAAAGTCTAGTTTCACTGAATACTCAAAATAGCTGCAGGTGGGAGGTGCTATCATGACCTCTTACAGATGAGGATCCAAGGCTCAGAGTCATAGAGTCTCACAAGCAGCAAGTGGTAGAGCCAGCTCTTAGCTCAGACTTTTCCAGTTTGCTATTTTTCTGCGAAACCTCTCCCACCTCCGTGGCAGCACTATCAAGTGGTAGCTGTTGGGTGGCAGTGGCAAGTGCAGCAGGGCTGGCCTGGACTTGGGCTCTTCCTAGCCGCCTGCCACTTCCCATACTTCTACCCCCCCCCCCCCAAAAGGGTCTCGGATTGCAAGAGGGCACAGGCCAGACTGAGGGACCCCACTGGTGCATGAATTCATGCACCAGGCCTCTGGTATCTATATCTTTTTTTGCAAGCCCAAATTATTAGAAGTAATCTCTATTAAAACATTCATTATAATGTTTGACACATAGAAGGTACTCTAGAAATAGGCATTTTTTCTTTATAATATGCATATTGTTATCCTCGTCTATCTTTTTAGCCTGTATCTTGAATAATGAAAATAAATTTCTTTTTTTATCTCTAGATTTGCCATTGTATTCATGCTTTATTTGAATTTATGGTACATTTACAATGGAATCTTGAATAGTTTGAGATTATATGAATGCTCTTTTCTTGAGCTCCAATTTGCTTTCATTCTAAAGAATTAAATAGGTGTAATAAGAGAAAATCCTAAAGAATAATGATATTATGAATAATTTCCTCACAGTATTGTGACTCAAATTGTTGTGCGTGTTTTCTAGAAGTATTTATTCTAGAAGGTGTGACTCAGAATTTGATGGAGTGATTTGTGTTTTGATTGTACCATCTTCTTCCTTTAGGTCATTGCTATATTTAAGGATGTGTTTAGTTCAGATTCAAACCCATACATGGGCACCAGACTATTTCACATCACTCCCTATGATATTCAGGTGAGATGACCAGCAAAATCCTCTATTCTTTTTACAATTTTCTGATTTCTTCTGGTCTCACTACCAGGCACACTTGCTAAGTCTCACTGCTATGTCTTTTTCAGCTGGGCTACTCAGTCCTTTGCCGTGGCAACTATGTTACTCCCCCATCCCGCCATCCCCTGTTGCTCTTGCACCAGTCCTTACAGTCTCTGGAGTCAATTATGAAGTGTGTGCAGATGAGCTGGATGGTCATCCTTGTGGGTCCAGCCTCTGTGGGCAAGAGCAGTCTGGTCCAGCTTCTTGCACAACTTACTGGTCACACGTTAAAGATCATGGCTATGAACAGTGCAATGGATACGACAGAGCTTCTTGGCGGATTTGAGCAGGTAAGTGGTTTGATTGGTAGTCTTCTGGGGTTGGTGGTGACTATAAGCAGCAGCAGTCTTTGGCTCTGGCACACAACTGTCATGAATTCACATGCTCTGGATATTTCAGGTTGACCTTATACGGCCCTGGAGGCAGCTGCTAGAGAAGGTGGAGAGCACTGTAAAGGCACTGTTAAGGGACAGCGTCATTGTCAGTGCTGATGATGCAGAAGTAGTCCTGCGGGCCTGGAGTCATTTCCTTCTGACATATAAGCCCAAGTGTCTTGGAGAAGATGGTAAAGGCGTCACGATGGAGATTGTCAACAAGCTGGAAGCAGTATTATTGCTTATGCAGCGACTCAACAATAAAATCAACTCATACTCCAAGGCAGGTGTGTGTGTTTCGATGTGTGTATCAGACATTTGCCATTGTTCATTTAGTGTCCATGTACAAGTAATGTATTTCTAAATGTGATGCCCATAACTTTTTAAATGATTATTGGCACCCAGATTTTGAAACTGTTTGTCTTAGAAAGTAAACTGAAGCTGATATGCAGTATCCACAATTGGTCACCCTAAACAGGGCAACCAAGGAAGAAATTAGCTTCTGAGTTGATGGTTTATTTTGTGTATAACCAGTTATAATGACAAAGCTATAAACTAGTCTTTAATGTTTATTGGCCTTTTGAAAAGACTTAATAGTTTCTCAGGATTTGGCATTTTAAACTAAAGAATAATACTCTAAGTTGATAGGATATGTTTAGTAGTTGTGTATAGAAAGTGGAAGAAATTTCTTCAACATGGAAATTTAACTTCCCTCATTTTGTGGTGCAGCATTCCTTAGGTATCATGGTCCTATGCTGTCTGTCATCCAGTGTCTGAAAGCAGTTGTTTCATATATTTTGCCTAGTTTTCTGATTGTTGACAGTGGAAGTTAGGTCTAAATCTTATTTCCTATGTTAAGAAGCAGGAATTGAATATATATTACCTTGTGTTATGAAAAAGGATGATAAAATAATTTCTAACAAAAAAGAGCAATTGAAAGATTTCTAGAGATTGGCTATATAAACTATAAAGCTCTAGGCAAATAAGTACCCGTTGTTACTATAATTAATATGGTCATTATAAAGGAAGCCCAGTTTAACGACATTAATTTCATTGTGCCAACTAATAACATGTATTTGTAATAAATGCAGTAATGCATGGGAGACATTATTCTCCTTCTGCCATTTGAGAAATTATAGCACATAAGGATTATTTATCTTTATCACCCTCAACTCACCTTTACCTATCCATTAATTCAGAATGCTATTAAGAAGTATTTTCTGCTCCTAAACCTTTTCTCTTATCTATTTTCTTTAAACAAAACCACAAATTTTATCCTATTGATTCTACTATGAAACTTTAAAAAATCAGGGCAGGAGTTTTTGACTTTCTTTTAATAAACTTAGTTTGTGTTGTTGTTTTTATTGTCCTTGTTTGAAATTAAGTGATGTGGCTGTAACATTTCAGAGTTTGCCAGACTTGTAGAAGAGTTCCGAAGCTTTGGGGCAAAGCTGGTGCAGTCATCCAGTGGCAGCAGCCATGGCACGTTTGAATGGGTGGACAGCATGTTGGTTCGGGCCCTGAAGTCTGGAGATTGGCTTTTGATGGATAATGTTAACTTTTGCAAGTAAGATTCTTCTGCCCAATCATGAGTGAGCCTGACTAAAATTTGGAATATGCTTGTCAGAGTAGATACTGAGGTAGAAGTTTTGGTGTTTTTCATATGCTTTTCTTAAGTAAGAATGCATCCTTAGCCACTTTCTATAGATTGCTCTTATGGTGAACTTACTGTTTGTTAATTAGACAACTGCAAGATTTTAGTGAGCTGAACTGAAGGCTAACAGAATTGGGACTACATTTCCAGTCATTTTTGAGTCCTTTTTATTTAATACCAGAATGACCAGATAATGGTCATTTTTGAGTGCCAGATTTCTGAGTTACCTTTAACTGGTAATGTTGGGAAGTGGGGAAGAGGGGAAGGGAAAAAGAGAAAAGATTTACAGTTTAGGGAATTTGCTGTCATTTTCCATTATTTTTTCAGCAACTGTTTTGTGTATTGATCTCTGGACTGCGTGCCTTGAGATTGAAAGTGGGAATTGATGGGAAAGAGATCACAGTTCTGTGTAGGGGAGTGATTTGTGCTGAGAGAAGACATGGGTCGAGATCAGTGGGAGGCTTGTGCAAGGAAAGCAGAGTCAAGGCAGCATGTCAATCTGTCCCCCATTTTAACTCTCTTTGCAGCCCGTCCGTGTTGGATCGTTTGAATGCTTTGCTTGAACCTGGAGGTGTCCTCACTGTTAGTGAGAGAGGAATGATAGATGGATCCACTCCCACCATAACACCACATCCCAATTTCAGGTATGTGTGCCTCTTAAGTTTCTGCCTAATAATCTGACAGACTCGATAGCAGAAGCTAACATTCAGTAGGCCTTTTTTAGGTATTATATTGACAACCCTGTATGTTCACCTATTCATTGATTCAGCCAACGAAGTATTTATTGAGGTCCTGCTCTTTGCCAGGCTCTGGGGATAACAGTGGTAAATGAGAAACACAAGTCCTGCGGTGGATTGGTGGTGAAGGATAGGAGTAGGGAGGCAAGTGACAAGCCTTTTGCAGTAGTTCAGGGAAGAGATAATGATAGTTTATACTAGGTGGTCAGATGAATAGGACGTGTCAGTGGACTTGTGGGTTGAGAAAAAGAGAAAGTAATGATGCTAGCTAAGTTTTTGGCTTGAGTAATGGGGTAAATGGGAGTGCTGTTCACTGAGAAAGGGAAGAATAATAAAGGAGCAAGTTTGGTGTGGGAGGGTCAGCAGGGAATCGCTGTTTAGTGTTGGAGATGTCCGATAGCAGGATGGAGGTGTTAATTGGACATTGAACGTTTGATGCTAATTGTTTCAGGAAAACATAGTGCTTCTTTTTCTGCATTCTGTAGTTAAGTTAGAGTGATGAATTATTACTACCTGGTTTGGGGAATATCTGAAAGTTAAGAATCTTAAAATTCTCAGGTATCACTAAAGGTGAAATACTTAGTTCCTAAGGAAAGTAAGGTTTAGAGAACGGATTTGCTGTATTTTGATGCATTTTAGAACTAGAACATAGAATACATACAACAATAGCAGACTTTTCATTAGTGGTGTCTCCCTTGATAAACTCCTTGAAGATGAGACAAATACGATTTGCCCTCACCCGTTGTTGCTGAGCTGCACCGTTGGTTACACTGGGATTTAAAATTTTTCTCCTTTGAATTGCTGTGTTACTAGACTTTTTCTCTCAATGGATCCTGTTCATGGAGAAATATCCCGAGCTATGAGGAATCGTGGGCTTGAAATCTACATTTTAGGAGAAGGGGATGGGAGCATCCCAGATGACCTCGATCTGAAAGTTCTGCTGCACAGCCTTGGGTTGGTGGGGGACAGTGTGTGTGACACCCTCTTGGCTCTACACAGAGAGAACCAAAGTGCTTTTGTAGGTAAGGTGTTTGACTTCCAGGCCTCTGCAGGATTTTATTCCTGTGGAAATTCATGTGTTACTCTGTTTGACTTTTGGTTCAGGAGTTCTTTAGCATAAATAGACATTACCACAAAAATGTAGATGTTCCAGTAATCTCCTTCCCCCTAACAGCAGGTCTGCGTGAGGCACAGGGATTAGTTTAAAGAAGTTTCCCAGGTAATTCTGATGCATGCAGTCAGAGGCCCACATGTTGAAGAATATTGCTTCAGGCATTGCAATTGTGAAATTTGTCTCTCATTTCTTCAGGATCATCATTTGAATTGTTTCAATAGACAGATGTTACTTCCAAGTATATGAGAAAAAAGCAATAACAGTAGTAATAATAAATGGAAACATATTTACTGAATAACTACTGTTAGGTTCAGTGTTCGTTGCTTTTTTAGTATTCACATTAGTTCTGCAAGGCATGTCTTTCTATTTTACAGATAAGGCTAAGAGAAGTTGAGTAACTCATTAAAGCCAAATAGTAAATAACAACAGCTGGAATTTGAAAGTACACCTGTTGGATTTCAGAGCAGATGGTCCTTTATGAGGCCATGGTCATTTTGTCCCCTTCATTGTGTGACAACTTAATAGGAAGGTTATATATGATCAGCTTTATCACACTTGTAGAATGTTACCACAAGTTCACCGTTGTCTAGCGAGACTCTAGAGTCCACTTAAAAGGCTTTCTAAAATAAGTATCTGGGTAGCTTTGAGTGAAACGAAGTTGGATGTGAAGGTGGAATTTCTCCATTTCATTGGAGATTTCGCAGAATCTATTGCTCATAGATGACAATATTTTTTCTTTATAGGTTCTCCAACATCTATTTCAACCCTAATTCAGACAGCCTTGCTCATTGTGCAGTATCTGCAGCGAGGGCTGAGTTTAGACAGAGCCTTTTCTGAAGCATGCTGGGAAGTATATGTCCGTTCCCAGCACTCAACAGCAAACCAGAAGGTACCATGAAGTTTTTCACACTGCTTTCTAAATTATAACTCTACATTATTTAGTACAAGGAAATTCTTTTTTGTTGATGATAAATTTAATGACCATGGCAGTTATTCTCTAGTAGAGATCTTGTATCCAGGTACTTTTCTGGAAAGTAGGTTAAATGTGAATATTACAGGCTTGAAATTTATCATCAGATAATGTAACAGTTAGCTTATAATGTACATTTTTGATAGGACATATATGTTGGTGCCTATACACTATGCATTTTTATCTCCTACCAGCTTGTACAAGCTTTACTGGAGAAACATATTTCTTCTCTGCGAGCACATGAAACCTGGGGTAACTCCATTCTTGCTGTGGGGCTGTGGCCAGATTCTCTGCCCTCAGCTTTCTTTGCTATGGAAGATTCTCACCTCTCTATTGTACGAAGTGATGGACAGATCTTAGCATATTGCCTCAACAGGATGAGCATGAAAACAAGCAGCTGGACAAGGTTAGCAGAGCCTTGAGCCTATGTGTCTCTGGTATCTTCACTGTGGTGTTGTTTTTTAATGTAATGTTTGTCACCCAGTATATTAGGCCAGAATGTTATGTGGCCATTTATTACCAGCTATCAGAGGTTCATTATGATATTGCTCTCTATTTGTTACTAGAGGCCTGGTGCATGAAATTCTTGCACAGGCCACAAGGGTGGGAGGGGGGTGAGGGGGTTATCCCTCAGCCCAGCCTGCACCCTCTCTAATCTGGGATCCCTCTCACAATCTGGGACTGCTGGCTTCCAACTGCTTGCCTGTCTGCTTGATTGCTCCTAACTGCTTCTGCCTGCCAGCCTGATCACCCGCTAACCACTCCCCTGCTGGCATGATTGATGCCTAACTGTTCCCTGCCAGCCTGATTGCCCCCAACTGCCCTCCCCTGCAGGCCTGATTCCCACCAACTGTCCTCCCCTCCTGGCCTGATCATCCACAACTACCCTCCCCTGCTGGCCATCTTGTGGCGGCATCTTTGACCACATGGGGATGGCCATTGTGCAAGGGCGTGAGAGTCAGTTTGCATATTACGTCTTTATTATATCAGATTCATTCGATATATCTTTTAATTGTCCTCTTCAAAGGGGACTCATCTTTTCCCCAATACATCTTTGATCTGTTATCTGTGTAGTTATTTTCTTGGTTCTTTGAAATGTAAAATGGAAGTTCATTCTAGTACTGATTTTGAATATTCCAATGAATTTCAGGATTCAGCCTCTTACTTTGCCAGACTTAGAGAAAATTATGCAGTCCCCCAACCCCGAGAGCCTGAAATTTAGTTCTGTCGAAGTGGATACTTTTTGGATTGATGAACCAGAAGTTCTAGCCATGGCTGTTAAATTGCTCATAGAAAGAGCAACCAATCAAGATTGGATGCTCAGAGTTAAGTGGCTTTACCATTTAGCAAAGAATATACCACAGGGGCTTGGTGAGTATAAAAGCTTAATTTGTATAATGAGTATATTTACACCTCTCCTGTTTTAGTGCCTTAGCAGCTGTGTTATTCTAACTACACTGCTACTTTACATAGGGGAGATTGCATAGCAAGAAATTTGTGACCTAGCATTACTGTTCGTATAGTTGTTAAAAAATTAACTTAGGTGTGTCCCAAAAGAACTTTTTTCCTGTTTAATGCATTTCAAGGTGTGTCCACCTTTATGTCAAATCCATCAGGAAAATGTACTATATTGTGTAACTTTTTATTTTCTTGAACATCCTGCTTTTTGTATAAATAATGCTGCACAAACTTTTATCTGGGATAGGTGTTGCTTTTGGTGAATTCATTTCCCCCAGAGATTTATTAATTCCAGGTGCTATAAGTTGTCATACTTAACATTTTTGTACTTTTTTTCATTCTAAAAGATGAAAAAGCAACAGTAACAACATCACATGGGTTATAAAGTACAGGACATGGAATTTGTAGAACTTGTTGTTTAAAGTAATTAGATTACATGTGTCTTTCTGCCCCATGAGAATTATAAATAAGCCAATAAATGTGTATATTATTGTGGTAATTGTGATCTGTCTAAAAATAATGTCTGTGTGATAGCTACTAGCCACAGGTCACAGTAAAAGGTAACCATGAACTAATTAAGATGAAGTAAAATCTAAAGTCCAGTCCCTTAGTTGCATTGACCACATTTTAGTTGTTAACTAGCAGGTGACTAGTGGCTGCTATAGAACATTTTCAAGTCCAGTTGATACTAAAGTTTGCTTCTCCTTCCTCCACAGAGTCAATACAGATTCATTTGGAAGCCAGTGCTGCATCTCTTAGGAAATTTTACTCAAATTCTCTCTCAGCTGGGATCAATAATATCATCAAAATATTACAACCAAATATAACAGGTAATGCACCTGATTTGATTTTCATTGAGTTCCCAGGGAAAAGAAATGTCAGAGCTACCACTGCAGCATGGTATTTTTTAGAACACTCAGAGCATCCAGATGCAAATTTCACTACTTTGTCTGAAACCAGCCATTTATCCTCCAGTTTCTGAAAAAGGATGATACACAGTGAAGTGGGAAGAACATGGGAGTTAGAAGATGGCTCTGGTTCCAAACTTGTCCACAGATTGGCTTTTTGATTTGGGGCCCATCATTCATACTCACTGCCTGCGTTTGAAAAACATGGAAGTTAAATTCACTTATATAGGGTCCCTTCTACTTACAACATTCTATTACTTATTAGTACTGTTAATAGAAAGGTTTTTTAAACTAGAAAGCTGTTTGACTTGAAGGAGAAACAAGAATCAATTGCTTGAGGAAATATAAACCCTTGATAAAAGTTATAAAGCTTTCAATAAAAAGTTATAAAACCATAATGATGAAATAGTCATCCATGCTTTCTAATCAATGAAGTATTCAATATTTCTTGTTAATTAATTGGTGAGATAGAAGACTTGTTTACTGGAGCAGAATAATACAAAGTTGATTGAACCATAAGCATTAGTAAGGAAAATAGGGGACATTTTCACATACAGGTTTTTAATTTCTCACACCCATCTTCATTTGATGTTGATCAAATATATACCATTGGCCATTTGCTTTAGAAAAAAGTATGCATGATGCCTTTGTGCTAAACCAATTCCCCTATGTACACTAAAGGTAATGAGGTGAATGATTCTGAAGCAATCAAGTGACAGAAAACTACTATAAGTAGTTAGGTTATGGCTAAACTAAGTGGTAGCTTTCCAATTATGAAATAATTTTGGTCTTTGAGAATATAGTTCTGGAGTAGAGTAGCAGATTTCCTTTTTAGCAGACACCCCTTGTCCACTGTTGGAATATAGTTAAGTCTGTTTTCATCATCCTTTTCAACTGTGTAGCTCTAGATTGACTAGTCTTACTGGATTTTGGGATATGGATTTCTTCCTTGATGTGCCTTACACAGTTGGCATTTGTCATCTACTGTATGGCGGAAGTCTTTAAAATTTGAAGAACTGACCTGTCTTATGCAGCCACCTTCAAGTTAATGTTAGCATTGTTTTGTCTTCACCTCCCTTCCTCTGGTTCTCACAACTTCTGGGGGAAGGACAGGGGGTTAGAGACTGATCACTGCTGCTTGACAGAGAAGTGCCAAGTTTGAGCCAAAGGAGCTCAGTGTGGTGTCAGCAGCAACAAGAAATGGCTTTTAGGTGAAATAACCTTGTTTTCTTATTGAAGCAAATAATGAGAGGTATTCATTCATTTTCTGTCATGTAAGTTAGTTTTCTTGTGGTTAATTGCAAAAGATTGGGTAATTAAGCCCAGGGATTATTTTTCTGACCAGTAGTAGGATCTGAGCAAGTGAATGCATTGGTTGGAATGTTTATGTTCCAGTAATGATTGCCTTTATATCCTACAGTGGAATGAATTTTCAGGACTGGTAGAAATTTTGCATTTAGAAAGTAAATAGCTGTTGAACCCTACTTTTCTAGTATCATGTGCTGAAACCAGCATTTCTCTGTGCCACCTCTTCCCCATCAGGACTGAATGTGGTCATCTTAAAACAGTGAAATTTGCCAGGCAAGGAGTTTAAAGCCAAAATTTTTTTTTGTTTTGTTTTATTAACCAGAAGAATTTGTGATTCCTTTGGACCCTCGATGGAATATGCAGGCTTTGGATATCATTAGAAGTTCGATGGACTTTGACCCACAAATGGACCAGTCTGAGCAGCTCTTTGCCCTTTTAGAGTCCATTGCAAACAAGTAGGTGAAGCCTGCTGTTCTGGGCAGTGTTTGCCATTCTGTATACTCTGGCTTCTCAAATTACACCTTTCCTCTGTCTCTGTCTTATGTTTCTTTAATCTTCTGAACTTAATATCTACTTGGTGATGGGCATGATTGTTTCTATTACCACTTCTCCTTTGTGCTCAGAGAAGTAATTCTGACGGTGATGTCGAAATTCCTTTAATTTTTTCAGGTTCGTAATAATTAAATAGGGTA
>JAAGEH010000018.1:43740281-43845020 GCA_011751065.1 Lasiurus cinereus
GTGATGAATAGCAAGAACCTACAACCAAGAATAATCTATCCAGCAAAGCTAACATTCAGAATTGAAGGGCAGATAAAGAGCTTCACAGAGAAGAAAAAGCTAAAGGAGTTCATCAACTCCAAACCAGTATTATATGAAATGCTGAAAGGTACTCCTTTAGAAGAGGAAGAAGAAAAAGGTAAAAGTTACAAAAAAATTATGAACAACAAATACATATCTATCAACAAGTGAATCTAAAAATTAAGTGAATTAAAAATTTGATCAACAGAATAAACTGGTGAATATAATAGAATCAGGAGCACAGAAAGGGAGTGGACTGATAATTCTCAGGGGAAAAGGGGTGAGGGGTGTACAGGGAGAGACTGGACAAAAATCATATACCTATGGATGAGATCAATGGGAGGGAGCTAAGGGCAGAAGGAGGGGTGGGAGCTGGGTGGAGGGGTGCTATGGAGGGGAAAAAAGAGAAACAAATGTAATCTGAATAATAAAGATTTAACTAAAAAAAAAAAGTATTATTTACCAGTAATAATTTGTTATGTTATTGAATCTTATTTCAGGACAATCATATATCTTGACCGGGAAAAACGAATTTTTACTGAAGCAAATCTGGCTCCTGTTGGTAGCAAAAAGTTAAGAAATAGTGTCTTGAGAATGTCCTTTGAATTCCATAAAGGTAAGAAGACTGCCTTTTATATTCTTCAGTTACACATCTGATTGCAAAATGTTGCTGAAATTAAGAGACATATTGATTAGCTGCTGCCATTTTATTGATTCCTTTTGATTTGCTGGCCTGATTTTAAATACGTTCCCTTACTTAGTACTAGTGATAGACTAATTTTAGTATGTTCTTGATTTCCTTTTTATAACTGTATTCTATGTAGGCTATGTTCTGGAAGGAGAAAGGGAGGCACAGAGATGCTCAAGGTCACATCTCTAGCAAGTAACAGTTAAACTTGAAACCTAGGTCTGTTGGTTCAACAAGTACATAACAATTTGGTTATAGGTTCTTTCTTCCTCCTACTTTATTTTTTTAAATTGAAAAGATATCCATGCTTGTTGGGGAAAATTCAAACTAAATCCTATATAATAAAAGCCTAATATGCTAAGTGTCTGGTCGTCTGTTCAACCAATCAAAGCATAATATGCTAATGATATACTACGATCACTCAACCACTCACTATGATGTGCAGTGACCGCCATGGGGCAGACAGTCAGCTAGTTGACCAGTCACTATGGTGTGCACCAAGGGGCAGATGCTCCGACTGGTAGGTTAGCTTGCTGCTGAGGTCTGGCCCATCAGGACTGAGCAAGACATGCCCTGGAGCCCTCTTGCGGTCCCTCCCCAGCTGGCCAACCTCCCGTTGTCCTCCCTAGTCCTGATTGCGCACTGGTGGGGTCCCTCGGCCTGGCTTGCTCTCTCTCGCAATCCAGGACTGCTCAGGGGATGTTGGAGAGCCAGTTCCAGCCTAATCCCGCAGGCCAGGTTGAGGCACCCCACTGGTGCATGAATTCATGTACCAGGCCTTTAATAGAATCCAGCTTTTAAAGCTGTTACTGTTAATAGTACATTTGTTTGTACCTTCTTATAACTGTGCTCTCTGTTCATTCAAACAAATATACACTTAGTTTTCCTTTTATATTTAAATGAATACTTGTTTCAAATACGTATTACTCTATAATTTATTTTTTCATTAAAACAGTGTGAACATCTATAGGTATGTATGCATGATCGACAAAGTTTAATATAGTAGGCAAAGAAGAGTTTCAGAATTGACCTTTGTATTAGGGATAATATATTTCATATTATAGCTGATTTTGAAAATATCCAGAGATTAGTTTGAATCTGATGGGCTGTTTTTATTTTATTTATGTCAACTATAAGATCCAGAGAGCTACCAGAGCCTGCCCCATGAAATTGTGGTCAATCTTGCTGCTTTTTTTGAACTTTGTGATGCACTAATCCTGCTCTGGGTACAGTCCTCCCAGGGAATATTGTCTGATGCCAGTGTCAATGAGGTAAGGAAAAATGTACCTATTTTTATTCTAACAACGTTTATCTTGGCATAAAGATTCTTAGGAATGAGACTAACTTCATTATTATATCAAATATTATTTTAGATATTTAAACATTTTAAAGTTTGGGGCATACTTGACATATAACAAATGACACGTATTTAAAGTGTTCCTTTATATATGTATATACCTATGAATCCCTTATTGTAATCAAGATAGTGAACATATATCCATTGCCCTCAAACTTCCCTCATGTTCTTTTGTATTCCCTTCCTGTCCCCTGATCCCACCCCAACCAGGTATATATTGCTCTGCTTTGTGGTACTATAACATTTTCTAAAAATGAAATTATGTACTACATACTTTATTTTTCTTTAAATATATTTTATTGATTTTTCACAGAGAGGAAGGGAGAGGGATAGAAAGTTAAAAACATTGATGAGAGAGAGACATCGATCAGCCGCCTCCTGCATGCCCCATACTGGGGATGCGCCTGTAACCAATGTACATGCCCTTGACCGGAATCGAACCTGGGACCTTTCAGTCCGCAGACCGACGCTCTATCCACTGAGCCAAACCGGTTTCGGCCATACTTTATTTTTCTGATGACTTCCATTCAAAATAGTTATTTTGAGATAAATCCATATTGTTTGGTGTATTAAGATTGCCTAGTTATTCCATTGAATGTATGTATTATAACTTATTTATCAGTGTATGTGTTGCTAGACTTTGGAGTTTTTAGTTTCATTTTAATTAAGCCTTCTAGACATCACTGTCACATGTGGATTTAACTGAGTTTTGAATTTGGATTATTCTAGTAATTTCATTAAACTAGAATAGCAGATCTTAAAAACCCCTTGGTCTCAAGATGACTTTGTGGTCTTACAAGTTACTGAAGGACCAAAAGAACTTTTGTGTATATGGTTACATCAGTATTTATTAAATTAAGATATAAATCTGAGAAATATAAAAAATAGTTACCTGTTTAAAAACACAGTAACAGATCCATTTCATGTTAACATGAATAATGTTTTAAATAAAAAATCAACTCTTTTCCAAAACAAAAACTAATGAGAAAGAGTAGTATTGTGAGTATTGTTTTACATTTCTGTATGTCTTTTTAATTCCTGGCTTTACTAAAGAAAGCTGGCCAAAACCGGTTTGGCTCAGTGGATAGAGTGTCAGTCTTTGGACTAAAAGGTGCCAGGTTCGATTCCGGTCAAAGGCATGTACCTTGGTTGCGGGCACATCCCCACTAGGGGGCGTGCAAGAGGCAGCAGATCAATGTCTCTCTCTGGTTGATGTTTCTAAAACTCTATCCCTCTCCCTTCCTCTCTGTAAAAAATCAATAAAATATATTTAAAAGAAAAAAGATAAAAAAGAAAGCTGGATTCTCATATCTGTTTCTGCACTCATTCTTTTGCAACATATTTGTTTGGGTTGAAAAACTGGCCTTTATTCATAGTTATGAGGTTGGAAAAATGAGTATCTAAATAGTTATTTCATATAATTGTGAATATTTTTCTTTGACACTATATCACAACTTGACAGGTGGTGGTTTTATAAAAGTTACTTGTGATATGGAATCCAAAAAAAGTCACTAAACTTGTTATACATTAAAATCCATTGGTCTAGTTTGCACTTTGGATAGACTTTTACCCTTGTGTGCATTTATAGCTGATGTATTGGTAATTTGGAAAATATTGTTCACTGAGTTATCAAATCTTCCAAATGCTGACATATTTCATTCTTTAAATAAAGTCATAGTCATAAAAAAAAAAAATGACTGCAAATCTCATCGGAAAAGTCTTTTAATATTAAGAATTTGTTAAGGTCTTAGTTTTTCCAAGTTTTAGGTTTTGCTTAAAAGCTTGAATTTCATTACTGGCAGCATATACTCTGAATTGTTTTTCATGACCTGACAGATTCACTTCATTATTTCCAATACAGTGTTTGCCAGCTACCCAGTCACAGTTTGTCTGTTATCTTTTTTTTTTTTTTTGGTACCATTAGTATAAATGTCAACATGGGAAGTAGGCAAGTAATGCAATCTTATTACTTAGCTTTAACTTTATGGAAACCGTAAAAGGAATCACTAATCTTGAAACTACTTGCTGTAAGAATAACATTTTAGCAAGAACAGTGTTGGGGACTCACATTTACCTAATTTGCATTCAAAGCTACATAAATGAAAACAGTGGGCATTATCAGAAATGGACCCTAACATATGTGGTCAGTTGACTTTTATTTTTATTTTTTTGGGGGGGAGGGAGATAATCTCTAGCTGAGGATATTTTTCCCATTGATTTTTAGAAAGAGTAGAAGGAAGGGGGAGACACGCGCACACACACACACAGAGAGAGAGAAAGGAAGAGGGAGAGGGAGAGAAACATAGATGTGAGAGAGATACATTGATTGATTGCCTCCTGCATGTGCCCTGACTGGGATCGAGGATCGAGCCTGCAACTGAGGTATGTGTCCTTGACTGGAATCAAACCCATGACCTTTCAGTCCACGGGCCACAGGCTGACAGCTCTAATCACTGAGCAACTGGCTAGCACGGTCAGTTGATTTTGTTGTTATTGTTTTTGCCAGATGTGTGAAGGTCATTTATTGGAGAAAAAGAGTCTATCCTACAAATGGAACAACTAAATGTTCATATAAACTAAAAATGAGCCTTTAGTCCCTATCTTACATTATATCGAAAATTACTTCAAAATGGACCATAGCCTAATATAAGGCCAAAGCTATCAACTGTCTAAAAGAAAACATAGGAGAAAATCTTTATAACCTGAGGATAGGAAAAGATTTTAGAAGATTGTTTATAAAAGTTTCATCAAAATCAAACACTTCTGTTCTTAATGGACAACTTAAAGAAAATGGAAACACTGGGAGCAAATGTTTAAAAATCATATTTAAACTATATAAACTAATAAGACAGCCTAATTTATAAAATGAGAAAGATTTTTTTTAAATAGATGTTTCTCAGAAGATAATAAGCCTAGTAAGAACTTGCAAAATTGCAAGACCATTAGTTATCAAGGAAATGGAAATTGAAACCATAGTGAGGTCTCACACACTAAAATGGCTAAAATTATAATTACTAACATCAGCAAATACTAGCAAAGAAATGGAACAGCTTGGACTCTCCTATACTGTTGGTTGGAAGACAAAATTAGTGCAGCTGCTTTTTAAGACATGTTATTGGTTTCTTATAAGATTACCTATACAAGTAACCATAAGACCCAGTAATTCTGTTTTCTCTAATGTAATAGCTCTGAACTTTTAAGTACTAGGAGGAAAGATTTTTTGCCTTCTCTGACTGCCTTAATGTTCCTAAAAACATTCCAGTGGGATATTAGACCTTTCATGTGTATGTGTTGAGTATTGGTTAGTAATTGAAGTCTATGTCTTCTGTCTTTTCTGGGAGATGTTTGTGAGCAATTTTGGTTTCCTTTGTTTTTAGATCTTGGCTTCTCTGCGGTGGCGGGACCGGTTTTGGACTGTGGCTGACACAGTAAAAGTGGATGCCCCAGGGCTGGCCTTGCTTGCCCTTCATTGGCACTGGGTTTTAAAACATTTAGTCCGTCAGATTCCCCAACTCCTGATGAACCATGAAGACAAGTAAGACTCATGTTTAGAGTAATAATGTCCACATCTACAGTATTGATGATTTTAAAGAGAAGATGGCTTGGAATTTAAACTTTTCTTTGGATTATTTCCTGGGTCTACGAGTGAATGTAAATCAGATATAAAATGTAAATTATGTCTCCTTTCCTTACTTCCCCTCTGCCCTTTTTCTCCTTCTCTAAAGATATTACAAAGAGGTCCAGACTGTCTCAGAGCATATTCAGAATTGCTTGGGGAGCCCGACTGGTGGCTTCACTGGTATAAAGAAGTTGCAGAAGTTTCTAGGACGACCGTTTCCGTTTAAGGTAAACCTTGGAATCATGTAATAATCAAAGGTTTGACCTCTTCTGAAGTTCTTCTGGGATGTGAAACTGCCATTCATTTGGACTCCTCCCTGCCTGCAAAGCTTACCTTAAGTGTTAAGTAGCCAATGAATACTATTAACTGATTTTTTAAAGGTTATCATTTTACTTACTCTTGGAACTACTAGGAAGTAACTTGATTACAGTAAAATCTGAGAGCATCAGAACAAACCGTATATTTTCTAGCAGTGTGGAAATTGTTTGAATCTTCTCAGACATGAATAGTTGCTTAAAAGAACCCCATTTCTTCTCTATAGTAGGCTCCCCTGGGTTTTATTGTTTCAGAAAAAGCTGGTGGTGGAGTGTTTTTCACAACTGAAAACTCTTAACAAAGCCCTTGCCATCAGGGAGCGGATGGCTGCCATGGGGGAGAGTGGATGGCTGGAAGACATCAGTCGGCTCCAAGTGGTTGCTTCTGAATGGACATTAAAGAAAAGTCTTCTACAGGCCTGGGGGTTGGTCCTCAGAGCTAATATTCTGGAAGATATCAACCCAGGTAACATACTCTGCAGTTGGCCTGCTGACAGATACTCTAAGAGTGTGTCTGCCACCCTGCAGCCAATAAGTTCTAAGTTTTTCCCTTAGATTTTTTTTTCTTTTTCTTCCCCCAACTCTCCCACCCCCATTGGTATATTGTAACTACCATTAAATAAGTGTCAGGCATAGAGCTAAACTTTATATACATTGTTTAATTCTGTCATTAGACTTCTGCAGGTATTAATAACATTTCACAGATACAACGCTCAAGCTCAGGTTAAGCTGCACTTGGGTAAAGCTCACAGTCATATTACTGACTTTTGGAAATATGATTCTGTATGATTGATTGACTGCTGTGCAATGATGCCACATGTGTCCTTTTGTCCAGATGAATTGAAGAATCTTGTGAATGCTCAGTGTTTAGAAGTAAAAGCCAAAGGAATTTCACTTGGTTTTCTGGAGCGCAAGCCCAGTGATGCTTCCACCCCATCTCAACCAGACTTTACCTCCTTAATTCAACTCACCAGGACTGTTCAGTTATGGCCTGCAATGGAGTATCTGGCTGTGCTTTGGCAGTACAAAGTGACAGCTGATTTTATGACACAGGCTTGTCTGAGAAGGTAAGCCATTTTCCTTGGGGGAACTTCTTTTCTTGTTAGATTAATCTGTGCGTCCTACATCTGACACAAAGCACAGACTTGTCTTGAGGGGGAGTAGTTGCCAAAGCAGAGGGAGGTCAGTTGCCAGTTTAGAAAACCACAACTTCTTGAAGATTCTTGCTTGTCTTCACTCTACCTTTAAAACTTGCTGGCTATTTTTCCAGTAGAATTGTTTGCTTGTTTTTTAAGTAAAGGTATTCTAAGTGAAGTGTTTTTCATATATCTGTACATAGCAGTTTTCTAGCCATTCATCGATAGTTCACAGCCTACCTTCTCTCCTTTATTTTCGGAACAGGTCCAGTAAAAATCAGCAACCCCAGATAGATGAGGAAATAAGTCATCATATCACATTTTGTCTTAAGCACACACCAGTCGCTCCTCAAGAACTTCGAGACCTTTGGTCCTTACTGCATCATCAGAAGGTAAAAACCAAAATTAAAAAGAAATAAACCTCCTTTACACTATGAGATAAGATTTTTCTGTGACAGACTAGTTGCAGAACATTTTTTTATTTAATAAATCTTTATTAAATAATTACAATTGTAATTTATTAGATTATTGCAATTGTTCCTCTTTTTCCCCCCATAGCTCCCTTCCACCCAGTTCCCACCACGCCCTCTGCCCTTACCTCCCTCCCCACTGTCCTCATATATAGGTATACGATTTTTGTCCAGAAGAACATTTTATTTAATCTCAAACTTACATGTTGCAAACTCCATTCTTACCTGAGTTAAGTTCAAGGATAACTTTTAATGTTCTTTTTCAGTAATTACCTGGGTATTTCTCAGCTCTCACAGAGTCATCCTATTCCATTTTCCAATTAAAAGAGGATAAAATATTTGTTTATTTTTTATTTTATTGATTTTCCACAGAGAGGAAGGGAGAGGGATATAGAGTTAGAAACATCAATGAGAGAGAAACATCCATCAGCTGCCTCTTGCACTCCCCCCCCACTGGGCATGTGCCCACAACCAAGGTACATGCCCTTGACTGGAATCGAACCCAGGACCTTTCAGACCACAGGCTGATACTCTATCCACTGAGCCACACCAGTTTCGGCTATTTGCTTATTTTTATTTGGTTTCTCAAAAATACATTGTGAGAATGGCTTTTACTCTTCTGACAAGAGTAACTATTGAATGTGAAAAATCGTAAACTGTAGTTAATACAACTTCATTAGTACAATCTTAATTTTTTAAACAATGTTTTATCTGTTTTGCTGTTGGGAATCAATTATAATTGTTTGTTTTATTTTACTTATATATTTTTTCATGTAACCTTACAAAGCAGATCTCTTCTTAGTTTTTGTTTGTTTTTAATTCTCACTTGAGGACATGCTTTTCATTGATCTAGAGAGAGAAGAAGGTAAGGAGAGAGAGAGAAACATTGATGTGAGAAACATCAATTGGTTGCTTTATACACATGTCCCCACCAGAGATTAATCCCGCCACCTGGGTATGTGCCCTGATTGGAAATTGAACCTGCTACACTTTGGTACACAGATGACCATATAACCACTGAACAACACTGGCCAATGCTCTTCTTAGCTTTATAAATTACTAGAGGCCCAGTGCACGAATTTGTGTACCTTGAAAGGAACTGTGGGCCATGAGGCTGCATTAGGCACAGGGGTGAGTCTCAGCCCATCCTTCACGCCTCCACCTAGCCCCTCCCACCATGGCCCCCAGCCCTCTGTCTGTCTGCAGCCCCGCTCCTACCACTCCCACACACTGAGGGCGCCAGTCCCACTTGCACCCTCTGACAGCAGGGCGCAATTGGGGCCAGCACCAGCAATGAGTGTGAGTAGGGTCATTGCTGACAGTGGGTGTGAGTGGCAGCTGCTGCCTGATCACCCTCAGGAGCAGGGGAAGGTGGAGAAGCCCTAGGGGTGATCAGGACCAGCAGCCAGCACTCGCACCCGCTAAAGGCACCAAGTGATCGGGACTGGCACTGGGCACCTGCAGTGTGTATGAGCTGTGGCTTCAGTGCCAGCTGCAGGTGCGAGTGGGGCTGGCACTGGCAGTGGGTGCGAGCAGCAGCTCTGGCATCGGCTGCGGGTGTGAGCATGGTGCAGAATCGCAGTTTTGGGGAGCAAAGAGTTTTCAGTAACTACCAGAGCCTTTCCCCCATGACAGCAACCGGCGCCCCACCTTGGTCTGGTGCCCCGCTCACTTGCTCCACTAACCTATGGCCATTGCCTCCCATGTTCTGCACATGTCCCCTGGTAGCTAGCGCAAATCATAGTGACCCGTTGTTCTGTGGTTCCACCTTTCGGTTATTTGCATAGCAGTCTTTTATTATTCAGGGTAGCCCTGACTGGTATGGGTCAGTGGTTAGAGCATTGACCCGTGCACCAGTGTCAAGGGTCAAGAACATTTACCTGGGTTGCAGGTTCAATGTGTGAGGCAACTGATTGATGTTTCTTCCTCACACCAGTTGTCTCTCCCCCCACCCCAAACCCCCCAACCCCCCGCCCTCACTCTCTCCATTTTTTCTTTCTTTGGTCAGTGAAAACACATAACCACAAGCGAGAATTAAAAAATATAAATATCATCAGGATAAGTGAACTTTACCAGGATCACCAAGATGGCAGAAAATTAGGAATATCAGGATTAATATCTTTAAACCCATATGTATTTTAAATGGATCTTATTAGATAGAGGCCATATAACTTGATGTTATGAAATCTTTCTCAGATATTCGCTTATCTAATTATTCTTTATCTCCAGGTGTCTACAGAAGAAATGATCTCTTTGTGGTCCAGCTTATTTAATTCCACATTTATGTTTTTCTGGAGCAGTACTGTGACCACAAATCCAGAGTACTGGCTCACATGGAGCCCTCTGACTGATGCGCAGCAGAGGGAGAGGCCCAAGTCCCTTTTGGACTCCACACTGAAGGTTTGTTGGCATAAAATAAAAAAATGTTTGATGATAGTGAAAAAGAGTTTGCAATAGATCCAGTAATAAATACTTATTGCTAGCATAAAGCAGTGACTAAGTAATTTTAGTCCTTTTTTTCCCCTATAGGATATTAGTAAGTATACATTCAAAGAAGATAATTCTGTTTTAAATGATTTGGGAAGTTCTGAATTAAAGAAATAAAGGTTCCTTAAAAAATATTTTATCTCTTTTCTAATGAAAATATTCTTTTTACTAATTACAAACCATTTAAATATACATACATGTGTTCATGTGTGTGTATATGCATGTATAGTAAAATTCAGTAGAAATAATCACTCTGCTCTGTATATTTTCTTTTTTTTTTAAATTAAATCTTTATTATTCAGATTCTTACATTTGTTTCTCTTTTTTCCCCTCCATAGCTCCCCTCCACCCGGCTTTCAACCCTTCCTGTACCCTTACCTCCCTCCCGTTGACCTCATCCATAGGTGTATGATTTTTGTCCAGTCTGTCCCTGTACACCCCTCACCCCTTTCCCCTGAGAATTATCAGTCCACTCCCTTTCTGTGCTCCTGATTCTAGTGTATTCACCAGTTTATTCTGTTGATCAAATTTTTAATTCACTTAATTTTTAGATTCACTTGTTGATAGATATGTATTTGTTGTTCATAATTTTTTGGCTTTACCTTTTTCTTCTTCCTCTTCTAAAAGAGTACCTTTCAGGATTTCATATAATACTGGTTTGGAGTTGATGGACTCCTTTAGCTTTTTCTTATCTGTGAAGCTCGTTATCTGCCCTTCAATTCTGAATGATAGCTTTGCTGGATAGATTATTCTTGGTTGTAGGTTCTTGCTACTCATTAGGTTGAATATTTCTTGCCAATCCCGTCTGGCCTGCATTGTTTCTGTTGAGAAATCAGCTGCTTTTAAAATATTCTCTCTTTGTCTTTTGCTCTTGGTATTTTAATTATGATGTGTCTTGGTGTAGTCCTCTTTGGATTCCTTTTATATAGGGTTCTGTGTGCTTCCTGGACTTGTAAGTCTATTTCTTTTACCAGATGTGGGAAGTTTTCAGTCATTATTTCTTTAAATAGGTTTTCAGTATCTTGCTCTCTCTCTTCTTCTGGCACCCCCACAATTCTGATGTTGGTACGCTTGAAGCTGTCCCAGAGGCTCCTTACATTATCTTCACATTTTTGAATTCTTTTCTCTTCTTGCTTTTTCAGTTGAGTGTTTTCTGCTTCTTTATATTTCAAATTTTTGACTTTATTCTTGCCTTCTTCTAGTCTGCTGTTAGGACTTTGTATAATATTTTCTATTTTAGTCAGTGTGTCTAGTTGGTCCTTTTTCATCTCCTCTTGGGACTCGCTAAATTTATCCATCATCTCTAGTTGGATCTTTTGCATCTCTAGTTGGTCCTTTTTCATCTCCTCTTGGCTCTCGCTAGCTTTATCCAATTTTTCTAGCATATTCTTGAAAAACCTTATAAGCGTGGTTTTGAACTCTATATCCAGTCGTTTTTTTCCCTCCATTTCTTTTGTTTGTGATTCCTTCCCTTGTCTCAGCATTTTTACTATGCCGGGGAAACTTCTGTGTTGGATTCAGCCTTATGATACCAGACTTGCAAAACCGAAGAAGCCTCTGTTGAGCTTGGGATGGGTGGAATCTCAGGGCTTCATGGACCGCCTTGCCTTCCAGTCGGCCCCGCCCTCCACAGCCACTGACTCTCACGTGACTGGGTAATCGCTGTAGCCATCCTTGTGTGCGCGCGCGTGCGATCGCAGTGCCTCTATACCGCTGCCTTTCTAGCTCCCCTGCGCACCAGGACCCCACAAATCGAGGTCCCCAGGGTTTCGCCCGAAACAGGGGCTTAGTGGAGTCAGAAGTGGCACAGTTGGGAGGGTCTGTCTCTCGCCTACTCTAGAAAGCCAGTGGCACAATCAGCAACCTGTCCTCTGTGCAGTGCTGTGCGTGCCACCAGACCTCTGATCTTTTACGATTCCCCTAAATTTCTGTGCACCTCTCCCTTTTCACAGTCCAAACTCCCCCCGTATGAGTTTCGGCTGGATCTTGGGTTTAGTGTCATAAGATAAGGGGTTCAATGCCTTTGAGAGTCTCCGTTTCCCTCCCGCCAGAGAAAGCCAGCCAGGTATTCCAGCACCCGCTTCTTCCGCGCACGCGTCTCCCTACCTCAGCTTTTTGCAGCTCCTCTGGGTTTCTGTGAACCCCTCTCTTTCCTTCTAGCTGTAGAACTTCCACTCAGCCAGCTTTCCTGTGGTTCTGGATGATGTTCGTTCTGTCTTATAGTTGTAGTTTTGAAATTGTTGTGTGAGGCAGCTGTGTAGGTGTTTACCTGTGCCGCCGTCTTGGATTCTCTCCTGTATATTTTCTTTTGTTAAATATGTTTTTATTGATTTTAGAGAGAGAGAGAGGGAGAGAGAAAAATCAGTTGGCTGCCCCCTGCACACCCCCTGTCAGGGATCATACCTACAACCCAGGCATATGCCCTGACTGGGAATCAAACTGTGTTTTTTCGTGCATGGGACGTTGCTCAACCAACTGAGCTATACACCATCCAGGGCTTTGCTCTGTATCTTGTTTACCTATATTTTATATTAAATATATACATGAACAAAAATAAGATCATTTTTCTTTGTTTACATAATACATTATGGAAACCTGTACCTGTCATTCCAACTTATTCTTTTTATTAATTTAAATTCTTTATTGTTGAAAGTATTACATATGTCTCTGTATTCTGCCATTGACCTCTCCCACCTGCTTCCACCCCCCCAGCACATGCCCTAACTCCCCTACTGTTTGTGCACATTGGTTATGCTTACATGCATGCATGTAAATCCTTTGGTTGATCTCCTCCGCCCCCACCTCCTTCCCTACCTTCCCTTTATCTTACTTTTATATTTTTTTATTTGTTTTTTAGAGATAGAGGAAGGGAGAGGGCTAGAGAGGGATAGATGAGAAAGAAACATCAGCTACTGCCTACTCGCCCCCTACTGGAAATCAGGCCCACAACCTGGACATGTGCCCTGACCTGGAATCAAACTGAGATCTCTTGGTTTCTAGGTTGATGCTCAACTACTGAGCCATGCCAACGTGGCTGTCCCATGGGCTTAAAGTCGTCTTTTTAAATATGCTTACTCCTTTATGCTTTCTAGCTTTGGTGCTGTGTTTTTTATTTATTCATTTTTTATTTATTCATTGTTAAATTAACTTTATTGGGGTAACATTGATTAATAAAATTGTATAGGTTTCAAGTGTACAATTCTATGATTCATCATCTATATGTGGCAAGTGTTATGCTTTTTTAAAAAAGTCTTCTTTCACGACAGGCTATGGACTGAAAGGTCCCAGGTTCGATTGCAGTCAAGGGCATATATCTTGGTTGCAGGCGCATCCCCAGTGGAGGGCATGCAGGAGGCAGCTGATCAGTGTTTCTCTCTCATCGATGTTTTTACCTCTCTATCCCTCTTCCTTCCTCTCTGTAAAAAAATCAATAAAATATATTAAACAAAAAAAGTCTTCCTTCATTATACCTAGAATTAAAAAACTATTTGCCCATAATTTCTTTTATATTTAAATCAAGTTTATCTGGATATCTTGTTTTTTGAGGTAGACTTACAAATTTTTTATTTTTTGTAAACCGTGTATGCAAATGCTATATAACAGCACCATTTTTGACTAATTAAATCCTTTCACTCTCATTTGAAATGCTACTCAATTATATATTTTATTTTCCCATAAATGTTCAAGAATTTACTTTTGGAGTCTTTTCAGTTCCATTGTGCTATCAAAACTGATTTTTTAATTGAAAAATATCTCTCAAAACTTAGGTGATAAACATTATGGGTCCCTGAGAATTGTGTAGAGTTTCCTATTACATGTGTTTGACCAGCTTTGCTATGGACAGCTACTTCTATGTGCCAGATGAACAGTCCGAAGAGCACAGCTTGGCAAACTTTGTCTCTGACTCTTACATTTGTCTTCAAGTTCTTGTCTCTGCCTCTGAATCTCACATTTCTGTAGTGTGTTCCAAGCTGTACACAAGAATGGCCTAGATTGAGGAGTTTTCCTCACAATACTGATGCACTCCAATCCTCCTCATTCCTGAAGAATAGAGTCTACATTCTTTTAAGGCCTGCTAACACCTGATACCATTTAGTCCTCCTGGTCCTAGCAACCTGAACCTCTTGTCCTTATTCTTTTTCTTTCCTCTAAGGTGCCAGTACTACTTGCTGAAATCTTTTAATTTCTAAAGTGACTTAACTCTATCCATTAGGGCCCTGGCAGTCTCAGTAGAGCCATGTTCTCCAAGTGCTGCTTCGAAGTCTTGACCAGCAGCTGCAGAGCAAGTTCCTGGGATGTGAGCGGCTTTCCCATCCTATCCTCCTCACATGTCACGCTGGGAGAGTGGGTTGAAAGAGCCCAGCAGCTCCGGGACATCATCTCAGTGCTTTGGACCAATATGGCTGTCCCTTCAGTAGCAGAGTTCAGGTATTTCCTCCCCTTGGGCAGGCTGTAAAGCTCCTTTTGTTTCTCCAGAGCATACAGCAGGGACTTCAGTCAGAAATTGCTTCTCTGGTGGCCAGTTCTGATAGGTGAAGACCAGGGTGTTTTCTGGCTGGATCAGCAGGTTTTCAGTCCATCACAGGCTACTGCGAACTGGCCAGCTGCTCAGTCAGTTTAAAGCATGTCATGATCAAGAGAGTAATGCTTAGAAAACTAGATTACATGAAAATGAAAACTCACCTAGTATTGGAGTATAGTTTTTGATGTCATTGTGTGAGAAAGGAATGCTGTTTGATGCAATGCAAACACTTTTAAGTTCTTCCTTATCCCCTCAGACGCACGGATTCCCGGCTCCAGGGGCTGGTGCTCTGCCGGCACCTGGCAGGCCTGGCTGAACTGCTCCCCGAAACCCTACGGGAGGAATACATGTACAACTGCGAGCAGCTGCTACGTGGGGACAGCCAAGCTTTTCAGCATGTGGGCCAGACTCTTGGGGACATGGCCGGGCAGGAAGTGCTGCCCAAAGACCTGCTGTGCCTCTTGCTTACCTCCCTACGCCTCTTGTTCGGGGAAGGGGAGGGTAAGCAGGACCTACCTGAGCCAGCCCGGCGTGGGAGCCTCTGGGTGAACCTCGGTCTGCTCCAGATTCAGACATGGCTTCCCCAGGCACGCTTCGACCCCGCAGTGAAGAGGGAATACAAGCTCAGATACGCCAAGGAAGAGGTATGGAGACAAGAATTGGGGCATGGGCTTCATCCTGACAGGCGGGATTTACTTAGTGTGTTAACCCTCTTACTCTTTTTTGGATGCAACTGATCATTAAAGGAGCAATTTTGCATAACATGTCTTGTGACTTCCCAGGATTGTGTTGTAAATACTGCTTTTTGCCGCTGGGAGTTCCTCTGAGTGGGATCAGGCCCTGGGAGAGGTGCTGCTGTGTCTGGCAATAGGCTGCAGTGGGCAGAGGGCACGACAGCAGAACACCTGAAGCACTGCCAGGGAAGTGCTGGTAGCCCTCACTGTCCAGATGCCCTGTCCTGGAACTAAGTTTTGGATGTTTGATTTGGAAAGTACTTCAGACAGAATATAGTATTCTACAGGTCTTTGAACTTTTGTTTGGTATTGAAAAGTCCAGAATCAAGTACATTCAGATCTTATGGGTACCCTTTCTATTTGAATAATATTAGGAACTGCCCACATGAAGATAGCGAGATACTAGTTCTATATTTTGAAGCAAAATTATGTTAATTGAGGTGAAGGCTAAGTTGCTATAGCAGATATCCAGAAGTTCAGTGTTGAAAATAAGATTGTTTCTTTCAACTAATCACTTGAGGGACCTACCTGAGCCAGCCCTTGGGTCATTCAGGAGCCCAGATTCTCTTTGTCCAGTGCTCTACCCTCCCTTAGGGCATTGTTCTCTCGGGCAAGGTCTTAGCCTGGCATAGCAGACCAGCTTCTCCCTTTCAATTAGTTATACCAGCTGCAGTGCGAGTGGAAGACTCGAAACCTCTCGTCCCAGCTACAGACTGGAAGAGACCTGGAAGATGAAGTCATTATCAGTTATTCTCATCCTCATATCAGGTAACACAGCAGAGTGGTTATTTGTGTTGGATATTATATTATAGTCTCTTCTTTTAAAAAAAGCATTTTGAGGTTGACCTTTGTAATGTAATCACAGTGTTAGCAGAGGTGATGATATAATCTCTGAACCACATTAGCAATTAGATCCCAAAGCCATGGTTATAGTCAGGAAAAGATATGCTCTGTGAAAGGTGAAATGGATTCACATGTGGCCAAGAGGGTTGAATCCAGAACTTATTCTCAACATGGAAGAAGTTGGGTGTGATGAGGTCCACTGTGGATCTGTTGCCTTAGGAAATATTGTATGTGGGTTCTGAGTTCCTCTCAGAACTGCATCTGCCCTTTGACTTTGGATTTTGAGTAGACCACTTAATACCTTTAAGCTTCAGTATTCATATCTGTAAAAGAAGGATAATAGTACTTACTTCAGTGAGTTGTGATAAGATAGGCATCTAAATTGCTTAGTTAACATGATGTGTGACAGGTAGTAACTGCTCTCTATATTCATTTTTATTATAATTGTTAATATCATCATCATATTATTCCTTAGTAGCGGAAATGTCTTCAATTTTCCTGCCAGCTCAGTCTAGATTTCTTGCTTTTCTTTTTATATTATTTTGCCTGTAGGTTGCTTTACCAAAGAATTGATCAGCTGGAGAATTTTATATGCAGCCTGTCGAAGAAGCAGGCCTTCAGACCCCAACTGCCTGCATATGAATCTCTGGTGCAGGAGATCCACCATTACATCTCCAGCATCGCCAAGGCCCCGGCCGTTCAGGATCTGCTAACACGGCTCCTGCAGGCCCTGCAGATGGATGGGCTTCGGTCTGCCCAGGTGGTCCAGAACCTTCTGAAGGAGGAAGCCTCCTGGCAGCAGTCGCACCACCAGTTCAGGAGGCGGCTGGCTGAGGAGTATGCTCTGTATCCAGACTCCGTGACCCCATTGCAGGCATCCATCTTGCAGATGCAGCATGGCATGAGGCTGGTGGCATCTGAAGTCCACTCCTCACTCCACAGCAGTGTGGTCTGTGCAGACAGGCTGGACACTCTGGTCGCATCCTTGTTGGCTTTCCCGTCGGTGAGCCCCACCTTCCCCACTTACTATGCTCATGCAGATACTTTGTGCTCAGTCAAGTCAGAGGAGGTTCTGCGAGGCCTTGAGAAGTTGACCCTCAAGCGCTCCGGAGGAAAGGAGCTGGAAGGCAAGAGCCAGAGACCCTGGCCTACCCGAGAACAGCTGCTGCTGAATGCCCTTCTTTACCTGCGCTCCCATGTGCTGTGCAAGGGAGAGCTGGACCAGAGGGCCCTGCAGCTCTTCAGACACGTGTGCCAGGTAAACCTTGTCCCAGTGGAGGCCTGCCCCGACTTCTCCTCAAGGGGAGCTGGGAGCACAAGTGGAGGGCGCCTGCAGGACATTAGCAGTGTCAGTGTACATAGAGACTGTGATTACTGTGGGGGTTTGTTATTTCTTTCATTTTCTATTTAACAGTGGGGCTTGGGGGTTTTTGTTCCTCAGTTTTTAAGAGATTTAAAACAAAAAATAGTGATATTAACTCTTTATCTGTGTTATACACTGCAAAGAGTTTGTTGGTTTTCTTTTGACTTTATGGTAGTTTTTTTTTCATATTTTTTATTACTGTGAATAAAATAACATCTGTTTTTTTTCCCTTATTAACAAAAGCAACTTGTTCTCATTTTAGACAGTTAACGTAGTATAAATATTAGCAAAAATTATTAGAATTTACCAAACTCTTTTAACATGTTGGTGTAGCCCATTTTAGGCTTGCTTATTTGTGTCTATGCATATGTAAATCTATGACATTCTAATTTTATTTTAAGTAATTCGTCCCAGTGGTTTACAGTTTTTGTTTTAGTAATAGAACCTTTTTAAAAATAAAAATCTTGCCGAGACCGGTTTGACTCGATGGATAGAGCATCGGCTTGCAGACTGAAAGGTCCCAGGTTCGATTCCGGTTGGGGGCCATGTACCTTGCTTGCAGGCACATCTCCACTGTGGAGCGTGCAGGAGGCGGCTGATGGATGTCTCTCATCGATGTTTCTGACTCTCTCCCTTCCTCTGTAAAAAATCAATAAAATATATTTAAAAAATATATTTAAAAAAATAATTAAAATAAAAATCTTAACAGTGACCCAGTATTTAACTGATAAAAATGTACTCTGAAAACAGTTCCATCCTCTCTAGGGTCCCTGAGATCAGTCCTTTAATCACTAGAGTACTACAAACCAATAAGTCTGTTCTTTTTTATGACTTGCTTTAAAAAACCTAATAAATTTTGTGATTATTTTCCCCATAATTATGGTATTCTTTACCTGCATCATATTCAGCTGCTGCTTAGTTTTTCATTGTATGGGTATGATATAAGTCATTTAAATAATTTCCTATAATTGAAGATTTATATTTGTATATACTTCTTCCTATTTTTTGGGAAAAAAACCAAAAACACTCTAAATAGTCTTATAACCAGGTCTTTGTATACAAATTCTAGACAGCAGAATTGCTGGAACAAAGATTAACTGTTTGGGCTTTTAATACAAATTATCTTACTGAATGGTGGATGCTTATTTCCTCAGTCTTTATCAACACTCTGTGGTTTCTTTATTTTATACTTTTGCCAATTTAAGGGCTTAAAATCTTAGAGGCAATAGGGGATTTAGAAATGTCTGATAAGGCATATCCCAGTTTTGGTGGTGAATCACATCTCCCCATCCCCCGTACCCCCTGTCCTTAGTGCAAAGCACCATTAACCCCTGACGGGAAGTTCCCATAGCTTTCCTGCAGCAAGTTTTTATACCTGTAAAACGTTAATGCTGTAGCAAGAGGGGATTTAGGAAACAGTTTGCTAGAGACATAGTTTGAAAACAAAGGCCTTCTGCTCTATGTTCCCTGAAAATTAGTTTCTTGGATGTTGGCATTTATTTGTTTTTTAACCATGATATTCTGTTTTCATGAGAAATTAAGAGATAGTAAATCTTGTGCTTTTTCATTGTAAGTGACTCAGCAAAGGCGAGTAAGCTTCCTTCTGAATGTGTGACTTTTCAGGAAATCATCAATGAGTGGGATGAGCAGGAACGTCTTGCCCAAGAGAAGGTTGAGCAGGAGAATAGCCTGTACAGATACAGGAGCAGGAATTCCCAAACAGCCCTGAGCGAGGAGGAGGAGGAGGAGCGGGAGTTCAGAAGGCAGTTCCCACTGCATCAGGTCAGATTTTGTTTTGGAATGAATTCCCTTGATAACACACACACACACACACACACACACACGTACTTGCTTCTTTTTACTAGACCTTATTTATGTATATAAAAGGTTAATGTGCAAAGTGTCCCCTCGGGAGTGAGATCAGGAAACCAGGCGTTCAATAGCTCATTATGACATGCGCTGACCACCAGGCAGCAGAGTGGAACGAAGGAAGGCTGGAGAAGGGAAGCCTGGCTGGCAGCCAGTAGCCGGGGAAGGGAGGCCCAGGCCTGCAGCCAGAAGGCCCCCGATCAGCTCTGATCCCTACCTGTACATGAATTTTATGCACCAACCCTCTAGTTCCATATAAGTTGCTACCTCATTTTCTTGATTGTTCACACTCCATCTTTTCCCTTTTAGTCTGATGAGAACTGAATTTGTTATTTCTTTAAAGTGTGATTGCTTTAATGTTATTTACAGGACTTTGCAGATATTTTGGTAGAACCAACACTAGAGGAGAAGGGAATATCAGATGGGCAAGAAGCAGCAGCAGCCACAGATCCCACCTTCCTCTCCTCAAGTTCCATGCAGGCTGTGATGCTGATTCACCAGCAGCTGTGCCTCAGCTTTGCTCGGTCCCTCTGGTATCAACAGACTCTGCCAACACATGAAGCAAAGCACTACCTCAGCCTGTTTCTGTCCTGCTATCAGACCGGGGCATCTCTGGTGACACACTTCTACCCCCTAATGGGTATGGCTGTTTATTTCGTTATATTCTTGAGAAATCAAAATGAATAGATATCGTTGCTATTTCTGAAACAATGAAAACCATTACCTCTCTGTTTTTCCTAGATTTAAAAATTTTTTTTCCTCTTATTGATTAAGGTATTACATATGTGCCCTCACCCCCCTGCCCTCCCTCTGAGGTTCAGTGTTCTGATCGATGCTTCTCTTGTCTCTAGATCTATTTCTGTTTATCAGTTTATGTTCTTCATTATATTCCACAAATGAGTGAGATCATGTGATATTTATATTTCTCTAACTGACTTATTTCACTTAGCATAATGTTCTCCCAATCCATCCATGTTGTTGCTAATGGTAGGAGTTCCTTCCTTTTTGCAGCAGTGTAGTATTCCATTGTGTAGATGTACCACAGTTTTTTAATCCACTCATCTGCTGATCGGCACTTAGGCCATTTCCAAATCTTAGCTATGGTAAATTGTGCTGCTATGAACATAGGGGTGCATATATCCTTTCTGATTGGTGTTTCTAGTTTCTTGGGATATATTCCTAGAAGTGGGATCACTGAGTCTCAGAACAGTCTCTTCACTAAATGGTGTTGGGAAAATTGGACAGATACATGCAAAAAAAAAAATAGACTACCATCTTGCACCATACACAAAAATAAACTCAAAATGGATAAGGAACTTAAATGTAAGATGGGAAACCATAAAAATATTAGAGGAATCTACAGGCAGCAAAATCTCAGACATATGCCGAAGCAGTATCTTCACTGATACAATTCCTAGGGCAGTATTTGGCAAACTGTGGCTCGTGAGCCACGGTTTGCCGCTCTGTTGACAAATGAATTTGCCAGCCACTGTCCTAGGGCAATGGAAACTAATGAGAAAGTAAACAAATGGGACTACATCAAAATAAAAAGCTGTTGCACAGCAAAAGAAACCATCAACAAAACAACAAGAAAGCCTACTGCATGGGAGAACATATTTGCCAATGCTATACCCGATAAGGACCTAATGTCCAAAATTTACAGGAAATTTGTACAACTTAAAAGGAAGATAAAAAAAATCCAATAAAAAAATGGGCAATGGACCTAAATACATACTTTTCGAAAGAGTACATAAAGAAGGCCAAGAAACATATGAAAACATGCTCAAAGTCACTAATCATCTGAGAGATGCAAATCAAAATGACAATGAGGTATACCATCTCACACCTCTCTGAATGGCTATCATCAACAAATCAACAAATGTCAAATGCTGGGAAGGATGTGGAAAAAAAGGAACCCTCATGCACTGCTATTGGGATTGCAGAGTGGTGCAGCCACTATGGAGAAGAGTATAGCGTTTTCTCAAAAAACTAGTTTTTTTTTTTAATTATTATGGAATTTTCTTAGTTTAAAAGACTTAATCTGATTCAAAAAATGGGTTTAAAATTCTGTGATAAAGATGGATTTTCATCCTTTGAATGCTTTGGGATTTAGGGATTAACAAAATAAGGGTATGGATTTAGCTTAGTCTAGTTCTTTGGCATTATTTCCTCTTAATAGTCTCAGTGCTTTCCAAATGATATCATGTATTCCTAGAAATTAATCTCACTAAATATAGTTTGATGCAGTTTTGTCCATGACCTCCTGAATTATTCCATGCAAATAGGAAAGAGTTCTTACATTTTATTTCTACCTACTGAGAACAGCGACAGACACTCTGAATCTGAATTCATCAAGCCAGACTCTATACTACCCTCTTGATTCACTTAGATCAGTGGTCGGCAAACTGCGGCTTGCGAGCTGCTGTTTGCCGCTCTGTTGACTAATGAGTTTGCCGACCACTGACTTAGGTCATATCCAAGTTTTTTTGGATATAACTGAGGAACTTGGCATAGTTTCGTGACTGCAGCAGTAGTAGGTCACAGTCCTCTAGGCCTATGTTGCTTTGGTTGCAAATGGCAGTGAAGTATCAGCTTCATTAGTTCATTATTTTTTAGCATGTTTCTAACATCTTTTTAACTTACTGATGAAATTACGGAGTCCACTGACTTTACTATGACGTTAACTTCACAGGCGTTAAACTGACTGACCAACTCTTGGGCAGCCAGCTTTTGGCCTGCACCCTCTCCCATAATACTCTCTTTGGGGAAGCGACGTCAGACCTGATAGTAAAGTCAGATGGACCCTACGACTTCTACCAGCACCCCAACGTCCCAGAAGCACAGCTTTGTCAACCTGTGCTTCAGAGTTTCTCAGAGGCTATCATTCGGCTGTTGCAGGATTGGCCGGAACATCCGGCGCTTGTGCAGGTAGGTGGGTGGTGTGGAGAGGGCACGGAGTCTGAGGCCTCTTGCCATCCCTGCGGGAAACTTCTGGGGAGGTCTTCTCTTCATTACTCTGAGACTTTGGATGGTTGATATTAACACTGAGATACCCCCAATTCTTTTTCTCCCTGCAGCTGATGGTTGTCATGGACAGAATTCGTAGTTTCCCACTTTCCAGTCCCATCTCCAAGTTCCTAAATGGGTTAGAGATCCTTCTGGCAAAGGCACAGGTATAATGATTCCCCCTTTCCTCCTCATTTTAGTTTGTAATTGATTGAAAAAAAAAAAACACAAAAAACCTTATGGCAACATTAGTGTTAGAGGGACAGAAACTTAACAGTCTGGGTTGGAGAATGATAAACCTTGTTTTTTCTAACATTGCAAGGGAAACCATTATCTCTGTGAGGCATGTAAGGCACTCACCTACCTCACTTGTTCTCGTTAGGATGCAGCGTCTATGGGCACTGAGGGTTCCAGGACTTCTAGGTGGGCCTTCAGATTGGCTTAGTGCTTTCACACACTGTCCCCCTCAGTCCTCTCACAGGGAGGTAGCTTGAGCTTCCCTGATTGTCAGATCAAGGCCTGAACTTTGTAGGGGTCATGGACTAACAATAGGAATTCTGGGCCAGGTTTCCAAATCTGTGCTTTTTGTCTGCCTCTAATCTTGGCTCTACTGGAATTCTGTCAGGTGACCAGAAAGAACTGGAAGCTGGATATAAACTCATTATAGCTCTTGGTAAATCAGCAAACAAGTTGTTGAAGGACCCAGGAAAAGTGGTGTTTACACAGGAAAAGCCCAGGATGTTCTTGAGGGAGGAGGTGATGAAGGGATTGAATAATGCCATAGTAACTTTTATCTTTGTTTCTGTAGGATTGGGAGGAAAATGCAAGTCGAGCTCTTTCTCTGCGGAAACACCTGGATTTGGTCAGTCAGATGATCATTCGTTGGCGCAAATTGGAACTGAAGTAAGTGATATACATTTGTCACTTCCCTTCTCCTGTTGACATTGTGTCACAAGGACATGTGTGTTTGTTTCTTCTTGTTTGTGTAGTGCAGCTAGAGAATAGTTAGAGAATGTGCTTTTAATCGCTAATCACAGCGTTAAAAGCTGGGCATTAGAACAACCTTAGTAGAGACCAGGTGACAACATGCCATCCTGAGGCAGCAAACTGGGAGCCTTCTCCATCTCCCTTTCGCTGCTGCTTCTGTGGTTCTAGGTATTTCCAATGGATTTCATTAAATGTGTCCTTGGCCTCTTCTCTCATGTTTCAGCTGCTGGTCTATGAGTTTGGATAATACCATGAAGCGCCACACTGAGAAATCCACCAAGCACTGGTTCTCCATCTATCAGATGCTTGAGAAGCACATGCAGGAACAAACAGAAGAGCAGGAAGGTAACACCTGTCAGACAGTGCCTGCTTATTCAGAGGGTACAAGCTAAACTCAAAGTGCTGCAAAGTGTGGGATTTACCTACACCCATATCGCCTTCTGCCACTGCTTTCACAGAGGAGGCGTCATTTGACCTCTTGGTATTCCTGAGCGGTGAGCCAAGAAAGCCATGTAGTTCTTCTCTTAATGACAAAAGTCCAAGAGATTTAAGTGACTTTTCCCAAAAGTAGAGAATTAGTCATAGTAAAATAAGGTTTCCTTAGGCTCTATATCCATGAGACAAATCAAAATGAACGTTACTTTCTTGGTAGGTAGCAGTTAATGTGCTTGAGTTTAAAAGTGTTTAGTTTCATACTTACAGTGAGCACCTCATAATTCAGTTTCATTATTAGCTGGGAGTGCATTTAACACACACCCTGAGTGCAATTTGTTTGTAAATCAGCTTGGAATTTTGCTGCAATCCTTGCTTCAGAGCTTCCTTGTAATTGTGATCTCTACTTGACTGCCATCCCTCAGTGGGTCCCCTAGTAGACTGCATGCATGTTATGAATAGAGAATGATGGTTGTAGGCAGTTGTATGCTTTCCTCTTTGAATCTCTACAGATGACAAACAGATGACCCTGATGTTGCTGGTCAGCACATTACAAGCATTTATTGAAGGATCTTCACTGGGAGAATTCCATGTACGCCTTCAGATGTTACTAGTTTTCCATTGTCATGTCTTGCTGATGCCACAAGTTGAAGGAAAAGGTAAGGAGACACCTTTTTTTTTTCTTCTTTTTTTTATGCTGCAATGTTAAAATGGGTTAGACTTTGAAGTCTCCTCATGATTCAGATATCTTATTGCATACCAGGTTTTAAACACTTCTAGTCATCTTTTACTTTAATGTGATTCACAGTAGATGTAGAGATAAACATTCAAAGTAAAGTACAGTCTGGTTATCAGAGAAGTGCTGACTACTGAACTCTGCATAGGTAACCTGCCAGGTGCAGAGCTCGGTCTCAAACTGGCAGGCTGAGGCAGCACGCCTTTCTGTCTAGACAGTGGGTATGTCCTGCTGAGCTTCTGCTTGATCCAGGCCATTGTTAGGTTCTTTGATGTAGTGAGAATACTGCCACTCATCAAGCACCTGCACATAAAACTCCTACTGTCAGTCACTTTCCCCTGACTGCAGCAACTTGGATAACACTGTCACTGTAAAATGAGTATAGAGTGTGTGTGAATGAGCAGTCAAGGTGAGCCTCTTAATATGCCACTTTTTAAAACAGGCTCAGTTTCTGCTGACTTTACAATAAGATTTAGAGAAAGCGTGTGAAATTATATTTAGCAGAATGTCTGAGTACACCATCTTTAAGAAAAAAGTGTAACAAGAAATTTCATTACAAGCTGAAATGAAAAAGCAGGGTAGTTGTTGACAGCCTGCCTCTCTGGGAACTGCTAAATTCAGTTAGGCTCCCTGCTGAGCCTATGAAACATACTGTAAACTTATGATCTAAAGAGTAATGAGGAAGGCACATCTCTGAAATGTGACGCCCACAGGTGGAGCCAGTAGCACATGTAGCAAGTGTGGTGTTTTTGTTTCCTTTTCATTTCTTCCAGATTCACTTTGCAGTGTTCTATGGAATTTGTACCATTATTACAAGCAGTTCTTTGACCGGGTCCAGGCCAAAATTGTGGAACTTCGTTCCCCCCTAGAAAAAGAACTTAAAGTAAGATGAACACCTGTCATGATCACCCTTGGGAGAGCAAAATCAGCAAATTGTTTTTATTTTGTTCGGTTCTTTCAACTATTTAACAATGAGACAGGGGCTCTGGGAATGGAGGAGAGCATTGCAACTGTTCAGTAGGATGGCAAGATTTACACTCTGTGGCAATGGCTCCATTGTGACCTGGTTCAGTTTGTGAGGGGCCAGTGGAGTAGTCCATCAAAGACTTCTCAAGAGAATTGCCCCAGGTGTCTATTAGTGATTGCTCCCGGGTCTTACCAGACTATTCTTCCAGCTCAGAGCAGCACTGTTCATGTGCCATGAGGTGCCACAGGGTAAGGAGGACCCTCTTTTTTACTGGGGGCAGTATGTTTAATTATTTTAGAGAGGAAGGGATAGATAGAAACATTGATGAGAGAGAAATATCAACATTGAACCTCTGCCTCCTGTATGCTCCCTGCTGGGAATTGAGCCCGCAAGCCAGACACTTGCCCTATCCGGAATCAAACCCATGACCTCTTGGTGCATGGGTCTGTGCTCAACCACTGAGCAACACTGGCCAGTTATGAGGACCCTCTCTTTTTTTTAGTTTCAGTGGTGGTGGAACCAAACCTGATATGAGCCAGAGTATATATCAAGTGACCTTTTGATTATAGCAGTAGTCCTTTTTATTCCTTTGAGACAAATACTGGTTCCTTTTTTAGACTTATTTTGTTCACTGATACAGCTCTATGTTTGGGATGGAGTGGGCTCCGGTCTTTGGCAAACAGGTGATCTTAAAAGAAACAGAATGATACCAGGTTTATAAAACCATCCCTTGAGCTTCATTTATTTTACAGGAATTTGTTAAGATATCCAAGTGGAATGATGTCAGCTTCTGGTCCATTAAACAATCTGTGGAAAAGACACACAGGTAATTCATCTTTTAAAACTGGGGGTGACTAAAGCTCAGAATTTGTGAATGGTAGGCAGCAAAATTACATTGTTATAATGGCCTGACTTAATGGCTGCCTGAACTTATTATAAAACGCACGATTATTTTGGTGTGGCTTTTCAATAACATCCCCTACCACCCAAAACTTGGCCTATATGCAGGCTGAATTGATGTGCCTTGAAGTAAAGCAGACTGTGTGCTATGGAAAGGTTGAATTCTGCCGCCCACCAGCTATTTTACCTTGAGTAAAGTGATCCCACCATTTCTGGCTTTAGTTTTTTCTCCTAGAAAAGGGAGATGACAATACTTGTCATACTTATTCTTTTAAAATATGAGATGATTTTAAGTAGCTAATGGAACTCATTGTATACAAAGGTAAGTTATATGTGTGAACATTATGATGCTATTTTTACATTTCCTCACTTCCATCCATTTTTTCTCCTCATCTCTGTTATTACCTGGGGCCAGGACCCTCTTTAAATTCATGAAGAAATTTGAAGCTGTCCTTAGTGAACCCTGCCAGTCATCCCTGGTGGAGAGTGACAAGGAAGAACAGCCTGACTTTTTGCCGAAGCCTACAGAAGCAGCCACGAGTGAAGCATCCCCCATTCAGAATCTGAACAAGGCTCTGAGGGAGACCCTGCTAGCCCGGCCAACAACTGTGCAGGTACTAGCTTGAGGAATAATGTTTCTTATTCCTAAGCCAGTCAGATGGGATTTAAGCTTTCTGTATAAGGAGTGGTCTTAAAACTAGGTGAGGAAATGTCTTTAAATTCTTGCTCTTTGGATGTATTTAGCATTTGTATGTCTGCCTGACCTCACTACAAAATAAGACAAAAAGCTAGGATCTTGGTGCTGAAAGTTTAATGCTAGCCTAAGAGAAATAAGTGTGCTTACTTGTGAACATTTCATTTACCTAGACCTGTGGTCTGCAAACTGCAGCTTGCAAGCCACATGCGGCTCGTGAACCACAGTTTGTCACTGTTAACTAATGAGTTTGCCGTCCACTGCCTTAGAGAAAAACACTTAAAGAACATTTTAATAATGTACTAATGTCTTTAACCTGAAGTCAAAATTTATGGATAAGGGTAATGCCTTACGCAGTGGTTGAAAAACTCATTAGTCAACAGAGTGGCAAACTGTGGCTTACAAGCTGCATGTGGTTCGCGATCTGCAGTTTGCTGACCACTACCTAGAAAAAAGATTTGAAGCATCGGTGTAGGAATATGCCATTGGAGCTGCCTTTGGGTGCTAACATTGAAGCTGCTGCACTGGGAATGAATGTATGTAGTGATGTGCTAGTTTATAGTGGTTGCTGATGACCATGGTGTAAATACTCTTATCATGGCCAATTTCAAATACCAAGAATTAAGTGGTGGCTTGTAAAATTCCTGAAAATGTAATCGTCATAGAGACTTTGAGTGAATAAGTCTATTACAGGATGGTGTTCCTGCTTTCTGTTCTTGGTTGTAGGGAGATCCAGGATTTGGGGAGGGGGAGCATGCCTCAAGAGAGTAATCACGGAATTTCCCACCCTGAATCCATAGAGGGAGCAATGGAGTTCTTCAATCTATTTATAGTAGTACAGAAAGCATAATAGAAATTGAGCATATAGGCATGATATGGCTCTAGAGATAAGATGGTTGCCAGGTATATTTTCTTTAATTTGTCAGCTCACTGCTTCCCCTACCATCCCTTCTCAGGCTGTCATGCTGATCTAAAATAAAACTTTGACATGCTATTAATGACAACACAGGGATTTCAAGAATTCTTAGGGAGAAAAATAATTAAAATATGCCCTTGTGGATGAAAGCTTTCCTCTTCATTTGCTATCTGGGTTCTTGATATTTGAACTGGAAGTAGCAGGCGGGGAGAGATGGCAGTAGAAGTAGGATTTGGCCGATCAATGTAGCCTTGCTGGGCAGCACAACACCTCAAAGGCAGCATGCATATTCATCCTACTGCATCCAGAGATCAGAACCAGTCTCCTATGGCTGGCACTGTTGTGGCCAGAGGTGCGGTGGGGTGGGGTAGGGTCCTTTAGTGCTGTGACTCATAGAACAGCAGTACAGTTTTCTAAATATCCATGATTCATACCTATTTTAATTTCAATGATGCTACACTTGTTCCTATGAGACTTCAGAAGAGAGTTTAGTATTTGCTGAGCTATGTGTGTGTGTGGAGGGTATAGCACTTATATTTAGTACCTGAGCACGTTAGTGCTATTACTTGTGTTCTTGGCAGGAAGACCAACCCATGTTCTGTCTCGTAGGTCCCAGTTCCAGAACAGTGTCAGGGAGCTCCTTTCCCCTCAGAGGGTGAGCTTCTGTATCGCTTGCCGAAGCTCACGAAACGAATGAGGAAGATGTGCCTGATGCTCATGAAGGAAAGCCGCCTCCCTCACCTAGTGGACGGCCTCGATCAGTTCACCGGTGGGTGCCTGCAGCCAGGGGCCAGGGTAGGGTTTGCTCTCTCTGTTTTCTCCAGTGCCAGCAGGGCTGGGAATCTGTCATCTATGTCCTTTTTTGACATCTTGAATACTCTTGAGGGTTAATTGAATAAACAAGTGGGCTAAAAACCAGCTCAGCCCAGATATAGGAGCCAACTGAACTGGCACAGACTTTCAATTTTCCTCTTGTTCTCTCATCTAAACTAGTGCTATTATGCCATTTTATAGCTGTTAGGTTATTTTATAGCAGCTTTGTCTATATCAGCTCCTATTGGTTGTGGCCATGAGTAGAGGGTCATGGAGATGGATTTCCCAGAATTTGGAAGCTGTCCTTGCCTCTCAAAATGCTGTCATTTGAGTTAAAGTAAAAGGAAGATTCACTCACAGCCCTCTTGCTTTCTTCACTTCAGAGTGGTGTAGCAGTTTTATCTCCTTGAGCACTTTTTTTTGGGGGGGGGGGACTTTATCTAAATTTTTTATATTTTTTAAAATTAAATCTTTATTATTCAGATTCTTATATTTGTTTCTCTTTTTTCCCCTCCATAGCTCCCCTCTACCCGGCTTTCAACCCTTCCTGTACCCTTACCTCCCTCCCGTTGACCTCATCCATAGGTGTATGATTTTTGTCCAATCTGTCCCTGTACACCCCTCACCCCTTTCCCCCTGAGAATTATCAGTCCACTCCCTTTCTGTGCTCCTGATTCTATTATATTCACCAGTTTATTCTGTTGATCAAATTTTTAATTCACTTAATTTTTAGATTCACTTGTTGATAGATATGTATTTTTTGTCCATAATTTTTTATCTTTTACCTTTTTCTTCTTCCTCTTCTAAAAGAGTACCTTTCAGCATTTCATATAATACTGATTTGGAATTGATGAACTCCTTTAGCTTTTTCTTATCTGTGAAGCTCGTTATCTGCCCTTCAATTCTGAATGATAGCTTTGCTGGATAGAGTATTCTTGGTTGTAGGTTCTTGCTATTCATCACGTTGAATATTTCTTGCCACTTCTGTCAGGCCTGCATCATTTCTGTTGAGAAAATCAGCTGACAGTCGTATGGGTGCTCCCTTGTAGGTAATGAACTGTTTTTCTCTTGCTGCTTTTAATATTCTCTCTTTGTCTTTTGCTCTTGGTATTTTAATTATGATGTGTCTTGGTGTAGTCCTCTTTGGATACCTTTTATATGGTGTTCTGTGTGCTTCCTGGACTTGTAAGTCTATTTCTTTTGTCAGATGTGGGAAGTTTTAGTCATTATTTCTTTAAGTAGGTTTTCAGTAACTTGCTCTCTCTCTTCTTCTGGCACCCCCACAATTCTGATGTTAGTACGCTTGAAACTGTCCCAGAGGCTCCTTACATTATCTTCACATTTTTAGATTCTTTTTCTTCTTTCCCAGTTGAGTGTTTTCTGCTTCTTTATATTTCAAATTTTTTACTTGATTCTTGCCTTCCTCTAGTCTGCTGTTAGGTCTCTGTATAATATTTTTTTATTTCAGTCAGTGTATGTTTAATTTCTAGTTGGTCCTTTTCCATCTCTAGTTGGTTCTTTGTCATCTCTAGTTTGTTCTTTTTCAACTCTTCTTGGATCGTGCTAACTTTATCCAACTTTTCTAGGATATTCTTGAAAAACCTTATAAGCGTGGTTTTGAACTCTATATCCAGTCGTTTGTTTTCCTCCATTTCTTTTGTTTGTGATCCCTTCCCTTGTCTTGGCATTTTCACTATGCCAGGAGAACTTCTGTGTTGGATTCAGCCTTATGATTCCAGACTTGCAAAACTGCAAAAGCCTCTCTGTTGAGCTTGGGATGGGTGGAGTCTCAGGGCTTAAGGGACTGCCTTGCCTTCTAGTTGGCCCCACCCTCCACGGCCCATGAGTCTCAGGTGACTGGCTAATCGCCGGAGTGGTCCCTGTGCGCACATGCGCGCTCTCGAAGTGCCTCTAGTCTGCTGCTCCTCTGACTCCCCTGTGCTCCAGGACCATATGAGTCTGGGTCCCCAGGGTTTCACCCGAATCTGGGGTTTAGTGGAGTTAGAAGTGACGCAGTTGGGAGGGTCTGTCTCCTGCCCACTGATGAAAGCCAGCGGCATAATCAGCAGTCGGTCCTCTGTGCACATTGCTGTGCGTGCCACCAGACTTCTGATCTTTTGTGACTCCCCTAAATTTCTGTGCACTTCTCCCTTTTCACAGTCCAAACTCCCCCCGTATAAGTTTCGGCTGGATCTGGGGTTTAGTGCCGTAGGATAAGGGGTTCAATGCCATTGAGAGTCTCCGTCTCCCTCCTGCCAGAGAAAGCCAGCCAGGTACTCTGGCACCGGCTCTCTCCATGCGTGCGTCTCCCTACCTCAGCTTTTTGCAGCTCCTCTGGGTCTCTGTGAGCCCCTGTCTTTCCTTCTAGTTGTAGAAGTTCCACTCAGCCAGTCTTCCTGTGGTTCTGGATGATGTCCGTTCTGTCTTTTAGTTGTAGTTTTGAAATTGTTGTGCGAGGCAGCAGTTTAGGTTTTTACCTATGCCACCATCTTGGATTCGTCCTTGAGCACTTTTGCTCAGGGACTTAAGAACCAAGATTTGCTCAGTAGTATAACATCAGCAGCTAGGGAGAGAAATCCAGCATTTAGTAGGTTGTTTGGATGCTTGGCAGCCCTTTACCACTTCCCCCAGTGTGTTTGGTGTCAGAGTGAGGTTGGTCCTTCTTTAATTATGTTATGTTTTGATCTCAGAGAGCTCGTTATTTTGAAACCTTATTAGAATAATAGCCTATTATTATTGCTCAAGATGACATTTCTGCCTGAGCCTCATGATAAGGATCAATAGAATATAGGCACCTTGTGCATCTTTGGATAGGGCACCCACTGTGTGTGATGCAAAGCATTATCCCTTCTACTTCCCATGTGGTGCCAAGGGATTGCATGTGGTGCACTTGCCCTCACGTGGAAGTTCAGACTGCCTGAGTTAGTCTTCTAGGGCTGCATTAACAAAGTGCTACGTATTGAGCGGCTTAAACAACAGGTTAATTTTCTCACAGTTCTGGAGGCTAAAAGTCAAAGAAGTGTTTGGCTTCTGAGTCCTCTCACCTTGGCTTATACATGGCTGTTTTCTCACTGTGTCTTCATACTGTCTTCCCTCTGTGTATATCTGTGTTCTAGTCTCTTCTAAGGGCACTACTTATACTAGACTAGAGGCCCGGTGCACAAAATTCATGGGTAGTGTGTCCCTCAGCCCAGCCTGCATCCTCTCCAATCTAGGACCCCTTGAGGGATGTCCGACTGCCTGTTTAGGCCTGATCACGGTAGGATTGGGCCTATACGGGCAATTAGACATCCCTCTCACAATTCAGGACTGCTGGCTCCCAACTGCTCGCCTGCCTGCCTTCCTGATTGCCCCTAATGGCTTCTGCCTGCAGCTTGATCACCCCTAACCACTCCCCTGCAGCCTGATTGAAGCCTAACTGCCCCACTGCCAGCCTGATTGTCTCTAGCTGCCCTCCCCTGCAGGCCTGGTCACCTTTATCTCTTCTCCCCTGCAGACCTAAGTCTCCCCCAACTGCCCTTCCCTGCAGGCCCAGTCACTCCCAACTTCCCTCCTCTGCCGACCTGTTCACCCCTAACTGCCCTCCCCTGCAGGCTTAATTGCCCCCAACTGCCCTTCCTTGAGACCTGGTCCCTCCCAACAGCCCTCCCCTGCTGGCCTGATCACCCCACAACTGCCCTCCCTTGCAGGCCTGATCACCCTCCCCACTGCCCTCCCCTGCTGGCCATCTTGTGTCACATGGGGGCAGCCATCTTGTGTGTGGGAGTGATGGTCAGTTTGCATATTACTCTTTTATTAGATAGGATAGAGGCCTGGTGCACGGGTGGGGGCCAGCTGGTTTGCCCTGAAGGGTGTCCTGGATCAAGGTGGGGGTTCTGTTGGGGCGTGGGTTGGCCTGGGTGAGGGGCCTGTGGTGGTTTGCAGGCCAGCCACATCCCCTGGTGACCCAAGTGGAAGCCAGGGTTGGCCATAGCAGGCGGGAAGCTTGGCTTCCTCCATTGCTGGGGAAACCCAAGCTTCCTCCTCGCTCCATGGCCACAGCTATCTTGGTTGGGTTAATTTACATACTTGCTCCTGATTGATTTGGCATGACTTGTGTGCATAGCAGAGGTATGGTCAATTTGCATGTTTCTCTTTTATTAGTGTTGATTAGGACCACCAATATGACCTCATTTTACTTTAATTACTTCTTTACAGGTCCTGACTCCAAAGATAGTCACATTCTGGTGTGCTATGGTATTAGGACTTCAACATGCATCTGGGGGGATATAGTCAGCTCAAACATTGTTCTGTGGCAGGTGCCTGTTGCAAGTATCTCTGGGTAGTCTGGAAGGCAGCATGGTGTTAGAGAAAGAACTTGGGCTCTGGAGTTGGTTAGGCCAGGGTTCAAATCCTGTTGGCAAGTCCACTCTTTAGCTGAATGGCCTTTAGAAAGTGACAGACCTTTCTGAGCAGCTACAAATAAGTGCTTCTGGAGTTATGCAAGTGAAAAGGTTGTCTACCAAGGAGCAGGTACAAGGTAGAAGTTCTGTGTGTATCATATTTTTAGGAAATGCACCTCAGATTATTTAAATTCCTAGTATCAATCACTGCACACAGTTGGTGCTCAGTAAGTGCTTTGTGCGTGATTATAAAACCCCTAAAAAATAACTACTTTTGAGTTGTTTGTTGTCAAAGGAAATGAAATCCCATGTGTTTTTCTTTTTCTTTTGTGTTGTAGGATATAAAAATAAATGACATCTGAACCTCACCTCTTAAAATGTCCTTGGTCTTGAGTACTTTTTACACATTAATGAGGCTGGGGATGTTCATATTTCTGTTTCCTCCTAGGTGAAGTAATTTCCTCTGTGAGTGAGTTGCAGAGCTTACAGGTAGAGCCCTCTGCAGAGAAGGAGAAGCAGCGGTCAGAAGCCAAGCACATTCTCATGCAGAAGCAGCGAGCGTTGGCAGACCTCTTTAAGCACCTTGCAAAAATCGGTAAGGTTCTCACTTGAAACCCAATAGAGTATAATCACCAGCTTTTAGGGAGAAAAACAACATTGGTGATTTGAAGGAACTTTCTAGAAACACGGAGACAGTAGGAACTAGAAGGTGGCTGGCAAGGTTTTAAAATGCCATTCTAAGAGTTCTAGTCACACATATACAAAATCATGTGATGAACAGTTTGTGATTTCCAAATATTTTCAGTTTTATAATGTGGTTTCTAAGAAATCATGTTTTTTATTTTCATCACCATATGTTGGACAGCACCCACCCTTCCAGCATCACTTAGAGAGCAATGCTTTTCAAACTTTGGTGCTTGTACGAGTCACTCGGGGAATCTTGTTGAAGTGCACAAGTAGATTCTGTTTCAGTGGGCATCAGCTTTCCAATAGGCTCCTTGGCCAATGCTGTTCTGAGGACTTGACTTTGAGTAACAATGGCATTGAGGGGCAGGAGCAGGGCAGGGCACATCCACTCTCTTCTGAGCATCTTTACTAAAACACATGCGACTTATTTCCTAGGTTTGTCATATCGCAAAGGTCTTGCCTGGGCTCGTTCAAAAAACCCTCAAGAGATGCTTCATCTTCGCCCGTTGGATCTCCAGAGCTCATTGTCTATAGTCAGCAGCACTCAGGAGGCAGATTCTAGGTTTGTTTGTTTAATTATAAATGGAGCCAGTCATGTAAGCCTCCATGTCTTCATTTGCCAAAGGGGATAGCAATACCTCTCTCCTAGCATTGCTCTAAAGATAGCATTTAGACCAGTGACTGGCTCAGGATCTGGCTCCTGCTGAGCATTCAGCAAGTGTTAATTTTCTCCCTTCTTTTTTTTCCTTTCTCTTTGCTCATATTTGCCTCTTTCATTATTTTTGTTTTTGTTTTTTGTTTTCGCGAGGTCTCTACTTCAACGGAATATACAAGTGAAAATCTGAGAATATAGCCACAATTTTGGCTCTTTCACAAATATAAACCTTTTATGAATATAATATATCTTGAATTTGAGAGTCTAGAGTCTTTGAGACAGAGCTGCCTCTGTTAACTATGGTGAGGTTGTTATAAATGTTGATTTTCATGAGCTGGGTATTGCATACATTGTGTTTAATTTGCTTAGTAGCCTTCTTGGTGCTTTAAATTCTAGTTCAACACAACATTGTAAACAGTACAAATTTTCTGTAAACATTCTGGATTTTCCTTTTCTTTTTTCTTCAGAATTTGACCAAGTGGGCTAATTTTCCCATGTGGTCAGAAGTAGGCTCTCTCCCTTTGACAGGACAGATGCTCTCTGGTTCACGGGGCTCCCTAAGAAGCCCTATTCCCCCACGTGGAGTTCAGCTGTCATTGTTATGTATCATTTTGTGCTTGGCTCTCCTTAATCATGTGACATCTGCTTGGCTCTTGTAGGCATTGGGATTTATAACCTAGCCTCCACTGCCAAGATAATTACAAAATTTCCATTAAGGAAACCATATGGTCATCATAATTTATCTCCCCACTATACTTTCAATGCTAAGTACATGATACATCCTTTGCATAAAGGACTCTGAGTGCCTCAAAGAAATGAATCTATTCATACTCTTAGCTTTTGGTTGCGGCTAAATATATCATTCTCTGAATCGTTGGGATCTAGGGTGGGATAAGTGATTTTAATTAAGTAAATCACATTTAAATTTTTTTTTTTTCCAGGCTGCTAACAGAAATCTCGTCCTCGTGGGATGGGTGCCAGAAGTATTTTTATCGTTCTCTTGCACGACATGCCAGACTTAGTGCAGCTCTAGCAGCTCCTGCCAAGGTTAGAGAGGTAGCCCCTCAGAATTGCCAGGGCCCAGGGGAGCTCTAGCTCTGTCATCCGAGGGCAGAACATCCTTAAACTTACAATACAAATCAGTGTAATTTTGTGCCTAGTCAGAGCATCTTAAATTTTGTTACATTTGCCAACAGGGCCAAATGCATAAGAAAAATTAAGAAACATAAACTTCAAATTCAGAATACCACCTTCAGATCTTTTTCCCTTATGAATTGAGAAAAGACCACTAATACCCCATTTTGGTGTGAAACCTAGTTTCTGTTCGTGGGATGTCAAATGATCTGTGGGAGTATAATTTGAGAAGCAGCACTCAGAAAGATGAGTGTGGCTCACGCCTATAGAGTGCAGCACACCCAAAGGTTACCTACTACTCTGCCCCTGGAGTTGGGTAGCAGCACTCACAGCAACTTTCCTTCTCCCCCTTCCAGGAACTGGGCGTGGGCAGCATTGAGCGGTGTAAAGGGTTCTCGGCGCATTTGATGAAGATGCTTATCCGGCAGCGGCGCTCCCTGACCACACTGACTGAGCAGTGGATCCTCCTCGGGTAACAGTGGACTAGTTGGGTTTGTGGCCTGAGTTAGCAAGAATTACGTGGGTCAGCTCAGGGTTTCTGCATGTGCTGCTCTCAGTTGTGAAATTAAATCTGAGGCCTGAAAAGACAAGTAGGGTTTCTTCTGGCTTTTAGTGATGTGCCTCTGCCTCTTGGTTCTGACAGTACCTCTCAGGAGAAGGGGGCCTGGGACATGAGTTCAGAGCTGAGCCAGACAGTAAATATGGCCATGGCTGAACTACACTGGGTCTAGAAAAAGGGCATCAGTGGCTGACTGCCTATGCCAGCTGAGAGACAGGGTTGTCTTTATGGATAGGACGTCCCAGTCTCGGCACAGATCAGATCTGAGTCTTTCAGTTTGTTGGACTTTTTGGGTCACAAAGTTTCAATTTGCTCAGCCATACATGGACTCTCCTCAAAGCAAATAGATGTTTAAAAGGTAAGGAGAGTTGGGAAGTTCGTTATCTATTGAATGTTGAGAGGTAGTATTTCCAGATTAATCACTTCAATTTTAGGTATTTGCTGCCCACTCATAAGGGTTTATTGAGCAAAGTATATTACATTTACTAGATTTTTTTTTAAAAAAAGTGGTTGAAATCACTGCATTGGTGTGACTTGCATGTGAGAGGAGTGTAAGGAGTCAGGTGATACACAGTAAGTTTTGATGCTTGTGAAAGACTGAAGGATGTGTCTAGGTGTTTTGGAAGGCATTTGAATAGACTTCTTACCTATTGGAGGGATCCTCCATCCCCGCTCCTTTTTTAAAATTATGTGAAAAAACCCATACTTGCTTTAGAAATGAATGAGCTTACTGTTAACAAACATGATGACACAGCCTAAGGTACCTTGTGTTTTTCCACGGCTTTCTCTACACAGAAACCTCCTCAGCTGTGTGCAGGAGATCCAGGGCAGGCTGACAGGGCCACTGCTCTACCCCGTGGCCTTCCCCCCGCAGGACAGCGTGCAGCAGTGGACAGAAAGGCTGCAGCACTTGGCCATGCAGAGCCAGATCCTGCTTGAGCAGCTCTCCTGGCTCCTCCAGTGCTGCCCCGGTGCAGCGTCAGCTCCAAGCCAAGGTGATGCCCAGGCACAGGGTCAGTCTTCTGTACTGTGCCCGGAAGGACTAAAGCTCACCACAGGGCACCTTTCCAGAGCAGTGCCGGACCTCAGCCCATCAGATCTGAGCTATCCATCCCCAGTACCTGGCAATCAGCTGCCCTCTGGTTGCCGGATGCGGAAACAGGACCAGCTTTGGCAACAGTCAACTTCGAGATTAACAGAGATGCTGAAGACGGTTCAAACAGTGAAAGCTGACGTTGACAGAATTAGGCAGCAGTCCTGTGAGACTCTCTTTCATTCTTGGTGAGTGTGATTTGCCTCTGCTCTTTCTCTGTATGCTTGAGTACTTGCTCAGAGTTTAGTGATGGGTAGAATTATGCAAGGCCTTGGGCTTTAGGTCTCTGTTTTTCAGCAGACAGGCCTAGTGCTTTGTGACATATATGTAGCAGTTTCACGTACAGCGAGTGTTGCTCTGCTTTCATTTTAGTTGTTGGAGGAAGGACTGTGGGATGTGTGCGTGTGTTTGTGTGTGTGCGCGCGCGCGCGGTTTGGGGGTGGGGGTGATGGGGAAGCGTCAAGTACCCTCTTCCTTTCAACATTGTTGCATTTCTGTTGTTGCAGGAAAGATTTTGAAGTTTGCTCTTCTGGGCTGAGTTGCCTGTCCCAGGTGTCAGCTCATTTGGAAGGCCTAGAGTCCTTGTTCCTTCTTCCAAGGATGGAGGTTGAGCAAACAGACCAACAAATGGCATTAGTTGAGAGCCTGGGATATGTCAGAGGAGAAATCCGTAAAGCCACAGATGACTTTACTACCTGGAAGACACATCTTCTCACGTCAGGCAGCCAAGGAGGTAAGGACTGTTATTCAGTAAGGGAGAAAAAGCCCAGCATAGGAATGATGTCTTATAAACAAAGTCTAGATTATACTAAAGACACATACTATTTCATTCTAAACATATCTGTCTAGGGTTCTAAGGCAGACAGGTATGGTTAGACCCACAGCTCTTATTTTCCTACATTCATTCGCATCCCTTGCCTTGGGATTGCTGTCATGTTACTGTCTTTGTAGCACATGTGTATGGAGACACCACAGGCTCCCTCAGCTGTTACCGACAGTTCTCCCTTATACTGCAAAACTGAGAGTGGCATTTGACTAAGTGTTTATACACACCATCTAAACAGTTACTTTCATATTTTTTACATTCTTTTAACAAAATTGTTTTAATATAAGGCGATAACCTTGTAGCTTTATTTAGGCAAGGACAGTGGCTGATCCATAGTAGTGCTTACAGGTGACCATTTGTTAAAATAACAAGTGAGCGTTGCCCGTGGTTTCCTAACACAAATGATTGTTTTTTTGTTTGTTTGTTTGTTTGCACCATTTACATAGTAGGAAACCAAATATTGGATGAAGGGTTTGTGGAAGATTTTGCAGAGAAAATGGAAACTGCCATCCGGTCCATCCTTTATGCTATCCAGAACTTGGCAGAAAGAAATAGTAAAAAGACAGATGAAAACGCTGACCAGACAAGGCCACAGGAGGAGGATGGTATGTCTGAAATCAGGCAAACATTAGTTTCATATTTGATTTAATTTTTCTATTTGGTGATTTCTCTTTGTGACTGAATATTTAAGGACAGATATTTGAAGTAAATGACTGGATGAATGGGGATGAAAGGGCTTATCTTCAGTTATTCACCATGTCGTTCTTTTCAGCAGGCTCTGAGAGACTGCAATCAGGACATCTAACAAAACTCTTAGAGGAAGACTTGTGGGCTGACGTGAGCACTCTGCATGTGCAAAAAATAATTTCTGCTGTCTCTGAACTGTTGGAGAGACTGAAATCGTGTGGTGAGGACGGCACAGCAGCAAAGCACATGGTAACCAACTGTTCTTTATAAGCTTGCTGTCAGGAGTAGGCTGAGCAGAGAGGGGGTTCCACCTTGCTAGGTGGGTGGCCTTAACGCAGGCCTCGGTGGCAAAATCACTCGGAATTTGCTTTCTTTATAGATGTAAATGCTATTGATAAACTGAAAAGCTTAGGGCTTGTTAGCTATGAGTTACAGTTGTAAGATGCCTAAGTACAAAAATGCTAGCAATCCAGAATATTTATTTTCTTGGTATTTTATATCCTAACTACCTTTTCCTGAGTGTTCAATGTTCAGTTTGCTGGCATTAACTAAAGTTTAATGGCTACACTCTCCAAATACCATCTTTTCCCAATAAGCCAGCAGAGGAAGCTGTCAAACCCATTAAGTCCTAAGAGTCAGCTTACTTTATGGGACACTGTATGTCATTCTTTTTTTTTAAATATATTTTATTGATTTTTTACAGAGAGGAAGGGAGAGGGATAGAAAGTCAGAAACATCGATGAGAGAGAGACATCGATCAGCCGCCTCCTGCACGCCCCCTACTAGAGTTGTGCCCACAAGCAAGGTACATGCTCCCGACCGGAATCGAACCCGGGACCTTTCAGTCCGCAGGCCGACGCTCTATCCACTGAGCCAAACCGGTCTCGGCTGTATGTCATTCTGTATCATTGCCTCCAGTGCCAACTTTGATTCCCAATGGAATTTGTTTATAAACTTTTTATTTAAAAACAACAACAAACAACTTAGTTAACAAAATGAGACTAAAATGAGTGAGAATTTAAAGTGAACAAGGAAGAAATCTCAGTGAGCAGATGTGTGTGCATGTTAAAAATACATAACCCCTACCAGTAGTGACATTTAGCACCTTGAATTGACAGTGTTGTTACAACCAATGTTATTATATAGTTCCAGAACATTTTTATCACCCCAAGGAAAACCCAGGACCCCTTTAGCAGTGTGACCAGGCCTTCTGATCTGCTTTGCCCCCAGTTCTTCAGCCAGTCCTGCTGCTGGTTGGTGCGCCTGCTGCCCATGCTCTCCAGGTACTCGGACCTCGTCCTCTTCTTCCTGACCATGTCTTTGGCAACTCATCGTAGCACTGCAAAGCTGCTCTCTGTGCTTACCCAGGTCTTTACGGAGCTTGCGCAGAAGGTAAGGACTACTCATGTGGAGCACCATGGGCAGCTGGAACATTCTGTACCCATTAGTGTTTGGTTTGATGGGCTTTTATTTTGGACCTTCAAATTTGCTCCTCCTGTGGATTATTTATGTAAGGCTTTGTCTGGCACCCTTTTTAATAAGCCTATTTCAGCTGTAGTCTTGGAATGTACAGACCCCTCACTGATGAGTTCCCTAGACTCCAGAGGCTGTCTAATGGCTGCAGCTTTTCTCTTTCCCTGTGCCCAGTTTGAAGTCGTCTTCAATTAGCTCCAAGCTAGATTTCTAGGGTAGATGAGTCTATAAGGCTAAGTTTTCTTTAAATAATTTATATGTAATTATTATGAAATGGTAATAGGGCTTTTAATGTTAGGTGGAGCATTTTTCTTTAATTGGGAAATCACTCACTCACTCATTCATGCATTCATTCACTCAGCCCCTGCACCCAGCAGGAGATAGCCAAATCTAACAGACTGAGCATGGCACGGTAATCTGATCATGAGGTATCCAATTCTCGAGTTACTCATTTGACCACTCTAAACCTCATTTTGCTCATTTGTAAAATGAGATCTGCCTATACTCTTAGCATTTTTGTGATAATTTCACTTGAATGTGTACATCTTTGTTTTTTTGTTTCTTTAGTATTCCAAGATTTTCTCCAAATTTAAGTACAGTGCAGATGAGATTCATTTGAGGGAGATAGGAATTTACAAACTGAAGGTAGGATCTAGGTTTCTTTTTCTTTTCTTTTTTTTAAAAAATATATTTTATTGATTTTTTACAGAGAGGAAGGGAGAGGAATAGAGAGTTAGAAACATTGATGAGAGAGAAACATAGTCAGCTGCCTCCTGCACACCCCCCACTGGGAATGTGCCCAAAACCAAGGTACATGCCCTTGTCCGGAATCGAACCCAGGACCTTTCAGTCCGCAGGCCCACGCTCTATCTACTGAGCCAAACCGGTTTTGGCAGGATCTAGGTTTCTTATAAACAATTGAGAGTTCCTGGTTCTGAGTATCTGGAGTACTGAAAAGGGTCCAAGAATGGAAGGCAAGCCCATGCCTTGTTTCTAGAGGATAAATATGTATATTTGTTGAGTAATAAGTAAATGGATGCTTCTCCAATTTGCCCTCTATCTGATGAGGGCGAGCCAGTCTTACACATCCCATTATTTCTTGGTGGTGACACTGCAGGACAGTGTGTGGTGAGGGTACACTGAGATTTGGATTAACTGTGTTTGTACTGGTCTAATAGGTTCTAGAATGATTTTGGCCTTTTGACTTGTGTATGTGTTGGGGTGTGTTATGGAGGCGGAAGTGGTTCTGATATAAGCAAGGTATTGGGAGCCCAGCGACTGTCCCAGCTGCAGCTACTGTGGTGGTGTGCCCTGCAGGATATCTGAATTTTTCCTGTGTGGTCTTATTCTGCCTACATCTGAATATAGTTTTTTTTTAAAATAATGTAGCTCAATGGGAAAATTAGGTAAGTTAACAAAAATGTATTTTTCTAAGAATACATATTCTGAAAGTGAGTTTGCCTTTCCTTTACTTATTTTTATGTCCATATTGTATTTATTCGTATCCTTTCTGAGTAGTGCTCAGGGAACTTGAAGTATGTTGGACCAAAGAGCTTGTATGCATATATGCATAACCCATGGTCACAGATAATAGGGTGCTGAAGGCCTGGAGTATGGGTGGAGGATTCAATGGGGCAAAAGGGGACATATGTAATACTTTCAACAACAAAGAATTATTTAAAAAATAGGTTGGACATGGCTCTAAAATAATAGATCTTGATTGTAATTATAGCACTTAACCTGCAAAAAAGCTCTTTCTTTGTAATAAGTCAATTACTGGTCTTGGATCTTACTTCCTTGTTAGTTAGCAACTTATTTTTAACTTATTTTTAGTATATTTTCATCCTCAGAATGACAAATATCTTGATAGCTTGTATTTTCTAAACTTAAAATTTCTCATTCAGAGCCACTATTCAGTTATTTCTATTCAATTTTGTCCCATACACTAAAGTAGTTGAATTTGCTTTTCAGTTATTTTCCAACATGAAACACGGTGTTGTTAACACTTCCTGAACTTGATTGTGTCTGGCCTTGTTCTTCACTCTAGACCCCACACTGTTCCAGGTGCCAGGTGGCAGCCAGATGTGGCATGTTCCCCAAGAGGGACAGGTTTGCTTTAAGAGCTGGGGAGCATTATATTTTTTAATATATTAAAATCTTATTTAAAGAGCGTTGCACAAAATTTCCTTTTTAAAAAAATTTCTCACTGAGGGTATTTATCAATTAATTTTTAGAGAGAGTGGAAGAGTAAGGGAAAGACAGAGAAATATTGATGTGAGGGAAACACATCTGTTGGTTGCTTCCTGCATGAGCCCCAACCAGGGTTTGGGCCGGGGAGGAGCCTGCAACTGAGGTACTTGCCCTTGGCCGGAATTGATCCTGGGACCCTTCTGTTCATAGGCCAGTGCTCTATCCATTGAGCTATACCGGCTAATGCAAAATTTCTATTTTTCAAGTAAAAATGAAACTTCCCTTTTGTAGCATCTGCTTTAAGTTGTTGTACCTCCAGGGTTACATATCTTCTCCCTCTCTTCTCAGGCTTACTAACTTCAGAAGAAAATAAGAGAAACAAAATCCCTTTGAGATTTAGACACTGAGAGGTCTACTTGCTCCTAAATACTTTCCCTAATATATGTCATTCAGATTTCTGTCTTGGCAAAATGACAAATTAACCACACACTAGAGGCCTCTTCAAAGTCAGAATCGCATATATTAAATCTGATGTCAAGCTTTGAAACTGCATAGTAACTGTTATCACCAAGGAAGAAAAGAACATCAAAGGCCTGCCGTACTTGTATCAGATTTAAATACTGAACTAGGAAAGAATTAACCATTTGTTTCAATTTTTGTGTATGTGGTAGGATTGAAAATCCCCTTCTATATTGCCTAACTGTTCACTCTTTTACGTTCAAGGGATTTTGCCTGCCCAAAGAATTTATGGAAGATTCAGCAGGCGAGGGAGCAACTGAGTTCCATGACTATGAGGGAGGTGGAATTGGAGAAGGTGAAGGTATGAAGGATGTCAGTGACAAGATAGAAAATGAAGAACAGGTACGTTTCACATGCCTGAAACATACACAGAGTTTACAGAAGATCTCTCCCCTTCCCCTTTCTTTTTAATAAATTACTGACATAAATGTCAATGGTTTTCAAACTGAGATCTGTGAATTTCTAAGAATACTCGGGTATGGTGAATGGGTGTAAATAAAAAGCATAAAGATCACAGAAGGGAACTTTGCAATTCAGTCGCTGCTTATGGTTATAATTTGAGAGAGAGAGATATGAGATTGTTGCTGTTGATTTTCTAAAGTATTTTTGGTAGTAGTCCTTTTAAGAATAAAAAGGTTGGCTTTTGGCTTTTATTTCTCAAGTTTAATTTAACATATAGTACTTTTCTAATAGGAAAAATTGAGAGTAAAAAGAGTAAGCCTAATAGGAAAAGTATAACCCAAAGCAAAAAAATATGAAGAGGGATAACAAAAACCCTAGAACAATTTGGAAGTATATGATAAATTTTAAATTGTGTTATCTTCTTTGACTTAGAAATTCCATTTTTTATAGAAATGCTAATAAAGATCAAAGATAATTTGCAGAGCAGTATTGTAAATAGTTAAACAAAAAGAGCTAGAATTATATGTATTAACTTGGAAATATATCTAAAAGACATTTTTAAATTAAAAAGAAAAAGCAAATCTCCAGTTTGTAAAGTGTGAATCCTTTTTTATTTAAAAAGATGCCAGGAGGCAGGTATTGATACATAACACTTATATTAATATTTATGGTGTGTTCATGAATAAAAAGATACACCAGAATGTTATTGATGGTAATTTTTTGGAAATTTTGGAAGATGGTGGTGCCATGGGAAACTTAACTCTTTCTGTTGTGCTTACACTTCTTTTAATAAAATTTTATTACTTTTGTATTTAAAAAAGGACTTTAAAAATTCATTCATAATGAAAGAGATAACAATCATGAATCTTTCACCCCAAATGCCACATAGAATATATGGGAATATATAGTTTAAGGAGAAGTGAACAAAGTTGCATTCACAGTGTGTTGCTGTCTGTGAGAGATCACAGTGACACAATATTAAAGACCAGAGGCCTGGTGCATGAAATTGGTGCACAGGTAGGATCCTGTGGCCTGGCTGGCAATCAGGGCTGATAGGGGCCTTTTGGTTGCCAGCCAGGGCCTCTTCCCCGGCTACCGGGTGTCAGCTGGGGCCTTTGTTCCTCACCACCCCCTGTGGTCATCACACATCATAACGAGCAATAGAACTCCTGGTCTCCCAGTCGAACTCCTGTGGGGACACTTTGCATATTAGCTTTTTATATAGAGAGATATGGGCAGAAAGATTGATGAATTTTTTTATCCTACGGAAAATACATACTCTTTTTAAATGTGTTTGGAATATTTAAAAAAATCACTTAAAACCACAACAAAATTTTTGTATTCTCTAATCACAAATGCAATAAAACTGGAAATTAACTATAGAAATTTTATAGCAAATGAGAAATTATTGTGTGGTTATCTGTGTTCTTTTTCTCTTTGCAGAGATAACTTTATGCCATTAACCTTAGCATTTATATACATATTTATATTCTGTTTAGAACTGAATAAACATTAGTTAAGTTACATTTGTTTGTGTTTTCTTTATGCTTTTTGATATAGGCAGAAGATACATTTCAGAAGGGTCAAGAAAAGGATAAAGAGGATCCTGACTCAAAGTCAGACATTAAGGGCGAGGATAACGCTGTTGAGATGTCAGAAGACTTTGATGGGAAGATGCATGATGGGGAGCTTGAAGAACAAGGTTTGAGACTCTCTGTCACTGCATTCTTGCTTTTGAAAAATAATTTTTTAACTCAGAAAGGTGTGTTCCCAAAAAGGAGCCTGTTGTCATATTAGAATCTTTTGGACCAAGTTGGTTATTCTGCATAACTACTAATGAGGTCATTAGCATTTAGCATGTGCCATCACTATCTCCAACCAGGTGGAGGTCCATAGTTAATTTTGGAGATTCTTCTCTGAGGAACCTGAGACATTGGCTGGTGCTCCTGCTGCCTCATTGCTAAATGCAGTGAGTGGATACTGCCCTTCAGGAAAGTCAGGAGAGAAAGGAGACGATCTTAGGGCGTCCCTGAGCTCAAAAGTAAATTGTCCAGGATAGTTTTTAAAACTAAATTGTTCCACCATAAATATAAAAATAGATATTTCTTATAGACGATTTGGAACAAAAATGCAGAAATGAAATAGATACATACCCCTTTGGCCTACCATCCAAATACACACACACACACACTAGTGACTTGGTGCACCGATTTGTGCACATTGAAAGGAAATTAATTAGATGGCTGGCAGGGCAGGACTGGTGAGACAGGTTGGACATGCCCTTGAGCCAACCTCCCCTAGTCCCTTCCCAAGAGAGTGGGGTCTCTCTGACAGGTGGGGTCCTTCAGCCTGGCCTGCGGTGATTGGGCTGAAACCAGCGGAGTGAGCGGGATCCCTCTGGCAGGTGGGGTCCCTCAGCTTGGCCTGCAGGGATTGGTCTGAAACCAGCTTTCCCAACTTCCTCTGAGGGGTCCTGTAGTGTGAGAGGGCACTTTGTAAAGTTGCTGTTGTACAGGGTGTGGAACACAAATGCAAGTGTGCAGTAAACCAGATTCGGGGCCAACAGTGCCCCAGCAACAACATAACCCACAGGTAAAGGTGGAATCACACACCCCACAAGGAATCGGGCTCTCTCCTCTTTGGTTTTGGGGTGCGTCACAGAGAACTGCTGCCAAATCACTGCAGCTCAGCAGCTCCTGCATTGAGCACCTCCCTGGTGATCAGTGTGTAGCATACCCACCAGTTGAGGGACAGACAGACACTTAAGCATGTTAGCCATATATATAGTATATATATACTAAAAGCCCAATGCACGAAATTCGTGCATGGGGGCAGTCCCCCCAGCCCAGCCTGTACCCTCTCCAATCCGGGACCCCTCAGGAGAAGTCTGATTGCCGGTTTAGGCCCAGGGATCAGACATCCCTCTCACAATCCAGTACCAATGGCTCCTAACTGCTCACCTGCCTGCCTGATCTTCCCTAACTGCCCTCCCCCCCTTGCCCCTACCAGCCTGGTTGCCCCCAACTGCCCTCTGCTGGCCTGGTGCCCCTCACTGCTCCCCCTCCTCCCCACCAGCCTGGTGCCTCATGCAGCCTGCTGTTCGGTCATTACTGTGAAAGCGCCCTGACCAATTTGCATGTTACCTACCCTTTTATTAATATAGATGCTAGAGGCCCAGTGCATGAAATTTGTGCATGGGGGATGTCCCTTAGCCAGGCCTGCACCCTCTCCAATCTGGAACCCCTTAGAGGATGTCTGACTGCCGGTTTCGGCCTAATCCCTGGCAGACATCACAATCTAGAACCTCTGGCTCCTAACTGCTTGCCTGCCTGCCTGCCTAATTGCCCCTAACCACTTCTGCCTGCCAGCCTGATTGCACCCTAACCACTTCCCTGCTGGCCTGATTGATGCCTAACTGCTTTCCTGTGGGCCTGATTGCTCTTAACTGCCCTCCCCTATCAGGCTGTTTGGCCCCAGCTGCCCTCTCCTGCTAGCCTGATCATCCACAACTGCTCTCCCCGGCTGGCCCGATTGCCCACAACTGTCCTCCTCTGTTGAGACCCATGTCTTTTATATGAGGCAGTGGAGATGCCAGGATGGGCCTCCTCCACACCGCACAGAGCCGTAGGACTCCCAGGCGTCACTGTGTGGAGTGGCTGCCAGGTCCCACCTTCGCTATGCACTTGGCCATCTTGTGATGATGTTGCCTGTGAGGGCCACCTAGACTTTCATTAGTTTACCATATTATGAACATTACCCTTGTCATTAAAAATTACTTGAGAATGTAATTTCTTATAGCACATCATCATCTGTTATATATTTGTTTCATAGTTCAACTATTGCTCTAAGTTTCTGTCCAAAACTTAATTTGAGATATAGTGTCCTTTTTCTAAGCAAATATCTTGGAGAAATGCAATGTGACCTCATAGTAGAAGTGTGTACACTTGCCTAAGCAGTATCTATAAATATAAAAGCCTAAATGACCAAATGACTGGTTGCTATCACACGCACTAAACACTAGGGGGAAGATGCTCAATGCAGAGGCTGCCCCCTGGGGGTCAGTGTGCTCCCACAGCGGGAACACTACTCAGCTCACCCACAGGTGTCAGATACAGGGCTCTTGGCTGGCTGGCGAGTGCCGCCACAGCGAGCCTCTTCTGATTGGGACTGACTGGGCGTGAGCCCACAGCAAGTGCAGCAAGGCCGGGATGAGCAGGAGCGGTAGGCAGCATTGGACTGCTTGTTTCGGCCTGATTCCCTCAGTCCTCACCGAGGGACCCCAGCGTTACGTGAATCCATGCACCAATCTTCTAGTAAGGTTATAACTTTTGACACAGTGGATCTTAAGCAAAGATATTGGCAAGAAAATTCTGATTGAGCTATGCACATGATTTTAGGTGTTGGATAAAATCATAGATGTATAGTGGTATTGGTGATTTGGGAAGGAACTTTGGAAATGTTATATACCAACTCTATCATTTTACAAATAAGAAATAAAAAAAGTGTGGTTGCTGAGTCCCCTAATGAATATTCCCCCAGCACCAGTATTAAACATCCTGACAACTATTCTACCATCCTTCTAATGGTCTATTAAGATGACACACTACAGACTTCTTTGTTTCTTCAAACAGTTTCTGAAACACAGTAGAACTACAGCAGCAGATCTAAAGGCTTCTGCCAGTAGAGTGCTCTGTAGAAGCAGGCAGTAAGTCCCAGGCTGGGCTCTTGCCAGGTAGTAGGTTCAAGCCTCCCCTACACACACAGGACCAGGTTTGCCTAACTAAGCTCAGTGTCTTCCCTTTCAGAAGAGGAGGATGAGAAATCAGATAGTGAGGGCGGAGACCTGGATAAACAGATGGGCGATCTGAATGGTGAGGAAGCTGACAAACTAGATGAGAGGCTTTGGGGTGATGATGAGGAGGAAGCTGAGGAAGAAGAAGACAGCAAAACTGAAGAAACAGGACCAGGAATGGATGAGGTAATGCAAAAATTCCCCCATCCCATAACCTCCAGGTTGAAGGGAGATAGTTTTCACAGCCACCACTCCCTGTCATTTACTGCTTTTCCTTTCCTCTGTTTTGCTTCTTCTCTTCTTTTTTTTTTCTTTTATCTCTCCTATATATCTTACTCATTGATTCAGAGCCAAAAGAGTAGTTTGACTTGAGCTATCCCATGTGTTATGAAGGAGGGAAGTTAAGGAAACTCAATGTACATGCTCTTATTCAACTATTGGCCATGGAACTTCTCCAGTTCCCTGCTTAGAACCCCCACACTTGTCCTGGCCAGTGTGGGTTAGTGATTACACCGTCAGGGGACCCCCACACCAAAGGATCTTGGGTTTGATTTCTGGTCAAAGTCATAGTATCTGGTTGCAGGTTTGATCTTTACCCAGGTTGGGGCACATTCAGGAGGCAAACAATTAATGTGTTTCTCTCTCCTGCCTCCCCCTCCCCCTCCCCCCCCCCCCCCGGCCTCCAACCTCCTCTGTTACTCCCCTTCTTTACCCCGGACACACACCCTTTCTCCCTTCCCCTCTCCCTAAAAAGTCAGTAGAAAAGATATCCTTGGGTGGGAGTTAACAAACAACAACAACAAAAGAACTCTTAGGCTGGGTGTGACACTGTAGCAGCTCAGCCTGACCCAGCCTACTGTTCACACATCTGCTATTACTGCTGTCTGGGCAGACCCAGACTGTTTTCTCCAGGTCATGAACGATGCCCTGTTATCTGGATACTTCAGAGGCTAGTCCCAGCAGGCAGAAATTAAACACGCCTAAGAGCTACATTAGGTAGAGCCAGGCTGTGTGTCAGCAGTTTTTTAGATCAGGAGTGATGATTCTTTGTGTTTTCTGCCTGTGACGTTTAGGAAGATTGTGGACTTGTTGCTAAAGATGACAACTTGGATTCTGGGAAGTCAAACAGAGATAAAAACCAGCATGATAAGAAGGAAGAAGCAGAAGCTGATGATGATGAACAAGGCCAAGACAAGATTAATGAACAAATAGATGAGGTATGGGGATTCAGAACAGATCCCTCCTCCTGACTCCAGGCCAGGGCCACTGCACCACACACACGTGCGTCTAGGCCTTTTTCTCTATTCATCCACTGTGTTCTTATTGTTTCATAAACGAATGTCTAACAGCCAATTAACAGGACATAAGCTATCTAACTAATGGTTATCAGTGAGATGGATTTCATACTTTTGGAGCTTATGCTATAGTTTGGGAGCTAAATCCTACAATCCTTTATTCTCATAAACTTCAGTTTCTACTTTGAGAGCAGGTAACAAATTAGTTCTTACCTCTCTTATCGGTGAAGAAGCTGCACAGAAAGTGAAGTTTGACTTATATGCATATATGCATAACCCATGGACACAGACAATAGTCTGTTGAAGGCCTGAGGTGGGAAGCGGGTAGGGCTAGAAAGGATAAATGGGGAAGGGGACATCTGTAATTCTTTCAACAATAAAGATTTTTAAAAAGAGAGAAAGTGAAGTTTGAAATTCCAAATGGAAATTCTAAAAACATCAGAAAAATTGTAATGTGTGCTGCTATGTTAGGACAAAGACATTGTATTCTCTCAGCATAACTACTTAGAGCTAATTATATGTGAATACAAAAAATTATATGTTCATTAAAAAAAAAAAAGCAGTTTTAAGTTTTTTGTTATTTTGTCTGTTCTCTCCACTGTCCAAAGAGGGAATATGATGAGAATGAGGTGGACCCTTATCATGGCAAGCAGGAAACGCTCCCAGAGCCTGAGGCCTTGGATCTTCCAGAGGATTTGAATCTAGATCATGAAGATAAGAACAGTGCTGAGGACACAGACCATGAAGAAGGAGAAGGTATGTCTTTAAAACCTAACGTGACCAATGGGAACTCACTGAAAATGAGTAATAGCTGATTTCAGGTCACTGGCATGGCCAAGTCATAAGTCATGTTTGGTCAGCTCAATTCCAGCTTGCAAAAAATTGTTCTTTGTAGTGTTTCTCATCTGAGTGGACCTAAAGCTTATGAACCAGCAGTTCTCTCTCTCTCCTGTCATTTCCATCCTGTATTTTTTTTTTTAAATACATTTTTATTGATTTTAGAGAGGGAGGGAGGGAGAGAGAAAGAAGCACTCTAATAAAAGAGCACTCTAATGCAAATTGACCATCACTCCAAGACATAAGATGGCCACCCCCATGTGGTTGAAGATAGCTGCCCCTAGGTGGACACAAGATGGCCACCACAAGATGGCCTGCAGGGGAGAGCAGTTGGGAGGGACCAGACATGCAAGGGAAGACAGTTGTGGGCAGTTAGGGGTCACCAGGCTAGCAAGGAAGTGCAGTTGGGGGGACCTAGGCCTGTAGGGGAGGGGACTTGGGGGAGACCAGGTCAGCAGGGTAAGGCAGTTGGGGGGGACCAGGCCTGCAGGGTAAGGCATTTGGGGGGGACTAGGTCTGCAGGGGAGGACAGTTTGGGGGGACCCAGGCCTGCAGGGGAGGGCAGTTGGGGGGGACCAGGCCAGCAGGGAAGGGCAGTTGGGGGTGACCAGGCAGGCAGGGGAGGGTAGTTAGGGGCAATTGGGCTGGCTGGGGAGCAGTTAGGCATTGATTAGGCTGGCAGGGGAGTGGTTAGGAGGTGGTTAGGCTGGCAAGCAGAAGTAGTTAGGTGCAATCAGGCAGAAGCAGGCGAGTGGTTGGAAACCAGCAGGCCTGGATTGTGATAGGGATGTCCAACTGCCTGTTTAGGCCCAATCCAAGTGGGATCGGGCCTAAACATGTGGCCAGACACACTTCCCCTGTGCACAAATTTCATGCACTGGGCCTCTAGTCAATGATAAGAGAGAATCATTGATCAGCTGCACACTTCCTACTCTGGGGATCAAGCTTGCAACTCCAGCATGTGCCCTGACCAGGAATTGAACCATGACCTTTTGGTTCATAGGTTGACACTCAGCCCCTGAGCTACACTGGCTAGAATCCATCCTATTCTGTCTGGGTGGTGCTCTATCTCCCCACAGCCATCACTCTGTGCCTAACCCACGGATTGATGGAAACACTGTGATTTGGGTATACCCAGGCTTTTTGTGGAGCCCACTGTCAGCTTTTTAAGGAAATGATTGTTTCAGTTATTGGTTGCTGGGTATATGTTGTGTGTTAAGCCTGAAATATGAAGTCATTATAATGGGGAATGAAATTGAATAACCCAAGGGAAATCAATCACACAGCAGGCATATGACCGTAATCTTGTGCCCTTGTCGTTGTTCCACGTGATGACTCCCTTAGCGAGTGTCATCTGCTATTAGTTGGAAGCACTGTGGGAGAGGTGCTGCTGTGGTAGTGGCCTCTATCCTCGTGAGGAACAGACAGAAAGATGTGAGCTAGCCTTACTCTGCTTCCTGATGAATCAGTTAAAAAGTTACTAAACTTAAAAAAAATACTACCATATTGGGACAGAAATAGAAAAGTACAAAAGAATAAGGTACATTTACCTAAAAATTTAATTCAGGAAACAGTTTCAAATATAATTTATGGATACATCAAATGTTCAGAAACATGGGCAGGAATAACACACAACAGCTTTAGATTAGATGACATCCTAAGGAAGGAGGGAGGACTAAGGCCTCCAGAATCCAGTTAGTTGTATCCAGAACCCTTTGTTTCTTAAAAAGAAGTGACAGAAGTTTTACACAAATGTAGTAATGTGTTAAATTCTGTTAAATCTAGGAGGTGAGTATATATGGTTCTCATAAATGTAAAATACATTCTCCATTTTTAAAGTATTTGAAAAATAAAAATGAAGTTGCGAACTTGCAACTTTAACTAGAACCATTTGGTTAAGGAATTGATACGGCCTTTCCTCATGCTCAAAACATTCTTTGTGAATCTCTAGTTTTTAAACATAGTACATAAATTATTGCTTTTGAGGGTATTTCATTAATTTAGAATTTTGAAATCTAACTTCAACTTTAAATTCAACAATCAAGCAAGCATAAAACTAAGAAAGTTAGAATCCACTGAGAGTGTAGTAAGGCATTTGACCTAGAAAGGACACCCAGGCTCTTTTTTATTTATTCATTTTATTTATTTATTTATTTATTTATTTATTTATTTATTTATTTATTTATTTTTGTGTTACATGTATACATATCTTCCCGTCCAGGCTCATTTTAAGCTATTGCATATATAAATAAGGAGTAGTTATTTTAAACAGTTTTTTGCTGACAAAGGAACTGATTTCTGAAGTGTCCATAGTATAGAAAAGCTCTTTAAATCAAACTTTTTCAAATAATATTGTTTCCATTTGAATTTTTTGTGTATGATAAAAAATTATATCCATAAATTATTGTCCAGTGATAATTAAAAATTAGATTCTCATTTCCTATCTGTGGTCTAAGATGTTCCTGTTGTAGTGGCTTTTATGATTTCTTAGTGAATTACTTATTTTAAAAAACACACCATCACTATCTGATCAATTGTATGTAATATATAGCTTAAATTAGGGGTAGGCAACATTTTTCAGTGAAGGGTCAGATAGTAAATATATTAGATTTATAGGTCACAAATACTTGATTCTGCTACTGTAGTATGAGAGAAGCCCTAAGAAATACAGAGTGGATGGGTAAACACATAAGTGAATGGATGTGGCTGTGTTCCAGTAGAATTTGATTTACAGAAACATATAGTGGGCCATTGTTTGCCAACTCCTGTTTCAAGTAACAAAACAGTTAAGATAACAATTTCATCTTAAAAAATGATATTACTATTTTTTAAAAATTCTGTCTTGTTTTGTTTGTTTTGTGTACCCAGAAGATAATCCTTTGGAAATTAAAGAAAAAGCAATGGACACTGAAGAAGCAGGTCATGAAGCAGAGGAAATAAATAAAGAGACTGAGGCCAATCAGAATGAAGATCAGGGTCAGCAGGAGCCTGAGGAAGGCTCCAGTGAAGATGACAAGGGGGAGCAGGTAGAAGAGATGGACACAGGAGCTAGTGACCAAAACAAAGATATGGACCAGCCTTCTGAGGAAAGCTCAGAAGAGGAGGAGCCGTCTCCGGAGGAAAAGGACAGCCCTGAAACCAGTGAGAACTGTGCGGAAAATGGCGTCTCTGTTGACCAAGGTCTCCAGCCTCAGGTATTAGGATGGTCTGCTTTGCCTTGGATTAGAAATAAAGAGGAGAAATTTTTACTCCCACTGGAATGTCGTTTAGGATAGCAGTTGCCAACCTTTTGGACCTCACAGACCACTAGTGGTCTGCAGACCACCAGTTGGTGACCATGCTTTAGGATACTCCTCTATCACCATGTGCTGCTGCTTTCATTTTCTGTTTAAGACCCTCCCTGCAGACTCCTCAGTGAGGAGTGAGGTGTTTGCTTGCTGCAGGGGCTCCCCACCGTATGTCCCTTCCCCAGAGTACTTAATGCTGTGTTTGATTTCCCTGCAGGAAGAAAAAGAAGAAGGGGAGGACTCTGACACAGAGGAGCAGGTGCCAGAGGCTACAGAGAGAAAGGAGCACTCCTCCTGCGGGCAGACTGGGGTGGAGAACATGCAGAGCGAGCAGGCAGTGGAGCTGGCCGGGACTGCTCCTGAGAAGGAAGCAGGGAAGGAGGTGAGGAGCCCTGCCAGCTGCCCAAGGAGAGCCGCTTCTTCCCGTCTGAAATCATAGTAGCTGGCTTACTTGTGATGTTTGTTTTAGTTGACATCTAAAAGGTCATTTTTGTTGAGAAAATGATGTAGACCTACTTTTATGTTTCCCTGAACTAACCCCAGAACATTTGCTACACATATAGTTCTCTGTGGGGGGATTTTAGGTTCATGTTATTTTTTTACTAGAAACCCAATGCACAAAATTCGTGCAAGAGTAGGCCTTCCTTCCCCTGGCTGCTGGCACCAACTTCCCTCCGGCACCTGAGACCGAGGCTTCCCTCTGGTCGCTGGCAGGTACCCAGGACCTGGGCTTCCCTTGCAGCCCTGGCTTCATCTGGAAGGACATTCAGTTTACTTAGCATATTACACTTTTATTATTATAGATTAGAGGGCCAGTGCACATATTTGTGCACCAGAGGGGTCCCTCAGCCTGGCCTGTGGGATGGGCTGAAACCGGCTCTACAACATCCCCTGAGGGGTCCTGGATTTCAAGAGGGCACAGGACAGGCCAAGGACCCCACTGTTGCATGATTGGGGCCAGGGAGGGACATGGGTGGTTGGCCAGCCTGGGAGGGCTCCAGGGTGTGTCTGGCCCATCTCACTCAGTCCGGACAGGCCAGACCCCGGCAACAAGCTAACCTACAGTTTGGAGCATCTGCCACCTGGTAGTCAGTGCACATCTTAGTGACTGGTGGACCAGTCGACTGTTTGCCCCCCTGGCAGTCAGTGCACATCATAGTAAGTGGTTGAGTGGCCTTAGCATATTATACTTTTATTGGTTGAACGGCCGACCAGATGACTGGACACTTAGCATATTAGGCTTTATTATATTGGATTTTTTTGAGAGAGAGGAAGAAAGAAACATTGATTTGTTGTCCACTTAATTTATGCATTCATTTGTTGGTTCTTGATATGTCTTGACCTCCTAGTTCATAGGTTGACGCTCAACAATTAAGCCACACTGGCCGGGCAGCACTTTATGTTTTGACCTGGGTGATGTGCTCTGTATGTGGCCACAGCTGGCATGCTATGAGAGTGCTGGGTCAGAGGACCTGCTGTTACAGCAGTGACTCTACCAGCTCCTGGAGCCCCTCATAGCCCATTTTCTCACCAATAATTACCACTGCTTAAATACATCTCCACCCCATGTATTGAGCACCCATAAGGTGCTAAGCATTTTCATTACTTTCAGCAAGTTCTTACAATAGCCCTTTAAGGTGGCTGATATTTTTCTTATTTTCTCCATTTTACACTTGAGTTAAATAGCCCTCAGGGAAATTAAATGACAGTCTCGAGGGTATACAGCTGGTTGCTGATGAAACCTCATTTCTAATCAGGTCTGTCCTGACTTCAGAGTGAGGTCACCCGGAGTGTTGGTAACTGGTCCCGGTCTAGATGCTCTTGTTTTTGCTCACAGGCCAGGCTGTAGTCATGGATGAGTTCCAGAGCAGGCGGGCAGGCGTGACACTTACACTCTGAGATGAGAATAATAGTGAGAGAAGTTGTGCACAATGCAGCACAGTAACCAGTGCTTGTGAGCTTCCTCCATCCTCATTCTTTATGGCTTGGATTCCATAGGAACACGGGAGTGGAGCTGCGGACGCGAACCAGGCAGAAGGCCATGAATCCAATGTCATCGCCCGGTTGGCCTCCCAGAAACAGACCAGGAAAAACACACAGGTGCCTATCACTCTTCAGCTAAACTAAAGAGAAAGCTTCATGTAAAGAAAGATGCTCTAAACATAGTGATTAAATAAAAAAGAGAGAGCCACATTCTTTACCTTTGCTGTCCCTGTTCTACCAGACATGATGGCAGCCCTGGTGAGTAGGCCACGACTTTGGGGCTTTCCCAGTGGAACCTGTGCAGGATCATGGACTCATGGACACACACCACCACCCCATTCCTGTTATGGAGCCTAAGATCCTGGTGCTGCTGCCCAGCACCAACCAGTATTATTCTTTTCAATGTCCATAGTCTTTTGAGTTTAAAAAAATGTTTTTATAATGGGGTATAATTCATGCACATGATACAAAATTTTTATGTAAAAACCAGTTCCGTAAAAAGCTTCCATCCTATTCCTGTTCTCAAACCACCCAAGAAAGTGGGTGCTACCAGTTTTGTATTCTTTTAGATCTTCTCTGCATATGTGACATATGTGGACATGTGTATGTAAAGAACTACCCATTCTTTATAACAGCTATGTTGAATTCCACTTTTGTATGGCTGTACCTAATTTACTTAACCCACCAGGGACAGACATTGTGGTTCTTTTTAGTTTTTTACTATTAGACAAAGCTCTGATGAATTTCCTATTTTCCAGAGTTTTAAGAGGAAACCTGGACAGGCTAACAATGAACGCTCCATGGGTGATCACAATGAGCACGTGCACAAGAGGCTGAGGACTGTGGATATGGACAGCCACATGGAGCAGGAGCCCACCCCAGCCCAGCCCCATTCCCAGGCGGAGGATGCTGCTGCATTTGAGCACATTAAACAAGGGAGTGACGCTTATGATGCGCAGACCTACGGTAGGTGCATTGAAGGCTTCTTTGCTCACTGAGCTCTCTCAGAGCTTGTGCTGTATGACTGTGTGCCATCGCACTTACATCGCACAAATTCGTCTTTAGGAGGGAGAGGAATGGCTTTTAAAAACTCTTTTCTAATAACTATACTGAAATATCAATTGTTTTTTGTTTAAAAGTATCTGTAGCCAAGTACATGTGCTCAGTGTTTCTGGGTATAGTGTAAGTTTTTAAAATACCTTTGATAACTATTGGCTGTATTCAAACCCAGCACTGATATCAGGCTTTCTGAATCCTGGACATTTCTTCATAATCACCTTGAGGTTGTTCCCTGCAATGGCAGAAACCATAAACTTGAAATATGTGTTTTTTCTTTACATGAAAAGGGAGTAGGCATTTGTTAGTCTCCCTAGTTCTTGGTGACCTTCCATGGTTTTATTCCTAATATTTGAAATACTATTGATAATATCTACCAATGAGGATAGTACAGAAGCAATTCCTCTGCAATAGATTACTTTTCTCCTCTTTTGTCCTTACTCCTTAGGAAAATAAAACATAATGATCACAGCTACCATGTATTGAGCTTTTACTCTGTGCCAAATACTGTTCTGAGCCTTTACCACATGGTCATGGATTCCTCTAGCCATCTCCTGAGTTGGGATATCTCCAATTTATAGATGATATAACACTGAGGCCAAAGAAGTTTAAGAACTTGTCCAAGATTGGGATGCAGGGATTCCCATGTTCGTGTTTCTCTGCTAAGTGTTACCATAACTTAGTAATGGAGGATGATGCCATTATGTGCTCTGAATCATGTGCCATGTATCCAGCCTGTTTATTCTGGTTTAGTCTCTTGTCATAGCACTAGAAACCCAGCTAAACATCCTACTTCTGTGGTCACATGTGTAGTTACATGATATGCTTGAGGAGGTGGGAGGGAGAGAATAGGAGTTACATAAATAGGTTAGTAGGACATTTTGGGCACAAATAAACCCAGCACTGTGTCTAAAGCACATAGCCAATCAGTGGCAGAACCAGCATTAATGACAGAAACCACACCCACTCATGATTATTTTTTTTCTGTGAAGACCTAGGCTTTCAATGTGTGTGTGTGTGTGCCTTTTTTTTAACAGATGTAGCCAGCATGGAGCAGCAACAATCTGCAAAAGACTCCAGCAAGGAGCAGGAGGAGGAGGAGGAGGAAAGAGAGGACATCTTCATGGACGTGGAGGAGCAGGAGGAGCTCAAAGCAGTAGATACTGAGCAGCTGAAGCCAGAGGAGGTCAAGCCAGGGACCACAGCAGGCTCTGGTGAGTCTCACAGAAAACAGACCCCTCCTAAGCTCTCTGTCTTAGAGATGTTGCTTCTCTTGCACTGTATTCTAGTCTGGTCTTTTACTTCCATGTCCTAAACCCTGGCTAAGACATTCGTTGGTCTATAACAGTGGTCGGCAAACTCAGTCAACAGAGCGGCAAACCGTGGCTCGTGAGCCACAGTTTGCCGACCACTAGTCTATAATAATGTCACTGTATCATGTGGTAAGGTGGATGAGTGGTGTTGCAAGAGACCATTGAAACTTGTCTTTCAGATAAAATCCCATCCACCTTTTTAAAACATGCAGAACAGAATAGAGCACTTAGTCAAGAATATACCTTGTCACAATTGGCTACTAGAGAAATGTTTTCCAATATATGAAAAAACACAATAAAAATGCTATAAATATAGAATGGGGATAATACATGTGAGAAAGTAACAAACCTTACATACAGTTCAATTTCATAGTCGACGAATGGCTATAGGACTTTATCTTTAAAAATATATTCAACACAGTAAAAAATAACCATCAGCCATAGCCAGTTTGGCTCAATGGATATAGTGTCAGCCTGTGGACTGAAGGGTCCAGGTTTGATTCCGGTCAAGGGCACATGCCCAGGTTGTGGGCTCGATCCCCAGTGTGGTGTGTGCAGGAGGCAGCCAATCAATGATTCTCTCCCATCATTGATGTTTCTATTTCTCTCTGCCCTCCTCTTTGAAATAGAAAATATATTAAAAAAACATACCAAGCTAGCTCTAGCTGGCTTGGCTCAGTGGATAGAGTGCTGGTCTGCAGACTGAAGGGTCCTAGATTCGATTCTGATCAAGGGCACATAACAGGTTGTGGGCTCGATCCCCAGGGGGGCATTCAGAAGGCAGCCGATCAGTGATTCTTTCTTATCATTGATGTTTATATCTCTCTCTCCTTTTCTCTCTGAAATCAATAAAAATATATATATATATTTTAAAAATATCAAGAAATGTAATACTATCAGCAGTGTAAAAATTAACTGTAATAGAACAAATGCAAATTCAAAAGAACTAGCCAAATTTAAAAAGCATTTTCTTCCTCCTTCCTGCCCAATCAGGGGTGTTGATACTATTGATTGCCCATTATATGATGGTGGGAAGGCACAGGAGGCAATTATTATTATTAGCCTTAGTTTCTTCATCTATAAAATGAAACTATGATTTATTTTAGTTTTTGTTTTTATCAAAGCTCTACATGCACAGTTTACAAACCACAGTTTTTCAGGGCTTGTCAATGTGAACTATCATCTCCCCTATTTCCACCTCCCCAGAACAGCTGCCTGCAATATCAGGGTAGGAGGAGGAGAAGTTAGGGGAATAAGAATTGGTAATGACCATTACAGAGTGAAAGAACACATGGAACCAATAAGTGGAGATGTGCTGGGGAGTGAATGAGTGAAGTCTGAGTAATTGTTAGTGTCAAAAGACAACCATGAAGGCTCAGTCTTTATGTTAATACTAGTGGCCCGATACACGAAATTCTGGGGATTAATTAGAGGAAATAATATTTGTATTTGTCCTTTCTTTTTAATAGAAGTGTCAGAGATGAAAGAAAATTAGTAAAATGTATATAAAATCTTCCTCTTGTCAGAGTCTAGGGTACACCATAGGACCCAGAGTCAAGTCCCCGCCCACCCACATGCACCTCAAAATCGTGTGAGACCCAGACCCAGCCAGCCCCGCCCCTATTGAGCTAGATCCAGACCTGACCGTTCCCACCCTTGTCAAATCCCGCTGGGCAGGGGACATAGCCTCAGATTCCCTGGCCCAGTGCTGAGGTCCCCCAGCCCACCCCAGATCAGGGTGGGAGGCATGCCTTGAGGTCCCCTATCAAGCCCCGCTGGGTGGGGGGCATGGCCTGAGGTTGTCCCCTGTCAAGCCCCGCCAGGCAGTGGGGGCACAGCCTCAGGTCCGCTGGCCCAGTGCTGGGGGTGGGGGGCTAGCCAGAAGTCCCCTCTCAAGCCCCACCAGGTGTGGGGAGCAGCCTGAGGTTCCTTAGCCCAGCACCAGGACGGGAAGCGCACCTTGAAGTCTCCCATCAAGCCCTGCTGGGCGAGAGGTGTGGCCTCAGGTCCCCTGGCCTGGCACCAAGGTGGGAGGCATGGCCTGAGGTCCCCCGACCCAGCTCTGGGGTGCACCTTGAGGTCCCCCATCAAGCCTCACTGGGTGGGAGTCACAGCCTGAGATCCGCTGTCAAGCCCAGCCAGTCGGGAGCGCAGCCTCAGGTCCCCTGGCCAGGTGCTGGGGTGGGGTCATGGCCTGAGGTCCCCTGTCAAGACCCACCGGGCAGGGGGTGCGGTCTGAGGTCCCCCAGACTGGCACTGGGAGCAGTCTGAGGTCCCCTAGCCCAGCACCAGAATGGAAAGTGCACCTTCAGGTCCCCCGTCAAGCCCCGCTCGGCAGGGGCATGGCCTCAGATCCCCTGGCCTGGCGCTGGGGTGGGGATGTGGCCTTAGGTCCCCCAGCTAGACACCAGGGCGAGGCCTGAGGTCCCCTGTCAAGCCCTTCCAGGGGCAGGGGAGGGCATAGCAGCAGGTCCCTGCTGATTGCTCGTTAAGGTTCCTTATGGGAACTTGGCTTCAGCTGTGTGTGCAGCCATCTTTGTGATGGAGTGATGGTCAGTTAGCACATTCCCCCTTTATTAGATAGGATGTATGATAAGTAAAACTGTCTTTTTATGAAAATAGGTGTTGATGAGATGGAGACCAAAACTTTTAAAACAGAGGAAGGCCAAGATCCCAGGACAGACAGATCCCACGAGGAGGCAGAGAATGAGAAACCTGAGAGAAGCCAAGATTCGACCATTCATACGGCCCATCAGTTCCTTGTGGACACGATTTTCCAGGTACTAAAACTTTAACAAGTAGAAATAGGATGATTAGGGTGGGGAAAAAATATTTCAGAAATCACTACTTTATTAACTTGACAAAATGTAATTATAAATTCCTTTTTAATCATTGTCTTTAGAACTTTATGGAAGACCTGTTTGTTTTGGGTATCATATCCCCTTACCAAATTTCTTAGGGTCATTGTTGGTATAACAAGTGTTCTCTAAGCAGATAAAACACTGTTCTAATGGTTAGTCTCAGGGTCACAGCAGGTGGTCTGTGCCCTGACCTGGGGTGATGGTGTATCTAGTCCTTGGGCCCCTAGCAGTCACATCTCTTCTCACATCCATCATCCTGTGTAAGGAGCCTGCAGGAGGATTAACAGTTTGTGTTGGTTAAGTAACAGGAATCTTTGACTTAATGCCTGCATTTAGGAAGAACAAGTCACCAAGTTGCTTTCCCTAATTGTTTGACTTAATGGCAATCTAGGTTAATCAAATAATATTTCATTGTTGATATCTTGTTGGGCATTTGGTTTGGTTTTGCTGGGATCAATTTATAAAAGTTAACATTTCCTTTATCCATCTTCTCTCAACAAATGGGAAGCAGAAGGATTGTTGTCTGGCATCTCCTTACTGTGCCATTAAATTTGTTTGTGTGTTGCCCTGGCTGGTTTGGCTCAGTGGATACAGTGTCGGCCTGTGGACTGAAGGGTCCTAGGTTCAATTCCAGTCAAGGGCACATGCCCAGATTGGGGGCTCGATCCCCAGTGGGAGGCATGCAGGAGGCAGACCATCAATGATTCTTATCATTGATGTTTTTCCTAACTCTCTCTTCCTCTCTGAAATCAATAAAAAGATATTAAAAAAGAATTTGCTCGTGTGTTGTCTCAGGGGTATGTACTTGGATTCATACTGCAGGAAAGAAGGCACCCTGACTCAGTTTGTGATTCCAACCTGGGCTGCCTCTCATTTGTGGTTTTTCTTCTTCTTAGCCCTTTTTAAAAGATGTCGATGAGCTAAGACAGGAGCTGGAGAGACAGCTGGAAAGGTGGCAACCACATGAACCTGGAAACCCAGAAGAAGTAAGTCACTGGCCTTTTCATACAATATCTTGACTTTGTTAAAATGCAGAAACTTAATAGATTCTTAGCTCCAGAACCTTTGTAAAAGGGACTGAGTACATGGAGTATAATGATAATCCTAAAGCCCAAGTCTGTCTCTTGCCTGCTTTGCCACTAGATCTTCAGTTTAATTAAAACAGAAATGATGTGATTAATTTTTTACTTCTGTTGCTTAATCGGTAATGGCTGTCACAGTGGTTGAAAACGGGGCAAAAGGATATGATATCATTCTCAGAATAGACCACCTGGAGCATTAGCAGGTAGTGTAATACCGAAGTGTAGATTAACCAGAAGTTTCATTTTTAATTTATTTGCATTCTGAATTTACTGTATACATACATATTTTGATTTTATGTCTCATCATTATCTCTACCACGTTGGCAAAAAACAAAACAGAACATGGAGCTTTGTTTCCAGGAAATAAGCACACTGTTTAATGTGTTAAGATTTTGCACTTGTCACTTTTGCTTTTAAAACATGACCCTGAGAGCCCATGATTAAGGGGCTGGATCTTTCGGCACCAAAATTACCCATTCATAGCTCCCTCTCCACATGAAGGGTACAGGCTGTACTCTGTGGGCGATGTGAAGAAGGCATCGATTTGGTAATGTATTTCAGTACTTTACAGTTTGAACTGTGAATTGTGGTTTTTGTAGGAAGAGAGACATTTTTAATCAAGTAAATTAGATAGCAGCTAAGAAAAACTTTGAAGTGCTTCTCGGTGTCAAACCTTCACCTTGTTGTAATGACTGGTTAGCTCTTACATTGTCAAGGTAACTTACTTGTTCTTGCTGTTGTCACAGGAAAAAGCTGCAGCTGAAATGTGGCATAGCTACCTGATCTTAACTGCACCTCTTTCACAACAGCTGTGTGAACAGCTTCGTCTCATATTAGAGCCCACCCAGGCAGCCAAGCTGAAGTAAGTCGTCTCCATCAGGTACACTTGAAGATCCCTGAAATGATGGCAGTATCGTATCGCCTTTGCCATTGAGCTCAGCACTAAACCACTTACTGACTTCAGATTGCCATTTCTGCTGCACAGGCCACCAGTATGGTGTTCCTTAGTCCCTTGTCTACCACAGGATTCGGTGAAGTTTGGCACGAACGCAGTTCCTTTGATTCCTGAGTAACTGATGGGAAATAGCCGAGCTTTTGTGCATGCTGCTCCATGTGGTTACTTGCTTGTTACTCACCTAGATATTTTCAAAGATGGGTCCGAGATTATAGATGTCGAACAGAAAAGAGAATCCAAGATTTAATATTCAATGCAATTTTTGGATCTATTAATTTTTTTGGATCTAATGATTGTGCCACATATATAGGTGGTTTTTCTGGCTGCTGATCAAGGAGATCCTGGCCCTTAAACCTCAATTGTAGTAACACTTGGGTTATGCCAGGTTACTAGTTATTTTGCATAACTGGGGATAAGGTATTTTAAAGTTTTCAAGGGATGAGCAATTTTTAATTTTTGTCCCATTTGGGTAAATTTAATAGGGGAGACTATCGGACTGGGAAGCGATTGAACATGCGGAAGGTCATCCCATACATTGCTAGCCAATTCCGAAAAGACAAGATTTGGCTCCGAAGGACCAAGCCCAGTAAACGCCAGTATCAGATTTGTCTGGCTATTGATGACTCTTCTAGCATGGTAGACAACCATACCAAACAGGTAAGGAAGAGAAGTTACCTAAATCAAAGCCCTGGGACATCACATGCTTTAGATATGACCTGGAGGAAACACCAGTTAGTCTTTCTTTCCTGAGAATGCAAATATCATATTTGAGAAGACCTAAAATTTAAAGAGTTCAAAAGGGCAATTTGCGATGTCTCAAATATTTTGGTGCCTTACTGTTATATGTTTTTAAAATTGTTTTATAGCTTTGCCATGCTCTTGTCTAGCTGCAGAGTAAGTAAATCTGACAATGTGTATTTTCCACAAAATGCAGTGTACTGCCATTCTTTAAACCATGCACAACATCTTTTTTTAAAAATGTATTTATCACACCTTTCTATTAAGTCTGAAATTATCTAGAGTTAGAGTTCTATCAGTACCAACAAAGCTTAGGAGCCTGAATAGAATTACTTAACAATACAGTAAATGGAGAATCCAAGATGGCGGCATAGGTAAACACCTACACTGCTGCCTCGCAAAACAATTTCAAAATTACAACTAAAAGACAGAACGAACATCATCCAGAACCACAGGAAAGCTGGCTGAATGGAAGTTCTACAACTGGAGGGAAAAGAGGGCCTCACGGAGACCCAGAGGAGCTGCAAAAGCTGAGGTACGGAAACGAGCGCCCTGAGAGAGCGGGTGCCGGAGTATCTGGCTGGCTTTCTCTGGCAGGAGGGAAACGGAGACTCCCAACGTCATTGAACCCCTTCTCTTATGACACTAAACCCCAGATCCAGCCGAAACTCATACAGGGTGAGTTTGGACTGTGAAAAGGGAGAGGTGCACGGAAATTTAGGGGAGTATCAAAAGATCAGAGGGCTGGTGGCGGCGCACACGGCACTGCGCGAAAGACAGATTGCTGATTGTGCCGCTGACTTTCTCTAGTGGGCGGGAGACAGACCCTCCCAACTGTGCCACTTCTGACTCCACTAAGCCCCTGTTTCAGGTAAAACCCTGGAGACCTAGTCTCGTGTGCTCCTGGTGCGCAGGGGAGCTGGAAAGGCAGCAGTCTAGAGGCACTGCGGGCCCTCCCGCACAAGGACCACTCCAGCAATTACCCAGTCACGTGAGACTCAGGGGCCGTGGAGGGCAGGGCCGACTGGAAGGCAAGGCAGTCCCTTAAGCCCTGATACTCCACCCATCCCAAGCTCAACAGAGGCTTCTTCGGTTTTGCAAGTCTGGCATTATAAGGCTGAATTCAACACAGAAGTTTCCCCGGCATAGTAAAAATGCCGAGACAAGGGAAGGGATCACAAACAAAAGAAATGGAGGGAAAAAAACGACTGGATATAGAGTTCAAAACCACACTTATAAGGTTTTTCAAGAATATGCTAGAAAAGATGGATAAACTTAGCGAGAGCCAAGAGGAGATGAAAAGGGACCAACTAGAGATGCAAAAGAGCCAACTAGAGATGGTAAAGGTCCAACTAAAGATGAAAAAGGACCAACTAGAAATTAAACATTCACTGACTGAAATAAATATTATACAGAGTCCTAACAGCAGACTAGAGAAAGGCAAGAATCAAGTCAAAAATTTGAAATATAAAGAAGCAGAAAACACTCAACTAGAAAAGCAAGAAGAGAAAAGAATCCAAAAATGTGAAGATAATGTAAGGAGACTGTGGGACAGCTTCAAGCGTACCAACATCAGAATTGTGGGAGTGCCAGAAGAGAGAGAGAGCAAGATACTGAAAACCTATTTAAAGAAATAATGACTGAAAACTTCCCACATCTGGTAAAAGAAATAGCCTTACAAGTCCAAGAAGCACACAGAACCCCATATAAAAGGAATCCAAAGAGGACCACACCAAGACACATCATAATTAAAATACCAAGGGCAAAAGACAGAGAGAATATTAAAAGCAGCAAGAAAAAAACAGTTCATTACCTACAAGGGAGCACCCATACGACTGTCAGCTGATTTCTCAACAGAAACGATGCAGGCCAGACGGGAGTGGCAAGAAATATTCAACGTGATGAATAGCAAGAATCTACAACCAAGAATAATCTATCCAGCAAAGCTATCATTCAGAATTGAAGGGCAGATAAAGAGCTTCACAGATAAGAAAAAGCTAAAGGAGTTCATCAACTCCAAACCAGTATTATATGAAATGCTAAAAGGTACTCTTTAAGAAGAGGAAGAAGAAAAAGAGTAAAGTCAAAAAATTATGAACAACAAATACGTTATCTATCAACAAGTGAATCTAAAAATTAAGTGAATTAAAAATTTGATCAACAGAATAAACTAGTGAATATACTAGAATCAGGAGCACAGAAAGGGAGTGAACTGATAATTCTCGGGGAAAGGGGTGAGGGGTGTACAGGGAGAGACTGGACAAAAATCATACACCTATGGATGAGATCAATGGGAGGGAGAGAAGGGTGGGAGCTGGGTGGAGGGGTGCTATGGAGGGGAAAAAAGAAAAACAAATGTAATAATCTGAATAATAAAGATTTAATTTAAAAAAAAAACAATACAGTAAGTAATGTGCACACTGAAGAGTGCTGTTTTTTGCTGTTAGGCAGCACGAGCCAACGAGCAACCTAAAATGTACACGTAGGGCTCTTCACTGGAAAAAGTTTAACCTCTGAACCTGGGTTCAGCTCCCCACTATCACGTGACTCTCTACCACTATGTGACTTTGGGCAGTTCATCAGAGTTATTGGGAAAACTAAAATAACGGATGTAGAAAACTTGGTTTAATGTCTAGCACTTGATAGGTATTTAGTAGATTTTAGTTGCCATAAGTATCATCATAATCAACATCTTTGTATATGAATTAAATTTAAAATTATGCAAGTCATATATGCATAATTAGAATTGGTTTTTAAAAAATTTACTTATGTCACCAAAATAACTTTTTAAAATTTATGGACCAAATATCTCAAGATCACGTTTGTGGAATGATGTGTAGAGCAGACCTTTCCTACCAGTGGAATGGATTATGGGTTTCAGCATTTGTGGGATTAGCCAGGGCCTAAGGACACCAAGCTTCTGGGTTGGTCGTGAATAGCCATAATAATAGGCTATACAAAAAAAGTCTTCTGTTAAGAATCTTCTTATAAAAACGGTTGATGTTCTGATTCCTTCAAACCCTTACCTGTATTTCACAGCTTGCATTTGAATCTTTGGCTGTGATTGGAAATGCTCTAACCCTTCTGGAAGTGGGTCAGATTGCGGTTTGCAGGTAAGAGTGCCTTTTAATCACACTGGGAAAACCAGTCTTCTATGGTTATTTTGTTCACATGACAAAAAATAATCTTCGTTATATTTGGATTTTCCCCCAAGTTTTGGAGAGTCTGTAAAGCTGTTACATCCATTCCATGAACAGTTCAGTGATTACTCGGGATCCCAGATTCTAAGGCTCTGCAAATTCCAACAAAAGAAAACCAAGATTGCTCAGGTATGCTTATGACATCAAATATCTCTGCACAGATATTCTTCTCGTTTAGTGGAGGCATAATTTTTAGAACACCTTCCTTCCACTATGGTATAAGGACAGGCAGAATTTATAGTACAGAATAGTCGTAAATCCCAGCGTGTGTCCTGCTGGGATAGAAACTTCCTGCTCCCATTATTAACATGCTGTAACCTTTTTTTTCCCAGTTTTTCAAAGATCATTTTTTATTTTGTATGGTTGATTTTCTGGCTACTTATTTTTGAGAGGTTTGGAACATTTACATCTCACAGTACACTTATCAGGGTCAAAGCCAATCTCTCTCCCCCAGTTAGCTTAGAGAAGAAATGATGTAAAATAAAGCCATGATGACTTGCTCATAATGACAGGTTCTCAGAACAGCATGGGACAGTAATCCCGATGTGGACATTTTGTGTTTTCTTTAAAGACAGCTATTTTGTTCATTTGGGGAATTAATTCACTTATTTCCCAGTAAAGGTATTTCTTTTCCTTTGGGGTTCACGTAGAACACTATTGGGGTGTATGCCATATCTCAAGGGTGAATACCAAGCAGTGGTCCTTGACTGCAGGTGGCTGAAAGGATAGTTTGGTTGCCTGTAGATCTGAGATGGTTATAACTTGAAGCTCTCTGAGAATGGGAAGAGGGTTTAGTTTCCTAATCGTCTTTTTCAGTTTCTAGAGTCGGTAGCCAACATGTTTGCAGCTGCTCGGCAGCTCTCACAGAACGCCAGTCCAGGTGAGCCGCATTCTCTTAACCTTTGTTGGCAAAATGGTTTTCTGTTCTCTGTATTTGCAAGTTGCCTGCTTCATCTCACTGCACCCATCACCATCTTTTAATGTGGATGCTCTACAGGGAAAGCAAGAAACAGGAAGGGTATTAGCCATTCTAGAATTTTTTTACTCCTTTACTTAAAAATTTTTATTAAACCCATATCCAGGAGGCTTATAATAAATGAAGGAATTAAACATTAGTTAACTAGGATATACAAACCAGCTAATCCAGCCATGATTGATTTGGGCCTTGAAACATACCCAGTTCTTTATCTAGTTCTTTAGAGAAATCTCTCTGTTATGAAAATATCATGGAGAACTTCCTGTTGGAAGCAAGTCTTTTTCATACATCTCAAGATTTGGTAAATGTCTTTGACAGAGAATGACAGCCCATCCTCAGACACTATAATCTTTAGCTGATAACATTATACACTAAATATTTTTAAACATTTTAATTCACCATTATTTTTTAATGGCCCCCTCTGAGTTTTTAAAGAGAAAGAGAAATCAGCAAAAATTTGAAAGAGACAGTTCCACGTTTTTGACAGACACTTTCTTCTAATGTCCTCCTCAGTACTCTACTGCATATTTATATTTTAACTAGAGGCCCAGTGCACGAAATTCATGAACGGGAGGGGTGTGTCCCTCAACCCAGCCTGCACCATCTCCAATCTGGGACTGCTGGCCCCTAACTGCTTTTGCCTGCCTAATGGACGCCTCACTGCTCCCTTGCTGGCCCAATTGCCCCCAACTGCCCTCCCCTGCTGGCCATCTTGTGTGTTAGAGTGATGGTCAATTTACATACTATCCTTTTATTAGATAGGATTCTCCAGTGAAGTTGATCTAAATGTGACATCCCCTGAAACTGTTTTATTCCCAGAAGCTTTTATGTATACTGTCCCTGATGGGGGCATCTGAAGTAACATCTAATTAGAGGTCCCTTTTACTTATGCCCAGAATGCACCAGTTCCAGAGCTGTTTGATGTCATAGTACAGAGAAAACCTATACTAATTTGTCTTACGTTAGGTAGTTTTGAGTTATTGTTAAAGATAGATTTCCGTTGTGTTCTACTACAGACACTGCACAGCTCCTCCTGGTGGTCTCTGATGGGCGTGGCCTCTTCCTCGAGGGCAAAGACAGAGTCCTGGCGGCAGTGCAGGCTGCCCGGAATGCAAACATCTTCATCATTTTTGTTGTGTTGGATAATCCCAGTTCCCGGGTGAGCGACTACGAAAAGCCACTTTTCTTTGGGATAACGTGGAGGTGTTCTTTAGCCTGTTTCATCTGAAATATGGCCTGGGTCACACCATCACACTCAGAATTCCTAACACAGTGTTCTGTCAGGCCCTGCTCTAGGCATTTATAACTTTTCTCATTTAACTTTGCAATAACCCAGTGAGATGAGGATTATTCCCACTTTAGTGAAGGACAGAATTACTGATTATAGGTGATGAGTAGGAAAGCCAAGATTCTGGCTGACTCCAGAGAGCACCCCTTAACTACCCATGCCAGGTTTTGACAGTGGGCCCTCTCCAGTTACTCATACCTTGGCAGTGCCCTTCTCCGAACAGGAAGATCAGCCGTCAAGTGAAAGATGTCCTTCCACAGGGCAGTTCTGTTCCAGGGAAACGTGTCTCTCTCTGCAGGTCAGATTAGGACCTAGACAGCAAATTGAAGATCCAATGTGAATAATCCAAGTTGAGAATAGGACACACTGTCACAGGGAAATTGGGTTTTCTTATCCCCCTTTCAGTGCCTGTTCTAGAAGGGGCACTCATAAAGACCTTCCTCCTCAATGAGTTCTGAAAATTTTGTTTTACTTAGTAATGAAAGCTACTCTCTTAGGCAGGAATCACACACGGGAGACCTAAAAAACGTTGGTGAGAGAGAGCCTGAAGAGCTAGCCAAGGACACTGATTTATTTCAAAATGTCTTCTGTTGGCAGGATTCTATCTTGGACATTAAAGTGCCAATATTTAAAGGCCCCGGAGAGCTGCCTGAAATCCGATCCTACATGGAGGAGTTCCCATTCCCCTTCTACATAATTCTTCGCAACGTGAACGCACTCCCCGAGACGCTCAGTGATGCTCTCAGGCAGTGGTTTGAGTTAGTGACAGCCTCTGACCAACTGTAAACCAGTAAGAACATAATCCAAAGTTAAGACTTTAAACCATGGTCAAGAGCTACTTCTTGCCCAGATGCTCCTTTCTGGACACAGTTTCTGAATTTGCAGCTCTAAGTTATATTTTATCTTAGGTCTGATTTATAAAAATGTATTGCAACGTACATTTTGACATGATTTCAGAGAAAACTTGGGTTCCTTGCTTGGCCTAGGCTACTGTTCTTATAACAGATGTGGGGCAGCAAAGGAGCAGCCAGGCATTTGGTCTTGTACCTGAGAGACTGCCCTGCCAGCCCATCTTGGAAGCTGTGGCCTGAGAGGCAGCCGGCTCCCCCCACCCCACCCCGCGAGGGCCCAGCTGTCTGCTTTCCCTCGAAGGGACCCTGGACACCTGCCTTGAGAAGATGCTGCCAGGAGCCCGGGGCTGTGCCAGTCCTTTGGCTAAAGGCCTGACAGGAGCTGTGCTTTTGACCCCACTCTAAGGTTTGGCTTTGTCAAGCCCACAGTGTTGGACCCAAAAGCTGTCAAGTGGCTGAGACAGCTGCAGTCCTCAGAGGCTTAGTGTGTTTTCTTACTGTGCTTCTCATGAAAAGAGCCACCTTCTCTTCGGGGGCAGAGGCTGGTTGTATGTGTGCTCATGAAGCCACCAGCCATCCTCGGGCTCCAGTGAGTGGAGCTGATCCCTGGGCTGTGTAAAAATGAAGTGGCTTTTCAGTGTCCTTCACATTTGCTGCTTCGGGAGACTATGCAATGATGGGAAGATGATTATCCCCTTGTGTATTTCATTCTCTCAGTGCCATAGTCCCTGCTGTTGTAGTAATTTATTTCTTTAGTTCCTTTTTTTCTTAACACTTAAGGGGAAGAATCATTGCTCACACTGCTTTCAAGCTGGACTGAGCCAGTTTTATTCTGGAAAAGATATGCTGTATCCAGAAGGAACTAAGCAGCTACATCTATTTCCCGCCCCCGCCCCCACCCCGTCAAAATACATCAACGGTTTTTAAGCGGTTTTTACATGGCCAGAAAGCAGTGCTTGAATACTTGAAACTTCTACTTATGTTCTGACTGTCAGAATGTTGTTTTGTAGACAACATGTCATGATGTAATGGTCTATCTCCATGTCTGTTATCAAGTTACACTGTGAAGTTTGCCACTCTTTTTGAGGTGGTCAATAAGGACACAGATTGCTTATTGTTTGTTTAACCAAGAGTCCCAAAGCATGTACCTGATGTTATATTTTTTATTCTAAAAAGCTATGCAGCTTATATTCTGAAAACTATTAAAAAAATATACAAGTGGTGGTGTAATCTGTGACCATTCTTAATGGAATACAACAGAGAAGAACAAAGGGAATGGTCTTACCTGCTGGACCAGTCTGCTGTCACCACCTTTGACTGACTGACATGACCCCACAACATCAGTGGCTTTTCATACAGTCGGGTTTTACTTCTTGTTTCCATGTCCACAGAGGGTGGGTTGTGGGCCTGTAGTGATGGGGAAATGGCGAGTTAGTGTTAAACAATGGCTCAAAGATTCTGTTCCAAAGTGACACATCTCTTCCACTTAGATTTCATGTCCAAAGCCATTTATGGGGTAGGATTGGATCTGGTAGGGAAAAAACGACATTATGACCGTGATGCGGTAGTCTATCGTCTACCTTTCATTGACAGGACCATCCAAACTGGAACTTCCCAGCTGGTTTGCTAAGAGTGACTCCCTCAGCCCTGGAGCAGCTACCCAGGAGTGCCCCTTTTCAGCTGGTGCTGTGATGGGGGAAGGGTTAGGAAGCATGGGAGCAGTCACAGGAGACCTGTTAGGGACTGGGGTAGGGGTCAGGCAGAGCCCGTCCCAGGGTACAAAGCACACATCACTTAGTAGGTTCCGAGGACACACTTACCTGCTACTCAGTCTTTACATCTGCCTTATTTACTTTCTTCATCCAAACCCCAGTCTTTCTGCTCTAACTTCTGGGTGTTTATCTTATCCTGTTTCCTCTGGCACTGTAGCAGAAATACTTTTAAATCTGTAGCCAGGAGTATTAAATAGTATCCTAAAGTAATCACTTTGCTAGCTTCACTTCATCCTACTCACAGCATCCAAGGAGATCTTAAAAAAGTTCCTCCAGAGGTCCCTGCTGTGAAAAGGACATTTATTAGGGTGCCCTGACTCTGTTGCCGTGTTCTCCCTGCATCCCCATCACACTATTCCATCAATCACAACAAACCACAGGGATCCTAGAATCTGCCCGTGTTCCACACATTCTTTTCTGGAATTCTTTACCTACTTTCCTTTCTGACAAACACATAGCTCTGATAAGCCCTCCAGGAAGAATGAGCTCCATATTACAAACTTTGACATCTATAACACTTCATTAGACTTACATGTCTTCCTGCCCAAAGTGTGGGGCTGAGGCAGGGAGCAATGCCAGTGCCTCACATAAATGAATTTCCAGATGGGAAGAAGAAATGGGGTAAAAATAATCTGTTTTCACACATTTATTAATTTACTAGAAGCCCAGTGCACGAATTCATGCATGGGTGGGATCCTGTTGGCCTGCCCTGATTGGGGTATAAGGGCCTGGCCAGGGGGAGGGGCCGCAGGTAGTTAGCCAGTTGGCCCCGCCCCCGATCAAACTCCCAGTCAAGGGGACAATTTGCATACTAGCCTTTTATTATGTTGGAAGGATAGGTTGAAACTGTCAAAACTGTAATAAAGATCCTAAGGTGATCTGGAGGGAAATGATACAAAGTATTTCTAAAGGTTGTACAGAAGATTAAGATTTGGGCAAGAAACTACAGGGGAGTCTTCTTGCCAGATAATGGACAACAAACACCACAAAAATTAAAAACTAGTCCCAGGTGAAATAATCCTGAATAGATTATTCAAATTGTAAGAGAATTTACCATATAAGCATCACAAAGTTCAGGAAGAGGAATAAACTATTAAATGGTATCAAAAGTATAGCTGAGCATCTGAAAAAGAACTAAACATCCACATCATGCCATGAATCAAAATAAGTTCTAGATAAATATTTTAAACATTAACAATGAAAAAGTTTAAAAATTGAAAAGCATCAAAAAATACACATTATTGTATAGAGACTTAAAGCTACATAAAGGACCAAAATTTAAAAAAGGAACAAAAACAAAACAGGCAAACAGCCCACATAAAGTTAGAATAAAAGTCCTTAAACAATAATTTAAATTAAAAGATAAATTACTTAATTACATATTAAAAAGTCTTAATCAGCATTAATGGGCCAAAGTCATGACAATTCAAAAAAATAAATGTAACTAAAAGTGGTCAGTGATATTTAACTTCCTAACAATTAAGAGTATTTTTATTGATTTCAGAGAGGGAGAGGAGAGAAAGATAGAAACATCAATGATGAGAGGATCATTGATCAGCTAACTCCTGCAAGCCTCACACTGGGGATGGAGCCCACAACCCAGGCTTGTGTCCTGACGAGGAATCAAACCATGACCTCTGGTTCATAGCTTGACCACTGGGCCACATCGGCAAGGCAAACTGCACTAGTATTTTGAAAAAGTGGTCATGTGGTAAGCCTGGTAATGTTAAAAAACACACCATTAGAGTGCCTATATGTGCCATACCCTGCTCTCAGTGCATTACACACAAGGGCTCTGAGGGAGATGCTATCATCTCACTTCACAGACGGGAGGTTTAGCAGCCAGAACACAATTTGGAAAAAGAAGCACCAAAGATTCCAAAAAAGCTAGGCAACAGGTAATTGAACATTTTTATAAATGTTCATGAAGTAAACAGATCATTGAGTGATCCTGTTTGGTTGTGTTATAATTTGGAACAACCCTGTTTAGGAAAGAAAAATAGCAACGATTCACTAACCCCCTTATAGTAATATAACCTAAATGCTTGTGTGTGTGTGTGTGTGTGTGTGTGTGTGTGTGTGTGTGTGTGTTGTGGGGAGGACAAAATAATTACGAGGAGATGAAGACAGGCTGTGCATTTCCTTGTTATTAGTGATACAAAGTTCTTACAGCTGCAATGGGGCAGCCATTGAAAGCCTGGTAACGAGGTTCGTGAAGACTACCTCCTGCCAGGAAAATGACTGCAATTAAAAAGGGCAGGATGAGAATGAACAAGAGGGCACGAATTTTAAAATAAATTAACTTAAGCTTATAGCACTCCTAATTATACACATTCAAAAAGTTCAAAAGGAGTACACCAGAATAATTTTCCCCCTCGCCTCCAAGAAACTGAACTTCCATTTAATGAAACGCATAACCGTGTGTCAGGAACTGTGCTAGATGCCTTTCCACTCACTGCATTCTCAACTATCTGTGCCAGAAACTGCCACCCCCTTTTACCCAGGAGACTTAGGCGATCAGACAACAAACTGCCCCAGGCTACAAGCCGAGGCCCTCGCTGCGGGCGTCTCCTAGGAAACCGGACTCGCCCCGCCCCCTGTCCTTCCCTCCCCTTCCGCTCCTGCGCTCTGTGGCTCCAACCCACCCGGTGCGTGGAGGACATGGCCGCTTCCCGCTTACCTCCAGCGACACTAACGCTAAAGCAGGTACCAGCTATTCTCACGGGCCTCCTAGGACAGCTTCCCCCGGTCTGAGCTCAATTCTCCGTCGCTCCCTGCGTCCAACCTACGGGGTGCATCTGGGCAGCTACTGGGCCCGGTGACCCCGCGCGCGCACTCGGGCGGGCCTGGGCCGGAGGGCGGGGCTCCCCGCGAGGTGTGGCTGGGGGCGGGGCGGGGCCTGGCGGGCACGAGAGGGGGCGGGTGGGCGAAAGCAGCCCGCGGGGTCGGCAAGGCGGGGCCGGCTCTGGCTCTCCTGGGGTCCCGGAGCCCTGAGGGGTCCGCCTGATACTGACCTGCGGAAAGAAAGAGCAAATGCGGCTACCGGGGGGTGGGGTGTGTGTGTGTGTGTGTGTGTGTGTGTGTGTGTGTGTGTTCACAACTGCGGGAATTTAGAAAAGGTGCTGTTGCTGTGGTTACAGCCTCCAAGTCTGGGAGCCCTTTTTCTGCCCAATAGGCAGCCCTCGATGTGTAAGGGCTCGTATGGTTGACAGAGCCAACCATCGGCCCAAACAAACTTGTTTTTCTTAAAAATAAAGGAGGATTTTTCTTTGTCCTTTTCAAAACTAAGGACCCAGGAGAAGTGATCTGGTTACAGTGAGGTTTGCTCAAGCGGCGCCCTCTGGGCTGTCAGCTGTAAGGGCCCCCTCTCCCCCCCGCACAGTTCTGGAGGAGGCAGCAAGTCCTCCTCCTCTACAGGAGGATTCTGCGGGCCATTCGGCAAGTTCCAAATGATTCTGACCGCAAATACCTGAAGGACTGGGCAAGGGAAGAGTTCAAAAGAAACAAAAGTGCCACTGAAGAGGTAAGAACGAGATGATAGTAACGACAGTCCCTGGCCCCTTTTTTTTTAAATTTTTTTATCTTGTTCAGGGAATTTTTGAAAACGTTTGCTAGACATCTTGGAACATAAATGTCACCGAGATATCTTGATCATTGCTCTAATGTTGCTGATTTTCCACCTTCTTAGCTATTTAAAATTTTACAATCTTTACTATAAGTATCTACGTTCTACACTAGCATCACCTGACTTTCCTCCTAACACTTCCTTCCTCCCAACACTCACACAAAGGACACTATTGTAACTGTTACAGCAGGAGGGTCTGGGAAGTATGACTGTCAGACACCGTGCACTCCTGATGGTTAGGTTTTTGGCTTCCCTAATATGCAGCAGTTTGAATTCTCGGCACTGGTTCTTCACTTGAACAAATACAAGAACACAGCTGCCCCTGGATTAACCAGGTAAAAAACAGTGACCAGATCTCACGTTCTCTTACAGGTTACCATCCGGATGATGATTACACAAGGCAATATGCAGCTCAAGGAGTTAGAAAGAACACTTGCTCTAGCAAAATCTTAACTTTAGTATTATACTGAAAGATTTTCAAAAGTCTCCATGGGTTTTTTGAACTTAGGCTCAACAACAGGCAGCCTAAAGTCAAGTCAAACTGTTTATATGTACAGCACCCCAGCAACATATCCGAACATGGAGCCTAGCACGTCACAGAGGGCAAAGAAAAGCCGCGCTGGAACAATTGCCTTAACACTGAAAAACATGCCCTGCACTTAGAAAATGTTTCTGGATTTGTCAGCAGATTTTATAAGAAGCAAAAACCAGTACAAGAAAGCGTCAATTAGCACATAAAAAAAGATACTCATCACCATTATTCATCTAGAAAATGCATATCAAAACCATAATGAGATACTACACTTCCACCACATGCACTAGAACGGCTGTAATCAAAAAGGGAAATAACTACTAATGGGGAAGATGTGGAGAAATTAGAACCCTCATATATTGCTGGTGAGAACATAAAATAGAGCAGCTACTTTGGGAAACAGACGGTCAGTTGCTCAAAAGGTTAAACTTGCTTCAGCAGGTTTACTCCTAGGTTTATAACCAACAGAACTAAAAACATGTCCACAAAACACCTGTACACAAATGTTCATAGCAGCATTTCATAATAGCCTAAAACAATCCAAATGCCCACCAACTGATAAACGAGTAAATAAAATGTGGTATACCTATGCAATAAAACATTTGGCAATAAAAAGGAGTGAAGTATTGATATTGATACATGCTACACACAGATGAACCTTGAAAACACTAAGTAAAAGAAGCCAATCACAAAAAAATCACATATTGTATGATTCTGTTTATAGGAAATGTGTGGGATAGGTAGATGAGTGGTTGCTAGGACTTTGGATGTAATGCAGAGTAACGATATGGGGTATCTTTCTGGGTGATGAAAATATGAAGTTAGCTTTTAGTTGCATAACTCTGAATATACTAAAATCCATTAAAGCATATTTTACATGTATTGTATGTGAATTCTACCTCAATAAAACTCTTATTTTTAAAAGTTAAAATATTAATTGGCTTATAACATTGTATAAGTTAATAAAGCTGTTTTGAGAAATAGTATGATAAGTAGGATTGGAGGGTGTACTGACCCCAGGAGATAACCTGGAACTTTCTTGAAAAACCCTCCTGTATTATCACTCAGGATGGTTGAGGTATGTTCTTCAGATGTGGCATGATCTGATACTGAAAAAGATCACCACTGGGAATCTCAATCTTTGTTGAAGAGAGGAGAAAGAGAACCTTAATAAACACCTTGAACACCAAAAGAAGAGGCAACTTCTGGATGAAACTAATGCAATTACCTTAACATCCATATCGAAGTAGCACAATAAATCATTAGGGAAGATCAGTGAAGTTGGTTCTCCGGTGTCAGGAAAAAAACACGTTAAAGAATACATCAGAGAAAGCCGTGGACTTCAGAACACCTTTGAAAGAGACCAAGTGTGTAACAGTTCATGTAGTCCACATGAGTTTGTGGTAAGAGGCTAGGACTGGCAGTCCTTCAGCCTGAAGTCCTCTCTTCATCTGCAGATCTAAAAAATTAATCCAAGAATCTGACCAGCACCTGAAAGATATAGAGAGGATTACAAAATGACAAATGGCATTTAGTATTGGGCTGTGCCTGAGGAGAGGCCTAGCTGATGGTGGCCTATGTCGATGACCTGCACAGTCAGGGTCCACCTCCCTGTCCCATAGCCTGAGTTGTTAGACCAGCGGTTCTCAACTTGTGGGCCGCGACCCCTTTGGGGGTCGAACGACCCTTTCACAGGGGTCGCCTAAGACTATTGGAAAACACCTATTTCCCATGGTCTTAGGAACCAACACACCTGCTCCTTGGTGTAGCAAAATGTAGCAATGTAGTTTACTATTGTTATATGAAGACTGTTGCCCATGCTACACCATGATTCAAGACAAAATTTATTTGTAATTAGAAATATTTCACAATATATAATTACATATTGTTTTTGTGGTTAATCCCTATTCTTTATGTTCAATATATAACAATGAAAATACATCCTGCATATCAGATATTTACATTACAGTTCATAACAGTAGCAAAATTACAGTTATGAAATAGGAACAAAAATTATTTTATGGTTGGGGGTCACCACAACATGAGGAATTGTATTAAAGGGTCGCGGCATTAGAAAGGTTGAGAACCACTGTGTTACACAAAGTATTTCTAAATACTCTGCCACAGGGTAATTAATTCAAAATGCTTGCAGGAGGCATTTTTTTATATTTTATAAAGATGTGCATTAGCCAACCTGCAAAGCCATCTGATGAAAAAAACATTTGTGAACAGTTTCTGAACAGAGAACATGTTAGAAACATTCTTTGAGTTGCATGATTGACATACATACTCAAGTATAAGCTGTCTCTAGAAAACCTAAAATCTCGAAGCTATAAACCATCCTTTCAAAATGTAAGTCACTCACTTGCTGTTCTTCCTAGCAGTGGTGTATATGGAGGGTGTAAGAGCATTTGTGGTTTGAATTTGCAAGATGCAAATACCAAAGACTTCAAGAACACCAAACTTGTAGTTTGTTTTTTAAAATGGGTAAAACACAAAACTTAATTCTTACCTTCCAGAAGCTAAGATTATTGTAACTGACAAGCTTTTGCTCCCATTTCTAAAGAACAGTTTAATTTTATTAGTTCACTTACATACTTTGAATATTCACTCTGAATTATAGGCCAAGTTTGTTGGTTAGCCCAAGACTTATTTAGCAATTTCTCCTCACATATGAAATGATGTTCATTAAGAACAGAACTGCTGGTGAAATACGTTTTATTCATCATCTTTATCAGTATTCTGATAAAGACAAGTTACCTTCCTGGGTATGTTCCCTGTAAATTACACTCTTGTTTGAATGTGCAAGTCTTGTTCCTAAAGTTTAATTTTAAGAAGTTTGAATGTTCAGTTTATGTATTTGGAGAATAAATCTACATTTTAAAATGTTTAATATAAAAGCTTTCTAGTATATGAGAAGTGGCTAAGGCCATCTTTTACTTAGCATATTGACTGCCCTGGTGTCACTGCCTCCTTTTAAGTGTGCTGTCAGGTTGGAAATGTTAAACTCTTGGCATGGCATGCTATGAATGTGCCTGCAGAGACACAGGACTTTAAAGTCTGAGGACAGCAGAATGTATCCCCTAGTATAGGTATGACTGTAGTCATGCCAACAGACATAGGAGAGCTGAGAGGCAGAGTCCCATACTTACCTAGTTCTCTCTCTTTGATGAAGGAAGGAAAATGCTAATAAAATAAAAGCAAAAAGAAGCTGCTCACATCTACTTTGAAAAAAAATTAGGATTATGTAGAGTAAGATCCAAAGAGAATAAAAAGCAAATTGTCACTTGGTGCCAAACTAGAAATCACCTTGAGCTACTTCCTTCTTTGAGTCAGGCAGCTGAGAAATTTATACTAGAATTAAGTTAATTATTTGTTTACTGAGAAGAGTGAGTCACTCTACCCACTCTATTTTGTATTAAAAAAGTGCTTTGCTGTACTGTGTCTTGCTTCTGTGTTATTAATTTAAATTAATATATTTACATTTAGAATCATAATATTTGACTTATTATATTGAAAGAGCATATTTCCCTTTAAAATTACAACAAAATACATTTTTAATGCTTTTTCTTATTCATAAGATGTACTGAATTCTAAAAAGTTCATTAGCTTTTTAAAACTGGCTTGTCTTTTAAGTCTTAATTGATTGGCTTTTATGTTACAAGATGAATTATATTTAGCTTTTAGGAACAATTTGTTAGTTTTAAAAAAATGTTATCTTTGTCTGAATAAAATGACAAGTAACGCTATCCTTCTTCTTTGTTCAATATTTTCCAAAAGGTCAACAGTTTAAATAAAACATTTATTTAAGCTTGCACGGAGAAATCTTTCCATGTTACAACAGGCTTTTTAAAAATATTTTTTCATGCAGTTGACCTGATCTCTAAAGCAGATGTATTTAAACTACACTTTTATGGAAACTCGGTGAAGTGTGGTTGAGTGAAGGCACACTTTAAGGAACCATAAAATTTGGTTACCTACACAAATGAAAATGTAGGCTAAACTAAATATTCACCCTTTCATGTTTTAAATAAGGAATTTCGTATCAATAGTGTTGAGAACCAAGTCTAATGCCTGGAAGCGACACAAATTCAAGGCAATAAAAATGTTAAACAGAAGACAACATACCTCTCAAGTATCAATGCTTGACTGAAAAAAGAGCGTATAACATGAAAAATTCATTTCCTTTATTTTGGGCTCCCAAAGTCAAAAGTAAGATTAGAACTGATATTCATTCGATCACAAATATTCCTATACTCAAATGCAATAATGCACTAACAATAGCAAAAAACAACACTGCAATACTGTACAACTTTTATATATTTTACATCACTTTCCCCACAGCTACTGAAAGTTCCAGCCTCAGCTTGAAACACGAACTACATGACCAGCTATAAATAGTTAATAGTTCTGCTTCTTTGGAAAAGTACTATTGTGGCATTTGCTCATTTTAGTAGATAGCACAAGGTAAGAATAAGAAAAGCCACATCGGACCCACAGCTGAGTTTTCTGACAATAAGGAAAAAAAACAGACCAAATGCAGGTGCGGTCAAAGCCACTGCTTTGGTCCTGAGAGGCTACCATCTATCCCTGGGTTTGGAGGTGATGGCCCTGTTCCATCTCCCAGGCTCTAGTGCAGGTTTTCCCACCTGTGAGAAACAAGATCTGTGTAGTCTGCAGACGAGGTACATTCGACCTTTCTCATTCCTCCCTCGTCTCGTCCCTAACTGCATCTTGGATGGAAATATCCAGCTCACAATTAGAAGCTGCCTGCTCCTGGTGGGCAGGGGGTACATAATCAAAATTCTTCCCACCGAAGCACACTATGGTCTGAAGGTGCCATCTGGCGCTGTGACTCTGCACCAGGAACTCGAAAAGAGGAAGTACCCCCACAAGTAGCAATCCAGAGCGTCTCCGGGAAGACTGTCTACCTACAGAGCAGGTGAGGAACAAGACAAGCTCAGGAGCATGAAAATAAGATTGAGAGCATCACATTAATTCCCGACCCAGGTTCGGTAATGCCGACATTCGTCTACATTTATGAGGAATGTTTATATCCATACTGTAACTTTTAAGAAAAACAAAAACAACGGTGAGTGTGGAAGGCAAAAACCTCACAAAGGGGCTAAAAACATACTTTGTTTTTTCTGAGTATTTCCAAAGTCATTCTTTTCTCTTTGGCTCAATAAGCGACATTTTATTCAAAATTACAGACAATAGTTACTCAGTTCCTGTGTTTATAGAAAAAGAACGGAGGTTTCTATGCATACATGGAATTTTGAGATGACTATAATCCCACATTCCAAGGGACAAGAAGTCTGAAGGTGATTAAATTGAAAGATTCAACACACCAAGCTACTTTTGTAACTGTGTATTCTATTAGAACAGAGCAAAACCCTCAGGGCTCCGGGAGGCTGGGAATGCTGGGGTCTAACTCAGCATAGTCACTGCGAAGCAGAGCAAAAGCTTTTGGGGTTAATGACAGAACTCAATTAAAAATGAAATACTTTCAAGAAATAGCCTCATTTCTTTGTAAAATACAGGTGCGTAAACTCAAATTCACAAAGGTACTCTAAGATAAAAGGGTTTGATTATGAATAGGTTATCGAAGTTTCAGGTAATTGTTATGTGACTCTTCCCCCTCTCCATACTCCCCATTATTAATTTGCTTTAAAATCACAAGGGTTAACTGAAAATATAGTATTTCTATATTTTGGCTGAAAATATACAAACTGTGATCAAATGGTTTGAATCTTTCTCCACTCTGTTCATTATTAACAAACATTCCCAGTGCTATTATCCAATGACTCATTTTTTAAACACACTGACTTTTAAGTTATACTGGATCTTGTGACATTATGAAAATCTCTTCTTCCTCAAACTCTGTCTGATAAGTTTTCACCTGGTTAGAATATCAGCATTCTGAGAATTCTGCATTTTAGGGAGGTGTTAGCGTATCTCTGTTATAGCCAGCTCTTAGGGAAAGACACTCTTGTCTAGGCACAGCAGGTGTGTTTACATGAATGATGACTTGAGTTCACAAGGGATTTTTTTTTCTTGATTTTGATTTATATTATTTTGTACATCCTGAATTTTAGGGTTTAGGTTCACGCATCATTGAGAATCTAGGTGGCTTGCTTAATCTGAGCTTTTGAACCTCAGATGAACCGGGGCTGAGTTTTTAAATTTGTGATGAAACCTGAAACTAAGCAAGCTTTCCCTGGTTTCAGTTTAATTGTTGATGTCTTCATAACTTCAGGGCATAGGAAACGTGTGTGTCTGGCACAATTTAGAAACCAGTGATTTTTTTTTAAAGGCAAGTCTGCTACATGCACTCTCATTGACACTTGGGGCGCAGCTATTCTGCAGGTGCTATACCAGAAATCCTCAACGATCCTTTCTTGTGCCACTTCCCAGGCCCTAATTTTCCTTCTGCACCTTCGTCCTTAGTTTAGCAAGTTCCTCTTCTAAACTCTTAATATGTTCCTTCAGGGTGGCCTTGTCTTGCTGGGCTTTCTGACTGGCTTGGCTTCGTGCTTCTTCAATCTTCCTTTCGTACCACTTCTCCATCTGGGTAGCAACAGCCTCAAAAAAGTACTGGGTAATCTCCAGAGCTTGGGAGGTGTCTCGAATGTGAGAGGCAGTCTGCTCGCTGCCTGTAGCTGGTGGTGGCTGCCCGCAGGTGGTGCTGGGTGCTGGTGGCTGAGCTCGATGCCTCGTCTGTCCGCTTTTCCCAGACTTCTTGGTTTGGGTGCCTCTGTGGACGCAGGGCCCGGCCTGCTGATCACCTCTGGCTGCCTCTTGTAAGGGCAGCAAGGCGGTCTGGACCTTGACGCTCCTCAGTCGGGAGCCTGTGCAGTCAGAGGAGGACAGCTCCTGCTGGAGCCTGTGGGCAGCCGTGGAGCCGAGTCCCTTTTCCTTGGGCCTGACCACCGGAGGGGAACTGTCAGAAGCTGCGACTGGACCTGCCGTCACCACTGATGGATCCACAGCTGGTTTGGGAAGGAAAACACAAGTCAGAGCAAAGCCACAGTCACAGTGACATGGCTGAAGGTCAGCCTTTGAGAGCCCCGAGAACCCTGCAGACCACCAGCCTTCCCACTCACCAGCCAGCGGGCAGCTTCTGCTCTGCCCTTCTTGCCCCTTCGCTCCTGATGACCATCTTGCTGGTCAAGGCTTTCAGGGATACTGTTAGCCATGCTGGTGGCATCTAAGCCAAAAAAGGTGCTGGCCTTCCCTTTAGCCTGTCTCAACCCACTCTGGAAGGCTCCGGGCACCATTTCCTGATGGCCAAGGATGGCATAGCTCACCAAGTGTCTCAAAATGTACCTGGGCATTTACCAAAGATAATGAATATCCCTTTCCACACCACAGCCCCAGGTACTGGACCCTTGAGCAAAACTCCAATGTGGAAAGGCGGTCCTATTCCCCATTCTCAGAGCTCCACGCCAAGCTCCATAACTAGTCCTCGCATGAAAAATTTGCCAAGGATTTTCACCGTTGCCATGAGCATAAAGAAGATAAAATCACAGTCCCAGAGATGGTCTATGGCAGTGCTTGGCAAACTCATTAGCCATAGTTTGCCGACCACTGGTCTATGGCAACAGAAGATGCTCAGCATACCAGAATCCCCTGTGAAAGGCTAATTTCTAAGTCTCTGAATATCCTCCAAGCTACCCCTGCAGTAATCACTGTGGCCAATGTAAAGATGATTCGCTAAACGCATCTCTTATCTAGCACCTGAGGCAGCTGCAATATATGATGTGCACTCAATGAGGTCTCACAGAGTTGGACAAAAGTAAAAGGCCAATCACAGAGAAGAGGGGGAAGAGGTACAGGCAGCTGCTGAGGAGACAGATGTCCATTCATCACCCCTCAGGATGGGGTCCGCTCTACACCTTCTACACTGTACCTGAAGCACTTGCTAACAACGATCAAAACAATTCTTTTATTCTTTCATTCCACTATGTTGACCACTTAGATAAAAACGCTCTACTTTGCATAGGACCTGTGTATACAGCAGTGAGAACACCTGGCCCTTGCCCGCCCCCCTCTTTTGCTCTGCAATCCAGTTTTCCACACCCTATCACATGGACCACCTTAGGATGCAGGAGAGAACAAGATTTGGGGGTTTTCATCACCTCTGGGTGGAATGGCTCTCTCTCCGCATGAGGGTTTACCTGTGGAGGACTCGCAAGTAGATGGCGTGGATTTAGCCCTAGAGGTCCTAGAATCTCCCGAAAGCTTCAGTTCCAGATTCTGAATCTTCAACATGCACCAGGTTTTTAATTCATCCACCAAGGACATCTGAAAAAGACCCACAATATAATCAGGTGAATTTAATCCATGGTGAATGAATAAAGCATCAAGAATGGACTTTCAGACTATGATAGTTAAGAATACCATCTTGACAAGCCCAAAGGCTGTGGATAACCCAACCTCCAACAGGCCACACACCACCTCTTTGCTGGCTCTCTATAGACCAGGATTCACTCAACACCCGGCTGACAGTGTCTATACTCTTCATTAAGTGACATAGAGTCACCTTCAACTCAAACACCCAAAGCTTCCCACATCTCCCCAACTAAGCAGTTCTGCCTGCTTAGGAGCACAGGCTCTCATACACCACAAGTGCTCATTTTACGTCTATTGTCCCGAGTAGACCACACTCTCCCTGAGGGCAGGAACCAGATTGTGTTCAATAGAGTAATGGCCCAATGAACACACTACACAGAGACGTGGTTCAGAGTAGACGTCACATTTCCCCCAGCATGTTCTAGAACTTTTCAGTCCCCACCTAATGCCGGCATATTCAGCAACAAAATGAACTGAATGACAGGTCCTTTCCTGTGCGCAAACCCTTTCAGGGGACCGCAGCCTGAGTGTTCAATGACAGGTCTCCATCTTTTAATTCCAAGAAGTGTGGTAAATCGCCAGGTAAGGACGATGGGTACTGGTTTTCACCTGGCGCTTCTCGCCCTCAAGCTTCTCTGTGTCCGAGTGCTGCTGCAGGCGGCTCAGGCACTCTGTCCTCTCGGCCGAGAGTCGCTCCACCATCAGCTTGTCCAGAACACGTATCTAGGATTCAATGGGCAAAGACTGCATGGCTGAGATGACCTAAGGATGGACCCCTGAGGAGGGGACCTGGGGTACCAGACAGGGACCAGAGAAAAGGCAAGCAGACTTCCACCCTCACATTCTATTCCATTTTCATGCAGTATTCATGGAACTCTTATTTTTCAGAATTCTAATCAGGATTCCATGTAGGCCAATGTTTCTTTTTCTCACTTCTTAAAGTCCCTAAGAGGTTTAAGAGACTATGAATATATAGTAATTATAAACTTTGAGCCAACACAGACCTTGTAGGTAAAAGGGAATTTCTATAGGTCTCAGAACAGTGTGTCTGTGACTATGAATAAAAAGAAAAACTATTTTTTTAAATATATTTTAGTGATATTTTACAGAGAGGAAGGGAGAAGGATAGAAAGTCAGAAACATTGATGAGAGAGAGACATCGATCAGCTGCCTCCTGCACACCCCCTACTGGGGATATGCCTGCAACCAAGGCACATGCCCTTGACCGGAATCGAACCTGGGACCTTTCAGTCCGCAGGCCAACGCTCTAGACGCTCTAGCCACTGAGCCAAACCGGTTTCGGCCATAATTTTTTATCTTTTACCTTTTTCTTCTTCCTCTTCTAAAAGAGTACCTTTCAGCATTTCATATAATACTGGTTTGGAGTTGATGAACTCCTTTAGCTTTTTCTTATCTGTGAAGCTCTTTATCTGCCCTTCAATTCTGAATGATAGTTTTGCTGGATAGATTATTCTTAGTTGTAGGTTCTTGCTATTCATCACATTGAATATTTATTGTCATTCCCGTCTGGCCTTCATCGTTTCTGTTGAGAAATTAGCTGACAGTTGTATGGGTGTTCCCTTGTAGGTAATGAACTTAAATGGGCTTTCCACTAAAACCTTATAAACGTTCAACCTCTTCACTGATATTTAGAATCTAAAGGACAAAATGAGCGAACATGTGAAACTGAAAGGCTCATGGATAAAGAGAACAGACTTTATGATGGCTGCCAGAGAGGAGGGGTTTGGGAGAGAGGTGAAAAGGTGAAGGGATTGAGAAGTCTAATGGGAAGTTACAGAACAATCACGGGGATATAAAGTACAGGGAATACAGTCAATAATACTGTAATAACTAGGTAGCGTGCTAGAAACACTGGGGGAACACTTTGTAAATTATAAGAATTCATGCACCAGTGGGGTCCCTCAGCTTGGCCGGTGGGATCAAGCCATAACTGGCTCTCTGACAACCCCTGAGGGGTCCTGGATTGCAAGGGAATGCAGGCTAGGCCATGGGACCCTAGTGGTGCATGATCAGAATCGGGGAGAGATGGCGGGAGGGCTCTAGTCTAGGGCATGTTCAGCCTGTCTCACTCAGTCCCAATTGGCCAGACCCCAGCAGCAAGCTAATCTACCAGTTGGAGTGTCTGCTCCTGGTGGTCAGTGCATGTCACAGTGACTGGTTGACTGGTCCACTTTCTGCCCCCTGGTGGTCAGTGCACTCATAGTGAGCAGTTGAGCAGTGTTAGCATATCATTAGCATATTATACTTTGAACAGCTGACTGGCTGACTGGACACTTAGCATATTAGGGCATTTATTATATAGGACTAGAGGCCCAGTGCACGAAATTTGTGCATGGGAGGGGTCCCTCATCCTGGCCTGCACCTTCTCCAATCTGGGAGCCTTTGGGGGAGGTCTGACTGCCGATTTAAACTGGCAGTCGGACATCCCTCTTGCAACCCGGGACCACTGGCTCCTAACCATTGCCTGCCTACTGGCTTGATTGCCGCCTAACAGCTCCCTTGCCAGACTGATGGCCCCCAACTGCCCTCCCCTGATGGCCTGATGGCCCCCAACTGCCCTCCCCTCTTGGCCTGATTGCCCCTAACCACCTCTGCCTTGGCCCTCACCACCATGGCTTTGTCCAGAAGGAAGTCAGATGGTAGGAAGATGTATGGTCTCCTGGTCTAATTAGCATATTATTCTTTTATTAGTATAGATATTATATAGGACTAGAGGCCCGGTGCACAAAATTTGTGCACTGGGCATGCGGGGGTGGGGGTGGGGGAGGGAGAGGTGTCCCTCAGCCCTGCCTGCACCCTCACAATCCGGGACCTCTTGGGGAACATCCCTCTTGCAATCCAGGATTGCTGGCTCCTAACCATCGCCTGCCTGCCTGTTTGCCCCTAATCACTCGCCTGCCTGCCTGATCACCCTTAAGCACACTGCCGCAACTTCGTCAGGAATGACATCTGGAAGGTTGTCCGGCTGTCCTATCTAATTAGCATATTATGCTTTTATTATTATAGATTGGCCTGGACTCTTTAAAAAGTTAGTATTACAGAGGGGTGAGGGTGGAGCTGAAAGAAAGAATCAGGAACTGTTCTACAGTAAAAGAGACCCCAGAGATAACACAAATGCACAAAAGATTCACTGGGTCCTGGGGTGGTATTTAAGATAAAAACCACTATGCTGAATACCTGAAATGAATACAAGGTCATATAGAATGTCAACTGTAATTGAAAAATAAAAATTTAAAAACAAACAAACCAGCTATAAAAAAAAAACAACCATTTTGGGAGACTTGAGAAAATGTGAACTGGATATTATGCAATTGTTATTCACTTTCTCAGATGCGGTGATGGTGTTATGTTATGAAGGTGAAAGTCCTTATTTTTGGTCAAAGTACTGAAAAATATTTAGAGGTGAGGTGGCAGGACAGTCTACAACTAAACCTCAATCAGTTCAGCAAGAGGAAGGTGTATGAGAGACACCCAAAGCCCATGTGGCAACACTACACTGACTCTGTGAGGAGACACAAGATAATATACTATTATCTCAACTTTTCTCTACGTTTGAACATTTTCAAAATAAAAACTTGGGGAAAGGAAAAAACTAGAGACATGACAATTCTAATTTTGTATGTAATGGGAAAGATGTATGGAGCACATAGACATATGAAAAGACTGGAAGAAAATAAACCCAAATATTAATAGTGCTTTTTTATCACTATTAATAGGGCTTATAGGCAACTTATTTTCCTTTCTAATTTTCATAATTTAAAAAAAGCTCTGTAATAGGTATATATTATTTTTATAAACAGAAGCATCAACATGTTCTTTAAAATGTAAATAAACAGTCTTCAACAAAATCACAGAGGCAGGCCCCTTCCTGTCAGCCCACCCACATGCTGAGGGCAGTTTGCAGAACAGGAGGGTATGCCCAGGTGTCTCCCATCACATTTTCACCAGAAACACGCGCACTAGGAGGCTGGGTGCTCGCTTACCTGGTGCTGCGTCTTACTCTCCATGTGCCCCAGCTTCGTATTCATCTTATCCTGCACCGATCCCAGCTCCGCTCTGATCTCCTCCACAGTCGCCTCCAGCTGATTCTCCAGCTTGTTGATGAGGGGTTCACATCGACAGCCATTTACTGGTGCCTAGAGGGGCACAAAAAAGGAATCGATCCAACTCATTTGGATCCTTCAAAAACCGAGTTTTGAGTGCCCATCATGTGCCAGCCGGCACAGCAGGGGGTGCGAGATGGAGGCCCCAGGAAGAATCGGAGTACAGGGTAACGGAGTCCCAGGCTGATTTGTATCCAATCTGGGCCCTCAAAATGATCTAGCCACCTAAGGACGTGCAGAAAGATCTGTAACCGCCCATTTGCCTGGGCCTAAGCAACAGGAGGGTCTCACTGTTTCAATGGGGTGGGCCACTGCCTTCTCTTTAAAGCTCATACCCACTTCAGCTCATGCGTAACATGGATATCGGCTGCAGGATATGGTGCTCGACAGACAACCCCACTGCGGGCCCACGGTCCCGCGTCCGACGGGGCTGGGCAGGTACCTGCATCACTTTCCCATCCTTGCCCCGGTACAGTGTGTAGAGCTGGTATGCTCTGAACTCGTGGGGAGGGGGCGGGGGTGAACATCGATGCCTGGGCCTCTTTTTCGGGTGATTATGAACATGTAAATTCTTCTGGTGTCCGGGCTGTTGGTCTGCCGGTGGGGTGGGGTCGGAAAATGCGGACACCTGTGGGAGAGGAAGAGCACCCTCAACACTGTGACAACCGCAAGACTGATCCCTGGCCAGTGGCTCCCATCTCACCCACTTTCAGGCAGAGAACCCCGCCCGGCTTCATCTCAGGGTGTTCCACTCCAAGCACCACATTCCAAAGAAATGCATCAGCAAGCTAACCTGTGCCTGACGCTAACCAGACTTAACTTCTGTGCTCTGGCTCCAGCCCAGCCAGCCCAGGGAAGGCGTCTTTTTGCCACTGGGCATGGGGCTGTCCCAGGACCCTCAGTCAACCGGCTCCCAGCCCTCTCAGGGCAGCTTTCACGTGCCTCCTGACCTTGGGCCTTGACTTTCTTCTCCTGTTGTCCTTTGCTCGGGGCTCCGGGGAGGCCGACAGGAAATCTTCTCTAGCCTCTTCTTTTCTGGGTGCAGCCTGGTCACTGCTAGGGGTGTCTCCTGCCGACACACTTCCCTACAGAGAAAAAGAGCCCAGAAACAGGTTCTACTTGCCCCCGTGGCCTTTTCCAATAAAGTTGTAAAATTCTGTGTGCAAGACTCCGTCCACCTCAGGACCCATGGGAACCTTTGCCGATGACCAATTTCATACAGGGGGCACGGCTTGGTGGTCTGAACTGACCATGTGCGCTTTTCCCAGGCAGTTGAACGTTTGGCTTTTACTTTATTTCTGAGGTGTCAAACCAAACACTCTCCAATCTAATTCAACGTGAACTTCAGGAACCTCAGCCTTGGCGATTTCTGTGTGTGTGGTTTTTTTATATCTCAATGAAACACCACCCCCTCATTCTTTGCACATGGATCCTCAAATCATAGCAGAGAGAACCCTCTGAAATGCAAAAAAAAAAAAAAGTTTCTGGTCCTTGAGAGAACTTTTATTAATTAATAGTTACAACCAAAATAGGAGAAGCATAAGTACTTGGTATGAAAAATTGTGTGCCCCAAGTTCTCTCTCTCTCCTAGCCTTCCTCCTGGGAGTGGTTCTGTGCTGTTCGCTCCACATGGGCACCTGGCCAGGGGGTAAGTGGGCACAGGGAGCTGAAATCCAACTCAGACTCTAGTCACCATGTGTGTCCCTGCTGCCCAGAGAGCATGGGTTTCTAATCTGCACAGCCTCCGCCCACTCCCTACTCGGACAGAGGAAGTAACCTTCAGCAGTGGTTCTCAAATGTGATCACAGCAGAGGCCCTGGCAGGACTGTTCAGACAGATTGCTGAGCCCCAGCCAGTTTCTGATCTAGTGGCTCTGAGGTGAGCCCCACACCCAGAAAAGCACTGCTCTCCATGACTACGGGCAGTGACAGAGGCAGTGCAGAGTAGTGCCAGGCCACAGACACTGGGCTAGTGACCAGCATGTGTCAGTGCTGGGGAATACGGGCAGCACACATACAGCCACACAACTGGAAATCTGGGGGGAGTGGAGGATGTGACGCCAAGAAAACAGACTGGCAATAGTCTGAGGGACCCCAGCGAAAGGAAGAGACCAGAGGGCATGGCAGGCGCCAGATGAACCCAGAGGAGGCAGTTCCCACCCCCGAGAGCGGGTGGAGGGGCGGGAGGGCTACTCCCACCTTGCTTTGTGCCACCTCATCTCTTGGCACAGACTGAGCTCTCCTCTCTTCCTTGAGCCTCTCTCTCTTTTTCCTCAGACTTCGCCCACGACTGAAGCGCAAGACCTGAAGGAGGCAAGAGGCAGCGTTACAACCGGTGCAGCACAGGTGAGAGAGGCTTCTCCTGGGACCTGGCACTCGGACCTGAAGAAACTTCCAGCCCAACGGGGAGACCGAGCATGCACACCGACCACCTCAGACCTCCTGCAAAGCCTCCTGCTGGGCACTTCACAGACCCAGAGATGGACACTGTCCCCGACCTCAAGCAGCTTACAGTCCATGACCATGCCAGGCCAGGACCACCATGTCGGTGCGCAGGCTGTGCACTGCCAACCTCCAGAGCACCACTCACACAGACGAGAGACTGGGACATGAGTGGCGTCCCTGGAGCTGTCCATGCAGCAGTCCTGGGCCAGCACAGCCTCACTCACTGGACCCAAACTACCCATCAGATTTTCTCAAATCATATCCAAGTCACGTACAATTTGATTAAGTAATATTGAGATATATCTATGACCCAAGGTACCCACTGTGGGCAGGAACCTCTTCCCCGAAAGGAAGTATTTGATCGGCCCCTTAGAGAGGTGGAATGGACACGGGCAGGTACGTGGGGTCCAACAGGCCCAGGGATGGCACCCAGCAGCTGTAGGGTCCCTGGGCAAGTTATCTGACACATCTGTGCTCTATCTTCTCAAATGTGGACACAGAAGAGTTGCTGGGATTAACCAAGGAGGTGGCTGGTGCACCTTGGACCCTCAGTCACTGCCGGCTGCCTCCAAGCCCAGAGGATGCTTAACCAGAGAACAGGAGTTTGAGCTGGTGGAGACGGGCACTGGCCCAGCTCCATGCCCTTCCCCCAGCCCCTACTGCCACTTCCAGGGTTCACTTCCTTTCCCCAAAAAGGTCCAGAAAGTGGAAACATTTTTCAAGGTCACACTATCTTTCTGCAATAAACAACATGTTATTGTTCTCTTATATAAACAGACAAGGGCTCTCCGACGGTTCTCCAAAGTATTTTTCATGTTTTAGACTTTCTTCTCCTGTTCATTATGTTCAAGTGACACCCTTACAACAAAAAGAACCTTTATGGGCAGTGGGTATAACATAAAGGGAAAACCCCTGACAATACCTGCCTGCAGATAAACCTGCTTTTAAACCCTCTTCTCACCGCCTGGGCCAGCAGTTCTGAAAGCCTAGGGACTGCTGGGTCATGAGATTAACACTCTAATATGAAGATGACGTGGGTCCTTTTCACTCTCGCTCTCTCCTGAGTGCACAGGGGCACCTATTAGGGGCTGCATACGTGGGAATGCGACAGATGGTGGGCAGAAATCAATAAACACTGCTACCTCTACTAGTAAGTAAGATGGACAGTAAGGAGATCTGCACAAATGCAAGACAAGGCTGCTCTTCTCAATTTCTGTTCTGAAAGATTATTTTTTTCACAAGATAATGCTATTTCTATGAACACAAAATGGATTTCTAATCTGTAAATAAACATCTTTACTATTGCTCAAGTTTAATTTGAATTATGATAACTACTGGTGGGTAAAATTCACATAAACAAAGCTCCTTGTCACGTCCAAAATATTTTAAAAGGGTCCTTAAACCAAAAGTCTGGGAACCACTGTCCTGAGCCGTTTCCAAAGCTAAGTTTAGACTTACTAAAAGTCGAGTCTCATAAAAGGAAGCAACTCATTTATGGACACTCACAACAGGATACAGTACCAGGTTCTGCCTGAAGTTCACCCTAAGAAGCACTATTGAACCATGTCAATCAAAAATGAGAAGTGACACTCAGAAGTCACCCAAGCTAAAAATAATCACCAGAAAAATTCCTTCCATAGACCATGTTACCAGCCAGTGAACAATCATATAACCACCAAATGAAACATCATCAATCTTTCCCAATTCACAGAATCAGCGAACATTGCTCTAAAGCCTTGGAAAGAAACATCCTTGGTTCTGCTGTAAACCATCAAAATCCACAGCTGACTAAGGCACAAGGCAAAGGAATTTCTTATTTCAGACAAAACAAACAGTAAGGCTATTTCTGTACCAACAGAACAGCAGGCATATAATTTTATGCATATTCCAAAGTTCCTTCTTTGTGTTGAGAATAGGGTTTAGCATGTACAATTATATAAAATAAACTTTCATAAAATGTCATCCTATTTGCTATTCATTGTGGGCGTGGAAAAACTTGCTTAAGTCATTTTTTGTTTGTTTTTTAAATATATTTTTATTGATTTCAGAGAGGAAAAAAGAGTGAGAGAGGTAGTTACATCAATGATGAGAGAGAAACATTGATTAGCTGCCTCCTGCATGCCTCAACCTGTGACCTCCTAGCTCATAGGACAACACTCAACCACTGAGCCACGCCGACTGGGCACGTGCGTCGTTTTTAAATGGAAACACGAAAGGAGAACTGCACAGGAAAACTGTCTGTGGTAACGCTTCCCTGTGAATGACAATCCTTGGGCTCTGGAAGAACAGATGGGTCCAAGGCCCATCAGTCTGTGTGTGCCTCGGATCAAACACCCACAATACTTAGTGAGCTGCAGGTGGCTGAGCACACTGGCTGTCCATCAAAGTGCCAAACACGGAAATGCAGATCATTGTGATGAATTCTGATACTTACAGAGCACCTTGTGCTTCTTAGTTAGTGGAATCAACCCAGGGTTCATGAACTGATTCCACTGACAAGTTCTTTATAAATAACTAGAGGGAAGTGGAGCCTTTTCCCAAGGAGCACTGACTTGCACCTTCCAGAGCTCTGTGCACGTCCAGGGACCACTGAGAAGGACCAACTCCACGCAAGAGGATGATCAACGTTGCAAAACACAAAAATATTATCCACTTCCAGAAACTGCTTCTATCAGGCATGTTTTTTAAAACTTAAATGCAACAAGGGCCATGCAGAACCCTGGGCTGGCTGGGACCAAGCCACGATGCAGCAGGCTGGTGTCCAGGTCCTCCTCGGCTCCCTGACACTTATCTTCTTGCAACGGTAGTCAGAATGAGGTGGGAAGCAAACCAGTGTTTACTAGACTGTAACACAGAATAGCTCCAATTGGGAAATAACCTAAGTTTAGGAAGTGGTTTAACAAAATATAGACAGCAATAAAAAAATAATACTGTGCCTCCATTAAGATGAATAAGTGTGATGAGAATGCAGAACATTTTCCCATTACAGTTAGAATAAAGGGCACACGAGAAAAGGTGCATACATTGTAGGCACAATTACGTAAAAATTATATGTCAGCGGAAGGTGATATGAAGAAACAAAAGTTATTTCGGGGTGCTGAAATTATGACTAGCTTATAAATTATCACTATAAAATTTCTTTATTACTTAGATCCTTTCAATCTCAACTCAAGTTTTTTTGAATTGACTGATTACCAAAATACCACGCTTCAATAAAAAGGAAAGAAAATGATATTGTACTTAACTGCCTCTAAGTAGACATTTACTGCTTTGTCTGCTCAGAATGGGCCTTTCTTCGCACTTCTCTCTAGAAACGCCCCTTAACCACATGGTCCAATGGATGTGGCCGTCTTCTTACTAGTGAAGGCCCTGACACACTTGCTCAGGGCACTTGCCCCAAGCTCTTGGCGATGTTTTAAACTGGAACTTTTTCCTGAATACCCGAGGAGTTATAATCCAGGAAGCTGGTGGTGACAAAATCATGCCCATCCATGAAGAACAGCCTGCTGGGCCGAAGTCCTGGTGCTGGTTATCCTGGAGGCTCACTGTGGTCCCTACATTTCCCACTATCTGGCTAGTAAGCCCATGGGTTCCCTGTTTAAGTCAGTTTGGACTGGCTTCAGGACATTGCAACCAGAGACTCCCAGGGACTTTGTAGCCCCACAAAATCCAAACAGCAGAAAATGCAGCAAGTCCTACCTGGGGAGCTTTAGTGAGGAGAAGAGCAACCTCCGGGTTATTGTGGTAGCGGGCGGCCTCCAGCGGGGTCTGGCCTGCCTGAGGAAGGGCACAGGGGAGGACAAGTGAGCACTGGCCACCAACCCCACACACATGTAGCCCACCTGGGACAGCAACCCTGCACTCAGTCACACCAGGACCGAAACACACATACGACGTGGCCCTGCTCTTGAGCCTCCTCCCAAGAGGGTCAGCGCTGACCGAATGGGCAGTAAGTGTTCCAGGAGGCAAAGGTCAGGGGCACTGCCCGCCTCAGAATGCTTTCTGGAAGGTGAAAAGCAGACAGGGCCAAGGTGGAAGATTTCAGTTGAGGAAACTCAAAGGATCATAAAATCCAGCCAAGCAATGACATTTCCCTGGAGAACAGGAAAGCGGACACCTGGACGGGTCTCAGAGTCTCAGAAACTGGATTGTGAAAACAAACGAGGAAGCTCTGGCCATAATGGAGGCTCCAGGGAGGGTAAGCCAAACACCGGGAGTTGAAAACAGTGGGATTCTAAGCATGGGGAAGGTGTTCAAGGCATCATGGGAGAGGTACCATAAGGTACCACCCACCGGTACCAGAACTGTGAGGATGAAGGGGAAACCACGCATAGAAGCCTTCACCAGCTTCACCCTCCCTTGACTTCCAGACACTCACACAACTGTTCTGGCCCCTCGAATCTGATTCAGGAGGGCACAGACCACAGGGCAGCCTGGAAAACAGGCACCTGAGCTGGTGGCTGCTACAGGATCTGGGAGAGAGGACGAGGAGGGTGCTAGAGGAAGGGCAGAGGGAGGGAGATACTGAGAGAGAAAGGAGGAGCTAAGGCGACTTTGGAGAAAAAGGAGTTACAAGTTGGGAGGATGATTGATTAATCTGATGACCCTGTGGCCATTTTCTTGAGGACCACGCCTGTAAACTTTTATCATCCCTTTACTTAGACATCCCTGACTTTTTCACGCCAGGGTGTGCTCACTTCAGCCAGGAATCTAAGGATGAGTCCTCAGGGCTTGTCAACTCATGGGGCAGCTAAGCTCAAGCGTCTCCCAAGTCCACCCGAGGGCCCCAGAGGTTACGGCTTTTAGAACTTTACATTCTTCCAGAGTGAGGCTGGCGAGGCTAGGTGCCCTCTGTAGGAGGTGAGGTAGCAGCAACATGCCCACTCTGCAAAGGGGTGGAAAGGGCTTTAGAAACCATTGCTGCAACTCAACTTACATTATTAACAATGGTCACATCTGCTCCAGCTTCCAGTAAGATTTTAACCACCTTCTTATGATTTAGGGAAGCAGCAACATGAAGTGCTGTGTCTCCAGCCTGAAATTAATCAGAAGAAAGTCTGCTAAACCCCATCTGATCATGGCCCACAGCCCTCCAGCTTTTCATCCCCTGCCTTGCTGGTGGCTTTTCAAAGTCAATCTAAGATTTGACTGAGAAGGGGGCCCTTTGCTCAATTGTTATGTGGTTCTCTCTCAAATTCATAGAATGAAATGAGCTTTGCACAATGATCACATTCCTTTTTGACTGGAGATGCCAGAAATCACAGGTAAAGTTATGCTGGGCTGGGTTGTTGAGAATGGTCAGACCTGGATCCTACACCAAGGCAGGATGGCAGGCAGCCAGGGGCCGGCAGGCGAGCCATACCGGAGCTCTGGGCCATGTTCCACTGCCCAGGCAGGGGAGAGAGCAGAGAACCCTTGGTTTCTGAGTGCTAGAATCAGGATGTGCAGGGACGCTGGGAATCACTTGCAGGCTCATGGTGTTCTTTGCTGAGAACCCAGGTTCACTGAACACCAGCTGTTTCCAACTTCTCACCAGATAGCCAATAGGTTCATGTTTTCTTTACAAAAGAAAAAAAGATTTTCAGACTATCAACTATGAAAGGAGGATTTGGAGAAATGCAGCGTGGTGAGTCAATTCCAAATGCAGATGCTGGTTTTGTTTTTTTTTTAACTCCAGACAGAATAATATAAATAAGTCAGTCAAATAAAGGAGTAGAATAATTCATTCTCAGGGTGATCAGGGGAAAGCACTCTGATACTTTTCTCCTGACAGCATGAAAAATGGTCATCCCTGTGGCCTTCTTCCCCAGTGTGTGCCGGGGGACTTATCTCATTGCTGAGTCACTTAGCTGTGTGTTGGGGGTGGGTAGCTATGTGGCAGTGGTTTCCAATCTTGGCTGCACACTGGAATCAGGTGGGGAGCTTTAAAAACTACGGATGCCTGGGTCCCACCCCAGACATCCTGGTGGAAGATCTGGGGGTGGAGAAGGTTGGGCATGGTTAGTGGGGGCTGTGTAGGGTAATCTGATGAATCTCCTGGGAGGCTGTAGAATGATGACTTAGCTATTGAGCTACGTCAGTGGTCTCAATCCTATCTGCACACTCAGGCCAGGAGCTCTTTAAACATCCCATTACCTGGATATTCTGGATATATAAGCTGGGGTGGAATTCAGTATTGGTATTTTTAATTCCTGTTGATTCTTAGGCACAGCCAGGGTTAAAAACCACCACAACTGGGTATATTTAATCTGGAAAGCTATCTCTGTTTTAAATTTCAAATACACGTACCCAAACTCAGAAAAGCCAAACAATGCATGGCTCAGGTATCAATAAATATCAGGACAATTTTTAAAAAAAATCTAACTACTGAAAGTCAAGCACATTTCTGCAAACACTGTGATAATCACAGCTTTATTTTAAAACCCCTTGAATGGTACAGAGATAGGTCATGTACCCAATTTCACTGGAAACAGCAACTCCATCAGCTCAATCAAGTGGCAGTGCAAGGAACTGATGCCTTTCCCTTGCTTGTTGACTAAGCCACATTCTTGCCAGTTTCCTTTGTAAAAGCACATTAAAAACAAAACCCCACCCCGGGATCTCCAGAAGATGTTCATATGCAAATGTGGTGTGTGCACTGGGATGATAAGGAGGCAGATAAACCAGGGCCACCAGAATCCGTGGAACACCCGTGCGAAGGCCAGCACTGGCCGAGTCCCAGGCAGAGGGAGGCTCCCAGTAGCCTCTGCGCCCGTCTGGGCTCACACACCTGTCTGTTAGCCTTTGGGAAGGGGTCGGGCAGCCATGGGGAGGGCACATGCACTGACCTGGTTCTTTTCATGGACAGAACAGAAAGCACTGAGGAGGAGCTTAATGATGGACAAGTGATTATAGCGCGCGGCAACGTGCAAACAGGTGTCGCCTGCCTGCGGACAGAAATCATACTCTAAGCACAGTCTGAGCGGTTACAAAACAAGACAGAGAAAGTAAAAAGGGAAGAGCATTTAAAAGCTGGCAGACTAGCATATATCCTTTAGAGGGTTGAGTGATGAGCGTCTCTTTCACCATGAATGCTCCACTTGGGGACTCCCAGCCCTTTGCTGCTCTCTGCAGCCCTGCTGATCTTCCTCCATGCAGCGTCTCTGCTTTCAGGTTTGACGCTGGATGCATGCTCCCCAGAAGACCTCCTCAATAGCCAAGACAGGTTCTGCTCACCCAGCACCTGATAAGAATCCACTGACCCACCCACTCCTACAACCCAGACTCAGGAATGCACTGAATGAAGACCGTGAGTGCTGCTTTGGGAACAAGCCTTCCCCTTCTTAGGCCCATCAGGGTTCCAAGGACAGGGCAGCAGGGCAAGTGGCTGGATTATAAGATCACATGTGTTCTAAAAAGTTCAAGGGCCATCCCATTTTAGTCGGACCCCAATATCCCACACGGAGCAGCAGTCTGGGGAGCTGACACAGGGCACAAAATGGGGAGCCAGAAAGACTCAGGGTCAGGGTTTTCCTTAGTGGCCACAGGCCAAACTGCCCCCACAGACAACACAACTGGAGACATGGCCCTGATAGCCTGGGGCATTACCCTAACATTTCTTTTCCAGTGCTGCCAGGTGATGGCAACCATTCAGCAAAACTTTCTCCCCAGTTTAAGGAGCCAAGCTCCAAGGTGAGGTTCAGGGCATTCTGAGAGTCCCCGTAGAGGAGTCTGCCCTAGCTAAGGCCATTTCTTAAAGAGGAACCCCAGTCAGGTTCCTCCTCGGGTGGCTGGGGCCTGGGACTCCGAGAGGAAAGGCAGCTCCTAGTGGAGAGAGGGACACCATGTGACTCTCAGGTCGGCATCCTCTCAGACTACTGGCCGTCAGCTCATTCCAAGGACGCCTCTCACTGGTTTGTGGACGTGGGGCATGACGTCCAGGAAACTTCCCTGCACACATCATTTGGTATTTGCTACCAGTACACGCTGTGGGCAGAGACCTTCTTAAGACACTTAGAGGTTTCCTAGATTCATTCACCAGGACACACTCTAGGAAATGATAAAACAAATCCAGGTTGAGGAGTGAGGTGAAAAAATGGGAAAAAAAGCAGTATTTCCAAGTCTCTTGATTCCTCCTCTAAGGCTAAGTGACCCTTTAGGAAATTACCAAACAGATAGTTTATAGATAGTCCCCAAACACCTTTCATTTTTATTTTCTAGATGATAACACTCCAGTATGCTTTCGGTTATTCTCTAAGATGACACAGAGAGTAGGATAGAAGCTGTTGTTGTTCACCCACGTTATTTTTGAGGTCGGCGCGGGACCCGCCCAGCAGGAGGACGCGCGTGCTCTGGGAGTGGCTGTTCTGGCAGGCCAGGTGCAGGGCCGTGTTCCCCGCCTTGGAGAGAGGCAAGAAAAGGGAGGACACATTAGCAACTCAGCTCTCCGCAGCCAGGCATGGAGCAGACCTTACAGAGGGGCGATACAGAAGCAACGTCAAAGCTCACATCCGCTGCTTCCTAACAGGCAGACCCAGAAGGGGTTTCAGGGGCAAGAACATTTAATCAGGAATCCAACAGGCAGAGAGTCACCTCTGTCATAAAACCTGGTTCCAAGGCCTGGCTCTGCCACTTATAGGTTGACAGGCACCGGTCAAGGCTCTTCTACTCTCAGCCTTGAATTCCTTACCTGTAAAATGCAGCGTGACCCTGAGATGCTGAGGCTGTGAGGGCCCAGGAGGGGATTTCCTTAATGGTAAAATGCTGTGCACGTGTCTCTGGTATGTTCCTTTTAGAGAAGACTGCAACATGGATAAAAGCTGTGGCTACAACATTACCAATGAAGTCAGAGGGCAGAACAGGCCACCTCCTATGTGCATGTAGGCTAAAGGTATATAAGATTATACTGTAGCCTTTTTCAAATCGTCCTTTCTCGTATTTTTCTTGAAACAAAAATTCGATGGAAAAGATCCCCACATAACAGGCAACACAATTGCGCCTGTCACTTAGCATACAGGTAGTGGATCCTCTACCTTCAACATGTCACATTACAATGACAGCCCAGGTCAGAATAATGCCCACAGCAACCTTATAGAAAGAATTCACAAACAGAACTCTGTGAGACTATGGGGGAAGGGCCTATAAGGCTGCTGCTACCTTCTAAAAAAGAAACCAAATAAACAGGCAGCAGGAAGAAAGCTTTGGGGTTGGTCTGAGTGAGTCTTGGAGCTCTCAGGAGGTGAAAGATACAGTGTTACTCCTGCCAAGCTTACAAGCGGGGGTCGGTACTGCAGCTGTGTGGGCTCTAAGATATGACCCTACCTGTTAATGGCTCTTCCCTCCCCTAGTTCACCCTTCCAGACCACAGTGCACTGTCTGCCCATACTCAGGCATGTTATTTCCTTACCTTTGGAAAAAATTAGTTATAATAGAGGACAATTGTCTGCTGCCAGTTCACTTACCTTTCCTCTCCTAACCTTTAGTGAGTGCAATGGCTTTTGCCCACATGAATCACCTGGGCAGGCCTGCAAAAAATGCTGCACAGGACTCTGGTTTACTCAGCCTGGAGGAGGGGCCTGGCTGCTCAGGTGTTAGCACTGACAGCCAAGCATTCTGGGAAACCCCTCAGACCAGGGCAAACAGGGACAGCTGGTCACTAGGCCCAGCCATCAGGCTAGATTCATTTGTTTTTATTTTTTTTTTAATTTTTTAATTTTTTAATTTTTATTTTTTTAAATCTATTTTATTGATTTTTTTACAGAGAGGAAGGGAGAAGGATAGAAAGTGAGAAACATCGATGAGAGAGAAACATCGATCAGCTGCCTCCTGCACGCCCCCTACTGGGGATGGGCCCGCAACCAGCATACATGCCCTTGACTGGAATTGAACCTGGGACCTTTCAGTCCACAGGCCGACGCTCTATCCACTGAGCCAAACCGGTTTCGGCTGTTTTTATTTTTTATGGTTGTTTCTCCCCCACACCCCCTTTTTTATGTGTAAGGTTTCCCTGGAGAGTTTAAAGTGCAGCCAGGTAGAGAAACATTGCTGGCTTAGGTCTCAAACTCGAAGGCTCTGCCCACATTTTAAAGACTCCATTTCACACAAAGGGGCTCAGTGCTTGGCTTGACATGATTCCCATTGCCCACGTAGGTTGTCTCAACATGGCTGGCTTCCTGAGAGTCATTTAAATGTGTTGAACAAATGAGTGAAATAAAAGAATTTGATGGTGCTAGAAATATATCATACCAACATTTATTTTGCCAGTAAGAAAATATCAATTATGCTGAAAAGCATTTAGATCAAGAAAATGAAAAACCATGGGTAAGCATAAACAAAATATGGTACATTCATGCAATGGAATATTACTCAGCAATCAAAACGAATGAACTAATCACCCATGTAACAACACGCTAGAGTCTTAAAAACATTACGCTAAGTGAACAAAGCCAGGCACAAAAGGATTCCATTTAGATCACCTTTGGGAAAAGGCAAGCAAATTAGTCGTAGCCAGGAGCTGGGAGAGGGTGGATGAGTGACAACTGTCACTAAAGGACACAAAGGAACTTTTTGGGAGCGATTCTCTACCTTGATTGTGGTGGTGGTTACACAACTGTATACATTTCTCCAAATTCATAGGACAGTATAACTAAGAAAGATGAATTTTATATGAATTATACCTCAAAACCTACTACTTAAAAATGTGACCTAGGCAGACATACTGACAAACATTTTTCATACTCTTAAGTAATAATCACAGATCCCTCAGACAGGGCTGCTAAACTCACGGAATAAGAAGCATACTTCTTATGCAATGGAATATGATTCTGTCGTAAAAAAAAAAAAAATCCTGGCATTTGTGACAACGTGGATGAACTAGAGGACATTATGCTAAGTGAAATAAGCCGAGCAGAAAAAGACAAATGGTATCCCTATATTGTATCCCTATATGGTATCCTTATATGTGGAATTTAAAAAAGAAAACGTCAAACTCAGAGGAACCAAGAGTAGAAAAGTGGTGGCCAGAAGCAGGGGGAACAGGACCACGCTGGTAAAAGGGAACAAACTTTTAGTTATAAGATAAACAAGGCCTGAGAATCTAACGTACCGCATGGTGACTATAACTGATAACACTGTATTGTGTAACTGAAATTTACTAAGAGTAGAATCTAAGGGCTCTCATTAACTAAACAAAAAAACGTAAATTATGTGCAGTGATGGATGTGTTCTAAAACTAATGGGAGGAATCCTTTCACAATGTGTATACTTCAAATATGTTAAAATTTACTTGGCAGTTCTACCTCAATAAAGCTGGGAGTGAGGGGTAGAAGAGCCTTTCTAGAGGTTTCCCCAGAAGCTGTGGCTGGTGCAGAACATACAAGTCCCTCTTTTGGAATAGCTCCTCACCTGTGCTTTTAACGGTCTCTGCTGTTACGTGGAGCGAGACCTTGAGGCTTTCCACAATAACTAGGACAGGAGGCAGTGGGCAGAGCAGACAGCCCCAGGCTGGGCTATGGCCCTAACTGACTCACAAACGAATCATGTTTCAGTCCAGGATGTACTGGCTCCCCCTTTCGCTTCCTTATCCATGAGCTGGAAACGACTACTTCCCAGAGCTGGTATAAACTCACTAATTCACATTTCAGACCCTGTACCAGTTTGGGCAAAGGGAGCAGCCACCTGCCTGCCAGGCAGCGAGCTGGGCATTACTGGAGATATGCCATTCATGGCTTGCTGCTTTCCCTAAGCTTTTGACCTCAGAGGGAGCCACGAAAAACATTTAACCAGTAATGACAGCACAGCGCTGTGTGCAGTGCCTAGGGAGTGCTGCAGGAAACAGTCCCATGATCTTCCTTCGGGGGTGGGGAACCTGTCCTGGGGAAGGGGTGGAGATCTACAGGCAGAAAGGAGGAGTAGGCTACTCCAATGGGCATGGGCCACCAAAGGGGACAGTGAGCCAAGCTGAGCACACAGGAGGCACATGCAGGAAAGGCACAGGGAAGAGGCTCCAGATGTGAGTGGAGGCCCGAGACAGCGTCCGGTGCAGAGCTTTCCCCCAGGGTTTCTGGGCAGCAGGCAGAAGGGACTAGGCCAGCTGACAAGGCTGCTGGGAGGCCTCTGAAGTCCAGGGACCCATCAGTCATGAGTATGGAAGGAGAGATGGAGTGAACACGGGGAGACGTGGTGAGTGACTGCAGAGGGGAGACAGAAGAAAAGAGGATGGAGAATGCTGTTGTCCTTCATGAGGACAATCACAAGTGAATAAACCAATGGCAAAGCAGTGAGAGCCAGGGGAGTTCAAAGGAAGCCAAAGGCCCCGGGGGTCCTCTCGCTCACCATGCAGACTCTGCTCTCCCAGGGGCTTCAGGCTTCCAGGTCCCTGTGGTTCCATGCTCCCAAGCGCTCTCTGCTCTGGGAGGAGGAACCCGAGCCATCCTCACCTGTGAATGAGTTCTAGGACCTGCTGGGCCTCACCTTGTTCTTGGCAAGCACGTTGGCTCCTGCTTTAACGAGCAGCTTGACTGACTGGCTGAACCCGTGCCAAGATGCTTCATGCAGGGCCGTGTTCCCGTCCTGAGGAACACAGAGGGAGAACATGTTACCACGGCCTCATTCGCCTCGGCAAAGTCAGTATATCAGAAGGAGTTTTCAGGGCACCCCACTGGGGTTTCTCATCTGAATCACAGAGCCTAGAACAGGAGGCGAGTGTCTAATTTCTCCATTCTCCCAGAAACGGTACATAACAAGGACCATTCTGGATGCATTCTAGCTTTGTGATGTACAATGGATGCCTTAGGCCTTGGGGCTTAAGGCTCTTCGGGGGCCCCTGCTGAGAAAGGCAGTGGCACTGAACAGAATGCAACACCAGGACTAATGCCCAGTCCTTCCCACCTCCATCACCCCTTGGGCTCTGCTTGCTCCTGGCCCCAGAGGTAATCCTGCAAAGATCAGGCAAATACAGAGTCCAGCTTCATTAATTTCAGGGACCAAGAACCAGATAGGTAGATTACTCCTTCCTTTTTCTTCCCCCAAATTCTAATTTTACCCAACTTAATCCGGAAGCATCGGGGCCCCAAAGAAATGAGCGGGCGCTGTGCAAACAGTGATTTGTCAATAAGATAAATAAGTGTCCTATGCGGTTTTTAAATAAAAATCAACCAATTAAAGATAGCATTTGCTTAACTTATAAAAATATATATATATTTAGAGCAATGAATTGAAGGGGGTGGGGCATGGAGGATGGGGTTGGGGGAGGGGTAAGCATGGAGAGGAGCGGCAGAAACACCCTCCATGCTGTTCCAGGCCGGGCAAGCGGGGCAGTCAGCTGGGGGTGGTCTAGGTGCGCTCCCCAGTTGTGTCCAGGGTCCGGTTTACCCTTTCAGCCACACCAACAGCCAAGGCCTAAAGCTGCCAACACTCCCAAGGGGAAGGCCAGTGGGAGGGGCCTGCTGGGAAGGGAAGTGGTGATGTGTGGCCTGGCCAGTGGGACTGACTGTACCAAGCAGGAAACAGAAGGAAAGTGACTGGACGGGGGCACGGGCTGCTGGTGACCATCCGCTCTGAGACCTGAGAGTCAGGTAGCGGAAACTCATGGAGCTGCACTTGGTATTTGTGCATTTTTCTGTATATACACTTGAATAAAAAGTTGATTAAACAGTAAACAGGATGAATTGCTCTAAATTGCCAAGTTCCATGTTTTAAGGTTGCTTGACAATTTAAGAACACTGTATCAATCTATGTCACTGGGATTTATTAAACACTTTATTTTGTTTATTTTTTTCTTCCAGTAGTTTTAAAAGTTATTAAGTTCACTTGAAGAAGAAGAAGAAGAGGAGGAGGGGGGGGAGGAAGGGGAGGGGTTGAAGGGGAAGGAGGAG
>JAAGEH010000018.1:43845420-43947253 GCA_011751065.1 Lasiurus cinereus
TTATGTGGTTGCCCACTGCTACCATAAAACAGGGGGAAGATTTAAAAAAAAAATTAGCCTTGGCCAGTGTTGCTCAGGTGGTTGGGCATTGTCCTGAGCACCAAAAAGTTGTTGGTGTGATTCCTGGTCAGGACACAGGCTGAGGTTGCTGCCTCGATCCCTGGTGTGGGGTGTGTAGGACGCAGCCAATTGATGTTTAGCTCTCACATTGATGTTTCTCCCTCTCCCCCTCTCCCTTCCTCTCTTCCTAAAAATCAATAAAAATATTTTTAAAAACCATAAAATTTTTTTAATTTACTGGAATATCAGATATTCTTTCTAAGTACATTTGGGCTGGTTTCATAATATTAAATCATGGGTGATAAGACTCAGGAATGATAACATCTTGCATGTGGATCCTCAGGCTGGCACATCCCACTTCACCTTGTCTTGTCGGTCCAGGGCACAGCCCTCCTGGGTGAGCGCCGAGATGACCTCAGTGTTCCCCACCACGGCCGCACGGTGCAAGGCGGTCTGATCCCCCTGCAGGATGACATGAGGCAGGAATAGGGGTCAGCTCTCCCAGCCACCCTCTCCACTCCCTCCGACACAGGGCCCTCCCACACAGAGCAAACTGGTTACCACCAAGGGCAAGGTGGGCTTTGCAGTCTGGTTAGTAGACAACACACGGCAGGCGGAGCAATTTTATTCAGTGGGAACATTGAGCCAACTCAGAACAGTCTGCAGAGCTAACCTCAGAATGAAGGTCAAGCCCTCACCTGCCGACCCAGGGTAGGCAGTGTTCAGCTGGGCTGTAGCGGTCACACCTGTGTGTGCTACGCAATTAGGGCAGCAATACTGGGAATTTTTACTCCCTACTGCACCCTCTAGCTCCCTGCTTCCAGAGAAATTGCATCCTGCCATGTCATGATTTGATGGTGGGTGTGTATTTGTGGACTGACTTGTACGACCACTAGCAATGGCAGGGTTTATGCTGTGTCATCACAGGATTCCAGGAATGCCAAGCCATCACTGCACATCTCTACCAACTGATCTTCTTCTGATCTTTCATAACAACACCCTCACTGATTTACGCTGTATTTGACCCCTTTCTCTGTGATCAGATTCCTGAAATTGCAGACCTTCCCTTTCTCTATCAGAGCACCAAAGGGAACTTGACTCATTCTAATTGCAGCTGAGAAAAGGAATATATGCTCTTAGAGGACAGTCAATACTGTAATAAGGGAGAGTTCTGAAATGCCCTAAGAGCACATCTGAGCTCTGACAAGCACTCAACAAGTCAAGCTGAGACGAATGGAGTCCAATCTGGGGTCCAGGTTCACAGGAGAGGTGAGTGATCAGTGTGAAAAGGTTCCTTCACAGGTAAAAGGAGGGGTGGCTGATCCTCAAGGCCCCTCCCTTCCCTTGGGTTCTGTGATTTGGTGGTAAGAGTTTTGCATAAATGAAGTTTCCTAGTGGAGAACTAGAGGGGCAATCACATACCCTGGAGCATCCCTGGCCCTTAGCCCGAGAGAGGAAAGGGAGATGATTATGAAACAGAAAACTGGAAGATTTTTCAAAGAGAAATGCACTGCTACCTATAAATAACCCTAATGAAATTCTGGTTCTACTTACTAAACTCCCTGGAATTTAGAAACAATATATTTTAAAAACACTTAATTGGAAAAAATGTTCTGGAGATGGATGATGGTGATGGTTGCACAACATTGTAAATGTACTTAATGTCGTTGAGCTGTATGGTTTAAATGGTAAATTTTATGTTATGTTTCATCTTATCACAATAAAAAAGCACTTAATGCTATTTAAAACTCAAATTCACTTTCTTAAGATTAACCCCCCCCTTAGAAATCAACAAGAAGTGATTTTTATTTTCTTCCTTATACTTTTTAATACCTCCCAACTTTTTGTACTCAACATCTTTTTAATTTTTTCATTTTTTAATTAATGTATTACATGTGTACATATCTTCCCATTGCCCCCCATCACACTCCCATACATGCCCTCACCCCCACCCCCCGTGTCTTGCGTTTTTTGGTTATGCTTATATGCATGCATACAAGTCCTTTGGTTGATCTCTATCTACCCCACCTCTCCCTAACCTTTCCACTGTAATTTGACAGTCTGTTTGATGCTTTACTGCCTCTGTATATACTCAACACTTAATTTTTAGTACCAGGAAAACCAGCTATTGATTGAAAGTCGGAGCTGTAACAATAGGTGTGGCAGAACCCTTTCTCACTGTTCATTCGTAGAACTTGGGGGAGATTTCCACAGTGTCCATCAGGACATCGAGCCCTGTTACCAGGGCTTCATCCACTGTCCGCAGATCCCTGCCCTCAGCACCCTATGCTATTATTCCCATTATAGATTACGTGTAGACTTGGTTCTCCCCACCTTCCCAGGCCCCTTGCTCAGAGAGGACCCTGTCTTTGGGACATGCCGGCAAAAGAAGACCACGGCCAGTGGGTCAGCAGCTGCAGGTGTGACAAGCCATCTCACATCCACTTCAGATATCATAGTAAGAAGTGTTTCCAGATAACAAGTGATCACAGGAAAAACTGCCCGTGTCTTAACCTTTTTAAGTTTCTATAAGAATTTCTAAAACTGCTCATTTCCCTAACAGAACAGTGATGGATTTGCACAAAATGGACCTCAAGTGCAATTTGTTAATATTGATCTGCTCTGGCACTCTGTTCTCAGTCAGAAAGGTGAGGTTGAAGCTCACTCTTTCAGTATAAATTCTGACCTGGCAGACTGGTCATGGTCGGAGGCCTTTTAATATTCCCACAAACTGCAGGCACTTTAATGAACACTCCTTGGACCCACCAAACCACCTTTCACAGAACAAAATCTAACCACTCCGCCTACACTGCATAAAGTGTGAGCAGTAAGCCCTGGACACGGGTGGCATCAGCCTCTCCTGCCAAAGGGCCTCTGCTGATTAGGGCACAGTCTACCCTATGCATTGCTTTTGGTCAAATGTTTTATCGTGTTTCACAAGCTGCCGCTAAATCATGAATTGAGGCAGCTTTGGAGCCAGAATGTAACCATTATTTATTATTTTCTTTAAACATGAATCTACTGTGTATTTTCCTCAAGATCGCTTTCTTTTGTGAAAGTCTACCTCAACGAGAGAAGCTAAAATCTAACTTTTAGTTCAGCCCTTAGGAATCAATTGCTAGATGGATTATCAAGACTCAAAGAGATCTGTCCAGCCAACGTGGCTTAGGGGTTGAGCACAGACCTATGAACCCGGAGATCATGGTTCCATTCCCAGTCAGGGCACATGCCCAGGTTGTGGGCTCAATCCCCATTGTGGGGTTTGCAGGAGGCAGCCAGTCAATGATTCTCTCTCATCACTGATGGTTCTCTCTCTCTCTCATCCTTTCCCTTCCTCTCTGAAATCAATAAAAATACATTTTTTTAAAAAAGACCAAAAAGATCTAACAACAGTATGAGGCTGCAGAGAGAACGCAAAGTGTCCTCAACCACCTGGCACAGCTGTTTCCTGCACCTCCCCTTTCTCTGTGGAGACCTTTGAGTGGCACTGCCTGTCTCCAGGCCATACCCCCCACTCCCACCTTTACTCTCTTCAGACAGAGCCCTCCTTCAGAGCCTTCATCCTTGCCTTCAGGTCCATAAACACTGGTTCAAGCCGAAGTCAACCAGTCCCCACCAGAAGAGGCTCCCCACCAGAAGAGGCCATCCTTCAACTGCACAGTAAGTTTTGCTCACACTAGATGGGGTGGTTCTGGGGGACTGAGGGAGACATTTCTTTGGTATAAACCCAGCCACCCTTAAAGTACCAAGATGAGAAGTGAAGGCTCTGAGAGACTCTTCCCCAGAGCATAACACAAACAACTAAACAACTTGAGAACAAATTGGAACAGAGTCAATTACCAAATCTACTTTCCTCCTATAAAGCGAAAATTTACTGTTGAAATATTTCCTCTTCGAAATAGGACACAGAACAGAACAAAATGTGTCTTCAATACACACTTACTAACATATCCAAGAAGCAAGTGTGACATAATCCTTATTCCTATACGATTTAAACATGAAGTTCTGAAACTTTGGGGGAAATTAAAAAAAAAAACACTGGGAAAAGTATAGCACTATCAATGGAATTTATTCATTATTTATTCCATGAATACTTACTGACCTCTACTATACTCCAAGTGTCATGGCATCTAATTCCTTCATTTTATTGATAAAAGAAACCAAGACTCAGTGCAGGTCAGTGCCTCACTTAGGATAAATAAGTTAATTCAGGTAGCATGGTTGGGTGAGAATTCAAATGGTTGGGGCTCTCTGCACTCACCCCTACCTGTTTCCAATCTGTGAAGCCAATTAACCTTAGGGCAGGTCTTTAAAAGATCAGTTACCTCATGGGGGTGGGCTGCCCTTTGTGAAGCTAAGTGCTCAGTGCAGCGCCCAAGGAGTAGCTGTTGAATGATTAACTGCAAAGAAGCAGAAGGGAAAATGCTGCAGCTGGAAACTTGCAGTTTGGCACTTGCGTTTGGAACACGTTGACCTGTTTGAAAAGTACACGAACTGCCAGTTCTCAATTTTCCTGACATCAGTGTTCCTTATTTGGGGATTTTTAAAAGGTTTGAAAGCTTTGAGGTCTAAATCTTTGTTTTGATATGCTTTTAGTGTTCTCTCCTACATGGTGAGAAAGAGAGAGCAGATTCTCAAGTGAAGCTCATGGAAGAAACCCCAGGCATGCAAGGCTGGAACATGCCCCTCTTCAGGAGGAACCCCTCCCAGGTGACACAGGCAGACATGTTGCAAGGAAGCTCAAGACAGGCTACATGCACAAAGCAAATTGCTGACCTCGTTTTCTCTCTCTGATCTTCTACGGTTCTTCCTAGCCTTTCTTCTCTGGTTTTCCTTATTTTTTTCTTCCTTCATGCCTTTTACCGTGGCCACAGGGTCCTGGACTATTTCTGGGGTGGGGGCTGTGTGATTGCTCATTAACCAATCAGAGATGGCGTTAGAGCTCCAATGAGAGTTGACAGGATTGACGAGAGGCAAGAGGGAATTTGCTCCTGCGGTTGCATATTCTAAAGAACTGGTTTCCACAGGTTCAAATTCATAATAATCCCACTCCAGGCCACTGGAGGACATTCTTCAACTAATTCTCAGTCTTTAGTATGACATAAAGAACAATATCTGCAGAATATGAAGTTAGGGGTAAATGCTTCATAACATTAACATTCTCTATTTCTATCCAGCATCCAAGATAATGGGTAACAGGCAACTTCTGAAATGATTTTTTTCAATAATGAATTTTCCAGCTTCTTTAAAGAGTTTTCTTCCTAAAATTCTTGCATAAGTTTCAAGACTGGTCATCAACAAACATGGCAGATACACAGAAGACAGACATGAACAGCATCTGGCAAATGCATTGCTTCAGAACTAGTGAAGGTCCATTCCACCTTCTCCATCCTCACCTGTTTTTACACTGTTTTATTGTTGTGTTCTTATTTTGTTTCATATTGATTTAAGTTATCTGAAAGAAGCAATGTATGGATTGTCCTGTTTAAGTGAAAAAGATGAAAGAAAATAAATAACTAATTCCAAAAAAAAGAGAGGGTGTCCCGTTAAAAGCAGCACTGGCTTTTCCTTTGGCTAACATAGCTATGTTGACATGGTTCCCCTTGGTTACCTTGTGAGAATGCCAGCCCGTTGGAGTTCTTATCTTGTCTGATATAAACAGCAGAAGTCCTAAGGAGTTAGCAGGGCTTTTGCTGCATTAGACCTCAGACAAGAGTGCTGGGTTGGGATAGGTTAGCATGCCTGGCATGGCAGCCTTGCCGTCGTGACAAGCAAGGGCTTTAATTATCTAAATTAAAGACCAGATGCACCCCAAGATGTGCCAGCAACTCCAAGGCCTGCCTTTTCTGTGGTCAGAATCTCTTCTCTCTCCTGGTATTTTTGCTGCCACCTAAAGATATGCTGTAATCATGAATGTAAATGACGGCTACAGTATGGGAAAATAAAAAGGAAGCATTATGGCCCAAGGTGGATATCAATAGCTTAAAACTAAATTAGTGTTTTTTGAAAATAATGTTCTTGATGACTCAACAGATTCCAAATATAGCCAGATATTTATGAATGACACTGGACAGCCTTCTGCCCATCATAAAACAATGACATATTTAGTTATTTCTGTTTGCCAAATTTTAGAACATTACACAAAGGTCCAAAGAAAACTAGAAGCCCTTTGGTAATGTACACTGTAGCACGCCTGAGGATCTCAAAGTTGCTAATACTCTGTAATCACAGTTATTAAAGGTGAATCTGGAAGAGGTTATAAGTGCAAACTCTCCAAGATGCTGTGTTCCTTACAAAAGGGCTTATTCCTTATAGTTCTACTACACAAACTAGAATTAGAAACAGAATTTGAAACAGTTTCCAGTCACATTATCATAGGACTTCTTTCTGAATAGTTAACTGGAGAACAATTTACACAATCTTTTCTATATCCCCCTTCTTAGAGAAGCCAACAGGATACCCCAGGTACTACATGACCCCTCCCCACCACTGCTGATTGGCTCAGAAACAGATATGTGATCCCAAAGGAGCCAGCTGGAGTCTCTCTAGATCAGTGGTCACCACAACATGAGGAACTGCATTAAAGGGACGTGGCATTAGGAAGGTTGAGAACCACTACTCTAGACAGTCTGAGTGGAGAGATTCAGAGGCTGAGTCTCAATAACAGTCAGCACCAGAGTGAGCTCTATCTGAGGCCTCCTTTTTCTTGGGTCCCATGAGATCAGTTTTGTTTTCTTTGAATAAGTTATTTTAAACTAAATGTACACCAATTAAGAGAAATCAAAGTGAGAAAAGCCCCACCTTTTCTCCAATGGTACACTTGATCAATACGTGTGTGTGTGTGTGTGTGTGTGTGTGTGTGTGTGGTTCTCCTTCATACTGAAACAGGACACAGACAAAATGCCCTTTGAAGCTCTGCACTTGAATGATGCTTGATAGGAAATGAACCATGATGGGAATTTAGCACTCATTCCCAAACTCTAATTTGCCATTGAGAATGGGTCCCAATATAGGTCTTCAAGAGTAAACTCTTCCCACCATGGGGACCAAGACGTTGATAAAAGGTGCTCAAGAGCATCTGTTCCCCCTCCCACCTCACAGCTGGTACGTGCTGCACTGTGGATTTATAGGCAGACAAGCCCCTCTGACAACCCACCCTAATAGAATGGTGGCTTCAACTCACATCGTCCTGAACATCGAGGTCACAGCCAGCCTTCAGCAAGATCTGGACCACAGCAAGATGACCTTTATTGGCAGCGAGATGCAGGGGGGTCCGGCCATGCTGTTGATGTAAAGCAAACACCTATTTCAAAACAAGTCATCAAAATCACTCCCCTGGGGCAGGTTGTGCAGTGGCATTTTTATCCCTTCCCCTAGGGTTTGATAGAAGATTCTTGTGGATTTATCCAGAATCCAAGTTTGTCTCCTTTAACCTTGGCTATTGGCTCAGTAACCAATGAACAAAATAGGCTCAAAATGTGAATATTTCCCTTCGTGCATAATTTCTACTCCCACTCATTAAAGCAAGCAGAAAATTAGAAAGTTTATATTTTCTTTTGTTTTCCCACTGGTGCTAATACTCTGAGACAATGAAGTGGCCACAATGCACGAGATGGGAGAAGACCAAAAGGTCAAGGTTACCAGCCCCGGGAAAATCTGGTTATTAATTGCTCAGAATTCAAACTGCTGGCCCAACTGATTAGAACTGATCCTCCCCATTTTTTAAAAAAAAATTTGAACATTACAAAATTATTTCAGCCATTCAAAAAGATGAATAATATTTTTATATGTACATGCCACTAACTACTTTTTAAAAAAATTAGGGAAACCATAGCCGTTCCTTGTGAACCCCTCTCAGATCTCATTTTCCCTCTCATCCCAGAGGTAACCACTCTTTCAAAAAAATGCTTTAATTAATTTATTTTTAGAAAATTTGTTTCTATTAATTTTAAAGAGGAAAGGAGAGGGATAGAGAAATAGAAACATACATGAGAAAGAAATAGCAATTAGCTGCCTTCTGCAAAACCCCTAATGGGGATTGAGTCCACAACTTGGCATGTGTCCTGACCAGGAATCGAACCGGAGACCTCTTTGTTCATGGGTTGATGATCAACCACTGAACCACTGGGCAACCACTCTTACATTTGACATTCCTTTTATTATATTGACTTTTATTGTATTTCACTATACGTTTGTAGCCATATACAATATATAAACATTGATTTGTTTTCAAACCTTACATAAATAGTAAGTATTAAACTGTACAACATCATTTGGCAATTTTTGGGTCCAACATTATATTTTTGAGATTTTTATTTTCATATTATCACATGCAGCTCCAGTTCTTTTATTCATTTGTTCACTCAGTCTCCTACTCAAGAACATGCAGGCTGTTTTCAGTAGTTTGCAGAACACAATTCTGTGGACGTCTCCTTATGCACCTGAGAAGGCTTCTTAGCCCTACTGTTGGGTCATAGAGATACCATTCCCTTTGCCTGCCTTAAGCATGCAGCTCCTCATATATGACATTGAGGGTAACACTCAGAATAACCCTCTTCAGTATAAAACAACTTCTGAGACCTGACTGTGCCAAACTCCGAATTCTCCAAATTCTAAAGGAAACATTATGCTTCCTCCCTCAAGTTCACTGTTGAAGATAGCCCCCCGCCCCCCTCAATTTCAAGCACCATTTCACCCCAGCTCCCAGCCATGCAGAAACATACTGGAGGATTCAGATCTCATGGGGCCTTAAGTCCTTTTTAGCACCTCAACAAGACTTCTCAAAGACCTTTATTGATATTCTAGCAGGATAAACCCATTTATGATTTCAATAAAGTGTCAGTTTGCCATGGGCAACTAGCTGTGGAGGAAAACAGATAGCCAACAATAAAGGATCTTCATTTCTATCCATGAAATGCATTCGAAACACTAGAATGATTCTGGAAAGAGGTCGGAGCTCACTTTAAAATTAGAATTCTTAATTAAGAAAAAGATATTCCCAAGAAAGCGGGATATAAAAAGCCTTTATGAAAAAGAAATGTCGGAGATAAAGAGTGGCTGTCCTTGGCTGATGACTGTGCTCAGCGCCTCCTACTTAACCTTGATTCTTTAAATGCAATGCCCACAGCTGATCAGATGGAGCAAAATGACTGGGTGCCGCTCATCCACCCTGTATTAGGTTCCATCTGTCATTGTGTGCCCTTGTCAAGGATACGAGGCATTCCGCAACACAGGGAAGTCGTTACATGTGCGAGGAGAAATGTGTGTGAGGAAGGCTGACAGAATGATGAGACAAGAGTGTGTTTGAACAACTGGAAAATACAGATGGGGTGGGGTGAGGGGAGCTGCCCAGAAAGGCTGGAAAATAGGTCCTAGGCCCAGGGGCCACTGGGTGTCAGAGGAGCCTTGAGGGACATCCTCATCAGCAATCTGATATTACCGATGGGAAGCAAGGCCCAAGGAGGCGAAAATGTCTGAATAAACACAGATAATCAAAAGTCAGGAGAAGGAATACTGCTGTTCAAACCAGGTCTCACCGGGCAAGCATTTGAGAAACTTTAAGACACTGACAAAAGGCCCTAGGCAGGAGAAGCCTTCCTAATCCACTGAGAGTAAAGGCTGAGACAGTGTAGCCCAACAAGTCTAATCCAAATCCCAGCTCTGACTAACACGCCTGTGTGCCTCTGAGCACCGCCCGGCTCCTCACCTGTGAAAGAGAAGGGCCTCCACCTCCACCCATAGGACTGAACAGGATAAATGAGGTAACACCCACCACCTAACACGAATTCCTTCCCCTCCAGCTGTCCTCAGCCTAACCCTGAAGCCCCCAACTGCTCCCTCTCCTCCTTGACACTCCACAGCCTGGCTTTAGCCAAGACATCTTTCCAAAGTTAAATGCCCTGGGGCAGAGTTGGGTCTCAGGTCACTCTGACAGCCAGAGGGGCCCTCACAGGAGGGTGGAGGTTCTACCAGCCGGTGCGGATCCACTTGCCCACTTCCACTGTTGAAGCACAGTCCACAGTTCCAAGTCTTTGTGTACCTGCTAGGAAAGGCTCCTTTGGTGGGAATGTCCTCCAAACAATGCCTTCTCCGATTCTCCAAGAATTAATGTTGCTGGCCTTCCCTTCTCTATCCTCACTGCACTTAAGGTCCCTTTTAGGAAACTGCCACATTTTGTTTTGGGTGTCACCTTCGGTGCTAACTTCTTCCAACTAGGTTGTGATCTCCCCGAGGGTGGATCGTGCCTTCCTTAAATGATGAAGCAAGTTGATGTTGGGGTTGGGGACCAGGGGGGCCTATCCAGTGTTCCTCAACCACAGGGCAGGCTGGGGCTGCCCAGGACACTGAGCAAATCCCATAGTTCCAGGCTTAACGGCAGAGGAATGGAGAGCTTGGGATGGCTGTGGACTTTGAGTTCTGGGATGTCAGAGGAGACAGACATCCCGGGGGCTTCACAAGCACTTAAGCAGCTGCACAGTGACATGAGAGCTTCTCTGAGGTGTTCAGTATCCCCGACACGTGTCTGGTGCCTTTCTGACAAGTCTAATTCAAATCCCAGCTCTGATTAATACGCCTGTGTGCCTCTGTGCACCGCACTCTCCTAAGCCTGTCCCCTCACCTATTAAAGAGAAGGACCTCCACCCCCACCCATAGGATATCACAGCAGCCAAGGCAGCAATAATCATTTTTGCTGAACCAAAAGCTATGCATGCCTGTCCCTAGGGCCTTCCTAACACAAGACCAACCCCCTTAGACACACACATGCATACACACATACACGCCGCCACCACCACCACCACCCAAAGGAGGACAGCAAGAGAAGAGCAGAAATGTACTTGGTTTTCCAGAACATTCTATAGTGGGGAAAAAAACACAGCAAAAGTGGAGCTGTGAAGGGGAGCAGCTGCTCCCAACCAGCACCCAGGTGCACTCTAAGGTCACACGTGACACACGGGGAAGCTGGAATGCTCCACGTGTGAGGATGCAGATAAAAACCGTTAGCGGGGACTTGGAATGACAGACTCAAGGATGCAACTGCTCTCACCTCCAGGCCTCTAGCACTGGCCAGTGGAAGAAGTGGGGACCGGAGAAAAGACTAAGAACTATTCATGAGAAGACGTTTTAGAAGCATCAGTTTGTTCTGGGTCCTACCCCAGTTTTCCTCAAACACCAGTTCTACCCATCTGAATGCAGGCCCTGGTGTGTCCAGGGAGAACAACAGTAATGAGGACAAGAGCAAGGGACAGAGTAGCTAACATGTATGAGGCACATGGTAGGCCCTATCCTAAGAATTTTACATGTACTTGCCCAGTCAGTACTCCCAATGACCTATGTGGTAGGCAACATCATTTAAGCCCATTTGACAAGTGAGAAAACTGAGGTATGGAGAGACTCTTGCTTGTTCTATGTCACACAACAGGTGATTAGAGTCTGGACTCACCCCTTAGCTGTCTGACCAAGCCCTCATTCTGCTGCTGTGAGGGGCAAGGCTGTCCCCTGGCAGAGGGGCTTCGTGTCTCACCCTCAGGAGGCTCCAAGACTCCCACATGCTGACCTTGGAAGGTGTTTGGAAATAACCTGCTTTCCTTAAAATCTCCAGGACAGAGTAAGGTTTTCTATTCTCACTGTACATGAGAATCACCTGGTGAGGCTGGTCCATTTGTCCATCTATCAGTCTCTGCTTTTCGCTGAGCCCCTTCTCCAGAGGTTCTGACCCAACACCCTGTGGTCGGACTCAGGCATCATTTATCATACAACCTCCCTAGGTGGTTCTAATGAGTGACCCAGGCTGAGAGCCGGGGCCAGGCTAACTCCCCCCCCCCCAAGCAGCTACAGGCCCTTGGGTGAAACCCGCCGTGTTGGGCCTATCCAAGCAAGAGCCATTCCTCTTGCTACATTCTTCATGATGCTATCATGCGCACCTGCCAGCACAAAACACTAAAACCTCACTTCACCACAACCCAGGGCTTCCTGGATCTTAAAAGAATATATAAGCAACAGAGGGACATTTCTAAAAATTTGAAAGGTAAATGCAAGTTGTCTGTAACACTACCACCCAATACAACTAGTACCACTTTATCCACACTTTTCAGTGCACCTTTCCTATTTATGTGTTTGTGCAGCTATCGTCAGGGGTCACATCAAACTGACTTGCTTTCTGCATTAACATTATGCCTTCAACCAATGGCTCTCAAACTTAATTGGGCAGCAGAATGTCTTGGAGGGCTTGTTCACAGACATATCTGGGCCCCTTTATGGAGTTTCAGGTTCAGTAGGCCTGCGGTGCAGACAGAATTAGCATTTCTAACAAGTTTCCAGGAAAAGCAGATGCTGCTGGTATGGGATCACATTTTGAGAACAAATGACATAAACCACTGCTTTTCAACCCTGTTGCACAGTAGTCACCTGAAAATTAAAACCAAACAAAAAAATCAGAAACCTTACATCTAAATGGTTGAATTCCACCAGCCTAAGGTTGGATCTGTTGTGGGTACTTTTAAAAGTATATATGTTTTTATTGCTTTCAGAGAGGAATGGAGAGAGCAAGATAGAAACATCAATGAGAGAGACTCATCAATCGGCTGCCTCCTGCAGGCCTCATACTGGGAATCGAGCCTGCAACCCAGGTATGTGCCCTTACTAGGAATCAAACTGTGACCCCCTGATTCATAGGTCGACGTTCAACCACTGAGCCTCGCTGGCTGGGCTATTGTGGGTTCTTTTTTAAGTTCTAGGTGATTATAATGTACAGCCAGAGGTTATGAACCTCTGCCTTGCACCCTTTGAAGATGCTAGTTCCTCCAACTCTAATATCAGAATAGGCCATCTGAGACGGGCAGGGGCAAGAGGAGACAGGACCCTGCAGAAAGCACACATTTCCCTTGATCCAACCACGAAGAGGCACAGACTCAGTCAGAGTCTGTTCACTTCTAGGGAACGGAACAGCAAAGGGCCTGGAGATGTTGCCAAGCAACAACCACAGAAAGGTGGCCCTGCTGTCCACAGCTCCAGGCTCTGGTTTGGGGTGCTGCTCTGTTCTGGCAGGTTGAGCCCTGTGGGTCCCAACTTCCAGCAGGACTTCTGCACAAGAAGAGCAGAGCGAGTCCTGTTCAAGCAGGTGACCCATAAATTACACTAACAGGTGGTCATAAAGGGGGCGCAGAACAAATGGTCCCGCTGCACACTTTGAAGAGGCCAACGCCCACCTGGAGGGGCGGGGCTGTGTCAGGGAACATTCCAGGGGAGGATTCCTGTTCTGATAAAAATCTCCTGTCAACCGGATGACAAGGGAGCCCAGCCAAAAGTAAGCAGCTTAAAATGTACCTTGAAAGGAAGTGGAGGTGTTTTATTCCCAGCATACATGCAGATATGCTGCTTAACCCTCTCACGGGTCAGCCCTAGGAAGACCTAGGTAGGCAAGGTGTTTGCGTAGGAGAGACCTCCCTCGGCAGGGAGAGGGTCCAAGCATCAGCTGAGAACCACAACCCACAAAAACAATCCTGGAAGGACTCTTCCCTTCCACTGACTCCTTGGGCCAAGGAGCCCTGGCCGGAGATCTGTTCACTCCCTAATCTAGCAAAGACTCAGAAGTTGGGTCGCAACGCCTCTCTCCTGCTCAGGTCTCGGATCCTTCTTACTAAAGGGCAGGCCTTTCAGACCATGAATGATGAATCCCAGAATGAGTCCAAAAAGTGAGAAAGAAGGGTGTTGGTGCTTAGCCATTCCTGGAACAAAACCTTTGTTTGCTGACATGCTTATGTCCAAGTGAGGCAACGAGATAGAGGAACTGAGACCCATTAGCTCAAATAAATGAAACAATTGTTATTGTAAGGAGGGCAGTTGCATAGATGTGATTCACACAAGGAAAAACAGTTTCACAGGAATAATTTAGCTTAGATTAGTATAACAATTTCAAAATGACAATAGTTCCTGAATTTTCAGATCATGAGAAATACAATAATAGATCAGGGTTGCATAGTTGTTTTAAATTAAAAATTTTTTTTTCTCAATTACAATTCACATTTATATTAGTTTCAGGTGTTCAGCATAGTGGTTATACTTATGATCCCCCATAAGTCTGGCACCATATCCAGTTATTACAATATTGCTGACTATATTCTAACCCTCACTTGTACTTTACATCCCTATGACTATTTCGTAAAACTGTACAGTCTTTTTTGAGGCAAGTAATGTCTACATTATCTGCAGCATTAAGAAAATAGAAAAGAGATGTAGAAACAAGAAGTTATAAAGCTAGTAAAATAAGAATGGCACATATTTAAGAAACCCTGTAATATTCAGATTGAACAGGGTCTCTGAGAGTTGAATTTGGCTGAGGATAGTAAGGAGAACAGCTTCAACGATTTTCCAAGACCTCAAATCTAATGTGTGGCAGAACGGCACATCACTGGAACCCTGGTCTCTGGCCCCTCATTTAGGTTTTAAATGGCAAAGACTCCTGCCAACTTTCTTAGGTGCCCTCAGGATCCTCTTCTCACAGACAGTATTCCCGGTCTCACCGCCTGGAAAGGTGCAGCAGGTGGATGCAAAACTTCAAAGTCCTTCTTAGGTTCATGATTTAATAAAGACAGCATTATAAAGACATTAAAAAAAATGGGTAAAGAAAAAGCACCACGGATCAAAGGAGAGAAAATAAATCTTTATATTTAGAAAAATTATAGTTTAAAAAGCCTTCTTTCCTTGTTGGATATGTGTTTTGTCTTCTGTCTGCCTGGATGAGGGACCCATCACATCTTAATCAGACTATAGGTGACAGGAGCAGCCAGGGAGTAAATTCCGTGGATGACAAAAATCAGGATTCAAGACAATCTCAGGCGGGAAGAACAGGCTAATTTTAGCAACATAAAATGTAATGGGGTCAGACGTAAAATTCCCTGCACTGAGGATCAACGGTCCAATCACACCTGGGTACTGGGATTGTCTTGTAAAGTAACAATTGTACTTTGTAAAAAGATCAGGTTTTTATACCGAAAAGCTTCCTAATGCTTCCGTAAGTCTTACTTTGGGGATGGAGAACTAATCATAAATAATTGGGAGAGTCGATTTGAAGTGTATAGGAGTCAGTTATTCAAAATAATGGCTTAGTGGATTCCTTTACAGGTGATCCAGTAACTACCAGGGTTGGACTTGCTTCTAGAAAGGTCCACCAATAAGCAGGACCAAAATATTTCAAGCAACGTAAATGACTGTGAAGGACTCCATTGGTCCCCATAGTGCATCTGTCCCCAAGCGATAAGGCATTCAGTTGCTGGCCCTCATACTCCTCACAGAAGCTGGTTGGACTATCTACCTTTTCAGTGGGTTACGCACTGACAGAGGGTCCTGCTTGGCCAGCAAAGGGAGAGAGCCACAGGGGGAAAGCCCAGCACCCAGCGGCAGAGTGGAGGCTGGTCTGGCCTCCCCTCCACGCAGGAAGGCTTCCTGCAGGTCTCACGCTTCATGGAGCCCAGGGTTGCCAGCTCCCTTTTCTCTCTGGCCCAGATCTGGATCCTGCATGTGTATCTAAGAATTTCCTTCTGTAGTCAAGACAGGAGGTATAATTTACTTGACAGACAGTTGCTGAGAGCCAGGTTGAGTACTGAGGATTCAAGGATGATATACACAAGGTCACGGCCCCTGCCAGCTCAGTGCTCATCCAGACTTCCTTTCTGCTTTCCCAGGGACACTCTCTGCTTTCTATGGGCAGCAGAACAGCCCACACGGGGCACCTTAAGAGCATGGCTCCAGGGCATGATGCTAATAAGGTGGGGGTACACCCTCTCAGGGGCTAAAGCACCAGAGCCACACCTCCAGAACTCAAGGCAGTGGAAAGATCGGAGCGATTCAGGGCTTGGGGGCACGCACTCCTTCACTGACTGAGCAGGGAGGCACAGGACTGATTCCAAGAATCTGGGACTTCGGGGTTGGCCTGAGGCTGAAGTTGATAAACTGTGGTCCAAAGGCCATGAATAGCTTCTATTTATAGCCTTCGGGTACCCCTGCCTTCCCTTTGTACTTTTTTAAAATTAAACTTTTTACTGAGATAATTATAGATTTATATGCAGTTTTAAGAAGTAATACAGAGAGCTCCCACGTCATTTTCAGCCAGTTTCCTCCAATTATAACATCTTGCAAAACTATATACACTGAGTGGCCACATTATCAGAATCAGGATATTGATGTCATGCTATATCACATCTCTATCATGAAGGAACTTCCTTTTGCCCCTTTCCAAGTACACCCACCGCCCTTTTTGAAACTGTCCCCCATCCTCATCTCTAGCCTCTGAGAAAATATGAATTTCTTCCATTTCTCTAATTTAGTCAATGTCATATAAATGGAATAAATAGTGTGTAACTTTGCATATGCTGATGGCTTGTTCCTTTTTATTGCTGAGTAGTATCCCAAGGTATGTATATACCATAATTTGACCATTCCATCGCTGCAGGATAGGTGGGTTGTTTCCAGTTTTTGGCTTTTGCAAGTAAGAGTGCTACCGCATTTCTTTGTATGCTTTTGTGTAAACATAAGCTTCCATTGCTCTTGGGTAAATGTCTAAGAGTACCATTGCTGGGTCACAGAGTGGTTGCATATTTAGTTTTATAAGAAACTGCCAGACTATTTCCCAGAATGGTATCATTTTATGTTCCTACCATCAATGTATGAGAGATTCCGTTGTCTCCACATCCCTGCCAACATTTGATGTAGTCAGTGTATTCTATTTTAGCCATTCTGATAAATGTAGTGATATTTTCTTGTGATTTTAATTTGCATGAAGTTATATTCACTGTAGGGTGTTTGTAGATATTCTTTATCATGCTGAGAAAATTCTCAATTCTTAGTTTGCCGAGAGCTTTTTTTAAAAAACAAAACAAAACATGAGTGAGGGTTGGATTTTACCAAATGCCTTTTCTGCAACTGTGGATATGATCATATAATTTTTCTTGTTTAAACTGTTGTTAGGAACTAAATGTCTGTGGCCCCCAAATGCATATGGTGAAGCCCTGTCTCCCAATGTGACAGTGTTTGGAGATAGGGCCTATGGGAAGTAATTAGGGTTAAATGAGGTCATGAATGTGAGACCCCATGATGGGCTTCGTCCTTAGAAAGAGAGGAAGAGAGATCAGAGCTCTCTCTCCATCTTGTGTAAGACAGTGAGAGGACCCTCACAGGAGCGAACCTGCTGGCACCTTGATCTTGGACTTCCCAGCCTAGAGAACAGAAAAATAAATGTCTGCTGCTTAAGCCACCCAGACTGGTATTATTTATAGCAGCCCACGCTGACTAAGACAGCTGTTGAAATGGGGATTACACTGATTGATGTTGAACCAGCCTTGCATTGGAGATAAATTTCACTTGCTCACTTGTCTAATTCTTTATATAGCTCTCAATTCAATGAAAACATGGGCTAAAAGAAAATCAAGCACCGCCACCTACTCACCCATCTGCCCTAAAATCCTTGATTTATAACAACCTAAACATACAACAGCCAATTCTCATTGGAACCAAATCAACAGGCCTGTGAGAAAGAATTTCCAGTCTACAAATAAATTCCTGACTTAATTTATTTTCTGAAACCTAAGTCACTATAGCTTAAGAGAAAGAAAAAAGAGGAAGCAAAAAACTAATAAGGGGCTCAGAAACTTCACCAACAAACCATCTGCTCTGGCATCGGAGCAGAGGCCTGGTGGGTAATTTGCAGCTTCTAAAGCCCCTTTCCTCTTCTGAGAATAATCTGCATTAGATGATGTTGCTTTGGAAGTCTTATAACAAGCCGATTACTGGCTTGGAAACCAGTAATCCTCCAATGCATTTCATTCAAGAAAGAAACAGGTACGTATTTATGGAGGATTTTAAAATGCTGGCACCCAGGTGTGCCACATTACGATGTCGCCTCTGGACTGTTAGGGCCTATTAAATATATGCCTGTAGGGGGTTTAATGGGCACATTAATCTGTGTAGAAGCTTCAGTTTTAAATGCAGATGCTCATGCAACAAAATGCAATCTGACTTGCTCAATACCTAGGTGCTAGAAGGGCCTCTGGACCAGCACCCCCACCAGGCTGTCCAGAGCTGGCGAAGGAGGAAGGGCAAATGCGGGCTGCCTCCACCCTCACTGAACACCACCTTAAATACAAGCAAGAAGGGGACAGAAAGGCTCTGCAGAGCAAGGCACCACTCCCAAGAATTCCTCAGGGGCAGTAAGGGAGGGCAGAGCCTGGAAGAGACTCAGGCTCGATTCTGGGGCTCCCCTTCCAAGCAGCCTCAACAATTCTCCTAAGATGCTTAAGTCGGTTTTGAAGGTCCATCCCAAGTTTTGAGACTTGCTCTCCTCAACTGTAATATATCTCCCCATAGGCCCAGGCACGGCTCATGTCTGACTACATGGGTTCCTACATTGTCCCTCTCCATCTGAGAGGGCACTCTCCTTCCTCCACAGAACATCTCCTGGGGACCTCCCTACTTTTACTAGAAACAGAGTCATTGTGCTGCCTGCCTAATTAACACCCTCATCACAATACATCAGCATATCCTGAGATTTTCTTAGCACTGAGCCAATAAGTCTCCATGCACTGTCTCATAGGCAAGCCACACAACAATTCACAGCATGTGCCTGCCTTCCCATATTTGGGACATGCGTTTCCTGCTAGTCAACTTGTTTCTAGTTGGAGATATCAATATCTCACGGTGTACTGCAAAGAGCCATGACACCCAGGCATGTCACCACTGACTTGGCTCAATGCTCAAAAGAGAGTGGTGTCCTACCCCACATGCAGGCTCTGAGCCGTCAGGGAGAAATACCTGGAGCAGGGGAGGTTCTCCACCTGGCTGCTCATTCGGTCGCCTGGAGCTCTGAAAAATGCCCACCCTCAAGCCATACCCCAGATCGATTAAATCAGAGCCTCTGAGTGTGGGGCCTGAGCATCAGTATTTTGAAGCTTTCCAGGTGATCACATTCACAGCCAACACTGAGAAGTTCCTGACCGAATGGAATTTCCATGCCTGAGGTCCATGAACTTAAGTGAGAAAACAGTAATTATGATAATAGTAACAACCATCCATTGAATTTCTTCTCCATTCTCATTACATGTACTAAGCATTCTGCATGGATTACTTTATTTAATCCTCACAACAAATCCCTGAGGTAAGTGTTGTTATGCTGATTTTACAGACAGGAAACCAAGGCTCAAGGTAGTTAATACCTTGGCTAAGGTCACAGAGATAATAAATATGATTCACTGCCTGTACTCTTGCCAAGAAAATACTGGAAAATATTTTCAAATGGTTGACACATTCATAGAGATGGAAAAAGAAAACATGGTTGCCAAGGACCAGGGGAGGGGGAAATGGGGAGTAAGTGTTTAAAGGGTATAGGATTTTGGCCCTGGCTGGAGTGTCTCAGTTGGTTGAGCAATGTCCCATGCACCCAAAGGTCATGGGTTCAATTCCTGGCACATTGTCAGGTTCCAGGTTTGACCTGACACACCCTCATGGAGTGTGTAGATCTACTAACCTGGAGGAGGACCAGCGGGCTGCATCAGCTCTGCATAAGCTCCCGCCCTCACTGAACAGGTGAGAACACACTGGGCTCCTGTGTGTTGCCTCCCAAGGGAACCCTGTTTTCCAGCTGTGAGTGGTAGGTGAGGTAGAGGGGGGAGAGGTGTGGAGCACTCCACTGCTCCCCTCCCATCAGCCACTCCCTGCCTTTTTCCCAGGCAGCTGGGGCTAGCCACAATCCAGAGGGTGAAAAGAAGAAAACTCAATAGAACCCAAGTTGAGAGGAACAAAGGCTGAATATAGGTCCAATTAGCCACAGCACAAAGCTCCTGGAGAGAATGCCAGAAAGGCAGGATGAGTTTAGGAAAAGAGGGAGGAGGGAGACGTAGGGAAGGGAAAGCCCAGTACTGCTGGTCACAATGCACTTCAAGGTCAGTCCTCATGGGTCTCCCTCACTCCACTGCAGGTGTGCACACCAGGACAATCTTCATGCACAGCAGTTCTACTCTAGCTGTCAGCAACAAGGGGGTGCGTGCCCTGACCCAGCAGTGCCACTTAGACCAATCTTTCCCACAGATGTAACCACACTATAATAAGATCTCAGGACAAGCAGCAGCGGAGTAAAAAATCTCAATACCCATCATAGGGGATAGGTTAAGGTACTTATCGTTAATCGTCCAGTTACTTTTGGAGAAAACAAGAGCAGCAGTGAACCATCCCAAGGACCAGCTTCCAAAATGTTCTAGAAAAGATGCCCTACCTATGGATTCCTACAGATTCTCAACTCCAGCTACGTGGTCAATGCTTGGCACCAGGAGCCGTGCAGAGGGCTTTTCCAAACTACAAACTGCCTACTGGTAACAATTATATATGTATTAAATATATGTATTTAAATCCTCAATTGAGGATATTTTTCCCATTGATTTTTAGGGAGAGTGGAAGAGAGAGGGAAAGACAGAGAGAAACATCAATATGAGAGAAACACATCAACTGGATGCCTCCTGCACAAGCCCCAACCAGGGCCTGATCTGGGGAGGAGCCTGCAACCAAGGTATGTGCCCTTGACCAGAATCAAACCCAGGACCCTTTGGTCCACAGGCCGATGCTCTATCCACTGAGCCAATCCCTCTAGCGCTGAGGTAACAATATTAAGCTGTATGTGAAGATATGTAACTAAAATGTGAGGTGATTATGGAGGGAATATATTCATACTAGAGGCCTGGACCACGACATTCATGCACTTGGTGGAGAGGGGGTTACTCAGTCTGACCTGTGCCTTCTCATAGTCTAGGACCCCTGGGGGTGTGTGTCTGTCTGCTACAGAGGCGGGAGAGGCTCCCACCATTGCCTCTGTGCTCACCAGCTGTGATCCCAGCTTCTGGCTGAGCACACTGACCACCAGGGAGCAGCTCCTGCATTGAGCATCTGCCCCCTGGTGGTCAATGTGTGTCATAGCAACTGGTTGTTCCACCGTTCAGTGATTTGCATCTAGCCTTTTATTATGTAGGATAAAACAAAAGCTTGGTTCTTATAAAACCAAGGATTTCTTGCAAAAGAAAACCGATTTTTCTGTTTTAGTATCAAACATCTTAAGAAGCGTCCATGTGGGCACTTAGAAAGGCACAGAGTACAGAGAAAATGAGGATGCAGAATGAACAATACTGGGTCACTGAGAAGATGGGTAAGTGGAGGGATGTTTAGGAGCCGAAAGAAGGGAGGATGTCCTTGGGCTTCTGCTTGAAGGACTGTGCAAATGGGGGGAGGAGGGGTGCTATTCATTAATAGAGACATGGGATGAGAACCGAATGGGCATGTGCAGGTTGTCTGGGGCATTTGGATTTGAAGTACCTGTGCTGTACCTGTGGATCACTCATATAAACATGCCCATGAAAACAGCTCCACATGAGGGTCAGGCATAGAGCCAAGCTGGAGAGGGTGGTGTGGTGACCAGCATGAGGTGGTACAATCAAGGTGGGTGTTCAGAGTGAGAGCATATAAGGGCTCAGAAACCTAAAGAAAGTTGGGTTAGAGGCAGGAAGAGCAAAAGGAGATGGAGAAGTGCCTTTGCAAAAGAAAACCAGGAATTGAAGCATTGAGGAGCCAAGGGGAAGTTCAGGGAAGGGAAGGGCAGGCAAGACTCAAGTTGTAGTCACTTTCTCCAACAGAACACAAGCTCCATGATGACCAAGATTTTTTTCTCCTGGACTGTTCACTGGTGCAAAGCAGGTGCTTAATTAGTACTTGTTGGTGCATGAAATAATAGGTGACTCTGGTGAGATCAGTGGTAGAGAAGTGAGGGGATCGGAGACAAGTTACTGGGAGATCCTGAGTTTCTATCTCTAACAGCCAGACAATTTACCCCAGGGATATATCTGACTTCTCTGGATACCCAACATCTGTGTCAGATTACCTGTTCTAACTGAAAATGTGTTGGTCAACACATGTGAACATAATTGATCTAAATATGAACATTATGCAAATGGAAAAAATCAGAGTTCTCAATGAGCCTTTCTTTTAAAAATAAGAATTTAAAATTTTATGTGTGGCTCTTACACCAATTCGTAGCTCCCGATCCTATTGCCTCTGATGATTTGTTCTGTGCATGACAATGCCACCCCTACTTTGTAGGTTAGGTATCATAACCATATACTATTAGCTACAAAGTGAAATCCCTATGATGACATAAGAAGCTCCAGTTATAACATACAGGACATTTGCACAGGAGCCAGGAGTTCCTGGTTCTGGTCCCAGCTTTGTTACTCCCTAACTTATGTAAGTCCCTTCCTTTTTGGGGTCTACATTTCCTCACAACTCTAAAAAGACAAGTTGTATATCTCACAGGGTTCTGGGAATGAGCAATACAAATGTGAAAATAAAATGAAAAGTGGAAAATGTTACGTACATACAAATATTGTTGTTGGGATATTGCTGTATTAAAATACCTGGGCATATGAATTCCTAGTTAGTAAAACACTTGCAGATTCTATGTGTAAGATGCCAAGTAAGGTGCTCCTAATAAAAAGCAGCCCACAGATGTTCACAGCCCAAAGTTATAAGCCTCACAGATGGAACATGACGGTTAAGAGCAAGCCTGTGGAATGTTAGCATAGACAGTCAGTCGGAGAGCCAGGGAGTCGCCCCCACTAGCCTAGATGAGGCAGGGAGAGGTTCTTACACAATCGTGCTGAAAGCTAGAAAGATGAATGGATAGGGCCTAAGCTTGCCAAAAGCTAGAAAAATAAATGGATGGTACCCGAGTGTGCCAAAAGCTAGTAAGATAAGTGGGTAGAAAAAAAAAAGCCCTCTCCCCCTATCCCTACAATGACCGCAGGCTTGAGCAGGCAGGAAAGAGAGTCTTTGAGACGGGAGTCCATCATTCTTCCTTTCCTTTTGCACCAGCACCTGTCTCATGAATTTGGCTTTCCCTGTGGCAGGCAGCAGAACCTGTGTTTCATTTACCGAACCAGATATCCAGGGTGCCATTCTCAGTTCTCACACTTTCGAATAGGAACATTGGTTAGATTACCTAACCTCTCCTTGCTTCAATTTCCTCATTTGTATAATGAGGATAAGAGAGTTGAAGTGAGGTTTAAAACACTTATAGAACTCTTACAAGAGAAGTAAGCAATTTACACTGAACACCGTTATAGTGCTTATGATAGGAGTACTGGGCTAGGCACTGGAAGGATTAAAAAAAACATACACCCAATATTGTGTGCATTCTTAAATTTTATAACTGTGACAACATGTGCTGTTACACTCAGTTCTATGGAAATCTTCTAAGTTTTGTGAGGAAATTGAGACTTAAGAAGAAATTTGCCTACATCAGTGGTTCTTAGCTAGGGGTGATAATGCCGCCTCCTCCTGAAGGGGAATGTTTGACAATGTCTGGAGACATATTTTGGTTGTCATGACAAGAAAGGAGGGAGTATTGCAGGCATCTAATAAATAGGAGGCAGAGATACTGCTAAATATCCTGCAATAGATAGGACAATCGCCCACCATAAAGAATTATCTGGCCCAAAATGTCAAGCATGCAGAAGTTGAGAAACCCTGGCCTACATCAATAAGCAGTGGAGCAGGCACTGTATCTAGGTCTTTGGATTCCAAATTCTAGGGCTCTTCTTCTGTGTCAAACACTGAGAAATATAAGAGAGAAATTCTGACCTAGGACAGAGAGGTGGTATGGTCTGCTGAGGGGTTCTGAGCACCCACAGAGCACTCAAATTATGAGATACACAGAGCAAATACACAGCAAGTGTTTCATCAGTTGAGAGGACAATGAGTTCCATGTCGTGTACCGTTTTCTGGGTAGACTTCCTGGTACTGGTGGTTCCTTGCTGGAAGCCAATTCCAGCATGTCAGCAGGGCTGAATCATCTGGGATGGCTGAAAGGCATTTTCCCAAACCTGCTCAGGCATTTTAATCTGCATATTATTGCCTCCTGTTAACCAAACACCTGAACAGTTGTAGGCTATTCCCCAATCTGACAATGCTTCTGTTTTAAACCCTATCCTTTGAAATCCTACCCTTTGAAGTGTATTATCTCCTCCTTGCCTTAGGACAAATTGTGTTAATAAAAAGCATGGGTTCTGAGTTAAGGGAAAGTCTTTAGCTCCTGTAGCTGAAGCTTCTCTGATTCCCAATGCCTTTCAAAACTATCTTTCATCTTTGAATTCCTTATTGAATGTATGCATCAGCCTTTCTATAGATTGCTGAACCCTTTGTAATGCTGGGACAAGAACCCTGGCAGTTCTGAATGGGCAGGCCTTAAAAGGGCAGAATTTTCCAACAGCAACAATATCAGCTCAAAAACAATAAAACATTGCTTTCAAAGTTCTGAAGCAAAATAATTCTTTCTCATCTTAGGTTTCACACCAAATTGTCAATTAAATGAGTGGATAGAATAAAGAAAGACTTTTCCCAGACATATAGAGTCTCAAACTATTTCTCTCCTATGTTCCTTTTCTTAGGAAGCCCAGGGAATATGCACTACCAAGTAAGGGTGACATGAGTTCCAGCAAAAATGATCAACTCTAGGAAAAATAGGAAGTTATAAAAGAATGGAAATGTAATTATAGTATACTTACTGGCTCACCAATGAATAGCATTTATATAATCACACTAATTATGGATCTGTTCAAAATTGGAACACAACTGGATTCAGAGAACGTGGGAGAGAAAGGGGCAATAGATTGAGTCTAGTACTAATTAATTTCTCCCATACATTCATTTTTTAGGAAGGTTATGGGAGCTGTGCTATACAATATGATAGCCAACAGCCACACGTGGCATTTTACTTTTAATTAATTAAAGTTAAATTTAAACTTCAATTCCTCAGTCACACTACCCACATTTCAAGTATTCAATAGCCATGTGTTGCTATCGTATCAGACAGTACAGATATAGGACTGCACTGTACTAGAGATGTACTACATCAAAACAAGAGAGTATACCAAGAAAGAGAAAAACAATGGAATCCAGAAAACAGAAATCAACTACATAAAAGTGGCAAGGGGAGTCTGTAGGATACGAGTAAAGCGAGAACCCCAGACCGCTCTCAGTAGGCCCTTTATTTCTAGATCAATCTAGCTCAAGACTTGTCTATTTTGTCACTTTTTCCATAGAATCCATTTTTGGTTCATTGATTTTTCTGTAACTTTTTTCTATTTCCTATCTCATTCATTTTTGCACTAGTTTTTATTATTTCCTGTTTCATTCTTTGAATTTGGTACCACATCTTTTTAAGTTCAGAAATCCAGAGATCAGTGGGGAAAGGTGGACCTTGAGGCTCTTTTCCACACAAACGTGGGCTCCAGAGTTGCTTTTTTATCAAGTCATGCCCCTCCTGTGGGCTTTGGCCTGATCATGCTGAGAAGACAGGTGTCCCTGTCCTGGGTTGGACCCCAGGCAACGCCAGCAGTATTTAAACTTACTTTTAAAAGTATATATATGTTTTTATTGATTTCAGAGAGGAAGGAAGAGGTAGAGAAAGACAGAAACATCAATGAGAAAGAATCATTGATTGGCTGCTTCCCCTACTGAAACTGAGTTAGAAATCCCAGGCATTTTGCCTGATGGGATTGAACCATGATCTCCTGGTTCATAGGTTGACACTCAACCACTGAGTGCTGGTAGAACTTACACTTTTAAAGCTCTTATGTGCATGCATTACTTTGATTAAAAACAAAACTATTAAAAAGCAAATTATGTTTTAAAAAAAGATAGTCAATTACAAGCAATAGAGAAGATAAAGAGAAACTGGCACCCTCGTACATTATTAATGGGAATGTGAAATTGTCCACCATTCTGTGTAAGTACCACGCGCTAACCGATTGCGCCACTGGAGCTCCATGTGCAACCATTCTGGAATACAGCTTGGCAGTTCCTTAAAATGTTGAACATAGATTTACTAAGGGACCCAACAATTCCACTCCTAGGTATTTATCCAGAGAAATGAAAACATATTTATAGAAATGTTCATAGCAGTATTGTCCATAATAGTTTCAAACTGGAAACAACCCAAAATATCCATTAACCAATGACAGGATAAACAAAATGTGCCATATCCATGAAGTGGGATACTGTTCTGTAGTAAAAGAGAATAAAATGCTAATGCTACAATACAATGAGCCTGGAAAACACTAGGTCAAGTGAAAAAAAGTCAGCCACAATGTGTGATTCCATTAATATGAAATGTCCAGTAAAGGGAAATTTATACTGACAGAAAGTAGACTAATGGTTGCCAGGAACTGCGAGTAGGAATGGGAAATGACAGCTAAATAAAATGAAATTTCTTCCTGGGGTGATAGAAATGTTCTAAAATTAGAACATGGTAACAATTGTACAACTCTGTAAATACATTAAGAAACCACTAAATTGTACACTGAAAATGGGTGAATTTTTTTACATGTTAAATTATACCTCAATAAAACTGTTTTTTTAAAAAGTCTTTTAAAAAAGCAAATGATGAAGTCTATTTTAAAAAAGAGAACTTGCAGACTATGAGCTATGTGCTTTAATGTGATTATTGTAACAACCCTGTAAGGTTGGTATTGCTATCCCCTTTTTATAGATAAGGAACTTGAGGCTCAAAGAAATTAAGCAACTTGTACAATTAGCAAACACAGCAGAGTTAAAATGTGTGAGCCTGAGCTCTCACTAGGGAGTCCATGCCCTTTCTCCCATTTGTGACTGGCTGGGCCCTGAAGCACCATGGGTAGATGACATCCTTCACCCTCAATTCCACACAGCTAGCAACCTAGTCATCACATTTGTGTAGAGTGTGTCAAGCCAATGGGGGAACCTTTGAGAAAGCCACGACTTCCCCTCTCTCTAGAACCAGGATCGTGATACTGTGATGTACAGAAACACATATTTGCTCTTATCTCCATTCCTGGCTTATAGCTCCCCAAACACTTGGGATTTCCTAAGTGATAAGAGCAATGGGCGCATCTTTTATTATAATAGTTTGTCTATTGTCATCAGTTCTTGAAACAGCTCCAGAGCCAAAAAAAAAAAAAGGTGAAAGGAGTGTGTTATTCACAACAAACCCCTTTCAACCACACCTGCATTTAAGAGAATTAGGTAACTTCTGGAAAGCCCCTAAGGATGAGGGCTGGTTGCCAGGGAAACCAAGGATAGTTAAAAGGATTAGGACTTTCGGTTCCAGGGAGGGGAGAGAGGCTGGAGGTTGAACCATTCACCAATGGCCAAGGGGTTAGTCAATCATGTCTATGTAAGGAAGCCTCCATAATGACCCACAGGACAGAGAACGCTTCGGGTGGAGAACACAGGGAGGTGCCGGAGGGTGGCATGCTCAGAAATCATGGAAGCTCTGAGCCCTTTCCTACATCTTGCCCTGTGTGTCTCTTCCAACTGGCTGTTCCTGAGTTAAATCCCTTTAAAATAAACTAGTAATCTGGTAAATAAAAGATTTTCCCAAGTTCTGAGAGCTGCTCTAGCAAATTAATCTTAATCCAAGGAGTGGGTCATGGGAACCTCCTATTGACAGCCAGTTGGTCAGAAGCCTGGACTTGACACTGGCATGTGAAGGAGTGAGACCTGATGCTATCTCCTGGCAGATAGCGTCAGCATTGAGTTAACTACTTGGAAGTGCTGCTAAAAGCACACATTGGAAGCATGAAATACAGAGACTAGATATGAATCACGAAAAATGTGAGCCCGCCAACCTTTGCCACAGGAGGCCAGAAGTTAGCAGACGTTACTATTCGAAAATGAAACTTTGCCTCTCTCCACAGCTCCCCCGGGGTGGCCTGGAGGATGGGCCCTGGAACCAGATTCCGTGGGTACAAGTTGCAGTTCTGCCACTCAGCAGCTGAGGAACTTGGGCAGGTTACTTAAATTCCTCTGTGCCTCAGTTTCCTCATCTCTAAAGGGGAGATGAAAAGAGAACTCTTCTAGAGGACTGTAAAGTGCTTATCTTGTCTATGTATTTAAACCTGTCATTTAACTGTGCAGAACCTGCCTCTGCTCAGCTTTGCAACAAAACTACCCTTTGGCCCATTATGTTCTCTTGTCTACCCGGGTGGTATCTGTTGGTGAGGGGGTAAGCAATGTCCTCCAACACTTACCACACATTCTCACTGACTCGCGAAATCAAAGCCCAAATTGAATGTTGTGGTCATCTGATCCAAGTCTGTCCTTGTACAGATGGGGATGAGGTGCTGCATAGCATAGGGTCCACCTTCCCAGGAGGCCTATCTAATGTGATGATCAAATACTCTACCCTATAAGCTTTTGTGTCCTGACTTCTACAGAGAGCTCTCCTGTCCTTGTGGCTGAAGAAGTAGGTGAGAAAAAGCCCTGCTGTGACTTTAAAGACTGTCAAATGCTAATTACAAGTTACTCCATTTGAAAGTTCACAGTGAAAGCATTCTTAATTCTCCTTCCTTCTGCCCAAACCTCCATTACTGGGGGAAAGGAGGGAGCCAATTCTTTGAAAGCTGTGAGCCCAACAGGACAGTTTTGTGGACAATGGTTAAGAGGTAGGCTTTTCCCCAAGGATGGATAAAGCATTTTCCTCCCCTCTTGTTACCTTGGTAACTGCTACCTTGGCGCCCTTGTTGATGAGCTGAACCACATTCTCCACTTGGCCTTTGTATGCGGCTATGAGAAGGCGTTCTGAAAGCGCAGCGACAGCATCCTGCTGGCTCATGAATTAGGAGAGAAAGAGGTTTCCAGATAGAGGTAGACAGGTCCCTTCAGCTCCACACGACGTCACTGGCCCGGGCCGGCACCCGCGGGCACAGATGCTCCTGATCATTGGAAGGTGCTTCTATTACTATGCCATCTTCAGGACCTACGGGTTACAAAACAAAAGCTGCCATCAGCGCCCCAAAGCACAAAGGACGGGCCACACGTCTTCTCTCTGATTTTAGGGCATGTGCTGATTGCTCATGGCAGGGAACGGGACCTGGGGGAGAGAGGGCAGCAAGAAGAACACTCGGCACAGCAAAGTACCTGACCTCAGAAGTGCCACCTTCCCTCCTTTCTACCCTCGCAGAGGACTCTGGATTCATCTGAGGACTATGGCCAGAACTTAGAGGTCTGCTCTGCATTTCTGTGAGAATCCCCTACACATCACCTGGTTTCCAGATCCACCTTGGGCAGGTAACTGTGCTATTGGGACCATAAAGGGCTTTCTGGGCCAGGGCTATCATGCTAATTCCCCTGGCAGGTTAGGTTCCCATGGAGCACACCCCAAAGACCCTGAGGAGTAGAATCTCCCCCCAGCATATACTGTCATTCTCTTCATTCTTTCCTCACTGCAAATCCTGCAGTTTCTTGAGCCCTGGAACAGATGGAGAGCTGGGCACAGCCCTGGGCCATCTCCCGGGTCCAATTGCTGCTAGAACAACCTGCCTCAGAAACAACAGGGGTACTAGACACACTGACAGGGCACTGCCCACTGTGCTAGGAGTGGCTTCCCAGCTTAACCAGGGGGAAATGAATGGCCTACGAAAACCACCTGTAGGCCACTGAAAGCAGGGGTCTGGAGGCATTAACTAATAGTAAACTTAAGCTCTTCTTTCCACCAAATGGCCAAGTGAATAGAAGGTTAAAGACGGACTCCTCCCAGTACCCCTGGGCCACCATGACACTAAACCAAAGGCGGTGGTAATGACTTCAAAGGTGAAGGGCTCTTCTGGCACAAGAAGAAATGCTTAAAGATCTGATCCACAGCAAGGACGGCAAGGAAGTGAGGGCTTCTTTCAGTTTTAAAACATATTTACTGAAGATACCAATATATGCAAAAGGAAAGAAAATGCTATAGCAGAGGAACACCACCCATTCTTCATCCCAGGCCCCACAGACATCTTGTAGTTGCTTTCAGGCAAATCCAGTGCCCCTTTCAATCTCTAAAGATTAAGGCGTTGGCCATGATGTGACTGGAAAAGGTCTGGACTGTACCACGCTGTACCTCCCGTTCACCGTGACATCCGGGCAGGCCATCTCCCCAACCACTCTGGGAGACTGGGGTTAAAGGCTTAGACGTAAGACAGACATAACCACAGGACTGCGGTGGAAATTAAAGATGGTATTTTATTATGTGACTGTATTGGCCAAATGTGAATATTATAACTTCAGAAAGAAGTCTAATCTCTCCCCAACTTGTGAATTATCAAATTTCACCTTGTTATCCAAAATACCCAAATGCATGTAAAGACTCGAAAGGAAACAGAGAGAAGGAATCTTTACAAATCCTGCTCTGGTCACCAGGCACAAGACGCCTGGACAAGGGTATGCGCCAAGGCAGAGATGCCACCATTAGCCAGCGTCAGAGATCCTGATATCTGTCAGAAGTCTTGGTTGAATGAATGAGTCAGTGAAAGAATAAAGCTGAGACTCACAAGAGAGAGAAATGAGCTGGAAATGCTTTTTGAAATTCCCAAGATTGAAGGGAAAGACAATAGCTTGGGCTTTATGTTTGCCAGACTGCATCACTGTTTGGAAACGGTTTGTTTTTGTAAACATAGGACACATCGCCTCTCTTAATTCAGGGAATCTGTGGTACCTTCAAACCAATTATACTGAATTTCTGCTCTGCTTACTCCAACACCAAAAAAGCACTCCAGAACCAAATGGCAGGCAAATATAGAATATTAGCTATGGCTTCTTGAATGATCTCCCTCCCACAACCACATTCTTCTCCATCTACTCAATTGTTATTTCTGTGCACTGGACCTAAACTGCCACCTCTCCCCACACACACACACCCCATTCCCAAACCTCTCTTGCAATGAGCCTGCAAATGTCTCAAGTATGTACAATATCCTGGTGCATACAAATATTATCACCACTAAAAGTTTACTCATTCCACTCCAGAGCTTGGCTCCTGGGGATAGAGAGCTTGCTGCAACCTCAGTGCATGCCATCAGCTAAGGTCATGAGCTACAGACCAGAAGTGCTGCCTGGTCTCCCTAGCAACAGATGCATGGGGTCAACATGGCCAGCCCACTCCCTCCCACCCGCCTGTCCCATGCAATAAACTCAGCCTCTCAGACACTCAGATGGAAGCACAGTTTCTGCCATGGTTGCAAGCTACTGAGACAACCCTGCTTACATAATTACCGTTGGTAAACAGCGCTTTGCAAATCCAGTGCACATTATAATTTTTTTTTGAGATAGTAAAACACGATTTTTGTGAGAAAATCTTGGCCAAGCAGAAATGTGGTAATTTTGCTTTTCAGTGGCAGCTACTAAATAATGAAATGTTCCCACTCTCCATCCCACCCAAACCCTCCCCCAGCTAGACTCACCTGAGGCACTGGGCAGCCTCCAGGATAGGTCACTATTTTGGATACAGAAAACTGCCTGCAAAATCTGGAACAGAATCCCAGGTTTCCAGTTCCTGGCCTGTTGCTAGCACCACCCCCACGTACTTGGGTATCTCACGTTCATTCTCAAATCTAGTAATAGCCTTATTCCTAGGGCCTCCAGCATTCACTTGCACTTGCATTCGCAGGGTGGGTGGAGAGAAATGAAAGTGGCTGACACTTCTTTTCTACTTCCTTTCTGTTTCCTCCTCTAACTCCAGCTGTGGATGGGGGTGCAGACCCAGCCCAGCTTCCTCCCCAGTTCTCTCTTGATCACTGCCCTATAGAACAATGATCCCCATCCTTTAGAAGTGAGGACCTATTCAGCTTCTCATTGGATACCTTGAAGTGACAAATTAGGCCAGGCAGAGGCAGGCTGTGGGACAGGAATAAGGAGGAACAAAAGGCCCCAGACAATGAGTGGGGAGGGGAGAGGAAGCGTGCAGTGGTGACCAGTCTATAATCAACTAGTTAAACTTCCCCACCAACCTGTTGGGTACCCAAGCTGTAGCAGCCCCTTTCCCTCCTTAAATCCGAGCCTCCTCTTCCAAGTGAGTCAGCTATCATTCAAGACACTTCCCACTGCTGGCAGTGAGGAATTTTTTTCTGCCCAACTCTGTCAATCACATGCCTCTTTGTCACGATGCTCATTTTCACAGAGTTCTGGAGAAAAACCTTAATGGCAACATGCTGCCAGTTCTTTAAGCAGAAATCAAATAGATGCATGATCATAAATATGCAATGAGTTTCCTGAGTCCAGAAAGGATTTCGCTTCCAATAAAGATTTCCCTCCTTCCTCTCAGCCCACTGCCCTGTTTTCACTGCTCTCCAATTTGCCAATTCTTTTGTCTCCCATCACAAATGCCAGCGGGCCCCACAGCTGTTTGGTCTGTGATGTGATCTGTTTTCTTTTTATAGCAAAAGGTCTCAGAGGTTTGCTTTTGCTATTTTCTTGAGGATTTACAACAAAGTCTCCTATTCCCAAAATTCCAAAGCCACTGCATTCAGGCAAAATATACGAGAAGAGACCTGCAAACGAAGTCTCAGGCAAGCATTATGTACAGCCTCTCCAGAGACGATCCACAGGCACCCGGGCACCGAGCACCAGTCCTTAGGGAACGCCATCAGTTACAAGAACTCACCTTGCTCCTGCTGCTCCAAACCCTGCATTAAAGAGAGATTGTACTCACATCCGGGGGTCTGTCCTCCCGATCTATTGCGTGTTCTGTGGCTGGATAATTGCAGTCACTTCTTTCCCGTTGAGATCATTAGCTTCCTAGGGCTGTCACGCCCAGTGGGTCTGCAGTGATTTACCTTACAATGCTTGCTGCCTTTCCCCTTGAGCTTCCTCTGCCAACACTGGCCAACCAAGGTACATCTAAAAGCTTATTAAGACACCGGTATAGCCTGCAATGTTTTGTAGCTTCCGAGTCTGCTCGGTCACAGCTTCCGAAATATTCTGAGTCTTTAGATTTTGTTGGAGAGCTCCCTCCTGCAGGCAGAGGACCTGTAACACTGCCCTGATGGAAGAGTCAGGGAATGATTCCCAGATGGGCAGGAGGCTTGTGAATGATGCTCGGACAAGGACGTTTGCATCCTTTCAGTAGTAATGCCAGGAGGAGAGATGAATATGCGTGTTGTAAAGGAAGGGAGAAGGCAGCAAGGTTCAAAATTTGTAACGAACTGCCTTTATGGTAACAGGAAAAGGCTTATGTTGTGGGAAGAGCAGCGACACAGACGCTCCACCTCCTCGTGCAGAGTCCCCGCACAGCGTCCCAACACAGCCCGACTGCAGCAGCGCAGACACAGCAGCGCAGACAGGGGGATGGCTGAGCTGCCATTCCTGACGTTTGTAAACAAACAGTTTGTTTCTCCACAAATCCTCCTACGAACAGAGTCTCAGAAGAGAAGGGGGAAGGGAGAAAAAAGGGAGCGAGTCTGTTTCAAGTCCAGTCAATGACCGTAAACATCACAGGTGTGTCCTGCAGCCCACTTGTTGAAACAGCAGAAAACTGTCTAATTGCAGTCGTCAGAGAAAGAAGAGGGCTTTGATTTTGAAGTAAGTCGGTGTTATCACCTTTATCCTAATTTCTAAAACCAGAATGGTTGGTCTTGGAGATGGACAGTAACTGTCAACACAAATCTTCTGAGCCCCCTCTCTGCCCAAAGCCTTGCCCCCATTCCGCTGAGGGTGGTAGCTCCTGAGGGTGATGGTCTAGGATTCTGCATTGGCCATTATTTGGCTTGTTTCCAAGGCAGGAGGCAAGCCGGGCACTCTGGCCAGGGTGCTGCAGAGAGATGGAATTCCACCGGGTGATAGAGCGCCAGTAGAATGATCAGCTAGTTTATCCAAAAGTGGTCACTACTGGGACACTCTGATCACCACTGGAGGACAAGGGATTGGAACAGGGGTGAATGTGATTCATTTTCTACTCTAAAGAAACTCTTCATCTGGCTCTGGTAAGCCTCGATAGCGGCCCCAAAGGCCAGATGGCAGAAGGAAAATGTAAACTGAGGGCAACAGAAGTACAAAGGAGTGGTTCGTTTTCCCAAAGCTTCTGAGACATTTCCTTCTTCTGAGCATGCTCATAGGTAGGGAGCACAGGACTGTCAATATGGACAGCACAACACTGATTGCTCCCCAAGCCTGGCATCTATCTGCAAAAGAGGGGAATGGCCGAGACCGGTTTGGCTCAGTGGATAGAGTGTCAGCCTGCGGACTGAAGGGTCCCAGGTTCGATTCCTGTCGGGGGCATGTACCTTGGTTGTGGGCACGTCTCCAGTGTGGGGCGTGCAGGAGGTGGCTGATCGATGTCTCTCTCTCATCGATGTTTCTGACTTTCTATCCCTCTCCCTTCCTCTCTGTAAAAAATCAATAAAATATATTTAAAAAACAAAAAAAGAGGGGAATGACAGGCACAAAGGCACCTTTTTTTAAAATCCTTACCTGAGGATATGTTTTTCTTTGGTTTTATAGAGGAAGGGAGAGAGAGAGACATCAATGTGAGAGAGAAACACTCAAATATTCCCGACCGGGAATCGAACCCCAAACCTTTTGGTATACGAGGTTGATGCTCCCATCAACTGAGCAACTCGACCAGGGCAGCTTATTTCCTTTTACTGCTAAAAAAATTTCATTGTCTGGATGTACCACAGTTTATCTATTGAGGGACATGTTGGTGGATTTTAAGTTTTGGCAATTTAGAAGAAAACCGCTATAAACATCTGTGTACAGGTTTTTGTGTGAACATAAGTTTTCACCTCATTTGGGCGAACACCAAGGAATACAATTGCTAAATCATATGGTAGGATACTGTTTAGCTTTGTAAGAATCGGTGATGTAAGTGTCCCCACTTTTCAAAAGTTTACCCCAATTTGTTAGACCTACATCAGTACCTGTTTTCACTAACTGCAAGAAATTCAAAGAGGATTTTTCACCTTTTATATAAAAAAAAAAGGTGAGAAGTGAAAATAGCACTCAGCATTTGTTTCCAGCAAGACATAGAGGCAGTGCACGCCTGGAGCAGCAGGAGGGACACCACGCTCCTTTCCCAGGAAATACACTCAGCACCTCAGCATCAAGCCACCAGAGCTGTGAGCTGTGTCTATGCTTAATCTGTGCTTTATCTCAGTTTATTTTGTCCATTCATTAACATGATGTATTCTAAGGTGATTGTTTCTTTGCTTTATGACATTTTAGCTTGCGAATGGATTCATAGGAAGATTCTACTTTCAGACAGTGGGAGAAACCTTTATTGTCTTCCAAAGTGGATATAATGTTTTGCATTCCCACCAGCTGGTTTTACATTAACCTAATTATTAAATACTATGGGAACTTTCAGTTCTTACCTGCGATCATTTCTCTGTTGCACTGGTACTGCCACCATCCTTCTTTCACCACACTTCATTCTTCTTGGGGTTCTGTGAGTGCCTCTCTCCACATTTTCCTACCATCGCTTGAACTGTTCTTTCTCACATTCAAGAGCTCATCTTCCACTGGTCCCTTAAATGTTGTAGGTCCTAAGATGCTATCCCTGGTCGTCTTCTCTGCCCATTCTCTTCTCCAGATCTCAGTATGGCACCGCCTGCTGCTGCCCACATGCTCCTCTGCTGCCTAGATACAGATTGCTCAAAATCTTTAGCCTCCATCACTTTCTCTGAAGCTCCAAGTTCTTAAACACCCAACCATTTCTTAGACATCTTACTTGGATGTCCCCTGCCAACATGTTCACAAGCAAATCATCATCCTTCTGTCCACACCCATTTCTTCTCCTGTGTCCTCATCTTTTACCTATCTACCTACTTCCTTGATCTGGAGCTCTCCTGCTCTTTTTATTCCCCCTCCCCACCCTCAAATTCAATAAATTACATGATCCTCCTGATCTGAGATAGTAAAATATAAAGATTAAAAATCAAGCTTTGAAGTCAGAGTGACTGGGCTCAGATCTCAGCTCTACACTTACTTTGGGCAATTTTTTAAAAAATATATTTTTTATTGATTTTTTACAGAGAGGAAGGGAGAGGGATAGAAAGTTAGAAACATGGATGAGAGAGAGACATCAATCAGCTGCCTCTTGCACACGTCCTACTGGTGATGTGTCCGCAACCAAGGTACATGCCCTTGACCAGAATGGAACCTGGGACCTTTCAGTCCGCAGGCCGACGCTCTATCCACTGAGCCAAACCGGTTTTGGCTGGGCAAATTTCTTAATGACACTACACCTGTTTCCTCATGTGTAAAATAGAAAGAATAACAGTTCCTACCTTACTGGGTTGTTGCAAAGCTTGAATGAGATAATATATACACTATACAGAGCCTGGCACACAGGGTGCTCAGTAAATATAAACATGATTATAGGGTTGCTGCTTAAATGTTCCATGGTCTGTTCTCTCTTTCCCAGCGGCATTACCACTGCCTTGACTCAGGCTGCCATCATTTCTTTTTTTTCTTTTTTAAAAATATATCTTATTGATTTTTTACAGAGAGGAAGGGAAAAGGATAGAGAGTTAGAAACATCCATGAGAGAGACATCGATCAGCCGCTTCCTGCACACCCCCTACTGGAGATGTGCCCGCAACCAAGATACATGCCCTTGACAGGAATCAAACCTGGGACCCTTCAGTCCACAGACCAACACTCTATCCACCAGTTTTGGCAAGCTGCCATCACTTCTTAGTTGAACCATCAGAGTGGTCCCCAACTGGATGCTAAAGATATTTCCTGAAATTGCTTGTGATTATCTAAACTTAGAAATGGAATAACAGAAGGGAAGTAGATTTCAGCTTACATATGGGTTTTGACCTAGGTAAAAGCAGAAGCCAAGGCAGGAATAATGTTCAGGATTCAAATGCTACGTGTACATTGGCTTAAAAGATAAACTTCGAAGAATGAACAGAATCTGACCAGAGGGTTGTTGAGATTTCTTAAATCGACTCTCAGAAAGACAGAGCCTTTGAGCCATCAGTGGCTAAATCCTCTCTCACCTGTCTGGGCCTTAGAAATTCCTGAAAGAGTGAAAGGTAAGTTCCCCTCTTCTGATGGGTCAGTGTAGAAGGAAAGGAGTAATGAGACACCAATCCTCTCCTCCAGCTTATTTTAAGACAGCAAAGATGGCGAACAGCTAGGTAAGATGCAATGCAGGGGCCACTGACACTGTCCCTGTCTACCAGGCAGTGGTCTGTGGGTGATGATGTCTGGGCCTTTGGTGCCAATTATTTTGTCTTTGTCTATGGACCTCTCTTCCTCTATGTCTCTTGCCAAAGAGCATTTTATGTGAACAGATCATTCAGGCATTAGGGAGACCTGCTAATTCTAGGGCTAAAGTTACATGGAGAAGCCATTCTGCCATATTGGTCTCCCTGCCTCAAGTCCTACCCACTCCCTTCTCTACCTCAATTTATGGGGTCACTGATATGAGAACACTCTTCACAGTCCAAATGTGACAGTGTTTCTCCTCTGCTTATTACCCTCAATGACTCACATTCCCCCAGAACAAAAACCAGTGATACATAAATCCATACAGGGTCTGGTCTCAGCCTGTCTCCAACCTCCTACCATCCTGCACCTTGGCTTGGCCACAAGAGTGCTCAGATACCTTCCTGCCATTTTTGCTTACAATTCTTTAGATCTTTACCAACTTTTTCTTATCCTTCAAATCTGTTCCACCTTCTAGGTTCTCAAGGTAAAAATCCTAGGTACCTGGGCTCAAACCGCAGCTTACCCACTTATTTTTGAGTGACTTACTTAATGAATCTAGCAAAGGAAAGTCTAGGGTTAACGTAGGTATCTACTTATAAGTAAAAACATCAACTGTTATTTGGCACTATACACTATATCTTGTTTTTCAGCATCATTGCTTCCAATATATTCCTCATAGGACAGGGGCCTTCTTGTAGGGCTGGAGGAAGCCCAGGACTCTTCAGGGAGATACTCACATTCCCTCAGCCACCGACAGATTGCATCTACTTAGCAAGATCTGCTATGTAATCCTCAAGAAATAGTTTTTTAGTCTATTGGACCAAGTTTTCTTATCTGTGGTCCCATTTTATTCAGTTTCTCTGCCAACAAAACCTATATATATAAAAGGCTAATATGCAAAGTGTCCCCTCGGGTGTTCGATTGCTCACTCACCACCAGGAAGTGCCACAGAACGAAGGAAGGCCCCAGTTGGCAGTTGGAAGGCCCCGATCGGCCCTGATCACCAGCCAGGCCTAGAGACTCTACCCATGCACGAATTTCGTGCACTGGGCCTTTAGTATTAATATAACCATCTGATACTAAAAATTCTAAACATTATGATGCATGCCTCCTTCCTATTCCTATTTCCTCTAACCCACACGAGTTTCTTCAATAATTCTTTCTAAAAGCAAGCATGTCTGGGTGAGATGTGATTTGATGGGAGTAGTGTACCTATAAGAGGAGACATCCAGTGGTCTGGAAATGCCAGTACTACGTCAACTCTTTCCACGCCACTATTTGCAGATGATACACAGAGGTCTCCCATCTCAATTCCCTTCCACGACTGGCTGAGACAGGAGTTGGTAGACACAAGGGGAGAAGAAAGTTCTATTTAAACACTGCCTACAGAGTGCTTCATGATCTTGGGAAGGCTATAGCTCTTCCTTGGGCCTTAATGTCCTCTTCTGTAAAATGGGGATACTAATGGCAGTTACTGACTTCATAGGGAAGTTAAAAGGATTACTTGCGGGAGTAGATGACAACCACGTAGCATACACAGTGCCTGGCACAGAAGAATCCCTTGGAAAACATTAAGTATGTGATACACATATAAAGTCAAAGGATGCTAAAGTCTCCAATTAGATTTCTAAATCCTTTCCAGCATTTAAGATTCCCTTCATCTCTGTTTTAGAGTTCCCAAGACCTGCTCCAGGGATAGTTTGGATCCTTGACCTTACTCAGCACACAGCATGACACAGCATTTGGCTTCAGCACAAAGCTTTGCTGGGATCAAGTGTCCCTGAAGAGGAGGGGAATTAGGGCATCAAGTAGAGCCGGCCATCGGCGAGGCTCTGTGGCTCTCTCCCCATACTCGTGTCATCACACTCCAGCAATCAGATATATGCACGCACAGTACAAGTCTCAGAATCTGTACTCTGACCTGACAGACTCCAACCTGGGGGAGGGTGAGCATGCATTAGGTGGAAGGCAGCCTTCATGGGATGCCCTGTGGGAAGTAATCTGTCCTCCTTCACATTTCGCCACTGCCTAACCCTGGTGATTTCCCAACTAAGAATTTCTCTCAAAATGGTTACTGTTCACATTTTAAATTTCAGTCACAGATTAACCAGGAGCAAGTTTGGTCCACTAAATTCTTTTGCCAAAAATTGTATTACATGACAAACACACCAAATTGTCATCATCATCAGTTATTGTACATTATTTGGAAAATTTGGCCACGTGTTTATAAGAAGAGGTGCCTACAGTGAAGGTGGCAGGAACAGGAATGACACAGACCTTGAGTTACTATTTTACACCTAGAAATAGCCCCAAAGACATTCATTCCCAAGAGTTTTAAACAATGATAAAATAGTTAAATCTCTCAAGGTGTTCTCATTATCATCAGTCAAATTATCTCCACAGTGAAAATATACTTAGTTGAACTTCAGCAATCTTCAGGAGATGGGGCCAACCTGAGCAATTACAAAGCATGAGATCCCTCAGTGTAAGAGTCCCAGGTGAGGCCTGCACCCTCCCTCTTCTGATGACTCCCTCAGAGCACGAGATGCTTTCTCTTCAGCAAAGTCTGAGTCTGGATTCCCTGTGTAAGTGGTGGGGCTCTCACTGGTGAGCTTGACTCTCTTCCTTGCTCTCAGGAGCCTGGGACCCACACTTGGGGAGAATCCACAGACCTTTTCCAGGACAGGTGGATTCATTCTCCAGAGGGGTTCTCCCCAAACCCTGGGCAGACAGTACCTTGCATTCTTCACCTTTGGCCGACCACCTCTTTGATATTTATATGTAGCCCAATCTCCAAACAAATGGAAAGGGACGATAGAGGGAAAATAGGAAGACCATAGAGGTAGAAAGAGGGGAGAGAGGAATAAAGGAGGAAGAACAACATGGAGAGCCCCATGAGCACAGCAGTATGAGGACATAGTCATTGATAAGAAATAGGGGCAAGGGGGACTCAAGTTCAATCCCTCTCAGTCCTCAATTCACAACTCTTCCCAAATTAGACGTGTTCCACCCAGCCCAGTCTCTGCTCATCAGATATTTTGGAGTGATGAAAATGTTCCGTAATTAGATAGTGGTGATGCTTGTACACCTTTGTGGATATATTAAAAACCACTAAATGATATACTTTAAAAGAGTAAATTTTATGGTATGTGTAACATAGTTCACTTTATTTTTAATATGTTTTATTGATTTTTTTACAGAGAGGAAGGGAGAGGGATAGAGAGCTAGAAACATCGATGAGAGAGAGACATCAATCAGCTGCCTCTTGCACACCCCCTATTGGGGATGTGCCCGCAACCAAGGTACATGCCCTTGACCAGAATCAAACCTGCGACCTTTCAGTCCACAGACCAACACTCTATCCACTGAGCCAAACCAGTTTCGGCACATAGTTCACTTTAAAAATTGTCCAATTAAGTGCCAAGGCACTGAAATTAGATAAACAGGATTTGACTCCAATCTGCCACATGCATTATGGTGTAAGGAAGTCATGTAAGCTGACCAAGCCTCAGGCTCCTGCTCTGTAAGTAAGATGGAAATAATAAAAGAATTATGTCAAATGGCTATAGTGAGACTCAAACAAGGTAATAAACGAAGTGTCTAGCACAGTGATGGCACACAGAAAAGAACCAATACACTGTCATGGAAGTTGAAGTGACAAAGAGAGTCAAAACTGGGTCTCAGCCAACATATATTCCTTGGATATATTCACTAATGATTTCTACCAGACCTACTAAATGATACAACTATTTATATAATAAGTAACTATCTATATAATCTCAGGTAAGGAGGTCAACTGGTAAAGTTTGCTGTTCGGTCAAAAGGAGAAGAGCCTGTCTTAAAGGAAGAAATATCAATAAGCAGAGAAACAGCTTCTCACCTGCCCCTTTGTCCTTGACTATGGGCAAGGGCATTAAAACTGGGAGTTTGCATAGAAGCATGGAACAGACCAAGGAACTTCAGAGGGAAGACTCGAAGAGGGTATGGGGGGAGGGAGTGATTAACTGGGGCCTTACATGCATACTAGAGGCCAGTTGCATGAAATTCGTGCAAGGGGCTTGACCCTTACAACTGCAGCGGCTTGCCTCGGACCTCGTAGCCCTGGCTTCGTCCAGAAGGTCATCTGAAAGGTCATCCAGAAGGATGCCCGGAAGGGCTGTCGGGTCTAATTAGCATATTATGCAGTAAACAGGGTGCTGTGACTATTACAGATTTGTGATAAGGGCTGATCAGCCGTGGACAGGATGGGTGGTCAATGACTAGGGTGTTACTTGTATAAAAGAGTGAGAGGGTGCTGGAGAGAAGGCTGCCATTAGCTGGCTGAGAAGATGCTAACCGTGCAATACCACCGAACAGTTCATATGACAAAGATGTCATTAGTCCTTCTACAAAAGGACCTGCAGCCACTTTCTGGGATCACTGGCACTGGGGAAAGTAGAATGCTGCAGATTCTTCATTTTGGCTGTGGGTCTGAGCTGACCTGCACCCACTGGGACACAGAATGTGGGTCTCCAGCTGAAAGAGGCTATGGAGTCTAGGTGACAAATGGAGTTGTGACATGTGATTTTTTTGCCAGACTCCAGATAGAAGTACTCAGACACCAGCAGAACCATCACAATGATTTCCTGAGAAAGTCAGGAAACGCGTTCTGTGGGAAAAAAAAGACCTCTAAGTGATATTTTTCTTATATCTGTAAAGCAACATAGTATTTTGTCTCTGGAATAATAGTTAGCAGTCTAAAAAAGTAAAATAAAAATTTGGGCTATCAAAAAGGGAAACTAAGCCCGACTGGTGTGGCTCAGTGGTTAAGCATCAACCCATGAACTAGGAGGTCACGGTTCAATTCCCTGTCAGGCACACACCTGGGTTGTGGGTGCGATCCCCAGTACTTCCAGTGCAGGAGGCAGCCAATCGATGTTTTTCTCTCACATCAATGCCTGTCTGTCTCCCATACACTTTATAAAATCAATTCTGAAAAAACTAAAAAAAAAAGAACAATGGACAAAGGACCTAAATAGTTACTTCTCCAAAGAGGACATACAAACAATCAATACAACTGAAAAGATGCTTAATGTCACTAATCATCAGAGAAATTAAAACCACAACAAGATAACACTTCACACATGTTAGCATGATTAACATCGATAAATCAACAAAGAGGTGCTGGTGAGGATGTGGAGAAAGGGAACCCCATCCCCGCACACTGCTGGTGGGATTGCAGACTGGTATAGCACCCCGGGAAAAACCTTCAGGAGAAAAGAGCTGGAGGAGAAGCCTAGAGATTAAGACTGAAGACTTAACAGCCAATTGCTATATATAACGTTCTTTGAATAAACTTTAAAAAGGTATGTGCCCATCAGAAAAGTGTGAAAAATTACTGAATATTTTATGATATTAAAAAGTGATTGCTAATTTCTGAATGTGTGATAAAGATATTGTGATGGGGTTGTGTGTGTGTGTGTTTTAGAAAAGTGCTTTTAGAGATGCAAACTGAAATATCCATAGATGAAATGACATGCCTTCTGGGATTTGTACAGAGTAACCTGGGGTGGGGAGGGGAGGGTGTTGGAGGGGTAGGATGGGGATGGAAGGGAGAGGAGAGGGGGAGGGAGGTATTAATGAAATAGATTGTCTGTGCTCTGAAAATTGTTGAAGCTGAGGTACACAGGTCCATTGTACTGCTATTTCTACTTCTGTATGTGTTTGAAATGTTTCAGAATAAATGTTTTCAATCCGTCAAGAAAACATCCAGTGGCAAAAGCTAATATGAATAATTGGTATTTTTTTACTGATCTAGAGACATTTAAAAAATACAGTAGGACATATGTACAAATTATCCAGGCCACAGATAATGATTAGTACAGTGGTGGATTCACAAAAGACCCACAGTAACTCTGAGACACACAGTTTGCGCGCGCGCGCGCACACACACACACACACGTTCAAGTTAGCCTGACAGAGAAGCTTTGGAGACAAGGCCTACTGGATCAGCTACCTTCCTTAAAGAATTCCCAGTCATGTGTCTTTCTGCAGGCCAGGGCCACACAGGGGACGGTCACAGCAGCCGCTCTCCACGAGTGCATTCCACCCGAGACCGAGCAGGGCCACTTTGTGAGGCACACACTTCCTCCGGGTAGCATCTGCATTCCCGGGGATGCAGCTTCCATGCTGCTTTACAGAGAAAGGGCAGCTGGGGAAATACAAAGGGCAAAAGCAGCCCCAGCGAGGCACCGGGTGGAACCCAGTAACCGCGATGGCGGGAATGATAAGAAAGCGAACGCTGACAGAGCATTTTACGCTGGGTCAGGTATTGTGGTAAGGTCTCCATTTAATCCTCTTGGCAACACAAGGAGTTGGCCCTATGATGACCCACAATTCATAAATCAGAGAGAGGTCAGGTCTCTTCATCGGACCTGCACTGCTAGCAAGTGACCGGGCCAGGATGCGAACCCAGCTGTCAAATCCCAGGCACCGGCTTTCCGTGTTAGGTCAAGTACAGGCCTAGTTCCACGGTGTTCTTTCAGAATAAATGTATTTTTTTACTTAAATTTCATCTCCCTATAGTCTGTAGAGCAAGGCCCTCTGGTACTGGTCATGGCTGCCAGGGGTTTTCTGCAGAGCTTCCCAGTGAAACGTAAAAAGTGATCTGTGCACTTTGTCCTGGCACAGGGCAGGAGCTCAGCCAGACCACCAAACATGCATCACGGTCCATATTTATCTGTGAAACCAAAAGCATAAACTCCTATCTTTGTACTGATCTTTCTGCACTTGCTTGTATGTAGGTATGTTTTAAACTCTTGTTTGTTTTAATCTCATTGTCAGCTGTCAAAATATAGTGACTGGAAAAACATGCAAGAAGACTATGGTAGCACTTTTTTTCTTTATTTTATAATCCTAACCCAAGAATACGATTTTACTGATTTGACAGATAGATACCGAGACAGAGAGAGGGAGAGAGAGACAAGAAAGAAAAATCGATCGGTTGCCTCGTATATGTGACCTGACCAGCAATTAAACCCACAATCTAGGTCTGTGCCCTGACCAGGGACATTAGGGGGCACAATTCTCCCCATCTCCTAAATCAAGATGCCTTTAGACATCAAGAAGGAATTCAGCCCAAACCAGTTTGGCTCAGTGGATACAGTGTCAGCCTGCGGACTGAAAGGTCTCAGGTTCGGTTCCAGTCAAGGGCACATATCTTGGTTACGGGCACATCCACAGTAGGAGGTGTGCAGGAGGCAGCTGATAGATGTTTCTCTTTCATTGATGTTTCTAACTCTCCCTTCTTCTCTGTAAAAAAATGAATAATATATATATTTTTTTTAAAGAATTCCAATGTTATTAATTACATCAAAATTAATTATAAGAAAGTTTTAAATATATATTTAGTTTTAATGAATTTGATTAAGGCAGCGATTGGGGAACCTTACTCTTGTTTAAGACTTTTAATGCTTTCTTCTCTTTTCCCTAAAGAAGCTATATGCTCTACTTAGCTGAACAAGGAGTCCAAAGAGAGTCTTGCTAATGATTTGCCAGGTTCTTGCAAAGGCTTCTATTTCCACCTGCCAAGTGTGCAGCACCACCTTGCAAAACCAGGTGGGGGTTGAGAGGACAGGGAGAGGGAGAGAGGTGGGAACCTTTCTTATGCATTCATGCCAAGAGTTCATAATGTTTTGGGCAGGTCTGAATGGATTAGCTGTTTCCTTCCCCAACATTCATACATTTCATCACATTACCGATTTCTATTTCTGCAGAGCAGTCAACACCATTTGAATTACCTTGTTTATGAATGTATTTCCTTGTGTATTGTTTGCATCAGTCACCCCATCCTATGGGAGTTCCAAGCAGCAAGAGTCTTTGCCATGTGCACCACTCTGTCCCCAAGCCTGGAACAGTCCCTGGGCACAGTAACAGTTATAAATATCTGTTGAATGAATAAATGAATGCATAAATGAATAAATTGGGTGTGAGATGTCTAATTAAAAATGTAAAAATAAGTCTTGGCCAGTGTGGCTGAGTTGGTTAGCTGTTGTCCCCTGCATCTAAGGTTACGGGTTTAATTCCCAGTCAGGGCACATGCCCAGGTTGAGAGCTTGATCCCAGGTGGGGGTGCGTGCAGGAGGCAGCTGACCAATGTTTCACTTTCACATTGATGTTTCTCTCTCTCCCTCTTCCTTCCTCTCTCTAATAAATCAATAATAATAAATAAAAAACTATGTCCCTTTCCCAGAGCTAATTTTTAAAAGAATGTAAAAATGGGATCTAAAGATTGTTCTAAATAAATTCTATGCTGCCATTAAAAAGAAGGAATTCTTACCATTTGCAGCAACCTGGTTGGAACTGGAGAGCATTATGCTTAGTAAAATAAGCCAGTCAATGAAGGAGAAGCATCACATGATCTCACTCATTTGTAGATAATAAAGAACATTATAAACTGATGAACAAAAGGATAGATACAGAGGCAGTAAAGCTTCAAACAGACTGTGAAATTACAGCAGGAAGATTAAAGTTAGGTGAGGTAGATAAGAGATCAATCAAAGGACTTGTATGCATGCATATAAGCATAACCAATGAACATAGACACTGGGGGGTTGGGTTATGCCTAGGAGGGAGGGGGGCAATGGGGAGATATGTATAAAAAATTAATTTAAAAAATATGCTTTAAATATTAAAAAAAAAGAAAAAAAAGTGTTCTAAATAAACAATTGCACTATCCACCAATAAGTACTTTACAAAATCACTGATTAGGAAAAAGAATAAGCTAAAACTCTTCAATCCTCCCCCTTCTCCCTCTAGGGGGAATATAAACTTTATTTTTTAACTTATGCTATCTTTCTAGTTCAGAAAAGAACTTTCCATAAGACATGTTTTAAACTCTTTTCTTGGCAAAGGTAACAACCACAGAGTAATTATAGGCTTTACCTCTCACAGAATCGCAAATTAATTGAAAAGTTTTGTACTTCCTACAACTCATCTGTCCCCTGACTGTCAGCAAGAATCCGTTGAGAACAATAACATGATATTAATTCAGTGGTTAGAAACAAATGCTCCAAGTCAGCCATAAAACTGTCTAATCGTCTTTGAAAGTTAAACCCTTCTATAGCAGACACACATTTGGCTGCATTATTAATACTGTGACTTGGTATAGGAAAAAAGCCTACTTCATCATCTGGGGAATTAATCCTTCTAGGGCATCAGTATGTAATGGAACACAATGAACAGTATCCCTGTATTCTGGGAATGCAGGTGTATTTCAAGTCATCTTGGGAAGATATAGCTTCAAACTATACATGTATATACTGGATTTCATAAAAGCAAATTTTATTATTTATTGGCACCAGGTACTCTCTGGTATTCACACACACACACACACCCCTTACCAGGTCACTCAGAGAACCTGGCTTGCCCCACAGCCCCCACCAGGCCGAGCTCCATGGAAGACAGGGAGAGGCCTGCTTTTTGGACAGCACAGTGATCATGAAGAGAAGCCTTTCTTCTTCTCATGGTGGCTGGTGGAAAGAGGGCTCTTGTACCTGCAGGAAGGGTAGAGCAGCATTGTTCCTCAGCTGGACATCTGCTTGGCCAGCAGACTTGCTAACTTACTCCTTTCATTCGGGCAGAGGAAAAGTGCTGAAAATGGCCCAGAAATGACCACAGGGTGAAGAGAGAACCAGCTGCCCCTGCAATTCCAGATTCCGATTCCTAAGACATACAGAAACTATCCCGCAGAGAAATGCCAGGAGGCAGGGAACACTGTGGGGCATTTCAGGACTACCTATCTCATTAGGCTGCTGTAAGGTGTCAAATGTACAGAACAGTCCTAACCCTAATGTGCTATAAGTGCTAGAGGTGGCATTATTTTACGTGAAGCCCAGATTTATACAACGAGTAACATGACTTTGGGCAAGTTCCTAACCTCTCCAACGTGGGCCTCAGTTGGTAAAAGTGAAAATAATAATATTTACTTCTCAGGATTGTATGTATGTATTAAGAGCCTTGTACTTTGCTTTTTATGAAGATTCTGAAAGCAAAGATGGAAGCCCCAGCTCTTCCCGAAGCAAAGACTTTAAAGGCAAAGGAAGCAGTGCTGAAAGGCATCCACAGACCTACAAAAAAGATCCGTGTGTCACCCTCCTCCGACAGCCAAAGACACCGAGGCTCAGAAGACAACCCAAATATCCTCGAAAGAGCAACCCGGGAGAAACAAGCTTGACCACTGTGCCCTCATCAAGTTCTCACTGATTCTGAGTTAGCCATAAAGATGGAAGACAGCAATACACTTGTTCATTGTGGATGTCAAGGCCAAGAAGCACTAGATCACAGGCTGTGCAGAAACTTTATTTATGACATTGAAAGGGCCGAGGTCAACACCCCAATCAGGCCTGATGGAGAGAAGGCATAAGGTTGACTGACTCCTGACTAGGAGTGCTTTGAATGTTGCCAACAAAATTGGGATCATCTAAACTGAATCCAACTGGCTGATTCTAAATACAAAAAATTTTACACTAATAAAAATGAAATCTTGTACTTTGTAATATTTTAATACAATGTACACTTTCAATACATTCAATTCATTCATTCATTCACTGGATGATCTTTGAATAGCTAGCAAATGCCAGGCTATAATAACAGCAAAACAGATATGCTTCTTGCCCTCATGGACTTTAAAATCTAGTGTGGATGGCCAGCATTGAACAAATAAACTAAGTAAATCTAAGTATGATATTAGGGGGTAGTGTAGAGGGCTCTGGCAACATACATCTGAGGAAATAAACCTAGCCTGGGAGGTTTATTTAAGGAAGCAGAATTTCAGCTGACACATGATGGGTGAATAGAATGGGCCAGACTTTCAAGTACTTCAAGTGTAATAGCAGCAATGAGCAAGGCTCACAGTCCAGAATTAGTGTAGCACACCAGAAAAGCTGGAAGAAGTACAGTGTGGACAGGTGACAAAAAGCAAAGGGAGAGTGTTATAGTTAGTTTTATCTGTCAACTTGGCTGGGCCACAGAGTGCACAGACATTTAATCACTAGAGGCCTGGTGCACGAAATTCGTGCATTTGGGAGGGGAGGGTTCTCCAGCCTGGCTGTGCCCTCTCACAGTGCGGGAGCTCCGTGATCGATTGCCCCAAAGAGGTAGGCCGGAACCGTGGGACCTGCCTCTGCACCGCACACACAGCATCAAGCTCCTACCCACCTACATGCGCCTCGCCACACACACAGCCCTGCCCACCCGCATGCGCCCACTGCTCACACAGCCTCCTATGAGGGTGTCACAGTGTGAGGGTGTCATGACCACATAGGCTTTTATTATATAGGATTATTCTGCATTTTCCTGTGAGGTTGATTTGGATGAGACTAACATTTTAATTAGTGGACTTTGAGTAAAGCAGATTGCCCTCTCTAATGTGGGTGGGTCTCATCTAATCAATTGGAAGGCTGAGGTAAAAGAAAAACAAGTAGCCTTGAAGAATCTGGAGTTGGCACCCTCCATAATCACATGAACCAATTCCTTATAATAAACCTTGCTTACTCTCTCTCTCTCTACACACACACACACACACACATCCCATTGACATTTCTCTTTGGAGAACCCTGGATAATACAGGGCGTAAAGAGAAATGAGGTGGTGGTGTGTGTGGAGGCCACCCAAAGGTCCAGCAATCCCAGGGGGTAAATCATGGGATGTGAGGGCAGGGAAGAGATCTGGGGCAATGGGGAGTGGGAGGTATTTTAGAGGAAGTCCCAGGACCCAATCTGTGGTTTTTAAATGGTCTGCCATGCTGCAGCATGAAGAGTGGAGAGATGGGGCAGTGGTGGAGCCAGGGGTTATCAATGTGGGCTGTTGCTACTGCAGCACAAGCAGATGTTAGAAGCTTGGACTAGGTAAGGATGGGGAGAAGTTGAAGCAGAAGGATCCGTGAAATACTGAGACATTTTAATCCTTCTAGTTGGATGCTAACGTCTCATTCTCCTTCAAAAGAAAATGCTTGCTAGTACAATGGATTCATTGATTTTTCGATTTGAACATATCTATTTGCCCATATCTTCCATTCTAATGACTATTCTATTTCCTTGTCTCAGCCTAACAGTGACATAACTGTGAAAACAGGAGCCAAGAGAAAGAACGGATAGGAACGTTGGCTGCATTCCCAGAAAGGAGCACACCTCCTCACCCGCTGGGGAAGTGGGTGTGTGGTCACAGGCACACTGAGCTGCCTCTCATTCCCACAGACACAGGTCTCTGGGTGCACAGCAGCAGTGATTGGAGGCCTTCCCTCACGCCTGCTAAAGCAAACTAAGGATAAATTCTCCCATGGATTCCCATGACTGCCTTTTGCATATGTGTATAGTGTGTGGTGCAAAAAATGCATCCATCTTTTAACTCTTGATGTTCAAATGTAGACATTTAATACATAGATTTGCTCCTCAAAGTAGCCTCTGTGGGTTTTCAATGGTCTGCCACTATGCAGCACAAAGGCTGGAGGGATGAAAACAGTGGTGGAGCCAGGAGATATCACTGTGGACTGTTACTGGAAACTCTCCACCTCCACAGGTAGGCCTTCCAGAATGAGGTTATATATTTATCTTGGGAACATTTTCAATGCAAGCCCTCCTGGCCAAGTGTACTGCATTCTTTATTCATTCCTCCAACTTGGGCCTTCCTGCTGGCTTTGCCCAGTCCTGAGTTGGAGCTCTGTGACTGGCCAGCCTGATGCTGTCTGGGCACTGCACAGAGTAAACATCACTAGGGGTCTGTCTCTCTAAAAGTAAACTAGGCTATTTATGTCCTGCTGCCACTGAAGGCATGTTGTTACTCACTTAAGGTCACCACAGAATCAGGCCAAACAATAAGGGGTTCCAAATTAGCCCTCTTCCCACACGATGTTAGGATAGTTTAGAAGTCCTGCCCCATGCCCAATTCAGGAAATGGTAAGTGGGGCCTACATTTCCTGCAGAATCTGAACTACTGGGAAAGGGACAGACTCCCCAGTAGTCCCACTCTGCGCCGGGGCCAAAGGGCTACAATTTGAGAAGCCACATTTTAAAGCCTGCAAACAGGACTACTGCGATGGGCAGCTGCTGTCACTCTCTCTTTCTTGGGGGTTCATGGATGAAAGGGTGTTGTGGCAAGGCCGAAAGGAGATGCTGGGCCCCTGGGGTCAGACAGGACCTTGGTTCAAAACCTTGGTACTTGAGTTCTGGCTAAGAAGGAATTCAGAGACAAGACTCAAATTATAAGAGAAAGTTTATTTAGAAAGTCACAGAAGGAGAAGAAGTGAGCTGTAGAAGAAATGGGCCTAGGAAACAAGTTACAGAGGCCAAAAAAAAAAAAAAGGGCCCTTGGAGCTTAGGAGAGAGAGCCACGGAAACCATGGCTGGGTGGGGGGCGGGGAATGGTGTGTGTGTGTCTGTGTGTGTCCTCCATAGAGAGAGCTGCACTGGTCCTCTGGCTTGAGGGTATTTATCTGGAGGTCTCAGGGAAGGATCCCAAAAGAATAGTGATTAGCTTTCCAGGTATGTTCTTTCAGGCTCATGGTCTCTACTGATTGGCCAGCGCCATGGCAGGGGGTCGTTAGTCCATGCAGCTGGTCCTGAGGCAGCCGTGGCGTCACTTGTCTGGTTTTGCTGCTTCTCTGGGCTTGGATGGATTTGATGCAGGTCAGAACCTTATTGTCCTTGTTTGTTCCCCTCTAAAGGTCTAACTTGCATGACTAGCAACAGGCCAGAGGAGGAAAGGTCAGCAGAGGGTCTGAACCACATGACCAGTGACCAAAAGGTCAGGGCTGGGTCTATGCTATGAAGGAAAGGTTACTCTGGGGAAGGGGTCCTTGTTTTCCCAGTTTTGCCTCTTGCTAGGCACCCTGTGCTTTCGACCTTGGTGACCTTTTGTACCTGGCTCATTGTCCTTGTTCTGCTCTAACTGCCTATCGTAGAAGGAATGGGAGGCTTAGAACTCCCACATCCTTGGTTCAAGGATGTTTAACTATCCTGGCCCGACCAATGTCAGCACTACAGTATGGGAAATATAGAATGGGGCATCCCACTCAAAACCGACAGTGAACAGAGTGTGTGTGCAAACACACACACACACACACACACACACACACACACACTCAATGTTTAGAAGCAAACCAGAAGTTCATAGAAGAAAAAAGGTTGCTGCAGGAAATATTAAAAGTACACAAAAATGATAAGATGGAAATGCTGCCTTCCCAGTGACAGAGAAGACAGGAGAGGAAATACAGTTGGTCCCAGTGGACAGCCCTCAAGGGTAGGGGATGCAGCCCTGGGCACAGGCACTTGCTTTAACTTTTCTTAAAACAGCGCAGAAAGAGCTCACCATGGGTGCAAAAATTGAGCTGAGGGCATTTTTCTTTCCTGCTAAAGGTTATAATTCCACTCCTGCTATTTTGGTTCCTTTTACTAGGGTGACAAGCATATGAATTGCCATTATTCACCTTTATCCAACTGCATAGGTGCTAATTTCATTACAGAAGCATGTTCTGTAGCCAAACAAATTGTACCATTATTAGACACCAGAGGTAAGGGAACTTAGCATGAAAATTATCCTCTGATACTAGATTACCAATTCGGCCACCAAAGATGCATTCATGCTATGAACTCCTTGAGGGCAGTATCTTCATATTTATTCCAGTACACCCAGCACCTAGCACAGTAGTAACCCAATTGGTTGTTGAATGAATAAATGAAATCCTATTTGCCAGGCACTAAGGAAACTGAGCAAAGAAATGTGGGGGTGGCAGCCCTGGCATACCGCAAATCCTGCTACAGCACACCTTTCACAGCATCGCTTACAGTAGAAGTGAAGACCAGAGATCCAGAAGGGACCCGAAGCTCTTCTCTGAGTAAGATAAGAATGAACCACTGAGATAATAAACATAGAAAGAACAGTCCCTAGGCTCTGCAAGGTGATTCCCCTTGGGATCTTTCATGGAATGAGAGTCAGAGGACAGCTGGGGCTGAAATCACCTACTGGGACAGGTGGGGCTCATCAGCATCTCTATCTCTGCATGATCTTTCCATGAGGAGTATCTAACTTGGTAGCTTCAAGGTAGCCTGACTTCTTTCATGGCAGCTCAGGTCCTAAGAGAGAGAAGGCCAGATTGAAGCTCTATGACTTTTGTTCCTTATCTTCCAAAGTCGCATGTATTACCTCCACTGGACTGTTAGTTGAGGCAGTTGCAAAGGCCCACCCAGGTGGGAGAGTATAGAGACATCCACCACCAGAGACAGAGACAGAGACAGAGAGAGGAGTGGGGAGACAGGAAGAAAAACAGGGGGAGGGAGAAGAGGGAGAAGAGGTGTAGGAGGAGAAGAAAAGGAGAGAAGTCTCCTTGGGGGCACAGAGCAATATCTTGATTTTGTAAAAGAAAAAGAAAAAAGTTCAATGCTGCTGAAACTGGTTTGGCTCAGTGGATAGAGCGTCGGCCTTCGGACTGAAAGGTCCTAGGTTCGATTCCAGTCAAGGGCTTGTACCTTGGTTTCGGGCACATCCCCAGTGGGGGGTGTGCAGGAGGCAGCTGATCCATGTTTCTCTCTCATCGATGTTTCTAGCTCTCTATCCCTCTCACTTTCTCTCTGTAAAAAATCAATAAAATATTTAAAAATTTTTTTAGAAGTTCAATGCTTGGTTTTGCCACTTTTCGTGATATGCCTAAGTATGTATACCACCCCACCCCCAAAAGAACTTGAAGGTCCTCTAAGCATAAGCTACTCCAGTAGCAGAAAAATCCTTCTTAAAATGCCTTCCCTTTTCACCCTTTGCATGAGTCTGAAGGTAAATTCCCTCTTTATATTCACCAAGAGCAGACCTTCTCCCCGGCTCCCCCACAAAGGCAGCTGCTTGCCAATGCCAAGAAGCAAACAGCCTCTCAGAGAGAAAAGGGAAGCTGTGTATCTTGTCTAATGTAAAACTGCCAGGCTGATATGCCCACTCCGTAGATACCCTCTTTTAAGATGCACAGTACAATACTTTCACTCACATTAACACAGCTAATTAAGTGAAAATAGTCATGTGCCACACAGCACTGTCTCAGTCAATGAGGGACTACATTGTGAGGTGGTCTTATCCTATCTAATAAAGAGGGAATATGCTAATTGACCATCATTCCATCACAAAGATGGATGCACCCACAGCTGAGGCCAAGTTCTCATAAGGAGACTTAACCAGTAATCAGCAGGGACTGAAACCTACAACCTCCCCACCCCTGGGGGCTTGACAGGAGACCTCAGGCTGAATCCCCTGCCCCAGTGCCAGGCCAGGGGACCTGAGGCCATGCCCCCCCTCCAGCAGGGCTTGATGGGGGACCTCAAGGTGCGCTTCTCATCCTGGTGCTGGGCTAGGGAGCCTCAGGCTGCTCTCCCTGCCCCAGCACCAGGCTGGGGGACCTGAGGCTGAGTCCCCTACCTGTCTGGGTTTGACAGGGGACCTCAGGTCTTGCCCCCCACCCAGTGGAACTTGATAGGGGATCTCAGGCAGTGTCCCCCACCTGGCGGGGCTTGATGGAGGATGTCAAGCATGTCCTCCACCCTGGTCTGGGGTGGGGGGACCTCAGGCCACACTCCCTGTCCTGGCATCTGGCCAGAGGACCTGAGGCTACTCCCCCTGCCCAACAGGGCTTGACAAGGATGGGACTGGCTGGGTCTGGAATCTCATGTGATTTTGAGGTGGATGTGGGACTTGACTCTAGGTCCTATGGTGAGCCCCAGACTCTGACAGGAGGAAGGTTTTCATATACATTTTACTAATTTTCTTTCATCTCTGACACTTCTATTATAAAGGGCAAATAGCAATATTAAATTACTTCCTCTAATTAATCCCCTTTTAATGTGCACAAATTTTGCACACTAGGTCACTAGTAAGATTATAATGGAGCTGAAACATTCCTATCCCCTAGTGACATCGTAACCCTCCTAACATCCTAGACTGCACAATGCATTACCCACATGTTTGTGGTGATGTTGGTGTAAAGAGACCTACTGCGCTGGCAGTCGTAGAAAAGTAGAGCACATACAGTCATGTACAATGTACTCACCTACCACCAAGCATTATGTACAGTTGTTCATATGAAAAATAACACAATAATTAACACATACTAACTCAAGAGTAAACTGTTTCCCACACTCACGACCATAAACCTAAGTTTGCACCACCCTATTATTTTTAGTATTTCATTTCTTAATTCCCCCCCTCCCCCCGCTTTGCAGATCCTGAGGGAGCATGCTTGCCTCAGCTCACTCTGCAGGAAATTGTTTGGCAGTTCATTCTCATTCTATGGCTCCTTTTCCTTAGACCACTCAGAGATGCAACCAAGCTCCGCAAGCGTAGCACCAGCCCAGCAACAGCCTCGAGAAGCCCCTACCAGCGGCTGCCTGCCCTACAGCAGAGCTCTGGGGACTGGAGCTTCTACAAAGCATCTCCCAGGAGCCAACATATCATGTAGACATTCTTCCAGGCCAGAAATTAACTCCATTCAGGACCACGAATGGCAGGCTCAGCAAATAGGGCCTGGTCTATCTATATACAATGAGAGGGGATTCTTTTTGGAGAAATGCACCAAAGCATGTCAATTATCAGCACGGGCCAAAGAACTTACACTGAAGGCTAAAAGCGATATTCTTAGAAGTATCAGTTATAAAACAATGTATACAATATACATAGGCTGCAAAACAATATAGGTGGGCAAAAGTAGGCTTATAGTTGTGAATATGCAAAACACAGAGTTTATTCTTGTAGTATTATTATTATTATATCTTAATTATTGTATTATTGATTTGTATTACTACTGGAAACCGACTTTGCCCACCACTGTATATAAACCTTATTTTAAAAATGAATAAATAGCATAAATGCATAAAAGAGACTGGAAGGGTTTACAGCAAATAAATAATGCTACTCCCTGGAAGATTGGATTGGTTGTCTTATTTTCTTTTTTGTGCATGTATATGTTTTTAAAGACTTTTCTATAATTAGAAAAAACGTTATTTCTACTACGTTAATTACATCTGATCCTTTCAGTGTTCTTCAGCCCCACTGCAACCACCCTAGTCCAGGCCCCACCATCTCTGCCCTGGACTAAAGCTGCCCCTCTCGCCTCTCACCCGTGTGAGGAGCACTATCTGCCAACCAGACTTGTTTCACCTTCTCTGGCTTCTTCTCACTGAGGCCAGAGTGCTCTTTCAAAAACACAGATATGGCTGTGTCACTTCCATTCTCAGAACCTCTCACGGCATATTGGTTGCCCTTAGAATAGAAGTCACAGTTCTCACCAAGGTCCAAGGCCACTGGCCCCTTCACTCAGCCTCGCCTTTGGGGCTTGTCAACATGCTGCTTCCGCCATCTGAAACTCCCCGCATTCTCACTTACCTCTGAAGCCTGAGCCTCGATGCCCCTTCCCCAGAGAGGCTTTTCCCAAACCCCCAGTCCAAGTAAATCCACTTGCACCTTGTGGCTTTCTTTTTGTGACTCTGATCAGACGTGCCATTAATTACTTGCTTAACGTCTGTCTCCAGGGATGGACTGTGAGCTCCGAGAGAACAGGACCCCTGGAGCCCCAGTCTGGCAAACAGTAGGTCCTCAATAAACATGGAATCTGAATGCTTTGCTCCTTTAAAAATGAAGTGCTGAACACCAGTGAAACATTAAGTAAAATCTTTGTATTTCTCATCATGTTATCTCCTGTGATAGTTTAAGAATTACATTTCTTACAAAGAGAATGTGGGAGGAAAAACATTTATTGTGCCAATATTTTCTTATCTACATACCTCTTTTCTCCTAAGACAAAACAAACAGCAACTATCATAACTGAAGCTCATATAATTGGCTGCCTTTTAAAAACAGGCACCACTCCTGTTCTCATGAAACAAGAAGGGCTGGGTTCACGCACCCTTCCACTCTGCAGCCTAGAATTCAAAGTCTAAGTAAGGGCATACTTCTTAGCTCCTCTGGCCCGCCTCGGGCTCAGCAAAGGCCATTAATCATCGAGGTGAAGTGTTGACAGAAGACCGTTTTAAGATGACCTTGGGCCCCTATCTTTCTCAACCTGCGGGGTTTAGCTGTGGTAATTGCTAAGGTATTTGTTGAGCCTTTGCTATTTGTTGCGAGGCTGACAGATTTGCAGCCAGGCAGGAGCAGGGCACTCCTGTTGGAGCATCTGTGCAGGTAACTCCCTGATGGTTCTGTGGGCGACAGCTGTAAGCCGTGGGGCTTTCAAGAAAATGAAAAGAGGTACTAAATTTCCACCTGAGTTCATTTCCCAGCCTCTTTCCAAAATTCTTACTAGCAAACTCAATTGCATCACAGTAATTTCCGCTTGCCTTGGAGATACCTTCTACTACCTTCTTTTCCATTAGATAACCTTTCTAAAGAAAAAATTATGCATTATCCTTAAATCCTGCTCTAGTTCATGGTTAACAGTTTATACCACAACTTATTTATTTCTTATTTTAAAACATTTATCAAGAATTTAAAATAGGCCAGGAAGTCCACTCAGTACTATTATCATCTGTAAGCCTAACACCCCAAATTCATATCTCTATTCCAAATTTCTCCTCCCAATTCTTGACTCGTATATCAAACAGCCCACTAATCATTCCCACAGGCATGTCCTCAACTCTACAAATCTGGGACCAAATTTACCTTTCTCCAGTGTTCCTACTGCAACTCTGCAAGTCTAAAAATTTAGAGTCAATCTTAAAATCTCCCTTTTGCCATCCCCTCTACTGAATGCTGCAATACATCATCACTGCATCCTCTTGATTTTGCTTTTAAAATCTCTCCTCACATCCATCTCTATCACCACACTATAATCCCAACTAGAACTGTGTCTTGCTTGAGCTTTTGCAACAGATTCCTGATCAGTCAACTTGAATCTACTTTGGTTCCCTCTATGTTTTCTTAGCGGCACAAAGTGATAGTCTCAATTTGTAAAGTAAAGCCAGTCTCGCCACTGTTTAAAACTTCAATAGCATTATGCTAAGTAAAATAAATCAAATAAAGACAAATACAGTATGATTTCACTTATATGTGGAATCTAAAAAAAGCTGAACTCATAGAAATAAAAAGTAAATTTGCTGGTTATCAGGGGGTTGAGGGGGGAGAATGGGGAGATATTGGTCAAAGAGCACAAACTTCCAACTATATGACAAATTCTGGGGATATAATGTATAACATAGTGACTATAATGAACAGCACTGTATTATACGTATACCTGAAAGCTGTTTGAAAGTAGATCTTAGCCCTAACTGGTTTGGCTCAGCGGATAGAGCGTCAGCCTACAGACTGAAGGGTCCCAGGTTCATTCCAGTCAAGGGCATATATACCTTGGTTGTGGACACATCTCTAGTACAGGGTACGCAGGAGGCAGCTGATCAATGTTTCTCTCTCATCCATGTTTCTCATTCTCTATCCCTCTCGCTTCCTCTCTGTAAAAAAAATCAATTTTATATATATATATATATATATATATATATATATTTTTTTTTTTAAGAGAATAGATTTTAGCCCTGGCTAGGTAACTCAATTGGCTAGAGCGTTGTCCTGACAAGCCAAGATTTTGGGTTCAATCTTCCATCAGAGCACAAACTAGTACAAGAATCACCAATGAATGCATAAATAACTGGAACAACAAATCGATGCTCCTCTCTCTCTCAAACTCCATAAAAACATATCTTCAGGTGAGAATTAAAAAATAAATTAAAGTAGCACACAAAGTTGAAAATAAAGTTTGAAATGTAGATAATTCTTAAAAACCTGTACAACAAACATTAAAAGATTGCTATTTTTTTATTGGAAGAAATGAATCATAATGGGGGGGAGGGAATGGGGATAAGGACACATAGTCATACCTTAATCAATAAAGAAAAATTTTTAAAAAGAACCATAAGAACATGGATACAAAATTCGATACATATGTTTAATAGAGTCAAAGGGCTAGGTTTTGATGTGCCTTGCTAATGAGATGTATTTTGTAAGCACTGAAGCAAAAGAGAGTTTTTTTGGAATGTGTAAAAAGGGCTGTAAGGAGATGTATCTTTTTTCTTAATGGCTATTTGAATGATGGATACTAGATCTAAATTAAGTCTTTGTAGAAAACAAAACAAAACAAACCTGTAAAACAATCAAAACATTCACCAATAGCAGAAAAGAAAAATAAATTATGATATATTCATATTATATAGCAATGTAAATCAAAAAGCTATTATTATCCATAACTGCATGGATGAATCTCATCAACATCCTGCCCAGTGGAAAAAGCCAGACATAGAAAGAGCATGCTGCATGCTTCTCCTTATATAAAACTCAGAAACAGGCAAAACGATCTATGGCGTTGAAAGTCAGGAGAGCCGTTTGGGAGGAAGGCAGCCAGTGACTGGGAGGAAGTCTCCTGGCTGCTGGCAGCATTCCATTTCCTGACCTGGAGGTTAGGTGCCTGCGTACATTCACTTTGTGAAAATTCATTGATCTGTATGCTTAAGCTTTATGCATTTTTGTTAGTTTAATTGAAAAAAAAATTTAAAGAACTTTAAATCTCAGGATCTGGATTTTCTGAGGAGGAACCACTGACTTTTCTAAGAAAAGAAAGGCAATAAGAATTGCTATGACTCTTTCCAGAGCAGCTGAGAAATCTCCCCCAACCACTGTCTTTGATTAAAATTGATATTGACATTGATATGCATTAAGCTCAGCGGCATTTCTGACACTGCCAAGAAATTAGTTTCCATGCATCACTAATGCTGGTAAATCATTGGAAATACTTCCTGCCAGCCAACATCTGAGTGCCCACCAACAGAGACACAGATGCTGCTCCTTGTGCCCACTCTTCCCAGAGCCCCTCACTACACACTGCACAGCCATCTCCTTGTGACAGATCAGAAATTCAGCAAATCAAGAACTGTATCTCTGCCCCCAAACTTAGGTGGAGACACTCACTGTTAAAAAACAACAACAACAACAACAACAAACCTGCCCTAGTAGATAGAGCATCGGCCTGAGGACTAAAGGGTCCCAGGTTTGATTCTGGTCAAGGGCATGTACCTTGGTTGCAAGCACATCCCCAGTAGGGGGTGTGCAAGAGGCAGCTGATTGATGTTTCTTTCTCATCAATGTTTCTAATTCTCTCTCCTCCCTTCCTCTCTGTAAAAATCAATAAAATATATTAAAAACAAAAACCAACAGGTTTTTGCCGCCTGGGAGTTCACGAGAGTGGAGATAGCAGGGTATGATGGCTGACATACCCATCTGAAAGAGAAATGTTTAACATCGCCACCTTTGCTTTGCTCACCCCGAGACCCATCCTCTCTACTAGACGTGCTTAGAGTCTTGCAAGTATAGAATGTACTGGTTTTTAAGAAATACTCCTGTAGGTTTATGCTGGGAATAACAAGGTTCAAAATGGGAGAGATTTGTTTCAATGACTCATGTGAGCTTAGAATATGTCCCTGTAGCTGCTTTCAACTTGAAAGGACTAAAAGGACAGTCAGGGTAACCCTACCCTCAGAACCATCCTGAAGACCAAGCCATGGGGCACTGTGGTCTCTGCCCTGTGACCACCTTCTCCTCTCCATGCATTTCCTCTCACTTCCCTTCCAGGGGATGATAAGCACAGAACTCAGATACTTGTCACAAAGTCATCTGGCAAATCTTAGGGCAATTTAGAAAAGAAAGAAATCTGAATTTAGTTCTTTTGTTCCCTAGGGAATAACAGCAGGACCCCCTAACATCTCGGTGCATGCCTCTGGCTTCAGGTCTCATCTCTGGCCAGGTATCCGGAGAAAGGAGCCAGAAACAGTAGGTTTCTCCGGAGGGGAATCCACTGTGATCTTGAGAAAAGTTCGGACTTGGGAGGAGTGAGTCTAAGGAGGAAGAGGAATCTGGGTGTGGTGGCCTGCAGCTACCCCTCCAGGTCCTCAGCTCTGAGGGGGGTTTATTTTAGGACCCACTCCACATCAAGAACACAGTCTTCACTGGGCCTATCTTCCCATCTTCATAAAAAGCCCTGATGTACAGGGTCCTGGATAAACAGAGGACAAAAATTATCAGCACATTTTCTAACCACCCCCCACCCCCTACCCCTCATTCTTTATCCAGAGCAATGCTGAGCAACACCTGGCTCTCAACACCCTGCTCTCAGCCTCTGCTGCTGGCAGCTTTTCACTCATCCAACAAGTATATACTGAGCACCTACTATGTGTCAGGCACTGTGCTAGGCACCAGAGTCACAGCACAGAACAAAGAAAGACAGAGGTCCCTGCTTTCACAGAACTTTAATTCCATGTGGTTCTATTTATATAAAAATATTCAGAAAGGACAAATATACATAGAAAGTAGATTAGTTGCTGCCTAGGGTTGAAGAAAGACGGGAGTGACTGCTAATGGGTAAGGGGTTCTTCTTAGAGTGATGAAAATATGTTAAAATTGATTGTGGTGACAGTTATACAACTCTGTGACTATATTAACAATCACTGAATTATATATTTTCCATAGGTGACTTGTATGACAGGTGAATTACATCTCAATAAAGCTGTTGTATTAAAAAAATGAGCAAAACCTGGAACTTTCAACATGGAGCTCTATGCTATTTCCACATTACCAGATTGCCTTCTTCATGTAAGTGAGAAAAAAAGACATCCAAGGACGCTAAAAAATAAATTACTTGGAGAGACCTTTAAGTGTCCAACGCATTTGCTAAAGTATTAGGCACAGCAGAGATGACATCAGTCAGGATGACCTAGGTTACAAACAAACCCAACACATCAGTGCCTGGACAATGGAAGTCTGACACTCCGGCTATGTCCACACAGGGCTGGATGGGGCTCTGTCTCCTCTCAGACTTGCCCAGACTGACAGAGAAACCACCATCTGGAGCTTTGCCGGCCTCCGTGGCACAGGGAAAATGATCACAAGACCCTGCTCAGAAGTGACGCAACCCCCTTCTCACAACTACTTGGCCGAGTAGTCACATGGCCCCACAAACACAGGAGGCCAGAACCACATGCCTGGAAAACAGAGGGCTCTGCACAAGCAGTAAATAGCACAGATGTTTGCGCAGGGAGTCAGGGCACAGTGTGGTTAAGAACGTGATTGTGAAGCCAGCATGCTTGGCTTTTAAATCCCAGCACCATAACTCACTAGCTAGACATCACCTGCCACCTTGGAGAAGTTAACTTGACCTCCTCATGCCTTGACTCCTCATCCATAAAATGGAGATAGATAGTAATAGCAGTTACCTCATAGATTTATAAGAGTTCTATCTGTAAGGAACTTACAACAGTACCTGACAAGTGGGAATACCATAAATATTACATAACTTGCATTGTTTTGGGGGGAAAATTAAAGGCAACTTAAAATTTTTGCAATATAATTAATGGATGGGCACTGTGTGAAGTATCAGCACAACATCCAACGCATACAAAGTAAGTACAACGTATTTGGCAGCCTTTACCAACCGAAAACCAAGAGGCCCAGGTCCTGCCTGGCTTGGCCTCAAACCAGCTAGCTTCCCTGTTTCTTGGCTTATAGGTTTCTTTTTAATCTTTCAATGAGGGGTTGTCTGAGGTGATTGCCAAGGTCTCCAGAATGAAAAGCTTGGAATTCTTTGATTCATGGGTCACTGAGTTGGCCTAATAAGGTATTTTCATTGATCACTCTTTGTTCTTTGAACAGAAAGATTGATCCTCTCCTTCAAATCAAGAGGGCACTAATACATAACCCACCTGAAAACAAATCTCACCCAAATTCTCCCCCTGGACAGACCTACCCTAGCCCTACTAATCTGGAAAACACCCCAGCAGACCAGCAGGAAGCTGCCAGGAGAAAGTCAAGTCCCTGGGTGACTTCAAAGGAAGCACTTCAAGTTGCAGGGAGAATGGAGAGTGCTCAGCAGTCGCCCCAGAGGGCAGGACTCTTACCCCCCCTCTTACCCCTGGGTGGGGACTTTGACACTGCTTCACACACCACTCAGAAGTGCCTCCTGCTTTAGCCTGCCCACCAATGTCCTGGATGGGGACAGCACCCGTGTGTTGGAGGGGCAGTAGCTATAACCCTAACGGTTTAAGGGGAGCCACACAGTCCCAGAGACTTTTCTGTTGTCCAGTCTGGTCTATTCTGGGGTCAGAAACAGAAATACAAATTTAAAAACTGAGCTGTTCTATATGAGGGGAATAAAAGCTCTCAGTAGAACAAAGCTTTAATGAATAGGGAGACATTCGCAATATTTCAACCACAGCCGAACACAATGGATGCATCAATAAAAATGCATGTGTGCCTAGGAAAAGAATTCTCTTGGCGCTGCTGTTTTTCAAATGTTAATGACCACATCTAATGATTTCAGTCTTGGTAGCTGAGGCCACTCCTTTTTAGGTGCCATTAAAGCCATCTTCACCCGAATAATCAATCACTTCAAAAAACCCTTTTTGCCTTTCTGTACGTGTCTCTGAGCATGCTCTCCATCTGCTTTACACACCACGTGAATTCTCTCTCTGCACCTGTGCTATCACCTCTCTTGGAGCTGTCATGCTCATGGGATCTATTCAGGCTCCAGGCTAGTCCCACCTTCAGAATAAAGCCCTCCCTGAATTCCTCAGTCCTTTTTACCATTTCTGGATCACTTCTTGTCAACAGCACCCATTTGAGATTGCCTTATGCTGTCTTTAAGGCTCAAGCCAAATGCCATGCAGGTGAACCTTCCTGAAGTGGACTGTCCAGCTCCAGTCAAGTAGAGATAACAGTAGCCCTGGCCAGTGTCTTGATTGCAACCTCATGAGGGACCCTGAGTCAGAGCCACCCAATGAAGCCATTACCAAACTCATAGTAACTATGTAAGATAATGTATGTTTACTGTTTTAAGTAAGGTGCTCTGTTTGGGGTAATTCATTAGGCAGCAATAGCTGACTAATTTTCGGTGACAAAGTACCTATAACTGTAGATGATAAAGTTTAATAAAATGTTAATAACAGAATTCAGGTGGTGGTTCACTGTAAAATTCTCTCAACTTTGCTGTATGTCTGAAAATTTTCATAATCTAACGTTAGGAGGAAAGTATAGACCGCACAACATAAATGTGGCAGCTGGATCAGTCCGTGACACAGCTGCAGTCATGCTTCCTAACAGAAGAGAATGACTTAAAAGGGTTCTCAAGAAATCAGTTTTTTGCCGAAACCGGTTTGGCTTAGTGGATAGAGCGGCTGCCTGTGGACTGAAAGGTCCCAGGTTCAATTCCGGTCAAGGGCATGTATCTTGGTTGTGGGCGCATCCCAAGTGGGGGGCGTGCAGGAGATGGCTGATCAATGTCTCTCTCTCATCGATGTTTCTAACTCTCTATCCCTCTCCCCTCCTCTCTGTAAAAAATCAATAAAATATATTTTTTAAAAAAGAAAGAAATATAGTTGTTTTTTTTGGGGGGGGGCAGGTGTCTTTAGAATGGTCTTTACTTCCTATATATTTAATTTTAATTTTATTTTTTTAAGTAAGATTTTCTTTTAAAAAAATATATTTTATTGATTTTTTACAGAGAGGGAGGGAGAGGGATAGAGAGTTAGAAACATCGATGAGAGAGAAACATTGATCAGCTGCCTCCTGCCCACCCTCTCCTGGGGATGTGCCTGCAACCAAGGTACATGCCCTTAACTGAAATCGAACCTGGGACCCTGCAGTCCACAAGCCAATGCTCTATCCACTGAGCCCAACCAGTCAGGGCACATTCTATATATTTTAAAGTATGGATTTGTGTGTATCAAGTAGTAGTAGATGTATATGTGCCATTTTATTTGTCGTGTTTTTTTTTTTATCCCAACCTCCAATTTTTAAAAATGCACTGATCTGCCAATTTCAGTTTTATCAGCCAGGGTACTTACTTCTCAAGAATCTCGTGATAGGTAAGAAATTCCTGTTCTATCAAACATAACCTATTTCTTCACCCATTTGTCCTATTGTGCGCTTTGCTCTCTGTTCGTTCTGATTTAGTTCCCAAACTAACTAGGGTAGCCGAATTCTCCGCTGCCTTGTCAGGTGATGGTTAGAGAAAGTTGATTAACTTTTTAAAAGCATGTGCAACACAAAGCTACAAGAAACAGATACTTCTGAGCTCCAGAGGGCTCTGACTAGTCAGACCGGTGTCGATGCCAGTTCATGTTTTCTTTAATATTTACCTGGACCTGACACCCTCTCCTGCATATTTTTATAGTGACAATAGGCTGCTAAAATTGCTTCTTATATAAACTGTTGACAACAATATATTTTTAGATAAGTGATGTAATTAAGCCTAGTCTTTTCATGTTATGACAGGAACCATAAAAACATTTTGTGATAAACAGAAATCCAGACTCATTATTTTCTCCAAATATAAATAAACTGAACTCTGTCTATACTTTACAGACGTCAGAGAGGAACACCACAGTGTGATTATTAGAGTTCCTCTATTGCAAAGTACACAGGATTGTTCTGAAGATAAGCTTGGAAAATACTGACTGTTGGATTCAGTGTTTACATAAGAGTTCAATGTTGTGTGTGGTATCTTCTCAACACTGGCCAATACCAACATACCCGGAAGGAAAGGCCCCCCACGGTATGCACCACAAACTAGCAAGATGTGAGGGGACTGGTTTATCTAACCTCACTTCATCGACCCAGTTGCAGAATAGGAAAATAAAAACAACATTTTACAGACCCCACCCCTGCAGCTATCTATAGATTCAGATGGGATCCAACTAGAGGCACCTGTGCAAAATTAGACAGCTGGCGGGGAAGCAGAGGCCATGGCTGGCAGGCCAGATGTGTGAAAGGGAGGTTTTCCCAGTTCATGTTCTAGGGCCATTCTCTTGGGGGCTGGAAGGAATTCTGGTAGCAACTTCCTCTCAATTCCGGGTTCCTGATCCCACAGCCTGGCTCATATCCTCTGAGTTGGGAGCTCCCTGATGGGCCAGTTCTTCACTGTTCCAGGGATCACCCCAAGGCCCAACCTCCGCCTCCTAGGGCCTCCCGTCTTTCCAATGAGTCTGTAAGCACCCAGTGTCCCGTCTCTTCTTGCTTAAAATAACCTAGACTGGTTTCTGTTTCCTGCACTCAATCCTCATTCTCTCAACTTTGCTGTATGTATGAAAATACACACAGAAATCCTGCATCTTCTGAAAATATTAAAAAGTACAAATGGTGTTATTCCCTCCTATGTTCACTCTCCAAACACTCAGTTTCCCAACACTTCAGGATGCGTGGCAAGCACTGAAATGTCCACATTAGGCACCTGGGGAGGGACAGCATACGTCTCTGGAGAAACAGAAATGCAAAGACCTGGAAAGGAAATGGAGAACTAGCTAGTGTAGTGCCAGGGTCCAAATTGGGCTGCAGAGAAGAGAAGAAAGGAAGGGAAAAACCAAAGCCAAAAGGCTAAATTAGGTAGATGTGATAGGCCCATTAGCCATAAGGCTTGCTTGAGGACACTGTGCCTTAGGACAGCGGTTGGCAAACTTATTAGTCAACAGAGCGGCAGTTTGCCGACCACTGCCTTAGGGAACCAGGCTCAGCTTAGCAGGAAAAGCTCACACTGCAGAAGATGGGGCTAAGAAGAGGTGTGAGTGCAGCAGTTCTTTTTATGTGTGTGATTTGACTGAGCACTTCCACGCTGTCCTTGCACAGATATTTACTAGTAGCATTTCAGTTAAAGGGAAAGTCAGATAGCAATGTATTTGGTTCAATGCCAGCATTTCTAATTTCCATTCCCAACACTGCTGCTGCTGACTGGATGGACAAAGCCTGACCTTTTCCCTGAATATCCTGACTGTCCTACAAAATATCAAGCTTCTCAATAACAATAGTAGCAGCTACCTTTTATGTGCCAGCACTCTACATGCCTCAGAACCACAGCATCCGGTGGATGGTATTAAACTGATGCCGAATCCCACCACTTGCCTTCTTTGTGGCACTCCCATGTAGTCCAAGTCTCACCTGAATGCCACATAGCCTCTTGCCTGATACTTCTGTTCTTGCTCTTCCCCTCCCCCCACTGACCATTCATCATAACTGCCAAGGTGATCCTGTTAATAAACCTTAAGTCACAGCATGTCACTCTTTTAGTCAAACCCACCTCCCACCACTACCTACCCCACACATGCTTCTCATATTTCCCAGAACAGAAGCCCAAGAATTGTACAATGGTCTGTAAAGTCCTCTGGGATCTGCTCCTCCTTTCCTCTCCCATCATCTCTCCTCCTAGTTCCTTGGTTCTCTCTTGCTCCAGCCACAGTCTCCTCTCTGCTCTTCCAACACACCAGATACAACCCTGCCTTAGGACTTTTGCACTGTTGTGCTCTACACAGAATATTCTTCTTCACCCAGATATCTAAATGGCCCTCTTCTTGAGCCCCTGCAGGTGTTTGCACAAATGCTACCATCTCGGCAAATGCTTCCTCTGATGATCTTGCTTAAAACTGCAGTCTTAGTATTTAACACTATCTATATATTTATTTATTTTGTTTACTCTGATTTTCCCTCCTCTAGCTCCATGAGGGTAGCAATTGTTGTGTTCAAGGCTGTATTGTCGCACAGTCAGCACTGAATAAACAACTGTTGAATTTAAAGAAGACATGAAAAAACTAAGTAAGAGATTAGGCATCTTGCCCACATCTATACTGGTAGCAAAGAGCAGTTCTGAGGCTACCTCATCCCTTCAGAGTCAGAAGCCCGGCCAGGGCACCCAAAACCCTCCTTCCAATCCCAGGGGCTGTTAGAGATGCTGCAGGCCATGAGGCTTGAACTGATGTGAGTCTAATGGCTTTCCGTCCTCTTCTCTACCTGGGAGAGGTGCTTACCTTAGATACCCAAGGCTCAATCAACACTGCTCCCTAACTGGGCAGGGGAGCAGTGGGAGTCCACTTTCTGAAGACTTCCCTTGTCCTTCTTCCAATCCTTCCTTGAGAGCTCCAGCAGCCAAGCAGCCCACTGGTCCACCTACTGATCTAATCCAAAAGCTGGGCACAGCCCTCAGGACTAACCTCGAGGAGATGGCTTCTGCAAATTACCTCCCATCAGGCAGAAAAGAGGACAGGGTCCGAACCAAGCACTGTACGCCTGCGGGATGGATGAGAGGGGGAGGGCTCCTGTTGCACTACCGGTCTGGGAGGGAGGAGGGAGGTTACAGTCAGGGTTGCACAGAAATAGGAACAGCAGCAACCTCCCTACCGGCATCCCTCGCCTTGCAGAGTGAAATATGCCTTTGAGTAGGAGGACCATTAGCTAGAGATTGGCAGTCTTTCCTGTTTCACCCTATTTTGAGATCTCTGTGGTTTTTAAATTAAGTGAATTAATATAAATAAAGACTTAGCAGAACACCTGCCACTTGTAAATCTACATTTATATGGCTATTATTATAATGGGGTTTAATTGCTATATTTTCTCCACAACAGCCAAAAGCTCAAAAAGGTTTTTTTTTCCAGGTAAGGAATATAAAAACCAATTTTGCTTTAGAAGCTTTTAAAATATTTATCAGCCCAGACTGTTTTAAAAAATCAGTAAGACTAGGCTGTAAGCTTGGTAGAAAAGGATCTGGACTTACTTCTTTTCATATCTCTACTGAGATGTTGAAATGACCATTCTGCAGGATAATTAGTTAGGAAATTTTTATTATGGTTATGTTAATTATGGAAATGTTATATTAGTTAAAATAAAAATACAGTCCTGGACAGTGGGGCTCAGTTGGTTGAGTGTCACCCTATGCACTGAAAGGTCACCAGTTCAATTTCTAGTCAGGGCACATACCCAGGTTGCAGGTTGGGGTGCATTCAGGAGGCAATAATCGATATTTCTCTCTCACATCAATGTTTCTCTCTCCCTCTCTTTTCCTCCCTCTCCAAAATCAATAAAAACATATATATGAAACAAACAAAAATGTTTAAAAATAAACAGGCAGTGTAAAACCCTGATGGGACTACACTGTAGCAGACCTCATGAGAGAGTCACAACCATCTGATAAACGGTGAGAGAAGTGGAATAAGAAGAAATTTTAGGGCAAATGTAATTTAATATTATAAGAATGCAGGACCTAGATGATAGCTAACTAATTAGAACTTTCAGTGGAAACCACAGAAACAATCCAGCAAACCAGGCCCATTAAAAGAAGAGCAAGCCTATGGGTCAGTGATAGGTTGGGGCATAATGTTATCTGCCTGCTCAACTCATTGCTTTGTTTGTTTGAAGATGACTTCCTTCAATTGAAGACCCATCACCACAAAAGACACTAAGCACCACAAAGCTTTTTCAGTGAGAAAGGAATGAAGAATCATCTTAGTTACAGCACTAAATATGCAAAGCATCTCCGCCTACTCACTCCAGTTTTGAAAGAAGTTCCACTGTGGGTAAAATGCTATCAAATAGCACCACATGCTACAGAGAAATCGCTCACGAAAGGGAGAGTCAATCGATATAGCAAACTTCACTGTTGTCCTATTTTAAGAAACAGCCACAGCCACCTCGGCTTCAGCAATCACCACCCTGGTCAGTGAGCAGCCATCAATATCCAGGCAAGACCCTCTACCAGCAAAATGATAATTTGCTGAAGGCTGAGATGATGATTAGGGTTTTTTAGCGATAAAGTATTTTAAATTAAGGTATATTCACTGTTTTTTTTTTAGACATAATGCTATTATAAACTTAATAGACTACAGTATAGTGTAAACATAACTTTTATGTACACTGGAAAACCACAAAAATAGTGTAATTAGCTTTATTGTGATATTTGCTTTATTGTGGTGCTCTGGAACCAACTGAACCCACAATGTCTCTGAGGCATGTCTGTCCTGGAAAATACTCTGAGAGCAGGGTCTCTCATTCCCTGAAGCACCAACAGGAGCTACTCAGAGGGCTGTTGAGCTGATTCCATTTATTTACTCCCTGTCAGGCGCAGGAGAGAGGCCAGCACTACTTTCTCAGAAATGAGTCCAGCAACAGATCTGGACCTGGTTCAGCCCTGGTCACTTTGGGGTTTGAGGCAGACCCCTCCTCCCTTGCTATGAAAGAGATCCCCTCCCCTCCGCAAATCTCTTTCCACAGATGCCTAAAATTGGACCAGCTTTGCCCCCACCCAAACTCCACCTCCAGCCACGGGGTTCATGCCAAATTGGGTTTTTGGAATGGCCATGGGGCTTCTTATCAGTTGCCAAATGTTTCCAGTCTGGGTCCAAAACCAGCAATCAACTTCCTCTTCCCACATAGTGATTTATCTAAAATTCTTTCTGATGTTGCAATGAGTTTGCTAACTTCAGCCACAAGGGCTGTAGAATGAATCCAAACAATAACATTCAGGCAGAGCCAGGTGCTGCTTTATAAATGGGAGGTTGAGGACCACAGTGATTTGTAGTCTGACCCTCGAATGAAGGTGGCATGTCTACACTGCTAGGCAGTCTAGAGAGGCTAGAGAGAGTGATGGCAGGAGATAAGAGTCCAACATGGAGCCACTTTCCAATCAGGCAGGTGCTGCATGGAGTTCCAAAGTTGCCCCACCAGCACAAGCGTGGCTGCTCATGACCTGAGTTTGCTTTTACGGTCTTTCTCGGTTTAAAACACACAGCGTAGGGGATTGTGACAAAGACCTTCTCCTTGACCAAATGTACCTTGGCCCCAAGTTTTAGTAAAAATCCTGCTATGTCAATTCAGAGAGAATACTCCCAACCTGATATCTGATTACTTTCAAACTCTGATCAAATTCTTTATCCCTTCCCATTCCTTATATGATATCTGATCACTGGGCCTGCCTTCAGGAAGAGTTCTGTTAATTTAGCAAGAATACCCCTTACCCTTAGTAATTTTCCATCCCTCCCCAACCCCTTCCTTCCCTTTTCCTTGGCTATAAATCCCCACTTGTTCTTGTATTCAGAGTTGAGCCTGGTCTCTCTCTCTCCTACTGCATTAGTCTTGACACCTACCACAATAGTCCTGAATGAAGTCTTCCTTACCATTGTAACAAGTGTCAATGATTTTTTCTTTAATAATGGTAGTGATTTAAATGGTTGTCCCAAAATGTTAGGTCCATGTCCTAATACCCGGAATCTGTGAGCATTAACTTTACATGGTGAAAGAGCAGAAATTACTTTATTGGGCTCAAATGCAATCACATGAATCTTCATAGGAGAGGCAGAGGAAGTTTTGGGAGACACACAGAAAAGGAAACAGCAATATGGAGACAAAGGCAAAGGCTGGAGTGATGTGGCCTCAAGACAAGAGATTCCTGCAATAACCAGAAGCTGCAAGAGTCAAGGAACCAAGCGATTCCCCTTGGGCTTCAGAGAGAGCTCGACTAGCCAACCCCTTGAGTTTGGGCTTTTGGTCTCCAGAACTGTGAGAGAAGAGATTTCCATTGTTTTGGATTTACGCCATCCATTTTATGGTAATTTGTTACACCAGTCATAGAAAGTAATACAGTGGTACCTCGAGATATGAGTTTAATTCATTCTGTAACCTTGAGGCGTGGGAAACTATGAGACCCTCAAGTCACAGTAAACCGGTGGGTCGTGTGCAGCTGGCCAATCCGTGCGATTACTCGTATCTCAAATGTTGCTCATATTTCAAAGCAAAAGTCGCTCACTCGATGGCTCGTATCTCAAAAATCTCGTATGTTAGGGCACTCGTATCTCGAGGTACCACTGTACCAGGATAGAAGTATGTCTTAGCCTCTTCAGGCTGCTATAACCAAATACCACAGACTAGGTAGCTTATGAACAACAGAAGTATATTCTTCACAGTTCTGGAGCCAATATCTAAGCAACAGAGTAGAAGTCTGCTTGGGGGAGAGGCTGTTTCCTGGTTCATAGATGGGGTCTCTTCACTGGGTCCTCACTCAGTAGAAGGGACAAGAGAGTTTTTATACAAGTGCAGTAACTCCACTCATTAAGTCTCCACCCTCACGATCCAATCACTTCCCAAGGGCCTCACCTTCACCACCATCACACTGGGCATTAGGCTTCAACATATGAATTTGGGGAGAACACAAACATTCAAACCATAGAAAAGTGAGACGTGGGTACTGCAACCAGTAAAAGTGTTAAGGAACCATATATTCAAACCTTACTGACATCTGACAACAAGCTTGAATTATCCAAAAAATAAAAGGGTAATATGCAAATTGACCCTAACAGTGGAATGACTGGTCACTATGACATGCACTGACCGCCAGAGGACAGACAGACAGTGCAGGAGGCGCCCCCTGGTGGTCAGTGCGCTCCCACAGGGAGAGTTCTGCTCAGCCAGAAGCCAGGCTGATGGCTGCAAGCACAGCCGCAGGGGCAGAAGCCTTTCTCGCCTCCTCGGCAATGCTAAGGATGTCCGACTGCCAGCTTAGGCCCGCTCCCCTGAGGAGTGGGCCTAAGCCAGTAGGAGAATATCTCCCCCTCGCCCCCCGAAGAGGTCCAAGACTGCAAGAGGGCACAGGCCAGGCTGAGGGACACCCCCCACAAATTTTCAAGTACCAGGCCTCTAGTCTATATAATAAAAGCCGAAGCAATCATTACAGTGGAACAACCAGAACGACCAGTCGCTATTATGCAGACTGACCACCAGGGGGCAGACAGCCTTACGTAGGTGCTCCCTCTAGAGGTCAGTGTGCTCTCACAGGTGAACCACCACTCAGCCAGAAGCCAGGCTCACGGCGGGCGAGCGCCAAGGTGGTGGCTGGTGGTGGGAGCCTCTCCCGCCTCCATGGCAACACTAAGAATCAGTGAGCTGAGTGGTAAGGAGCCTGCCACTAAGAAGCAGTGATGAGGCAGGAAGTAAGGAGTGAGGGATCCCAGATTGCAACAAGGATGTCCACCGAGGAGTACTGGACTGCAAGAAGGTGCAGGCTGGGCTGAGGGACACCCCTGCCCTGGTGCATGAATTTGTGCATCGGGTCTCCAGTCTTTATAATAAAAACTAAAAATTAAAAATCATAAAACATGCCTTGGCCAGTATGAAGCATGGACCCCATGCACCAAAGGGGTCGCAAGTTCAATTTCCATTCAGGGCAGATATGGGATGCAACGGATGGATGTTGCTCCCTGTCCCTCCCTCTGTTTCTAAATAAATAAACAAATAAAATAAAAAACATGAGCATACCTGAGATTTAGGAGGTGGGGAGAATGAAGATACAAGAAGATATCAATGCAAGTCAGAAAGACAGCTGAGTAAACCCAAGACCTTGAGCTGCTATTCTCAACCCAAAGAAATAAAATTTAATTAGGTCTCAAAATGCGCTCACTCCAAATCCTATCTGATTATAGAAAATACAAAGGTATCCAGTGTCCAGTTCTCCCAGAAGAAAGCGTGTGATGTGGAGAAGTCTGTTCTAGAATAGGAACTCATGGATCTCTGAAAGCATGGAACTAGTTTTGTGTTTCTTCATTGGTTTAAAGATGTTTATTACATGTCACAGAAATTATTTTACATTAAATGATCATTTCGAGGACATAAAATGTCATGAAAATAAACCCTTTCAGGAAAATTCAGTGAGAAAGACAAGTTCAAAAACAAGATGTGGCAAGTGACTAAAGCACCTTTCCAGGGAGCAACAATTAAGAATATTTACCACCCCAAAAAATTAATAAAATAAAAAAAAGAGCCAGAACCGGTTTTGCTCAGAGGACAGAGCGGCGGCCTGCGGACTGAAAGGTCCCAGGTTCGATTCCGGTCAAGGGCATATACCTTGGTTGCGGGCACATCCCCAGTAGGAGGTGTGCAGAAGGTGGCTGATTGATGTTTCTCTCTCATCGATGTTTCTAACTCTCTATCCCTTTCCTTTCCTCTCTGTGAAAAATCAATAAAATATATTTTTTTTAAAAAAAAGAAGAAGAAGAAGGTTTATAATCCTCATATATCCACACAAGAACATAGCCACCTGAGCAACCAACAAACCTCATCCTGTATGATTTGCCTGGCCACCAGTGTTAAGAGACATTACCTAAGAGGCAGTATAGTGAACTAACAAATGATCCTTTACAAACAAGGCATTACTCAAACCACCACAAAGGCAAGGAGTCAGATACAAGCTCTCTGGCCCTTTCTCCTGTTACTTCCTTTCACTAAATCCGAGCTCCAGCCACACCGCTAGCTTCTCTCTTCCCAAACAGGGCTTTGTCTCGGGCCCCTGTTCTCTCTCCAAACAGGCCCTCCCTTCAGAAGTTCCCGACTATCGAAATCCAGGCTGCATTAGTCTGCTAGGGCTGCCATAACAAATTACTCAGGAAGTTGGTGGCTTAAAACAGAAAATTATTCTCTCACAGTTCGGGAGGCTGGAAGTCCAAAACCAAGGTGTTGACAGGGCCACGCTCCCTCTGGAAGCTCCTGTGGACAATCCTGTCCTTGCCGTTTGAGGCTGCAGTGTTCCTCGACATGTGGCTGCATCACCCCAACTCTGCCTCTCTGGTTACCTGGCCTCTTTGTTCTGTCTGTGTCACATCTCTCCCTGCCTCACTCTTTCTTTTCTTTTTTTTTTAATGTTTTTATTGATTTTAGAGAGAGAGGAAGAGAGAGATAGAAACACCAACCAGCTGCCTCCTGCATGCCCTACTGGGGATCAAGCCTGAAACTAGGCATGTGTCCTAACCGGGAATCAAACCGGTGACTTCTTGATTCATGGGTTGATGCTCAACCACTGAGCCACACCAGCCTCATTCTTAAAGGACACTTGCCATTAGATTTAGGGCTCACCCATATAATCCAGAATCATCTCATCCCAAAATCTCACTTAACCACATCTGCAAAGACCCTTCTTCCAAATAAGGGCAAATTCATAGGTTCCAGGGATAAGGACACAGACGTATCTTTTTTGGGGGGTGGGGGGACTGGAGGAGAGCTGCTATTCAATCCACTACACAGGCCAATCTGAGATAACAGCATTCACCAGAAGCCTTCCCTGGTCTTCTTTCCTGAACTTCAGAGGATGGCTTTCTGTCCTCTCACAGACACCCTGTAACTGCTCGTCAGCTGTGCTAGTGCAGCAGACTCCAGTCAGCCCTGCGTTTTCCAAAGCGGGGTCTCCCAGAGGGAGCGCTCACCAGGGTAATGAGGAGGAACCACGGCCTCTCATCACTGCAGCCACCACACTGTCACAGTGACTATCTGTGCTTGAATACCTACAGCGTCTCGGAGGGCAGGTTCCATGCTTCACTCGCCTTTGTACCTCCAACCACAGAACTTCTCAACAGTAAGTGTTTAATTGACAACTGGTATTTGGCAAAGAAAAGAATGAATATATCTGTATCACTGAAATGTATTGTGTCTGCTGCTATTCATCAGGAAGAATCACACATCTGTGTACTGCACAATGCTTGATGGGGAAGATAAATATTTACAGGGTTCTCACCCAGTCCACCAACAGTCTCTATCAGTAACTTATAAACAGTAAGTGCTGATTTAATGACCAGAGAAAAACACCTATCCAGGTGATCGCTAAGGTCTTTTTCAGCTCTAAATCTTATGATCACCAACAACTGACAAAACAAACTGGCATGCAAGGCAATGCAGTGAGCTGACCAATCAGAAAGCGAAAGCTCCTTTCTCGCTCCCCAGCCATCTTGGCAGCTGGTCACCTTGCCATCCCACATCTAAGGCAGAGAGATGGTGGCCGCAAAGAACATGAAAAAGTCTCTGGATTCAAACAAGTCTAAGCTCCAATTTGTTATGGAAAGTGGAAAGTACTTGCTGGGGTACAAGCCGACTCTGAAGATGATCAGACAAGGCACTGTTCACCTTCACCAACACCTGCCCAGCCTTGAACAAGTCTGAAAGAGTACTACGCCATGTTGGCCAAGTCCCATGTCCATCACTGCAATGGCTCTCAGATCACCACAGTGCCAGTGTGTGGAAAATACTAGAGTATCCACACTGGCTCTCATTGACTCAGGGGATTCTGATGTTAGAAGCATGCTAGACAGACTGGTGAGAAGTAAATCATGCACAGTTTTTCTTTCATAAAACTGGCCAGCTTTAAACTTGGTTTAAACACAAAACAAAATAAAACAAAGCTAAGATGGAGGGAAAATGTCTAAATAAATGCGAGGTGCTTGCAAGGCACTAAGCAAAGTACAATGTGAACCATGGACAGCATGCTTTCATCGTGTTGTCTACACAGAACATATTTGTTAAACAAAACACAAACCCCATGAACATTGCAGGCCTCATAACCCCTGAGTGGGCCAAACGATACTAAGAGCTCTGGTCTTCTTCGGTGGGTGTCAGTTCCCTCATCTCTAACCTTACTCTAGTCCACCCCAAGCCACCAGGTTCTTCATGAAATGCTCTTTAATGAGCTCAATAACTCCAAATCGCTTTCGATTTACCATTAGACACAAAGTTACTGTTCACAGACCTCTAGGCTCCCTATGCCCCCTCCTGCACCCCCATCCCTTGTTCTCTCTCAGTAGCTGTCCAAATCACCCTTAAATGTTATCTGATCACTCCTACGGTATTCTCTTTCTTAAGGACATGTTTATACTGATCTGGAATTCTGGGAGACAAAAAAAAAAAACAAAAAACGAACAAGATTTAAAACAATATACTTCTAATAATAAAACTTTAGACACAAGGGAATGAGTAGATGTCTTAAAGAAAATCTTTCCTGGATGCCTTCAGAACACACCGACTGGGGAGCCAGCTTTCTACCTTCCTGAAAGTGAGCCAGCGCTGGCTACAGATATATCAATCCATGGACAGCTGGCATCCTTAATAATGAACAACTTCCTTCTCTTCTGTCAAGAGCAGAGACAAAGACATGATTCAGGGGCCCTCAAAGTGAATTATCGCCTTTGTTTAAACCTCCCCTCTCGGGCAGAGCTATCAGCTGCAGCAACCAATCCAGGGAAGGATGAAAATTAAAGCAAAGCTGCTCAAGTGCCCAGGCAGCCAACACAAGGAACTCTGCCTCCACTTCATGCCCAGCCCAGCCCAGCCCCACGGAACTGAGAGCGCTCCAGAGGCGATGCCTGGGCAAGGACAGCCTGCCCTGGACCTGGCAGCAGGAGGAAGGCAACATGCTTCTCCTGTAAAAAAGGATGCAAGTCCTTGCCAAGGTTACCATCAGCTCACACCCAACAACAAACCACTGCTGGAACACTATTATAAACTTCAGGTCATACCCATTTGCAGGTCATGAAATAAGTTAGTGGGTTATAAGCAACATTACAAAGAATGAAATAGAATAAAATAGAAAACGTCAAGGTACACTGCATGTATTTTGGGAAACACTTGTTTCACTTGTGTGTATATATTCATATTTGTAGAGGCCTGGTGCACAAAATTCATGCACAGGTATAAGGGTGTCCCTCAGCCCAGCCTGCACCTTCTTGCAATCCAGGACTGCTGGCTCCTAACTGCTCACCTGCTGCCTGCCTGCCTGCTGGCTTGCCCATTACTGCTTGCCTGCCTGCTTGATTGCCCCTAACCACTCTGCTTGCCTTCTGCCCGCCCTGCCTGATGCCCCTAACTGCTTGCCTGCCTACCTGATCACCCCTAACCACTCACCTGCCTGCCTGATCATCCCTAACCAATAGCCTGCCTGCCTCATTGCCCCTAACTACTCTGCCTGCCTGATAATCCCAAATGCTAGCCTGCCTGCCTGATCGCCCCTAACTGCCTCTGTGTTGGCCCTTGCTGCCGCAACTTCATCCAGAAGGATGTCTGGAAAGTCGTTTGGCTGTCTGGTCTAATTAGCATATTATGCTTTTATTATTATAGACATGTACATACTGGTTTACATCATTAAATGCATTTCTTTTTCTTAGCTTCTTCCTTTTTAATTTTTTAAATTAATGTACTAGAGGCCCAGTGCATGAAATTCATGCACGAGGGGGAGGGATGTCCTTCACCACAGCCTGCTCCCTCTCCAATCTGGGACTCCTTGAGGGATGTCCAACTGCCTGTTTAGGACCTTCTGCTCCACAGCCATTGAAACTTTGTTGCCTTAAGCAGAGGCCTGGCCAACCATGGTTTGCAGAACACTTGGCTTCCTCCATCGCCAGGGGAAACCCAAGCCTCCCTCCTGCTCTCTGTGTGGCTGTAGCCACCATGGTTGGGTTAATTTGCATACTCACTCTGACTGGCTGGTGGGTATGGCTGGTGGGTGTGGTGGAGGTGCGGTCAATTTGCATATTACTCTTTTATTAGATAGGATTGCATGTGTACATATTTCCCATTGTCCCCTCCACTCCACTCCCATGCAAGCCCTAACCCTCCAGTGTCTTGCATCCATTGGTTAGGCTTATATGCATGCATACAAGTCCTTCAGTTGATCTCTTATCTACTCCACATCTCCCTAAGCTTTCCACTGTAATTTGACAGTCTGTTTGATGCTTTACTACCTCTGTACCTATCTTTTTGTTCAGTTTATAATGTTCTTTATTATCCATAAATGAGTGAGATCATGTGGTAGTTTTCTTTCATTGACTGGCTTATTTCACTTAGCATAATGCTCTCCAGTTCCATCCAGGTTGCTGCAAATGGTAAGAATTCCTTCTTTTTTATGGCAGCATAGTATTCCATTGTGTAGATGTACCATAGTATTCTAATCCAGTCATCTGCTGATGGGCACCTAGGCTGTTTCCAAATCTTAGTTATCGTAAATTGTGCTGCTATGAACATAGTGGTGCATATATCCTTTTTGATTGGTGTTAAACGTATTTCTTACAGTGGGTCACAAACCAAAGTGTAAAAGCCACTGTTCTTGAGCAAAAATGAAACAAGTGTTCAATTCAAAGACATAATCAAAAGATTAACTACATTTCTTTTTAAAATGCCAATAATTATCAAATAGTACCTTGGACAGTGTCAACCACGTCAGTCTTTCCTAAGCATAGTTCTGGGGTCCTAAGATATATTTTCAGAGATATGAGAATTTTTAATTTTGTATTCTCAATGAAAATCCAAATGGAATGTATTTTGAATCATCTAGATGTCTCCCTCATAATTGTGTTAGGTTGTATGGTTTAAATGTTCACACTGACATTTGTGTTTATGATCAAACTAGAGGTCTGGTGCACTGGTGGGGTCCCTCTGGGTGGCCTGCAGGGATCAGGCCAAAACCCGCAGTCCAATGTCGCCTGAAGCTCCTTCTGGCCGCTCCCACTCATCCCAGCCCCACTGTGCTTGCCAAGGGCTCGTGCCTGATCAGGAGAGGCTCACACTGTTGCAGCAGCACTCGCCAGCCATGAGCCCTGCATCTGGTGCCCTCTCAAGGGGAGTGGCCTGTGGGATCAGGCTGAAACTAGCTCTCTGACATCCCCCGTGGGGTCCTGGATTGTGAGAGGGCACAGGCCAGGCTGAGGGACCCCACCAGTGCACGATGGCCGGGGAGGGACCACAGGAGGGCTCCAGGGCATGTCTGGCCCATCTCACTTAGTCCCAATCTGCCGGACCCCAGAAGCAAGCTAACCACCGGTTGGAGCATCTGCCCCCTAGTGATCAGTGCACATCATAGCAGTGGTTGAGCAGCCTTAGCCTTTCATTAGCATATTATGCTTTGATTGGTTGTTCTGCCATTTGGTCTATTTGCATATTACCATTTTATTATATAGAATGGAGGTGGGTGGACTGCTGAGAATAAAACAGAAGCAGGCTTCCTCTAATATCACTTCACCAGATACACATAAAGGCCAGGTAGGCTGTACAAAGGGGTCTTAGTCATCCAAACAGAGATGGGTGGGAACTGAATCATCACACAACAATTGGTAGCACGACATGCTGAACAAGGTACCTGGGCCAAGCACTCACTACCAAATCAGGTAGCACAGAGTGCACTACGGATCCCTTCTTCGTAAATATCAGTTTGCAACAAATTCTTCGTGCTAAATGTAAAAATGCAATGAAGTAAGTAATTTTCACATATCACAGAACAAAGGAACTAACTTAATGTTTTACAAATTATATATAATTCCATATACATTTTCTATCATGTTACTGAAGGTAATTATTTTCTTTCCAGTATGTCTAGAGGTTAAATGGAGCTGGGTGGAAAAGAGCATTTATGAATTACACAGTCACATATTTTCACACAAAGAATTTTCAATCAATGCGGAGAAGCTGGAGCATAGAAAATACCAGTGGCAGGTGATCCACTTTGTTTTTTATTTGAGGTCTGGTGCATGAATTCGTGCACAGGTGGGGCCCAGCCAGCCTGCCCCTAAGGAGCCTATTGGGGTCAGGCCAAAAGGGGGAAGGGGACACAGGAGGTTGGCCATCCCCATCCCCAACAGGGGGGAGGGTGATCAGGGATGGGCATGAACCCGGGGAAGGAGCTGCAGAGAGGTGGAGGGGGGCTGATCAGGGCCCTGATCGGGTGGTTGGCTGCCGCAGTGTGCATCATAGCGACCAGTTGTTCCAGCATTCCGGATGCTTGGCTTTTATATATATATATATAGATGGAATACTGGATGCTTGGCTTTTATATATATATAGATGGAATACTTTATTGAATTTGTCTTGTGGCTCACTGATTTCCTAAATTATACTTGCTCTAAAGCAATATTAACTGAGTGTATATTCCCAATTACTGGAAAAGGGAAGTCTTAGAGCAATGGGACATTCAAAGGAGGCCAAGCTGAACTTTTTAATTCAGCTAAAAGTTGGTAGAAGTCAATACCGAGACAAGTTTCCTGAAGAGAAATTCAGAAATATGTATCCAAAGGCTTAAATTGTTGTGTGCTCTTTGACCCAGAAATTCCTCATTTAGTAACTGATGTGAAAGTAATTACTCTAGATGTCAGAAAGGATTTAGTTGCAAGAATGTCTAATACCAGGGGATTGGTTAGCAGAGATGGTATAATCATATAAGGATGCTGAAGTTGACAAGATAATGGTATTTCAGATACTGAGTGCCTACTTTATGCAAGGCTCTATTCTAAACACTTGACATCCATTATCTCATTTAATTCTCCAAGCACCCCAATGTAGTATTATTATTATCCTCCCAATTTTTCAAAATTAAATAATTTGCCCAGCTAATTAGAGGCAGGCCTGAGGTATAAACCTAGAGTCTGATGCTAGAGTTTGTGCTCTTCCCCTCAATGGATCACCAGTAGCCATGTAAAAGTATGTAATATCTATGTTATAGAAACATGTTCATGAGATAGTTTACAAAGCAGGTTATAAAACATACACTGTAGCCCGGCCGATGTGGCTCAGTGCTTGAACAATGATCTATAAACCAGGAGGTCAGGGTTCGATTCCCAGACAGGGCACATGCCTGGATTGTGAGCTTGATTGGTGTGCAGGAGGCAGCCGATCAATGATTCTCTCTCATCACTGATATTTCTATCTCTTTCTCCCTCTTCCTTCCTCTCTGAAATCAATAAAAACATATTTTAAAACAAACAAACAAACCCTATACACTATCACCTCATTTTTGTAGAAATCTTAAGACTGGCAGGATATATGTCAAAATGTAGTGATTACTGATACTTTTTCTTAATTATCTGAAATTTAATAAGCAAATAATTTTTGTAATTAAAAACAACACATCAATTAAAAATATGCCCCAGGTAATCTTACACTCTAATTATTAAGCGTTATACAGATGTACATCACAGCAAATTCCAGTAAGATTTAATAGCTCACCTCTTTATTGCTTCCCAGCAATAAAGATAATCCTGAGAGAAGCTTTCTTGTGGGACTTTGATTTAATAGCACTTCACTGTCAAATAAAAAGTAATTTAATCACACCAAACTATGTAAGAAGACAGACTGCCCAGAATCTTTCTTTCCATCTCATCAAAGCCTCTGGCCTGTGACAACAGGTGGGTGGCTCTGCGGGGCAGCACCTGCCTGCACAGTGACCCCCTTCCTGACAGACAGTCACAGCCCAGCCACAGAGCAGGTCTCAACCAGTGAGACAGCTGCTGAGGCAGCCGCCGGCCGTTTTCTCCAGTGGAAAAGTTCAGGCCTACAGGCCAGGCTGTGGCCACAATGAACCCACTTCTTCCCTTTGAGGGAAGGGGGACATGAAGGAAAATCCGAAGCCAAGCACAAAACCCACACTGGGCTCTGCAACTCCTCTGGAACAGGAACAGCGAGTTCCTGTGCTCAGAGCCAGCAAAGGCCCCAGCAATAAAGCTCTGAATCCAACAAGTCGATCCATGAGTGTCCTCATCAGATCTGACTTCGCTCCCAGAAAGGCCGAGTTTAATGCGAAATGTGAGATACAGACATTAAGTGCGATAGTTCAACATCAATTTGGAAGCTTTCGGTGCCCACTTATAAACTTGGGAGAAATAGGGAAGAACCACAGTGCTCATCTGGTCCAGTGCTTCTCAGTGGGAATGCCATTGGCATTTGGAGTGGGCCGATTACTCACTGGCTGGGTGGCATGTCAAGGTTTCTAATAGAAATCTTGTCCCCGCCAAGACCAGTTTGGCTCAGTGGATAGAGCATCGGCCTGCGGACTGCAAGGTCCCGGGTTTGATTCCGGTCGGGGGCATGTACCTTGCTTGCGGGGGCATGTACCTTGCTTGCGGGCACATCTCCAGTGTGGGGTATGCAGGAGGCAGCTGATCGATATCTCTCTCTCATCGATGTTTCTGACTTTCTATCCCTCTCCCTTCCTCTCTGTGAGAAATCAATAAAATATATTAAAAAAATAAATAAATAAATCTTGTCCCCATACACTGACAATTGAAAATGTTCCCCCTCAACATTTCCAAGAGCCTCTGGTGGGGACACTACCAGCCCTGGTGAAAACCCACTGAAGTCCATCACTGAGGCCTGGAGAACTGGGCAGTCATTGGTCAAGGTCACCTAGGTAGCCAGAGGAGGATCCCATGGCTCATAATGCTTAGCTTTGTGTTCGCCCCCCTGCACCAAGCTCCCCTAGAGAGTGTCTCATTAGAGCAAGAGACACTTACAAGTTAAGAATAGAGTTCACACTTAATGATAGGACTTATGGCGTCTGGATCTAAGAGTGATTGTATAAACTTTTTTTTCCCCCAATCTCATTATGGGTATTATGGTATAAAAACAATTCTACTACTATAATTACTTTAAAAGAGAAAAAAAAAAGTGTCTGATCTAGCAACCACCAAATCCATATTCAAAGCTTCAGGATGCACTATTTCCTGAATTCATACTGCAAAGAGTTTCTATGAGGGGAGAGAGAGGGGAAAGGGAGCGGGTTAGAGGAGGGGAAGGAAAGAGAGATCTGGAATCATTTGCATTTTATTAAGAAAATGTTTTCCTAAAAGCACCATCTCTACAAGCAGTCAGGGAAGTGAGTCAGTCCTACATAAAGCCTTTAACTTCAAGATTTTTTGTCATCAAGATTTTCCTCTGAATGTGAAATCTGAGTTTAGATTTTAAATAATTCCTTGCTAGTTCTTAAAGAGCTTGTAACAAAATCAGTCCAAAGCACAGTATATACCCTCACCATGTGGTCAGAGCACCACAAGTTTTACGAGCCCCATGTTAACCAGAGGACACTAGCACCACATAAGCGATTCCACTGAAGTTTCAGAGACTTCTGCAAGACCATTTCTTGGTAATAGTTTATTCATGATTCTTCTAATGGTGAATAATTTTTCCTTCAGTTCTCTAACTTGTAAAAGCACAAAGAGGCGCTTTTATGAGTTACAATTTATCATCCCTACAAGGAAAAGGAAGGAGAAGGGAAAGGAAGGAATGTTAGAGATAGGAAAAAAGATAGGGAGAGGAGAGAAAGAGAGGGAGGGGGAGGGACAGACAGAATAGGACTGCAGAAAACACAGTGCCCAAAATAAAATTATTCTACAGAAATTTCAGGTAAAATTCAAAAAGTACTTTGAACCGAGCATCAAATCTTGTATAGATACATACACGTAGGCAAATCACATCAAATCACAGTAATAATTACTTAATAGTATTCTTTTTCATTTCTAACAATGAAAACCGTACAGGGCCTAAATCCACCTCCAGGACAGAGTGTGTTCCAAGGAGACCACTCCCACTGCATGTGGCTGGGACAACCTTCCAGTCCACAGTCACAGTCCCAAACAGAACAGCCTTACAACAGAGCTGATAAGGGGACTTACCTCTGCAGCCAGGACGCTGAGGGCCTCACAAAGACAAACCCTGGGCCTTTGTGTGGTTGGTGGGAAGGCGAGGGGATCTATGGGGTATTAGTCTCAGCTCCTCAACCATTTACATGTCAATGGCCAAACCAAAGCGCCTCAGACCCGGGCCGCGCAGGCGCGCCTGGAGCAGCCAGGCCCAGTGTTTTGTGCTTCTCTCTGCTCCCTTCTCCCTGGGACTTAGCCTTGAATCTGCTGGCTGCCGGCAGGTACTTGGCAAACCTTGTTATGAGGGCTTTGTCACCCTCTTCAAGCCCTGAGCCTGGGTAAATACATCAGCAGTCAGCAGGCAGTCTTTTCAAATTATCAGACCACAGCAGGCTGGGGGAGATGAATGCTTTAGATAAGATGGAAAGAGTCAGAATTTCAAATGTGATCTGGGTTGAAAAAATGTGTGGAAAGGGGAGAGATTTCAGAAGAATGGATGTTCCATCTTTCACTTAAGATCAACTCTGGGGGGTAGGAGGGGCGGTATTGTTTGTAAACTAACACATGAACAAACCTGATTTTAGTATCCATGATCAGAAAGCCAGTATTTTGAACAAGGGGGGATGGGTTGAGGCTGGGGTAAGGGAGGCTTGATGGTCTGCATACGAGTCTACATAGAAGAGTGGGTAACCAGGACAGCAAAAATTCTAAGCATCCTGTCTGATGAAAAGGAAATGACTTGAGAAGGGTAGAGCAAGGCGTGGCCATCCTCAATACATGAGGGTACAAAGAGGAGATATATTCTGGGGGCTCCAGACAGCTGAACAAAGGTTTGCTGGCCGGATGGAAAACGAATCTGCATAAGCTCAGAGAATTTTCTAACAATGAAAAGCTCTGGCTGAGTCAGGGAGTGGGCAAGGGAGTAGTCCGGTCCTGCAGGGCCCTGGACGGGGAACCTTCCTGGTCTTGCCTGGACACCAGCTGGGCTTCAGTGACCGACCTCCTTACCATCTGAGGGGAGAAGAACATCTTGAGTACAGAGTCTCATGGCTTAGAGCCGGCAACAAAATGACTATAAACAAAAAAAAGGGGGGGGGGATTTTAAAAGTCACATAATCTGTGTAATGTAGAAAGACTGATTGATATTGGGATGAGGCCACTCTCCTAATGCTCAAAAACAGTCCAAGCATTAGTCATTTCTGAAATTATATAATGCAGGCCCATGACCCATGAATTACGGTTTGAAAATGGCAAGGCTGGCTCCCTGGATCCCATTCCCTTAAATACCGTTTCCTAGTTCAATTTCTCAAAAAGCTGTTGATATAAAATGGATCACTTCCAGCACTTACATTAACAAAGTGTTTTATGCTCAATTTTATGAATATTTCATAGAGCAGAATCTCACTGCTGGTCTAGGCCCCAGAAGCAGAGGAAAGGAGGGAGGTCCTCGGAGGTGCCGTCGCAGTATCTGCAGGGCCTGAGCGACCCTCCACAGTTTCCACTTTACAAAGGACAGTGGTAAAATCTTTCGTCCTCTAAAAAGTTTATCTTTCTTCGTATGTGGTGAAAGAATCATGACATTTGCTTTGACCCACACTGCCCCCAGCACTGTTCTGCGTACGAAGCCTACTTGAATGTAGCTTCATGGAGCTTCCTCACAGAGAAGACACCACCACCACCTAGACACTTAATGACATTATTATAAAACAGCTACCAACATTCTTATTTTTCTAAAGTCAGCAGGGAAAATGCACAAGATAGGTGCATATAAAACTTTGGTAATTACTGATAAATTATATCCAAATACACTGAGTGGCCAAATTATTATGATCTGTGAACACATAATAATCTGGCCACTCAGAGTGTGTGTGTGTGTGTGTGTGTGTGTGTGTGTGTGTATACACTAGAAGCTGGTGCACAAAATTTGTGCACAGGGGTGGGAGGTCCCCTCAGTTCAGCTGGTACCCTCTCCAATCTGGGACTCCTCAGGGGATGTCTGACTCCCAGGATTGAGCCTAAACTGGCAGTCAGACATCCCTCTCATAATCTAGGACCACTGGCTCCTAACTGCTCACCTGCCTGCCTGCCTGATCATCCCTAAATACCCCCCTCCCCCAACAGCCTGATCATCCCTAACTGCACTTGCGCGTGCACACACACACACATACACACACACACATACATATTTGAGGCCCGGTGCACGAATTTGGGTGGGGACCAGCCAGCCTAGCCAGGGGTAGGAGACATGGGCAGTTGGCCAGTCTACCTGCTAGTCAAACTCCTGGTCGAGGGGACAATTTGCATATTAGCCTTTTATTATATAGGATATACACTGAGTGGCCAGATTATTATGTGTTCAGAGATCATAATAATCTGGCCAATCAGTGTAGATGTTACCAACTTGTACTCCCACCAACATCCATTGGGAGTGCCCATTTTCCTACTTGTTCACCAACATGGACATAATCAGTCTTTTTGTGATTTTATCTCTGAGAACTTGCTCTTTAAAAAATATCATTGCCCTAGCTGGTTTGGCTCAGTGGATAGAGCACTGGTCACTGACTGAGGGGTTCAGGGTTCAATCAAGGGCACATAACTTGGGCTGTAGGCTCAATCCCCTGCCTTGATAAGGAGACATCAGGGAGGTAACAAAACAACTCACATCAATGTTTCTCTCTGTCTCTCCCCGTCCCTTCCTCTCTCTCTACATCAATGAGTTGCTTCCCATATGCACCCGACTGGGAATCGAACCTGCAACCATTTGGTGTATGGGACAACGCTCCAACCAATTAAGCAACCTAGCCAGGGCTCAGGAAATCTATTTTAAAGAAATAATCCAAAAACACAGGAAACTTATGTTTGAACAAATAGAAAAAGATAAAAAATATGAACAATAAAATGGCAACAAATACATATCTATCAACAAATCTAAAAATCAAAGCAAATGATCAAGAAAGGTAATGAGCAAAATAAACTGATGAACAAAATAGATCCAGAGACATAAAAGCATGGAATAGACTGTTGAATCTCAGAGGGAAGGCAGGTGGCTGGGGAGGAGAGATTAACCAAAGAACTTATATGCATAAAATCATAACCCATGGATAAAGACAATAGTGTGGTGAAGGTCTGGTAGGAGCAGGGGAAGGCAATGAGGGAAAAGTAATGAGGACATTTATAATAGTTTCAACAATAAAGATAATTTTTTTAAAAAAAGAATATGCAGTTTAAGTATTTGGCTATATATTAAGTACTCAATATTAAGGACTAAATTAGAAAATTACGGTAAATAACAAAGTAGAACATCATACAGCCTTTAAATGGCCATTATGAAAGATATGTAGAAACAGGAAACAGCTTATGAGACTGTTCAGTGGAAACACTAAAATATGGAAATACACTAACTATAACTGGTAAAATATACACATATGTAGATGATAATGTGCAAAAATAAGTGATTAAGATTAGAATTATGTTTTATTTTAAAAGATTCTTTAATATAACTACACAGTATTTTCATTTTTTAAAGTCTATGGCCCTGGCCCTCAACAGTGGTTAGAGCCTCAGCCCACAGATAGAAAGATCATGGGTTTGATTCCTGGTCAAGGACATGTACCTGGGTTGCAGGTTTGATTTCTGGTCCTGGTAGGCTTGCGTGCAGGAAAATCTCTCTCACATCTAGGTTTCTTTCTCCCCCTCTCTCATTTTCTCTCTCCCTCTTCTTCTTACACTCTCTAAAATTCAATGGATTCCTAGCCAGTTTGGCTCAGTGGATAGAGCGTCAGCCTATGGACTGAATTGTCCTGGGTTTGATTCCAGTCAAGGGCACATGCCTAGGTTGCAGGCTCAATGGGGGTGTGCAGGAGGCAGCCAATCAATAATTTTCTCTCATTATTAATGTTTCTATCTCTCTCTCTCTCTCTCTCCCTTTCCCTGTGAACTCAATAAAAATATATCTATAATAATAAAAGTGTAATATGCTAATTAGATCAGACAGCTGAACAACCTTCTGGACATCCTTCTGGACAAAGCCTCGGCAGCAGGGGCCAAGGCAGAGGCAGTTAAGGGCAATCAGGCAGGCAGGCAAATGGTTAGGGGCGATGAGGCAGGCAGAGTGATTAGGGGCAATCAGAATGGCTAGGGGCAATCAGGCAGGCAGGCAAGCAAGCAGTTAGAAGCCAATGGTCCTGGATTGCAAGAGGGTGCAGGCTGGGCTGAGTGATTCCCACCCCCTAACCCCCATGCATGATTTTTGTGCACCGGGCCTCTAGTTAAAAAAAAATAAAATTCAATGAAAGAAAAATAGCCTTAGGTGAGGATTCAAAATAAATAAATAATAGTCTATGCAACTGTTCTTTTCCAAGAATATCTATACATTGTTTTACCCTATCTAAAACAGCTTATAACCATTCGTAGAATCAACTTCTTGAGTACAAACAGTCTGGCAAAACGTCAGAGCCGTCTGACTCCCCACAACCACCCTGCAATACTTCACTCCAACTCCTTGGATAGTTTCAGTTTCACTGTTAGTGAAGTGCACAGGGACACAACCTTCCTGGAGGACAATCTGGCAGTACCTATTACGCTATAAATGTCCATTCCCTTTGAGCATTTCCCATTGGGAATCTGTCCTACAAAAACAATTCCACACACATGCAAATGTAAAGGTAACAAGAACAAACAACACGTCTACTTAGGGGGTGGCCTCCTCTGGGAAGGGTGGTTTCATTTTAAAAAGCTCCAGAGAGAGACCTGGAGTGAAAAACCCATGCAGCTTTGATTTGTTGCCCAGTTTACTATTTCCTTTGATGTCTTTATTTCTGGCAACTGACCAGAAACAAGGGTGCTGATTCAACTCTCCGTGGGTTGAACCCAATCACATGCATGCCAGGACTGATGCTAACATACAGAGCCACCTGAAATACACACGTTTTAGGTCGTTCTCTCTTTTGCTCCCAGCTTCACAAACAGAATTTAGAATGTGGCAACTCATTTTGAAAACAGTCATGGAATGAGGGCCATATGCACACAGCTCCCAAATTGGTGCTTAAATTGAGGGTCAGTTTCCTTAAAAAGTTGTGTTTCCATGCATCTATTCATGTTGACATAGAGAGGCTTGGGATTGCTGCTTTTTGAAAATTTGTAAATGAGACAATTATCTGAGTTTGCAGGGTCTCTCCTTATGGTGCACTCAAAGTACAAAAATCCTGACCACGTCAACAATACAGGGTAAGTCAGACCTCCTCACTGTAGGCGGTAATGGAGCCAGAGGACAAGCACAAATAACCTCAAGCCAAATTAACACTTTAGTGGACACATTTCATATTTAAAAAAGAGAGAGATCTACAAGTTATTAATACTGGAGTTCCTCAGATGAAAACATCCTTGTGAACTCTGATGATATCTGCTTATGGACCACTGTACCTTCCGTGTCCCTATCTCAAGCGAATGATAGCATTAGAGATGTGAAGAAAACAGACAGAAGAAGTGGGGAGAGTTGTGCAGTATCACAATGTGGGCTCCTGGGGGAAGTATGATGCATCTGTGCCACCTCTGGCATCCCCTTTGTTCCCTGCATCCCAAATGACAAGTTGTCCATTTGGAGCCTGGAGTTCTACCGTTAATTGGACTGACAGCTGTTTAGAAAACAAAAGGCTGCAAAAACACCCACACCGGTAATATGAGGTGTTACTTTACAAATAACATTACTGCACTTGATTAACCAACACTACACATTTGGCACACAGACATTTTCTGGTGAGACTTAATCCTGGGCAGCCTCTGGAAGGATGAGAATAACTATGAGATTTCAAATGGGGAGAAAAACCAATAAGCTACACTAGTGGCCAGATTATTATATACAGTATATATATATATTAGAGGCCTGGTGCATGAATTTGTGCATGGGTGGGGCCTGGCCAGCCTGGCCAGGGGGAAGGGACATGGGCAGTTGGCCAGCCTGCCTGCTGGTCGAACTCCTGGTTGAGGGGACAATTTGCATATTAGCCTTATTATGTGTTCAGATTATTATGTGTTCAGAGATCATAATCTGGCCACTCAGTGTATATCTTTAAAGTAATGTTTTAAAAGATGTTACAAACACTCTTTTTAATAAATTCTCTAGACATACAGCAATGATTACAAAAATAAAGTCATAGGCAGGGGAGGAAAAACTTACAACATGCGTAAGTTTAAAATTTAGGATGCCAGGTTAGGGGAAAATCCAGTTGTGTCTTATTTAAAAAAAAAGAGCAAGCAGCGCACGATGACAACACAGAGCAAAGGCAGTGACTCTGGGGACAGATGGGAGGTCAGGGAGCAGGCAGTGGCCTCTCTTCCTCTAGGGCTTTTCCTCGCCAGCTGTGAGCCAGGTACCTTCTCAAAGGGCGGAAGCAGACACACAGCAAGTTGGCCTGAGCCGTCAGCAGACTCGGGGCAGAGACTGAATGACAATCTCTGCTCTTCGGAGGCAGACCACGAGGCACGCAGCATCAAACACCACCATTCGCCTTGGCTTGCAGAGGAAGCCTCCCACGGCACAGCCAAAGAGAAGCCAGCAGGTTGCGAGACCTGGTCAGACCCTGTGATGGTGGCGGCAACACGGCCTGCACTTCAAAACCTGGAGCCAGGGTGTATCAGCCCCTATCATAGAGAGGCTTGGGATTGCTGCTTGGGAAAGCCACTCTGGGGCTTTCTAGAGGAATGCATAGGCGATGCATTCACACACCTAGCACAGGATATCCTGGAGGGGGTCTGGCAAAGGACCTAGACGTTTTTGACAGGTACACAGAGGAGCAGAAATTATTGCCAAAGACAAGGGAAGACCTGGGAAGCACCAAGACCTCCAGTAACCCTTCGCTCCTCTGTGGGTCTTCTTCACTACCTCTGGGCATTCTGGGCAGAATCACAGTTACCTAGAATTCGACCATATGAGGTTGTTCTAGAATTTTAAGTAATAAATATGTACATATACATGTATGCATTTATATTTACGCATGTGGAGATGGGAAGGAGGAAGGAAGGGCTGCAGGGGAAGAATGATATTCCGCATTTGGAAAAAACATGTGGAATGACATGACCTCTTAGCTAACCCATTATCTACGGGATCCTCTGCAAACTTCCATACATTAATTTGAAAGGAAAGTCTTCCATGAAGCTAGTCCACATAGGCACTGTGTTCTGTACAATAGACTCTCTTGGGTGAAACTAATTTTACTACAAGAAAGTTCCTATAAAAACTAATTGACAAAGGAAAGAATTGAGATTTATCCTATTAAAAACTGTAACACTAGTAAGCCAAATAGTACATGAGATAAAGTTTTTCTTTACATTTCAACTAATAATGGAAGAAGGAATGATACAATCAAAGTATCCATTCAGCAATACCAAATGGTTCGATGGCTCCAGACATTAAACATCAATGGTTGCTAATAAAGAGAAACAACCAGCCAGTACATGCCTTCTGAGGAAGGAACACACCACCATTTACGAAGTAGTCATGTCAAAATAAACTGAGCCTGAACGTGATTAAGCTTTGAGGCCCAACTGCCAATTTACAAGAAATACTGAGGACACAAAAACATGTTAAATGACACCACAAAGATACAGCCAGCAAATCCAGTGTAAAGCTCTTCATCAAAAAAGCTCACAAAGACCCTGGCCAGTTTGGCTCAGTGGATGGAGCATCGGCCTGCAGACTGAAGGGTCCCAGGTTGATTCTGGTCAAGGGCACATGCCTGGGTTGTGGGCTCCATCCCCAGTCGGGGATGTGCGGGAGGCAGCTGATTAATGATTCTTTCATCATTGATGTTTCTCTCTTCCTCTCCTTTTCTCTCTGAAATCAAGAAAAATATTTCTTATTTTTTTTTAAAAAAAAAAAGCTAACAAGGAAAGAGAGATACAAAAGAAATTTAAGAATCATAGTGACCAACCCAACAGGTGGATGTTATTTGGGTTGTTATTCAAAATAAAATATTTCAAATTCTTATGGATATTGGAAATTTGAATACTGGCTATATTTAATGTTATTAAAGAATTGTTATTTTTCAAATGTGATAAATGGCAGTGTGATGATTTTATTAAGTCCTTCTCTTTTAGAGCTACACACTGAAATATTTAAAGATAAAATAATGCAATGCCTGAGATTCACTTTAAAATAATATGGAAGGAGGCTCCAGGTTCAGACGGCGCTGCTGGAAGCCATGTTTGGCCCCAGGAGGATCTCAAACTCCATACATCGAGCAAGTGAGCAGAACCAGGCTGGAGCTGAAAGTTCTGGAATCCTTGAATCTCACCGAGGTTGTGGTTTATGGCAACTACTTGTACAAACTCTGAACCAAGTGGATGCTCCAATCCATGGTGGAGAGGCTCTGCCTGAGGCAGGAGCGAGGGGTGCTTAAACTTGAGGATGCCATGACTGCCCTCCAGCGAGGCCTTTAGCTGAAGTGAAGCCACTCTGCAACCTATGCACCTGGGACCAGGATGTGGACAGTAGGCTGTGGCCAGGTCTGGAGTGGGTCCGCTCCCTGTGTAACAAGGGAAAACAGCTTGCTGTGGATTTTTGCATTTGCCTCCTGATGTAACTTTTCCTAAGGCTGGCTAATTAAAGAATAAAATATTAAACAGTTCCTCAAAAACATAGATAAATAAAATAACAAGGAAGGAGGGAGTGTTTGGGAGGTAGGTGAAATAAAATTGACCATTAGTTGAAACTGGGTTATAGGTACAACAAGAGGGTTCATTATATATGCTATTTTATCTACTTTCATTTCTGTTTTAAAATTTTCATAATAAAAGGGTGCTTTTTTTGTCCTGGTCAGTGTGGCTCAGTTGGCTGGGGCATCATCCCATACACCAAAGGGTGGAGGGTTCAATTTCTGGTTAGGGCACATACCCAGGTTGCAGGTTCGATCCCCCATCAGGGTGAGTATGGGAGGCAATGGATCGATGTTTCTCTCCCAGATCGATGTCTCTCTCTCTCTCTCTCTCTCTCTCTCTCTCTCTTTCTCTCTCTCTCCTCTCTCCAAAATCAATAAAGATAAATAAAAAATAACATAAAAGATGTTTTATAAGGTTCTGGGAGACCACTGAAGGCTTACTAATAAATCAAAAGATAATCATTATAAAGACCAACTCCTCTCTGATCGTTCAACTGCCACTTATGAGCTTTCTTCAAAATATCATTTAACTCTAAATGACTTTTTCTCTCATATTTTTAACCTAATTTTCGATATGATTAATCAGAATAGGGTGAAAGTTCTGCCAACAAGAGCTTCAAGCTTACCACAGCCCAGGTCCACAATTGGTGGGCCAGGCAGAGTGGTTTCAGTGGGTGGGAAAGACTCAGAAGACAAGACATAGAAATAATCAGAGTACCGTAGTCAGATTTTTTATGGACATTAAAGTAAAATGAAACTAGACAAGAGAGCAAAATTCAAGTTATAGATTTTACAAAGGAGAAAAATAACCCTAACTTCTCATTAAAATTTATATATTGTATACCTCAGAGACCGAAGAAAGTAAAAACAAACACAAAACAAAATTATTTGAAACAAATAGGGAGTTTAAATGGTTGTTAAGGACTGAGTTGTCTCCCCCCAAAAAAGATACACAGAAGACCTAAGCCCCAGTACCTCAGAATGTGACCTTATTGTCAATAGATCTTTATGATATAGTCAAATTAGGGTGGTCCCTGAACCAACATGACTAGTGTCCTTATAGAAAGGGGAAATGTGGACACAGAGACAGACACAGTGAGAACATCATGTGAAGATGAAGGCAGAGAACAGGCTGATGAGGTCTATAGGAGAGGGAATAGAAAAGATTTCCAGCAAACCACAAACACTGGAAGAAAGGCACAGAAAACCCTCAGAAAGAACCAAGCCTACTGACACATTAATCTTGGATTTCAAGCTTATGGAACTATGAGACAATACATTTCTGTTGTTTAAGCCACTCCAGCTTGTGGTACTTTGTTACAGCAACCCTAGCAAACTAATGTGGTGGCTATTTACAAAAATTAATTCTAAAATGAAGTATCTTTGATTACACCATAAAAAAATCAGTCAAAAAATATGATAGATGATGCTATTCACAATAACAATTTTTAAATATTTTTTACTGATGTTAGAGAGAGGAGAGGAAAGGGAGAGATAGTTAGAAACATGAATGATCGCCTGCAACCTGGGCATGTGCTCTGACTGGGAATTGAACCATGACCTCCTGGTTTATGAGCTGATACTCAACCAGCAGCCAGGCCAAAATAATAATTTTTTTTAAGTACAACACACCTAGAAATAAATTTAATAAGAAATACAAATATATACATACATACACACACACACACACATACATACATACGTGTGTGTGTGTGTGTGTGTGTGTGTGTAACACACACCGTATTTCCCAGCATCTAAGACAACTTTTTAACCCAGGAAAATCTTTTCAAAAGTTGGGTGTCATCTTATAGGGTGAGTATATCCCAAACTCTATATTTTAACTGGAAAAGTTGGGGGTTGTTTTATATGCCCAGTCGTTTTATACACCCAGTAGCGCCCAGTAGTCTTATAAAATACAGTATATATACACACACACACTAGAGGCCTGGTGCATGAAAATTCTTGCACTGGAGGCAGGGGCTCCCTCAGCCCAGCCTGCCCCTTCTCACAGTCCAGGGGCAGGAGGCAACCTAGAGATCAGGGGAAGGTGACTGCCCATCACACCTCTGCTGCTGCCACTGCCAGCAGTGCAAGTCTCAGCCGGCCTGGTTACCTGAGCCTCGGGCGGTCCTCGGTGACTGGGCAGCCACCATACAAGACTTGCCTGTGTCTTAGACATCAGCTAGGCAGCCAACATCCGAGGCTTGCTTGCGCCTCAGGCCAACCCTGGGTGGCTGGGCAGCTGACATCCGAGGCTTGTCTGCTCCTTGGGCCAGCCCTGGGCGGCTGGGTGGCTGGGGGGCCTGGGGGACTCTGGAAGCAGGCATGCAGAGCAGCCAGACATGCCTAGGGGTAGGCCCAGCCGTCTTGCACACCTGCTGCTAGAGCTGCCATCTTTGAGGATGTGGCAGCTGCCATCTTTGAGGATGTGGCAGTCAATTATCATACTCCCTCCTTATTGGCTGTGGGCACCACCATCTTTGTGAGGGTGTGATGGTTCAATTAGCATATTCCTTCTTTACTCGATAGGATGCCTGTAAAAACTACTGAGGAATGCATGTGAAAGATGAATTAAACAGGAAGACAAATCTTGTTCTTAGTAAAACTCCTTAAAAGAGTTGTCTATACTTATGGCTCCAATTTCTCTCCTTTTCTCTCTTGAATCCACTTCAATCAGGCATTCACTCTATTATTCACTACAACCGCTCTCATAAAGAGCACAGGTGATCTCCACTCCACACTGCTAAACTCCATGTCACTTCTTAGTCCTCAACTAACTTGGCATTAACAGCATTTGATAAAGTGACATACACACCCCTCGTTTTCTTCCTACCTTTGTAGCCACTCCCACCTGTAACATTAGGTATCTCGGTCCTTGGGCCTCTTGTCTATCTACACTCACGCTCCAGGTGTCTCGTGCCTTCTCTGGGCTTCAGTTACTTTCAAGTGCTGATAACTCCAGCATTTGACTTTCCAGCCTGGATCTCTCCTCCAAACTTCAGACCTCCCTGATCTTGTCTCCTGCTCTTCTCTGTATTGCTCTAACCCAGTGGTTCTCAACCTTTCTAATGCCGCGACCCTTTAATACAGTTCCTCATGTTGTGGTGACCCCAACCATACTTCATAGCTGTAATTTTGCTATTGTTATAAATTATAATGTAAATACCTGTGTTTTCCGATGGTCTTAGGTGACCCCTGTGAAACTGTCGTTCGACCCCCAAAGGAGTCGCGACCCACAGGTTCAGAACCACTGCTCTAACCACAAGGCCTCTCCTGCTGTTCTTTGAAAATACTACTGTGTGCTTACTTCAGGACCTTGGTACTTCCTGTCCCGCTGCCTCCTTTCCCAGACATTCACAGGGCTTGCTTCCTCTTTCCCAGCACTTACCCAAGAGCTTCCTCAGCTGAGGCCTTCCTGGCCACCTTACACTGAACACACAGTAATATTTATATCCCTTTTGTCCTCTTTAGCCTACCTCTCTAGTACTTTTGGCCTTTAATGTTTTATGTTACTTATTTATTTTGTTCATAGGCAGACTCTCCTCTAATACACATCTCCCCGAACATACTCTAGATCAAAGTTGTCCAACAGAAATATAATGTAAGCCACATATGTAAATTAAAAGTTTCTAGTAGCCACATTAAATACATTAAAGCAACAAGCGTAACAGCTGAATCAGTAGACTGAATAAAGCACGTGGCTCTCCCTAATGTGGACAGCCTCATCCAATCTGGGGAAGGCTGGAATAGAACAAGAGGCTGAGCTAGAGGGACTGTGCTCTCTCTACCTGAGGTTTCAAGCTGGGACGTCAGTCATCTCCTGCCTTCAGACTCAGCCTGGAACTTGCACCATCGGCTCTTCTGGGTCTCAGGCCTTCAGTCTGCAGACCTCTGACTCCCCAGCCTCTATAATCATGTGAGTCCATTCCTTATCATAAATTTCTCTCTGTGTGACCTTCTATTCTGTTCTGCTGGAGAAACCTAATACAATTACTACAGTGTTAGCTATACGAGAAAAAAAAGAAAGGGTACACTCTCCAAAAGGGGCTAAGTAATTTTTTATTCAATGGAATACTTTATGGCCATTTACAATAATGGTAAGATTAACAAAAAACTGGCTTGAAAAGATGTCCCCAAGATATTTATTATATGTTTATCCTATATTAATATCAATTATATTTATCGATTATATATTTATTATTGTATATTAAAAATTATATATATAAAATTGTTAAAGCAGGTTTCAGAACAGCATGCATAGTACTAGTATAAAATCACTGATATAAAACCATGCACTGTGCACGAGAGTACATAGTATGTGTGTGGAATGGAACAGAATGTTTAGTAAAAGACAATTTACTTTTGAATGGTGGCATTTTGGATGACTTTTACTCTCTTCGAATTCTGTATTAGTATTTTTCTCCAATGAGCTTATTTATCAGGCAAATTAATTACACAATTCTGTTTCATTTAAAAAAAAAAGTTTATAGAGGGAAGAAGAGAGCTACAATCTGCTGTAGCAGGAAGAGAATTTGGGTAAAGCAAGAGTTTGTGTGGAAGTTGTTTTACAATAGGAGAAATGAGAGAGTTACGAGGGGGTGGGGGGAACAGAAGGAAATGAAAGACTGAGCCAGCCAAGCAGCTTGAGTATGCTCAGGGGATCCAGGAATGAATAAGTTGGTTCCTATCCTCAGGCAAGAGAGATAAAGGTCTACAAGGTAAAAAGAATTACGGATGAGTCACAGAATGCGGAGGAGCACTGCCAACCCGGGGACCAGAAAGGAATGCTGGGGGAGATGCCGCCACTTCCAAGGTGGGTCAAGTTTCCCTGCACAGAGACCAGCGGGAAGAAAAGAGCAGGCTACTCACTCAGGGCATAATTTTGGGGTCCCGGGGCAGCAAATGATGAGACTAACAAATTAATCTGAGGCTTATGATAAAGGAGCTTGAAGAGGGTTAGGACTTTGACCAAACTCGGCAGGAATTTCAGAGTGCTGGGCAGTACACTCACCCACTCCCAACGGTGCTCAGGACATCGGAGTCAAGTGGCTGCCTGTTGGACTCTCAGACTGGAGACACTTGACCACGGGGCAGGAAAAGCCCAGTGAAAAAGCTGATGTCCCAGAGATGTGAGCTAAAACTGTGAGTGTAAACGATGGCAACAGAAGTGGAGAACCACATGAAACGCACTGTGGTAGCAGCCTGTGTATAGTAGGAACAGTTGGCATCTACAGCCTCAGGAAACCAATCAAGACAAAACTGAGCTAGCTCATTATCCAAAGCTCTGCTGTCAATCATTTTGCAATAAGAATTTTACTCAAATACCACATTTTATAAACAGGTGTTTTCTTCTTCTTCTTCAACTTACTTTTGTCCTGGGTTCTAGAAAGCAAGGAGGTAATAATTAACAGTCCTAAAGAAAATCCCAAATCTAATAGACAGCTTTAGAGCCTCATTTAAAAAGGGCTGAATTTATAAGACAATAATCATTACTCATGAGGCAAAAAATAAACAGACCCAGAAATGGGGGTTGGGGTTGAAGAGTCTAGGGATAGAGGTGGGACAGGGAGAAGCTAGAGAGAAAGACTCAAGAAGAATCAAGTTTGTAATACAAATTTTTACAACGGGCTATGCCTTGGAAAATTTATTAAAATACTACTAAAAACTCTAAAGACAGAGTAAGTGGCCAGATGAATACTATAAAACAACTTAGGTTAGCTGAAAACAGTCATAGCCATTCAGAAAAGTTAAAATAAAAAATTTACTTGTAGTCTGGCTGGTGTGGCTCAGTGGTTGAGCATCAACCTATGAACCAGGAGGTCATGGTTCAATTTCTGGTCAGGGCACATGCCCAGATTTCGAGCTCTGTCCCAGTAGTGGGCATGCAGTAGGCAGCCAATCAGTGATGCTTTATCATCATTGATGTTTTTATCTCTTACTCCCTCTTCCCTTCATCTCTAAACTCAATAAAAATATTTTAAAACAAAATTTAATTGTAAGTAAACCTCCACATTCAACCATCAAAAAAGAACATCTATGCCATGCCCAAGTAAATAACATCTAAATATTTATAAATAATATTGGTAAAAACTCAATGTTTGCTGTCCTCATTTATGCAGATTTTACATGTTTTTCCATTGTCTGTTCTTACTTTTAAATAAAAGTCTATAGGTATTACAAAATAGTTCACTAAACTTTAAGTAAAAAATAATAATAATCTAGATATGTAAGATAAGCATCTTCATTACCACCCATTAGGTAAAATGTGAGTATTTAGACTCTCTAACTAGAACTTCAGGAATCTCCTTAGAGTGAGAGGATAAAAAAACAAACAAACAAACACAAAAAACCCTGTAAGACCCAAAGCCATACATGTTTGGTGTGAGTCACCCAGGGGTTTTTGGAACACTCTTCTGCTTTTTTTTAAACTGAGGAAGGGGAAGCAAGGGAGGAGAGCTTACAATGGGGACAGCTTGAGAAGTAAAAAAGGTGGGAACTGTCAGTGCCACAGGAATTTTTACAGCTATTTTACATTCCAAAAGGTGTGTGAAGATATGAGTAAAGCTTCAAACTGGACTTCAGCTCCAGGTTCCAGCTCAAGCCTCCAAATGCTACACAGATGAATGAAGCCCTCAACATAAGGATGGATTCAGGAATTGTATGTGCAGGAGGCATGAGCAACAATGATCTGCCCTGTACCAGATGAACTCCTGTGACACGCTCAAAGAGAATCAGTGAAGCATAAATCTTTTGCAACGGCTCCAATCTTTCTAAGAATACCACTTTTCAAGTCATTTGGATACTAAGCATTATGAACTCAGCTCCACAAAGACCTGGGGGTCTTTTGACGATTCTACATAGGGAGTCCTTGATTAATACAGGGCATAAACAGTGTGGCTGACTGTAAGAGTGTAAATACTAAGACAGTGTCCAGTAAATAGTAGAGGAGTCCATCAAGATACCATACTAGAAAGTGTAAACACAAATAGGATTCATAATATCTAATCCGAATGAAGAATACAGCACCCACAAAGCCAACTTCAAATCATAAGTCAACTCACCAACAACTATCTGATATACTCAGAAGGAAAAAAATAGACTTTCCTATTGTGTACATAAATAATATACTTTGGATACTATAGTAGTATGAATATCAACCGTTTTGTATTCTTCTTTTAGAGACCTCATGGATAAAGCTTAATTGACCAATCTTGAGGATTAGATTCATTAGTCAAGTTGTTGAAACTTTAATCCTTGGGGGGAAAAAGAAGCAATGAAACCAACCAACAGCCTTTTTACCTAAAGAGCTCTTATGAATTGTTATCTTACAAGAAAGTGAATACTTAAAAAAAAGAGTGTACAAGGAATTCAGACAGATTTCACACACAAGGAAGAAAATAAAATACTAGAGTTAAAACACATTTATATATAGAGTGGGGTAAAAGTAGGTTTACAGTTGTTCTTATGGTAAATAATACAATAATCTATAATAATAAAAGCATAATATGCTAATTAGACCAAACATCCTTCTGGATCAAGCCAGGGCTGCAAGGGAAGCCCAGGTCCCGGGTGCCGGAGGAAAGCTGGAGCCAGCAGCCTGGGAAAAGAAGGCCTACTCTTGCACAGATTTTGTACATCAGGCCCCTAGTTAATAAATAATGATACAAGAATAAACTTTAGTATACTCACAATTGTAAAACTACTTTTGTCCCATCCTGTATATAAACGGTAGGCCTTCTTCATAATCAAACAATAATAAAACCTATCAAATTAAATATAAAAACTAGAATAGTCAATCAATTTTGCTGGCTAAGAACTTTACCCATAATGATGCAATGAGGTAGATGTATTATCCCCATTTTAAATATGAGGAAACTGAGGCACAAAGAGGTTAAATAGCTTGCTCAAGGTCACACAGATAGCAGGTCGTGGATTCAGAATTTGTCTTAAGTTGACCTAGCTCCAGGGTCTGATGGTTGAACTACTTTGCAAACATTCACATTTTTACAATAATTTAAAGCAAAATGCCAGATAATCTAAAATTACTTGCACTACAAAACCTTAAAGAAAGAGGACCTTTACGGGCCAGATTTTCAGGGCAAATCAGGAGGCACAACGTGAAACCGAAAGTTCTCTCATGTCTCACCAGGTTGTCCCTTTTTGTTTGGATTTTTAGTCAGATGACCTGAAAAGTTATCTACTTCCTCCTCATCACCATCCTTCTCCCCTCAACACACACAAAAACACAGCGTTATCAAATTCTCATTCCGCAATTTGGCAACACTCTTCGTTCCTCTCTTGGCCCCAAGAATTTCTTTCCTGCTCCTAAAAGCCAAGGTAGGTCCTACACAAACAACTCCTCAGTTCTATCTAGACATATTAAAATTTAACTCGCAATCCAGTATAAGATAAAGAATGTTCCATTTCTCTTACACACAGAAATGTATACTATTTTCCAGGACATTACAGGGTAATTTGCATAGGAATAATAAAAGTTCTTTAAAAGATGTTTTTAAAATACAAAAGACTCTTAACAAACTATGGTGCATCACATATGAATAGGCAAGATTACAGGATTCCTTCCCGTGTATCATGTGACATTCCTGTTGAGCAAAAGCCTGACAGATGTAAGTGCTTGTAGATAACACTCTGAAGCATCTGAACCATCTAGGGAGCTTTGAGATTCCTATAAGGGTGCACAGATGATCAAGTTGCAAGGGACTAGAGAAATGTTTTCTATATCTTATAGGAAAAAATATTACTAATCAGTATAAAGCAAGCTCTAGCCATCTGTGTTCCCAAATTGGACACTTGATCTGGTTAAAAAGAAGTAAAGTTCCTGCCGGTGGAAGTAGGAATTTAGACTATTAGATAAAATATCACCACTAGTGATGAAATTATCTTATTAAAGAACAATGACAGCTTTCTAACTTCAGGGACCGATAATAATTCTCCTCAGTTACAGTTCATAAAGGAGTATGTTATTCTGTTATCCCAGACCTTATTAAAGCCTCTCTTACTGAAGGGTGGTTTTACACCCAACTGACAAGTGAGATTAGTCCATATTTCCAGTAGACAGATTATACATTATCACATCTTTTTTTTTTTAAAGTGGACCTAACAAAAGATTGCCTTTCCTAGGAATGAGATTAATAGTATGATATCTTTCAATGATAAAGATTTATCAATAAACAATCAAAACTTCATATGGAACCATGAAAGATCTCAAATAGCCAAAGCCATCTTGAATAAAAAAGAACAAAGCTGAAGGAATCACAATACATGATTTCAAAATATACTACAATCTACAGTAATCAATTGACTCTGCGAAACAGCCAGATCCAAAATGAGCACAAACACTGCAAACTTCTTTCACTACATTTTTAAAAACTAGCAGCTAGTCACTTCTAATGAGCCTGTGAAGTAAGGTAGAATATAAATATGTTAATTTAGTTACATTTTTATGATATGAATTTTATGAAACAGTGTGACAACTACTCCATATATTAGACAAACTTCCAAGGGTGTAAAGATTCAATAATAACATCATTATTAATATTATGTTCACAAGTTGGGGTTGAATATGCCACTTATTTCTGCAGACATGTGAAATCCAATCCAACTATAATATATTAAAAGGCTTATATTCTTACCATGTTTTAACAATGATCCTAATTTCCTTTATGAATGGCTCTAAAAGGTCTTTATGAATGAATGAATTTATGGACAAATCTAAAACATATATAGATTCGCAGAAATCCAGTAAGTTCTAGAGCAAGTTAAGCCTGAAATATCCTTGGAGGCAAAAATGACCAAACTAAGGCTGCCTTATTTGGGGCAATCCTGAAAAGGAAGGGCTCTTTGGTAAAGACATTGCTGGGAAAAGTTAGAAGGCAGCAAGAAAAACAAACATGAGATGTACTGACTCTGCAAAGGAACCCACAGGTGTGAGTCACAGGAGCTGAGCAGTGGTGCTGAGGACAGGACATGGTGAACATTACTATTCATAGCGTTGCCAAGAATCAGAGCTAGCTTGACAGCCCATCACACACACACACACACACACACACACACACACACACACACACACAC
>JAAGEH010000018.1:43947263-43979909 GCA_011751065.1 Lasiurus cinereus
CACACACACACACACACACACACACACACACACACACACACACACACATCTTTATTTAACAAATGATACTGAGTTGTTACAACTGAACGTGGCTTCTAAAAAATATTTAAATCCTAAAGTACTAGCATCAGCTTTGCAATGAACATAAGTTGGATCAATATAAAGCCATGAAATCTCATACTTCCATACTGCTAAATCATTTGGGTAACTATATATCTTCCTACAAACAGCACCTAATGCTATGGCATTAATTTACAATCTGTCATAAGAAATCTCATCCCATACCAAGTCTAGTAGTATATTCTCTCTCATCAACTAATACACTCTCCTTATTAATCACCTTTACTCACTTTGCTTCCCCTTTATATATTCTTCCTGCTCCTTAGCACATGCATTTCTGATTGTTTTTTTGTTGTTGTTTGCTTGTTTGTTTGTTTGTTTGTTTGGTCTTCTGTTCAAACAAAGGCATATGTGATATGTAACTGTTGATCCCAATTTCAGAGGTACATATGAATCTTCTGGGATTAATACTCTGTGAATTCTGATATGACACAACCCAGCAAGAATGGACAATTTGACTCTGAGATAATGATTTCATTTCTTTCTCCTTCCATTGTCTCTCATCCTGAAATGATCTTAAGTAGCAAACATAACAGAAAACTTAAGAGGAAAATGATTTTTTTAAAATGTATACTTCTGCCAAGACCGGTTTGGCTCAGTGGATAGAGCGTTGGCCTGAAAGGTCCCAGGTTCGATTCCAGTTGGGGGCATGTACCTTGCTTGCGGGCACATCTCCAGTGTGGGATGTGCAGGAGGCAGCTGACCAATGTCTCTCTCTCATCGATGTTTCTGACTTTCTATCCCTCTCCCTTCCTCTCTGTGAAAAATCAATAAAATATATATTTTTAAAAATGTATACTTCTGCCCTAACCTGTTTGGCTCAGTGGATAGAGCGTGGCCTGTGGACTGAAGGGTCCCAGGTTCAATTCCAGTCAAGGGCATGTGCCCTGGTTGTAGGCACATCCCCAGTAGGAGGTGTGCAAAAGGCAGATGATTGATGTTTCTCTCCCTTCGATGATTCTAACTCTCTATCCCTCTTCCTTCCTCTCTGTAAAAAATCAATAAAATATATTTTTTAAAATGTATACTTCCTAAATCTTGTTCATATACAAGGCATTTTTAAAGCTTCTCTGATTTTAATAGTTGTTTATCTAAGTTGGTTTGTCTTATAAATATTGCCTATATCATCTCTCTCAAAAAAGGGAAAAAGTGAATTTGCTACCATTGATAACTACATTGCTATCCAAATGGATCGATCGCTGTCAGGCAAGTTTCCTGTCTCTGTGATCATGATCTTTCGGGTCCCATTATTCCTCTATCTGGTGTGCTCTAGGCCATCTGGACCCCAAATTTTTCAAATTTGAAAAAATTAGGAAGAGCCCCAACAGGACAATTTCTTAAATATTCCACAAAGGAAAGTGAATTATTTGAATCAAAAGTAAAGACTATATGCTCTTCAGGGCCAACAATACTATTTAATTGATTTATATAGTAATAGCATAGTTTGAGAAATATTAGAAATACTATTGTCTGCTTTCTTTGTCCATGATAATTAAGCAGAGTAACATACATGGGAATAAGTAAAGAAAAGGCCTGACACATCTTCTTACAATTGTCATCATGTTTAAGTAAAAATAACCCTAAGCCTTACAAGGCTGCTAAGCTAGATAAATGATCCTTAGTAGAAGTGGAAATAATGGCTGAAAAACTGGACAAGAAAGGACATTGCAGAGTGCAGTTCTCTGGAATAGTAGCTTTGGATTAACCTGAGGCTCACCTGAATTATTGCCGGATTTATGGAAATTGAGACTATGACCTTAAAAACATGGTAATTTGGAAGAACAGAGACCATTGGAAAGAGGCAGACAAATGAGGATGAACTTTGTGAACCACCAGGACAAAGAGGCATCTACATTTCTAGGAGTGTATACCTTTCTGATTGCCCTAGGTTACTCTGCTACCACTCTTTCCTTCTTTTAGTATGTTTTTATCGAGAGAGAGAGAGAGAGAGAGAGAGAGAGAGAGAGAGAAACATCAAGTGAGAGAGATACACCCATTGGCTACCTCCTACACACATACTACTGGGGATTAAATCTGAAACCTGGGTGTGTGCCCTGACCAGGAATCAAACTGGAGACCTTTGGTGCATGGGAGGACACTCAACCAACTGAGCCACATCGGCCAGGGCTGCCACCACTCTTTTCAAGTCAAAGGGTGGGCCCGAGGTGGGCAGCAGAAGTAGCTTCCCATGGGGCTGAACCCCTGGACACACTGCAGGCCAAGACCCAGGTGAGACCACAGTCCCTCAATGGAATTTCACATACATTCTATTCCTCCATAAAGTTATAACTCAAAATCACCAGTTTTCTCTCATAATTTTCATTGATTAGTTTTACCATTAAAATAGATTAATTATAAATTGTATTTTCATATAACAAACTAAAAATATGAGGGGAAAAAATGGTTCTACTCTAGCCAGTTTGGTTCAGTGATTAGAGCATTGGTCCACAGACTGAAGAATCCTGGGTTCGAATCCTATCAAGGGCACATACCTGGGTTGCACACTTGAGGTGAGGTGCATGCAAGAGGCAACCAATCAATGTATCTCTCTCACATGGATGTTTCTGTCTCCCCCAACCCTTCTACTCTGTCTAAAAACCATTAGAAACATATCCTCGGGTAAGGATTAACAACAACAAAAATTCTCAATTAATTTACTAGGGTTCATTCAGAAAACTTCAGAGTTAGTAACTTTAACCAATAAGTCACGCTATTTTCTAGTAGCATAAGCCAAAATAACTACTGCCACATTTTATTTTTTAATATATTTTTATTGAATTCAGAGAGAAAGGGAGAGGGAGAGAAAGATTAGAAACATCAATGATAAGAGAGAATCAATGATCAGCTGCCTCCTGCATACCCCTACTGGGGATTGAGCCTGTAACCCAGGCACAGGCCCTGACTAGAAATCGAACCTCAACCTCCTGATTTATAGGTCCATGCTCAACCACTAAGCCACACCAGCTGGGTGGGCATCAAAGAGGTAATTAAGTTTAAAAGAAGCTGTTATGGTGGGCCTAATCCGATAGGGCTAATATCCTTATAAAAAGAGAAAGACACAACAGGAATGCATGCACACAGAGGAAAGACTACATGATGACACAACACAGCAAGAAGGCAGCCGGCCCTCTGCAAGCCAACGACAGAGGCCTCAAGAGAAACCAAACCTGCCAACATCGTGACCTGGGACTTCCAGCCTCCAGAACTGAGAAAATGAACTCTGTTGTTTAACTCTGTGGTACTCTGTTACAGCAGCCATGGTAATCTATTACAAAGGGGAAACCCATTGATTAAAAAAAAAAAGACTCAGAAGACATAACAAAAACTTTTGAAGAAACAACATTAAACTACAGTGTCTAAAGATGCATACCCGGGTAACAGAACTATGAAAAACACAAGGAAGTGATTACTATAAGTTAGAATAATTCAGGCTCCCTTTACTTTCCATGGCTCCAGTACAGACAATTCCAGTTCTCGTAGGTTAATTTATACCAGTCCTCCCATAGCATGGTTCAAATCTCATTTACAAACAGTGCATGAAGTTTAAGAAACAGAATAGCTCTTCACAATGCAATTAATAGATGTGCATCGTGATCACTGACCAATCACATCACTTCTTTCAAAGTCTGTCATTGATCAGTCACTCCTCGTGTTACTTAGTTCACACACAAACAACAAACCGTGTATTTGTGTTGCCTCCTTGTCTCCCAGTGACAAACCCACAGAATATTTTATCAAAATTAACAACTGAAAGAGGAAAGTGGCCAGCAAAGAAGTGAAAAGTGTTAATATTTGGAAGTGAAATTGAACGGAATGGGACAAAGTTATAGCAGAAAGCTGGCCATGGGACTACTACCACTGGAAGAAGCTAGGTGTGCAGCCAGAGGAACTTAAGGGAACTTACCTGCATGAATGAGGAAAGGGTTGGAGGTGAAAAGGATGAAGAGACAATGCTGGCAAAAACTTCACATTGAAATAACTCTTGGAGATCCTTTACATACAACATAGAAAGCACAAAGAATAAGTTGTGGAAACTGATCCAAACTTCAAAAAAGGAGTCTGAAAAGTCCATCAAAGCATAGAAAAGATGTGTATTCTGTGTTGTAAGGTAGAGGATGGGAAGAAGGTGGCAAACTGTTCAAACTATCTTGATATGTTTTTACAAAGTGATAAAAGGTAATCCTCAGCGTGGCTAATGGTTTAAATGACAGTATACTAAAGTTTATTACTTTTTCATTTCCCAATATGTGTGTGTGTGTGTGTATGTGTATATATGTATATGTATGTATGTATAAGTGTCTGACAGCAGCCTTTGTGCCCTCTGTCAATTCACTTTCCTACTTTTTCCCCCTCTCTTAGAAAGGTGACCACAGATGATTGGTTCCTCATTGACTAGCCCCCTGCTCTCATGGATTTGAGTCACAGGAAAAAAAATTTTTTTTTTTAGCTTAGCAAGTTATTATAATGAAAATACCTTTATAACTGCCATGCTGGTGGGGAAGTAGAACTTCGCCAGTCACCCCAGAAACTCTGGCTGTGTTGCAGCCCTCCCTCCTCACAAAGTAACTGGGACTACTACCACTGGAAGAAGCTAGATGTGCAGCCAGGGGAACTTAAGGGAACTTACCTACATGAATGAGGAAAGGGTTGGAGGTAAACAGGATGAAGAGACAATGCTGGCAAAAACTTCACATTGAAATAACTCTTGGAGATCCTTTACATACAACATATTTATATACACATATATATACGCATATACATATATATATATACACATACATACACACATATATATGCGCCTAAGTGACCGGTTGACCAAATGTCCAAACAACCACTTGACCAGTTGCTATGATGTGCTCTGACCACCAGGGGCAGATGCTCAACACAGGAGTGGCCATGACACACACTGGCCATTTAAAAATGAACGGCACCACAGACCCTGGCACCAACAAACCAACACTTGGCTTCCCCAAGCTGGGGACACAGGCCCCGCCACCACCCTAGAGCAACACTGTTGTTTAACTCGCAGCCAACACTGCTGAGACCCATGGCACAAAATGTGGCCCACAGCCCAGCCCAGCCCAGAAATTTACTTTGCAGTTACTTTGCGAGGAGGGAGGGATGCAACACAGACAGAGTTTCTGTGGTGACTGGTGAAGTTCTACTTCCCCACCAGCACGGCAGTTATAAAGGTATTTTCATTATAATGATTTGCTAAACTAAAAAAAAAAAAAAAATTGTTTCTGTGACTCAAATCCATGAGAGCAGGGGACTAGTCAATGAGGAACCAACCATCTGAGGTCACCTTTCTAAGAGAGGGGGAAAGGTAAGAAAGTGAATTGACAGAGGGCACAAAGGCTGCTGTCAGACATGAAACCAGAACCCAGGCCTTCCTGGCAGCCAGGGCTGCGCTCCTCTCTTCAAAGCCTGCCAGTCTCCCATGAAACAGACTTCCCCGAAAGGGCATCTTTATTGTCCATTTCCAAGAGAGGTAATTCAGCTGGGTTTGAATGTGGAGGCCTGAGGTTTTAAGCTACATTACTTAATGCTAACCAGAAAGAAAAAGACAAATAAATAGGGAGCCCCAAGGAAAGTCATCGACCATAAAATTTTTTTCCTAAATGATTTTTCAGGTGGAGAGGTTGGGCTTTGCAGAGAACCGTAAACATTTTGCTTCCCTGACCCTGGGGCAACAATACACGCAAACTTAGCCAATGCCATTTATTCTGTGGGGCCCAGGCAGCACTGCTGTGGATTTATGATAACGGAGTTGGTTACAATCAATACGTGGTCTTTTCTTCTAGATTTAGCACAATAACATAACATTTCCCGCCTCACTAGTAGTAAATACCCTAATACCCTAATAGCCTCTAATGTAGCTTTTTATATACAAAATCCATTATGGCTTCTATTTGCTTCCTGCATTGGGGAATGTGTTTTCTCCCAACTTTATACACAGCTTTCATTAACACTACCATGTATACCTTATATAACTGGAATATTAACTTCCATCCAATTTAGTTGGCTAGTAAATTCAGAACAAATACTAAAAGTCTCTAATGATTTATTCTCTTACTTCCAAAGTAAATATCCCTGACATTAAGGCAATTTCAAAAGGCTGCATAAAGAGGGACATAGTAAGAAAAACATTTTATATTCTTTTTTTAAAAAAATATATTTTATTAATTTTTCACAGAGAGGAAGGGAAAAGGATAGAAAACCAGAAACATCAATGAGAGAGAGACATCGATCAGCTGCCTCCTGCACGCCCCCTACTGGGGATGTGCCCACAACCAAAGTACATGCCCTTGACTGGAATCGAACCTGGGAACTTTCAGTCCCCAAGCCAAAGCTCTATCCACTGAGCCAAACCGGTTTGGGCACATTTTATATTCTTTTTTTTTTAATTAAATCTTTATTATTCAGATTATTACATTTGTTTCTCTTTTTTCCCCCTCCATAGCTCCCCTCCACCCGGCTCCCACCCTTCCCTCTACCCTTACCTCCCTCCCGTTGACCTCATCATCCATAGATGTATGATTTTTGTCCAGTCTCTCCCTGTACACCTCTCCCACCTTTCTCCCTGAGAATTATCAGTCCACTTCCTTTCTGTGTTCCTGATTCTATTATATTCACCAGTTTATTCTGTTGATCAAATTTTTAATTAACTTAATTTTTAGATTCACTTGTTGATAGATACGTATTTATTGTTCATAATTGTTTATCTTTTACCTTTTTCTTCTTCCTCTTCTAAAAGAGTACCTTTCAGCATTTCATATAATACTGGTTTGGAGTTGATGAACTCCTTTAGCTTTTTCTTATCTGTGAAGCTCTTTATCTGCCCTTCAATTCTGAATGATAGTTTTGCTGGATAGAGTATTCTTAGTTGTAGGTTCTTGCTTTTTATCTCGTTGAATAATTCTTGCCACTCCCATTTGGCCTGCCTCGTTTCTGTTGAGAAATCAGCTAACAGTCGTATGGGTGCTCCCTTGTAAGTAATTAACTGTTTTTCTCTTGCTGCTTTCAATATTCTCTCTTTGTCTTTTGCTCTTGGTATTTTAATTATGATGTGTCTTGGTGTGGTCCTTTTTGGATTCCTTTTATATGGGGTTCTGTGTGCTTCCTGGACTTGTAAGTCTATTTCTTTTACCAGATGTGGGAAGTTTTCAGTCATTATTTCTTTAAATAGGTTTTCAGTATCTTGCTCTCTCTCTTCTTCTGGCACCCCCACAATTCTGATGTTGGTACACTTGAAGCTGTCCCAGAGGCTCCTTACATTATCTTCACATTTTTAGATTCCTTTCTCTTCTTGCTTTTCCAGTTGAGTGTTTTCTGATTCTTTATATTTCAAATTTTTTACTTGATTCTTGCCTTCCTTTAGTCAGCTGTTAGGTCTCTGTATAATATTTTTTATTTCAGTCAGTATATGTTTAATTTCTAGTTGGTCCTTTTCCATCTTTAGTTGGAGCTTTTTCATCTCTAGTTGGTTCTTTTTCATCTCCTCTTGGGTCTCACTAACTTTATCCAACTTTTCTAGGATATTCTTGAAAAACCTTATAAGCATGGTTTTGAACTCTATATCCAGTCATTTGTTTTCCTCTATTTCTTTTGTTTGTGATCCCTTCCCTTGTCTCGGCATTTTCACTATGCCAGGAGAACTTCTGTGTTGGATTCAGCCTTATGACACCAGACCTGCAAAACTGCAAAAGCCTCTCTGTTGAGCTTGGGATGGGTGGAGTCTCAGGGCTTAAGGGACAACCTTGCCTTCCAGTTGGCCCCGCCCTCCACGGCCCCAGAGCCTCACGTGACTGGGTAATGCTGGAGTGGTCCCTGTGCGCGCTCTCGCAGTGCCTCTAGACTGCTGCTCTTCCAGCTCCCATGTGCTCTGGGACCATATGAGTCTGGGTCCCCACAGTTTTGCCAGAAACTGGGATTTAGTGAAGTTAGAAGTGACGCAGTTGGGAGGGTCTGTCTCCCGCCCACTCGCGAAAGCCAGTGGCACAATCAGCAATCGGTCCTCTGTGCGCAGTGCCATGCACGCCACCAGACTTCTGATCTTTTGTGACTCCCCTAAATTTCCGTGCACTTCTCCCTTTTCACAGGCCAAACTGCCCTAGTATGAGTTTCAGCTGGATCTGGGGTTTAGTGTCGTAGGATAAGGGGTTCAATGCCTTTGAAAGTCTCCGTTTCCCTCCCGCCAGAGAAAGCCAGCCAGGTACTCTGGCACCCGCTCTCTCAACACGTGTGTCTCTGTACCTCAGCTTTTTGCAGCTCCTCTGGGTTTCTGTGAGCCCCTCTCTTTCCCTCTAGCTGTAGAACTTACACTCAGCCAGCTTTCGTGTGGTTCTGGATGATGTCTGTTCTGTCTTTTAGTTGTAGTTTTGAAATTGTTGTGTGAGGCAGCAGTGTAGGTGTTTACCTATGCTGCCATCTTGGATTCTCTTCACATTTTATATTCTAATACAATATTTTATAGTCTATTTTTAAATGCACAAACCCATGCTTACTTTTAACACAAGCATTCAATTACAAGCACAGTGTTGTATTTTTGAGTCTTAAAACACTAAGAAAAGAATGTAAATTAGTGAATTTAGGATTCTAAGACAGAATCCACTGAGCATTAAGACAATTTGCTTTGGGTATATCAAAATAATAGTTATAATTAAAATATTATAAGTTATTATTATAAAAATATTTGTAACTATGTATGGTGATGGATATTAACTAGACTTTTGGTAAAGATCATTTCACAATATATTTCAAATCATTATGTTGTACACCTAAAACTAACATAATGTTATGCCAATTATATCTCAATTAGAGGCCTGGTGCACAAAATTCGTTCATGGGGGTGTGTGTCCCTCAGCCCAGCCTGCACCCTCTCCAATCTGGGACCTCTGGAGGGATGTCCGACTGCCCATTTAGGCCCAATTCTCTCACAATCCAGGACTGCTGGCTCCCAACTGCTTGCCTGCCTGCCTTCCTGATTGCCCCTAACTGCTTCTGCCTGCCAGCCTGTTTGCTCCTAACTTCCCTCCCCCGCAGACCTGGTCACCCGTAATTGCCCTCCCCTGCAGGCCTGGCCCCCTTCACCAGCTCTCCCCTGCAGGCCTGGGTTCCCCCCCAACTGCCCTTCCCTGCAGACCCAGTCACTCCCCACTTACCTTCTCTGCTGGCCTGATGGTCATCCCTAACTGCCCTCCCTTGCAGGCCTGGTCCCTCCCAACTGCCCTTCCCTGCTGGCCATCTTGTGTCAGCTATCTTTGACCACATGGGGGCAACCATCTTATATGTTGGAGTGACATTCAATTTGATGCATATTACTCTTTTATTAGACAGGATTTAAAAAACATGCCAATAATCTTAAAAAAATGAATTTTTAAAGCCATAAACTTTCTTCAAAATGGCCTTTACTCAAGGATTTAGTAAGAGAAAGGAAAGAAATTTTGGTATCTAAAGATCAGTTAGACCAGTTCCATATTTTGGAGGAAGGGAAAGGAATGACACAGAGCTATAATTTTAATAACAATAGTATATGAAAAATTATTCCACATCAGTATTCCTAACCTTCCTGGAAATGGTGGGCTTCTAAAAGGAGGGTATACTCTGAATTTTATTAATTCTAATCATATATTATATATCCTGGAAGTCTTTGATAATCTCATATAGGATATTTGAAATGTTTTTTAAATGAATTTCCTTAGATGTGTCCCATCTCGAAAGGCATCTAATTAGCTGTAAATCCCTCCTTGGGTAATAAAGTGTTTACTTACATTTCAAAGTACAAAATACCCTGGCTTACATCCAATCAAACATCCAGATTTTGTTTCAGCAGGGTAGCAAAGATAAAAACTATTTAAAGCACCTGATTTTCAGTTTTAAAACACTGCAACATAGCTGCACTCAGATCAAGAATGACTGATTCTCCCTTCAAGCCTTTATGTATTTTTTGGTTGCGAGGGGGTGGGAGGCGGTTAGGGGAGGAAGGGTATCACTTTTTTCTGTCTTGTTTAAAAACCCATCAGGTGCCAGGGGATTTAGCTATTATTCATTACTGGTTTTACAGCTCTTTACTAAGTTTTTGAATAGCAAATGGAAGAAGACAAAGGCTTCAGTGAGCGAGCCATTCATTAACTATCCCATAACCTAGGATAATACATTGTGGAGATTAAGGAAATTATAAACCATTAAATAAGCATCCGTTCTTAAAGTACCTATAAAGTACCGGGACTTAGGTTCTTCCTCTCTTGATAACTCCTTCTGCGATTAACTTTTACCTTGATTTTGGAGAGACAGCAAACAGAGGGCCATATTGTTCTAATGGAAACCAGTCACATTTGCTGAAGCCCCAGGGCCAACTTTCCTATCATTATTTCTCTTTGGAAGCAGAGCAGCAGATGGCTCTATAGGTGGTGAAGTCAGGCAGTGAATGATTTGATTTATAGGATAAGCCCACTGGCTGGGTCTCTCTGCACATGTTCAGAATGCTGATGATTAACACCCGCTGGGCATTCCCCTCTTGGTTCCAAGCTCAAGTAGGCAAGGCTTCAATAATGGGTGAGACAAGAAGCATATCTCAACTGGTAGAGAAACTATTTCTAAGGACCAAAAGACAAGTTGCCACAAGGGTCTGAGCTGCTTAAAGGATAGGCCACCTGCACCCTCCTCTCCCCCCCCTCCCTGATTCCAATGCAGGTGTTATTAAATGTGCACCTTCCCTGACCTACCAAATCAGCATCTAGGAAGGAGGGAGGAGATCTTGGAATTTTAGAAGATTCCCCAGATGATTTTTATGCATAAGTGTGAAAAGTATTGTGGTCTAAGGAAGATACATAGATAGATAACTAAAAGATACATTTAGTAACTTGCCTGAAATAATTTCATATAAAATCCACTTTAGTGTAACTACCTCAATTAGGCAGTTTCATTATTCCCATCGTGATGATGAGATAACTAGGTCAGAGAGATTGCTAACCAGGAACAGCTGCTCCCATACCAAGTTATGCTCATTTTAAGTCTACAGAAGGGGTCAGCAAACTTTCTGTAAAGGAATAGAGAGTAAATATAGTAAGTGTTGTGGGCTACATGATCGTTGCAACAACTACTCAGCTCTGCCAGAAAGCAGCCACAGACAGTGCGTAAAGGAATGAGTATGGCTGTGTCCTAATAACACTTTGCTTATGAAACAGCTACATACATTTGGCCCATGGCTTAACGTACTGTACTTCGGTCTAGAGCAAGCATGTCAAACTGACGGCCATGGGCCACATGCCTCCCACCGGCCATGAATTTGATATGTTTGGTAGTGCATCTTTAAACATTTTTTAAAATATATTTTATTGATTTTTTACAGAGAGGAAGGGAGAGAGATAGAAAGTCAGAAACATCGATGAGAGAGAGACATCGATCAGCCGCCTCCTGCACACTCCACAGTGGAGATGTGCCCGCAAGCAAGGTACATGCCCCCAACCGGAATAGAACCTGGGACCTTTCAGTCCGCAAGCCGACACTCTATCCACTGAGCCAAACCGGTCTCAGCTGGTAGTGCATCTTAAATTACAAGGTGGGCACCATGAAATAGTATTGTGTTTTTTTTTTTAATTACAACTGAAAAAATGGTAAATATTAATTAATTGGACCCTTTTCTTAAGTAGAACAGCCCAATCTCAACCAGTAATGGATAAATGAAGCATTACTAGAGTTAGTGTACACTGTGAACCATTTTTCAATGACTCCAACTGGGTACTGGGATCTTTCACCTGATGTTTCATTAATCCCTCAATATGTCCCAACTGTAGCTGTCAGATGCTGGATAGAGCCAAATGGCATACTCCTAGGCACAAATTTACTTCAAACAAATCAGATAAATAGGTCCAAACCTTATCACTTTAGTTTCTCTTAAGAGTAAACAAGTACAAGTGACACATACATTTTGTGATTGTGTAATACATTCCAAGGCAAAGACTGCTTTTTTTTTTGAGAAGAAGAAAGCTTCACATGCCTATTACCAGTCGCTTAAAGTAGTTTTAAACTGTTATGATAACATTCATGAAGCCAATAAGACATGCATATTCTTGTTCTCTGCTAATCTTCCTCTGTTCCATTTTTCTCAGATGTACCTTTGCTTACATGGTTGGATGACTTTGAGTAAATTAAATATGCTTCATCCCCTAATAAATATATGAACCTAAATGGCTTAATTCCATTTTTATTTGCTTACAAGGCAATTATGATACAATTATTTCCATATACCACAAGATATTTCACACTACAAGATGACATTTTATATACAGATGTTTGTAAAGTGAGAAATAAATTATATGAAGGCAGTTACACTTAACTGACCAGTAAAACTAGCACTCTGGTGTTAGGTCTGATCAAATAATTGAATCGATACCCCCTCGCCTGGGATCTGATCTTTAGGCCACTTCACAATGGACATTACACTTGCTAAGACCATTATCTCTCCCCTCCCGACTTTCCCAGAATTCGGACCTGCACAGAGAATTCTCCGCCCAGAAAAAGCCTGCCTAGAGTCCTTTAAAAACTGCTGGCTGCCCTAGCTGGTCTGGCTTAGTGCATAGAGCGTTGGCCTGTGGATGAAGGGTCCCAGGTTCGATTCTGGTCAAGGGCACATGCCAGAATTTCAGGCTCCTTCCCCAACTGGGGGCATGCAGGAGACAGCCGATCAATGATTTTCTCTCATCATTGATGTTTCTCTCTCTCTCCCCCTCTCCCTTCCTCTCTGAAATCAATAAAAATATATTTAAAAAATAAAATATATAAAAATAAATGAAAACCTCTGACTCCTGGTCTTTGGGAGCTGATGCCATTTTGGGGCTAAGTCCATCTGTTATCCAGATGACCTAATAAATTCATAATTCTTCACTCATTTTGGCCTCATGAGTTCCTCCTTCAGCAACCCTAACAATTGGTATAAAAGATAGCTACATATCCACCAAAGAGTTCTGTTCCCCTTTCAGAGTAAATGATTATTGCTCAGAAGCAGTTGTCCAGCCAGGACTACATTTCCCAGCCTCCTTAAATTGAGGTTGGACTATTAATTGGTTTTGGACAATGAAATGTATGCAGAAGTGGTGTTTTTACTCCCTGGTGGAGTTAATCAATCTGGTTTGCCTTTTCCCTACTCTGCTCCTTTTTGTAACATTCATTGGAGGCTACATGGTAAAGATGGTGGCATTACAAGAGTTTGTTTTTTTTAAATCTCTGAGTCACTTAAAGAAGAGCTAACTAGCTCTGGCTGGTCTGGCCCAGTTGGTTAAGGATCATCCTATGCATCGAAAGGTTGCCAATTCAATTCCCAGTCAGGGTACATATCCCAATTGCAGGCTCTAATATTAACAGAAACAGGTAGGGGGCATTGGATCGAAGTGTTCCAGATTTGATTCCGGTCAAGGGCATGTGCCTTGGTTGCGGGCACAGCCCCAGTAAGGGATGTACAGGAGGCAGCTGATCAATGTTACTCTCTCATTGATGTTTCTAACTCTCTATCCCTTTTCCTTCCTCTCTGTAAAAAATCAATACAATATTTTTAAAAAATAAGTTTTTAAATTGACATGAGACATATTATTCCTGACAAAGAAAGAAAAATAACTTTTAGTTTTGTGAAAAATCTGTGTTGAAATTTTTCAAGTTGATTTTTTATAGTTAGGTTTATTTTTTATTTTCAATAATAAATTCAAATCACTATTGTATGAGTATGACATCATAGGTTACTTCATGTCATTACATTTTTACCTCTCATTAAGCAGATATTTTAGGTAGTAGAACATCTAAATAGTTTTACTATGGGGCCTTAGCCAGTTTGGTTCAGTGGACAGAGTGTTGGCCTGTGGACTGAAGAGTCCTGGGTTCGATTCCAGTCAAGGGCACGTACCTCAGTTGCTGGCTCCACCCCAGCACGGGCCCTGGTCTGGACTCGTGCAGGAGGCAACCAATTGATGTGTTTCTCTCACATCAATATTTCTGTCTGTCTTTCCTTCTCTCTTCCACGCTCTCTAAAAATCGATGGGAAAATATCCTCAGGTGAGGATTTGGATAAATAAATAAATAAATTCACTATGGGAGCAAAGTATTCTTTTTAAAATACATTTGATTAACACTGACTTGGGTAATTTTAAAAGTTTTACAGCTGATTTAATTACTTTTAAGATTATGAACTTAATATATTTTCATTGCAAAAGCCTATAAAATCTCCATAAAGATACAAAGGGGAAGAAGCCCCAAGACTCCCAAATTTCACCACCTGGAGGCAATTACCTTGTATATCAGATTCCCATGGGACTTTCCTGGTATTAGAATACAATACAGACATTTTTTAAAACTCAAGACTCTAATTCACTCAAGAATAAAAATTTTCTGACCTTGGAATCACATTTTAGATAAAATGGTACTTTGGTTTATATTCTAGAATGTGAATACACATACACATTGTCTTAAAGGACACCACGCAGTAAGCTACTAATACTCGTAATAAAAGGAAAACATCAAGTTGCATCAGATTAACAATCTCATTAGTTCCTGCTGGTCCACAGACCATGAGGAGGATTGGAGTCCCCTCTCTCCAGGACTGTGGAAGAAAAAAGTATTGCTTTACACTGTGAATATATATAACGTCACAGAACTATACACTTTTTAAAGAAATGTTTTTAGTCTGGTCCCCTTATTTAATAAAAACTGAGGCGCTGAGAAACAGTCTAGAGCTCCACAGTGAGTTGATGGCCAGGACTACGCCAGGTTTCCTAAGGTCCATCTCACGTCCTTCTATCTTGCCAAGGCCCAGGATGGGCTCCTCCAACTCCCACAGCCTCATCCAACCCGACCAGATGACAGAGAGGAGGGTCCCTAAAGCTAATGTGGAAAAGGTCACAACCTCAGCAGAACTAAGTTCTTTAGTCACCTTTTACCTACTTTCTATCTGTAAGGAAAATGGACCTTATCTTTTTGTTTCTATTAATTTTAGAAACATTTCTCAAAGCACATGTCCTTCACAAAACAAAAACAACAAAAAGGCCTTGCTGGTTCCTATTTGGCTACTGAGATTGATTTACTTGAAGCTATTCTATTCATGTTACTATTTGCTAATCTCCACTAAGTTCACTTTTTTTTGGTTTGTTTACCATCATGGACAGAAAGATTTTCCATAATCTTTTCCATTTTGGAACTGAAGACAAATCAGTGATGTAGAAACTGAGTTAAGTCCATTCAGCTGCCAATCAACTCCCAAATTTAAATGTTTTAATCCTTACACACTCTTCCTAGTTTTACATGATAACACGGAGTCAAGCATTTCCCAAAGTATTTTGTGTCTAGAATATCAGATTCTAATACTTAAATGTATGTTCAAATTTTGTCAATGTTCTAGGTCAGTGGTAGGCAAACCATGGCTCGAGAGCCACATGCAGCTCTTCGGCCCCTTGAGTGTGGCTCTTCCACAAAATACCATGTGGGTGCGCACAGACAGTGCGATTGAAACTTCGTGGTCCATGCGCAGAAGTCAGTTTTCCGCCTGGGCGAGTCTATTTTGAAGAAGTGGCATTTAGAACACTCACTGTTCTAGATAAAAGAATAGCAGACAAAAAAAGGGGGGAAAGGATTTATTCTAACCCACGTTTTATTATGTAAACCATAAGATGTTGAAAATTAAATATAGTCAGTCTAAACCAAAGAAAGATTAAGAAGGCACAATATGGTAAAAATAGCCCTAGCCAGTTTGGCTCAGTAGATAGAGCATCAGCCTGTGAATTTAAGGATCCTGGGTTTGATTCTGGCCAAGAGCACATACCTGGGTTGCAGGGGTAGCAGGCTCAATCCCCAGTCCTTGTTGGAGGCATACAGGAGTCAACCAATTGATGATGTGTCTCTCTCACACTGACGAGTCTCTCTCTCTGTCTTCCCCCCTCTCTTCCATTCTCTCTAAAAATCAATGGAAAACTATATCCTCTGCTGAGGATTAACAAGCAAACAAACAAATAAATAAAATGCTGATGGGACTCTTCCTCTGGAGAGCACGCTCCTGCCTTTCCCTTTTCCCTCTTCTTCCCCACAAGTGTGCTACCTTTGGCTTTTTCTCTCCTAAGCTCCAAGGGCCCTTCTTTTGCTTCTGTAACTTGTTTCCTGAGCCTACTCAGCCCAGCTGGCTCACTTCTACCCCTTCTGTAACTTTCTAAATAAACTTCCTCTTATAATTTAAGTTCTTGACTCTGAAATCTTTCTTTGCCAAACTCAAGAACAAAGGTCCAATTTTACTACCAAGACCACTGATAACACAACCATTAGAATTACCCTTAAAAATAAAAATAAAATAAACAACCCTGACAACTTATGGGCATCAAATGGAAAAAAGGAAACATTTTGTTAACAAGAATCACATCATTTCTCCACTCCACACAAATATTCAATTTTTTATAGAGGGGGGAAAATATTAGGGTAAGCAAATAAAACCAAGAGATAAAAATTGTATCCATCCATATTTATTTCTACTTGTAAGCATCACCGTGGTTCTGAAGCATCCATCTTATATAAAAACTGCTGTCTGAAATTTTAACCTTGCTATTGGCTTCTGTAAATGCTTGCTTGCTTAAATAATAAGGAAAATAAGGCTATTCTCACTTCAGAGAGGCCATTAAACCTTCCCCGGACAAAATATCAGTGCTGACACCAGGCCAGGCCTTTGGTTGAGGTCTCTAGGCCCCGGCATGTAGGGGCTCTTTAAAAACTTGCAAAGGGGTGGGAAACATCCCATATTTGGGAGACAAAGAAGGTAAAACCATAAAAATACGAAAAATTTCTGCATTTCGGGGCCCAGAATTTGAGAAACATTTTCCTCTGGACTTGCCCATAATAAATGTAACTCCAAACTCTCCGAGCATGGTTTGATTATTCCCGTTTTCTGTAACAGTTCTGTACAGGCTTCCCAAAGATAAATGTTGGAAGAAAGCAACAATGAAAATCAACAACCACACTAGGAAAATATGACTTTTCAGTGTATTCTCACAAATTGTTAAAATATCACCAGGTCCTAGCTTAGGCCTGGACAATAACAGGACAGGGGAGGAAAGGTGTATGCTTTCTAAAAGGCACTATGACAGTCATCTGCAACATCGTTATTCAGGTCAGCTTTCCTTGGAAGGTTAATAGGTACCGTTCATTGAGAGGAAATATTGTGGTGCCACTGAACAGAACTGTCTCATCTGCAATGATCTGTCTCTCTGTGCTGTAAGTACGTATCTACATAAATAAAATCCTTCTCGGAACATGTTCGGGTCTGTAACCCAGGTCCAAACTTCCCAAGACAAAGTACCTTCCTCCTGAACTCAGAAATGCACTGGTCCAGGCTTGGGCCTCCATGCAGTTCTGAGCACATCCCCACACCAGGGCACATATTGGCAAGTGAAAATGAACACTCCAACAATGGTCTGAAAAACCAGCGTGTGCCACGGTGGTTTGTCAGAGTTTGCTGTTTGAAACATAATAAATCATTTATAATGTGAGCCACTTCCTAACTGATTTGCTAAGATTGAGATTTCAGGCGTTGGCTCTTCTTAAATAGGGAGAATGATATATATATATATGGACATTTATTTAGTACTATTTAGCAATCATCAAAAAGCCACAGCGAGCCAAAACTGGTTTGGTTCAGTGGATAGAGCTCGGCCTGGGGACTGAAAGGTCCCAGGTTCGATTCTGGTCAAGGGCATGTACATTGGTTGCAGGTGCATCCCCAATGGGAGGTGTGCAGGAGGCAGCTGATCAATCTCTCTCTCTCATCGATATTTCTAACTATCCCTTTCCCTTCCTCTCTGTGAAAAATCAATAAAATATATTTAAAAAAAAAAAAGCCAAAGCGAGCTCTCCCTCTCCCGGGCACAGGCGTGCCCTTCTCTTCCCCCTCATCTCCACCCTCCACCTCGGGGCGGTACCTCTACCTTTCTCTCTTCTAAACTCCAAGGGCCCTTCTTCTGCATCTGTAACTTGTTTCCTGGGTCTACACAACCTGGCTGTCTCTCTTCTGCAGCCTCTGTAATTTTCTAAGTAAACTTCCGGGGGTGGAAGGGCAGGGGGGAGAAGCTTCCATTTTCTTGAGACTGTTATATTTCAGGACCTTCATAGATGCCTTTTAATATATACATTATCTACTTCAATTGTCTTAATGACCCTACAAGGAGGCTTTAGCCATTCCATTTTATATAGACGAGAAAACCATACAGCCTACTCTACACAGAAGCTTAACCTGGGGCCATTTCAAACAGACCAATTCCCAAACTGTACACCAGTACTCAGGGTGCTGTAGTAAATCCATAGGGGCAACTTAGGATATTTAAACATTTCAAGGAAAACACACGTATTGTACTTAATCTGTTGGACACTGCTGAACCTACAAACTGGAGGGAGTTCACAGTCTCCACATGAGGTCACATTGCATTCATATCAATGGCATCATACCTTTGCAGAGTTTGGGTTTTAGTGGTTGCAGTGATAAAAAGCAAGTGCTGCAGAAAAAATAACGGGGAACAGAAATGAGAGTGGTGGGATACAGTCTGATCCCAAGATATGAAAAGTAGTATAGACACATCTTGCTGCTAATTGTAGTTATATTAAGAATGATATTTTAAAAATGTTTTTCTTTCAATTATGTGTATTATTTTTTTCAAACATCTTCTATGTTATTTGGGCACAGGTACTCATTACATTGTCTGAGCCTAACTACTACTTAACCTAGGGCAGTTCGAAAAAATTACCGAGATACTAGGGCAGCAGGAACCAAGTTTAGGCATCTCTGCTTTAACAAGTAATTGGCAGAGTTGTGAGCACAGGGTTACCCTGAAGAAATGACTGGAAACAAAGTTTATAACACAAACACCATAATCAGAAAAAGAAGAATATGTGTTAAAACCACTTTTAAAGGTCCCTCTCAAACAGCTTAATCCTTCAAATCCCGAACAATGTCCCCTGGATAATTTGTGTAAAAACAAAAAATTTCAAAGACACATACATGCAAATTACTGTTTTTTCCCATTCTGGGGAACTGGAGCAAAGCTTTTAAAATTATAGGCTCCAAGCTATGTTGAAAGAGACTGGACTTCCCCTACACAGACAGAACACACCCGTCTGCAGCAAGGAGAGGGGCCGGCCATGCAAACGTAAGGCGGAGCAGGGATTCGAGAGACTGCCCCATCCCAGCACTTCGATACATTCAACTTTTTTGTGGTTTTCATCATATTCTCAATAATTGCTTTTAATTTCTGTAAGACTGCTCCAGGCTATTGTGTAAATCCTAGCTTGGAAACTTCTCTCCCCCAGAGTTTTCTGTATGTCAACCAATGGTCATTAAGCAAGTTTGATGCCAATTAAGATTCCCAATTTGGAGTGTGGGGAAAAAGAAAATCAAAATTTTATTCATTGCAAAGTGCTCAATTGTGACACAGCAGAGCTGTGAGAACAGCACAGCCGTGAGCTCAATAGTGTTAACTCAATTATGAAATAGCACAGCTGTTAGACCTGGCTTCCGGTAAGGTCCCTCTCTGGCTCTAAAGCTCTATCCTGCTCTCCTGAGACACCTGTGTTTCAGCTTCAGCTCCATCCTGGGAAACCCCAGGCCACAATGACAAGAGAAAGTTAAGGACATGCACTGAGGGGGGAGGGATGGGGAGAAGAGGAGCTGACTTATATAGAGCTAATTCCCCACCCCTGATCCCTGATTGGTCCATCCTCATGCAAATGAGGGCTCCAAATCTTCACAGTTTGATTGGGCCAAAAAGCACTGTCCTGGTTGGTCAACATAGAGCTACTCTGATTGGTCAGTAAAGATGCTAATATGACTGAAACTGGTTTGCACAGTGGATAGAGTGTAGGCCTGCCAACTGAAAGGTCCCACGTTGGATTCTGGCCAAGGACATGTACCTTGGTTGCGGGCACATCTCCAATAGGGGGCGTGCAGGAGGCAGCTGATAGCTCTCTCTCATGGATGTTTCTAACTCTCTATTCCTCTCCCTCTTTGTAAAAAAAAATCAATGAAATATTTTTTTTAAAAAAAGATGCTAATATGGATATAGATATGCAGTTTCTAATGGACAGGGAAAGTCTCAGTCCTATTGGCTGAAATACAATTCCAAGAACTCCTTTACAAGGGTTGGCTCAGGTGGCAGGAATACAGTGCAGGCAAGCAGTTCAATGCAGGTGGCAGGTAATTTAGTGCAGGCTTCTCCCACTGTTTAGAAATGGCTGCTAGGCTCTGTTTTTAAATTTAAGTCATTAGCTACCAGGAGTCGTTCTTGGTAGTTATCTTCTTTCTCTGGATCAACCCAGTATCAATTATTAAGTGTGAAAATCAAAGGGAAATGAATACAAATCCAAACTACTGGTTCCTTAGCGGGGAGAATAAGTGAGTAGATGCCATGGGGAGGAGTACTGGGGAATCCAAGGATCTGGGGATGCTCCAGTTTTTCAGTTTGGTACTTGGGTGTGTGTTCTGTTCTTATTGTTTAAATTGTACCTCTAAGTTTTATACTTTCTGAAGTGTGTTTCAGAGCAGCAACACTATATAGAAGGGCCTTAGGAGTTGGAAGTGTGCCTTGTCTCTAAGCAGAGTTGGATCACAACCCATCTGCTTTTACTTCAATACATACTCATCTGGATGGACTATGGAGAAGTTGATGAGTAAGTAGAGAGCTGTGGTTATCCTTGGTGTTACCACAAAGAAGGAGTTAACAAATTAGCATTTATTTTTTAAAAATATTTTTATGGGTTTTTAGAGAAAGTGGAAGGGAGAGAAAAACATCCATCAGTTGCCTTCCGTGTGCACCCTACCAGGCATCAAGCCCGCAAGGGAGGCATGTGCCCTGACCAGGAATTGAACCAGTGACCTTTCAGCTCAAGGGACAACACTCAATCAACTTGACCAGGGCAACAAAGTAGCATTTCTTATCACTCTTGATTTACTAGGAATACGTTCCAACAGTATGCAAGTAGTTAGTTTTTTTGTCTCTTTTATTCTTCTTCCTATTCTACTCTCTCCTCCCTACTTATGACACAGAGGACAGAAAACTCTTTCGATTTTAATTTATACTTTAATTTTTAAAAAAATCTTTGTTGTCCATATGCTAAGCACCTACCAGGAATAATACTCCTAGAAGCTAACCATGTATAGCTGCACCTACTAAGGGTAAGAACAATAGGTTGACAATAGGTTGCTATTGCTATTTTAAGGCTGGAAGAGCCTCCGCTCAGGGGCAGTCAGTACTGGACTGGGTGGGACCCTGTGGACCCAGGTAATTTCCACTGACATTACCTAAACACGAGTGAGTATCACGATCCAACTGGTTCCCAAAAAAGGATGCCTAACGTTTCAGAGCAGTCAGCCGGGCATTTTCCCTGCATCAGTTCACTTCCACCACACCACCGGGTTACGCATTATACGCCCAATTTACCGCGTATATAAAAAAAACAAAAAACTAAAGTTCCCATCAGTGGGTTTTCCAAAAGCACACACCGAACAAGTGGTGGTGGCCTCAGGACTCAGGCTCAAAGCGGATTTCTTCGGCACTCACTCCCTGAACCATCTCACCGAGCCTCGGGGAACCCGTTCTTGACCAGCTTTACCTCTCAGGGGACAACGCTGCACTTCTCCTCCCGCCCCGCTCCCCAAACCACCGGAAGCACCACCACACCGAAATCCCCGAGGCCGGCGGCGTGAGTGAGCCACCTCGGAAGGCAACCCGCACAGCGCGCGGACTCCCGCGGCCCCGGGGGTGGGCGCTCGCCAGCTCTGCAAAGCCGAGCCCCGCCAGCGCGCTCTTCCCGGGGCGGGGCAGCCCCCGCCCTCCGCGCGGGCACCTCTCCGGCGAGGGCAGGGGAGGCGGACAGCTGGCGCGCCCCAGCCCAGCCGGGTCACTCTGAAGCCGGCCCCAGGCCCCAGGACAGCGCGGAGCGCCGGGCGACGAGAGAGCACCCTCCTCCTTGGCGCCTGCACACCGCGTCCGGGAGCCAGACCTGGCGACCCCGCAACTCCACCACCACCACTTACTTCAAACTCTTTGAAGTCACTCAAGAAGGAGAGGGGGCGAGCAAAGGCGAGTAAGTTCTCTGCTCCCCGCTCCCCCCGACTTCCAAGACTATATTCTGGGGAGGTAACCAAAGCAAAGCGATACGGCAGGGGCCCCAGGAAGACCCCCTCGGGCCCTGGCTTTCCCGGAGGCCGCGGGAAAGAAGGCAACGCGCGGAGTTCCGTCTGAGTCTCTTGGCCAAGCAGACGGGGCGGTCTGGGGCGCCGAGGGCGCCGCGCCCCCATCCCCGACGCCGTCCTTCCCAGATCAGAGGTCCCCGGGAGCGGGGGGCGCCGGCGCGCAGGACGCACGGTACCTTTTCCTCCTGCGCTGGACGTCCGCGCTGCAGGAACTGATGCCAGGGGCAGGGCTGGGCTGAAGGGAGATGATGGGGACGGGCTCCCGCTGGCTCCGGCGGCCCCTGGGCCTCGGCGCCGCCCCGCGCCGCCGCCTCCAGCCGCCCGCTCTCCAGGCTGCGCTCCCCGCTCCAGCAAGTTACCTGTGGCCGCGCCCGCCGCGCCGCCCGCCGGGCCCTCCGCCCCGCCCGCGGCTCCTAAGCTGGGGCCGCAGCGCCCCGCAGCGGCCGGCGGGGCGCGGTGGGGGCCCGGGGAGGTGGGGCCTTGGTCTGCAGCCCGCTCGCAGATGGGGCCGCTACCCCTGTGCCCGGGAGGGAGGGAGAGGTCTCCTTCTCAGGGCGGGAGGGAAGGGGGCTGCGGGAGGTGAGGTTTTACCGGGCAGCGCTTGTCCGGAGGTTGATGGGAGGGAGAAGGGAATTGGGAGGAGAAACCATCCCTCAGCCCGTGGCAAGTGGATATTTCAGTATCCGCATAGTTCGCGGAACTGTGGTCGCTCAGTGGAAGGGAACATCCATGCTGACTGATCAGAGAGAGGGCTGGGGAGGGGGAAAGGAAGCCTTTATTCCAAACAGCTGGACGCAGCCATCCTTGTGAAACAGGCAAAACCTTTGACACTTCCCGACTCCTATATTCAAAGCGCACTTGACATACCATTAACTCCTGTTTTTGTGTTTTCCAGTTACTTCTTCAGTATCTACAGGAGTTCCCGAACATAGTGAACACTGAATAAATTATTGCTTATTAATTAATGTATGAATAAAGAGGACCTCGACCTTTTCAAGAAGCAGGGCAGGTATCTGCTCTCCAAACATAGAACTCTTTGGGACAAGCTTATTGTGAACCTTTTTTTCTTTTTTAATTGAAATATATTTTATTGATCTTTTACATAGAGGAAGGGAGAGGCTTGTTTGAAACATTGATCAGCTGCCTCCTGCATCCCCCCTTCCCCCCCCCCATTGGGGATGGGCCTGCAACCAAGGTACATGGCCTTGACCAGGATCGAACCTGGGACACTTCAGTCCACAGGCCAACATTCTACCCACTGAGCCAAACCGGCTAGGGCCTGAACCTTTTTTTTTCTTATCCTCTCTGAAATAAGTTTGGTTCCTAGGGGGAGTAAGAGGGGGGGGCAGGAGGGGGATGATGATCTCCTTTTTTTAAATATATATTTTATTGATTTTTTACAGAAGAAGGGAGAGGGATAGTCAGAAACATCGATGAGAGAGAAACATCAATCAGTTGCCTCCTGCACTTCCTCCACTGGGGATGAGCCCGCAACCAAGGCATTTGCCTCTGACCTGAATTGAACCTGGGACCCCTCAGTCTGCAGACGGGCGCTCTATCCACTGAGCCAAATTGGTTTGGCTGATGATCTCCTTTTTAAGATATTTGTCTCCCTCTCTCCTTCAGGGAGCATTAGGTAGGGAAAATTCAGAAAACCCCTACCCAAACCAGGGAAGGGTAAGTGCTCCGGAACTTTCCCCACCCCTAATCAGAGCTGTCTTCTTCAGATTTGTTCCCCACCTCTGTCACACACACACACACACACACACACACACACACACACACACACCTCGAGCTACTAGAACACATTTCCTTTCCCTGCCCATCAGGTCCCCTGAATTTCTCTGTGGACAGGTTATTAGGGAGTTCTAGGTGGAAACCCCCAAAGTCAAGGTATGTATGCATGACCTTTCAACCAGATCATTTATTGTTATATTTTTCCAAATTTAAAGGCTTTGCTAGTTAGTTTCTTCAATAAACTTTCAAAGATCCAAAGTACTCCATTCCTGTGGGAGGCTTTTAGAGCCTCATCATGAAGTCACAGTGAGATGGAGTTTTAAGCTACATTTATGAGCAGTCAGAGCAATTGCACATTAATTCTGCTGAAAGGAAGACAATGCTCAGCCAGACTGTAAGATATGTGAATGGTCTTGGGAGCCGACCGGTCTGCATTTGTTCCCAGACCTTGATGAATGAGAATTCCTAGCAGGGGGACCTCACGAGTGCCAAAGCAAGCAGCGTAGAGGGCTCCTTAGAGACCTTGCTTACTTATCTCCAAGTGGCACTCAGTTCCTGGGCAACTAATGAAAGGAGAATCCTAACCCTCCCTCTCTCTGAGAAAGGCTCCCAGCCTGAGTTCCGTTCTCACCGCTCTGCTCAGCTCAGTCACAGTCAGCCTCATAAACCCACCCCACCAACCCTTCCGTCTGCCTCTTGAGAAAGAAGTCTGCTCTGTCAATAACTTCAGCTGCTTTGTGAGAAATAATCCAGAATTGCCAGCAACATTTCTTTAATGAGTTGATTGTCCTAGCTGTCTTTTATGTTGGTAGTAGCTTCAGTTTATCCTTCAGCCCGCCATTCTGGCTTCCAGCCATTCCATTCCCTGAAACTGCCTTTGCTAAGGCTTCCATTCAAGAAATCTTCCACGAGCCCTTCCATGATCATATTCTCCTTCTCCTCCAGAGGAAATCACCTGAATTTGTGGTAATGATTTTCTTATCTTGAATATATTTCATGTCCCTAAACATGACGTTGTTTTGCCTGGTTTTGAACTTTGGTCAAGGGAATCATTCTATGTGACTCCTATGCAACTTACTTTTTTCACTTAGCATTCTCTTTCTAAGATTCAACTATTCAGCTTCTCTGATATATAATATTTCATTATAAGAAGATGCCATAATTTATCCAGTCTAATTTTGGACATTGGGTTGGCTCCAGTTTTTGCTGTGTAGCTATGAGCATTACTAAATATTTATCCTGATGTATGTGTGCAAGAGTTCTTAGAATATATATGTAAAAGTGAAATTATTGGGTGTTAAGATATGTATGTGTTCAAATTCGCCCAGAGAGGCTTACTTGTTTTCTAAACTAGTTATATCCATTTTCAATACCATCAGCAGTATAGGACAGTCCGCTGGTCACATCTTTGCCAGTGCTTCTTTCATGTGTGTGTGGGGGGAGGGTAGAGGAGGTGTAAAATAATTTTTACTATGGCTGTGATTTGTATTTCCCTAATATCCAGTTCGATCAAGAATCTTTAATGTTTTGCTGAAACCAGTATGCCTCAGTGGATAGAGCTTCGGCCTGTGGACTGAAGGGTCCCGGATTCGATTCTGGTCGTGGGCATGTACCTTGGTTGTGTGCACATCCCCAGCAGGGAGTGTGCAGGAGGCAGCTGATCAATGTCTCTCTCTCATCGATGTTTCTAAATGTCTATCCCTCTCCTTTCCTCTCTGTAAAAAATCAATAAAATATATTTTTTTAAAAAGAATCTTTAATGTTTCATAACTATTCTTGTTTTCTCTTTTACCCTGTTTCATATGTTTTGAGATATCCTTCCTGACCTTGAGGATATAAAAATATTCTTTTCCAAAAGTTGATTTCACATTTAAGTCTACACTTCATCTGAAATTCACTTCTCATTTGCAATGCCAGAGCTACGTTATAATGGGTTTGCATGTATGTATGAGTTGGTTTAGGTTCTCTATTTTGTCCCATTTGCCTATCTTTAAGCTATTGCCGTACTGTCTGAAAATATGTGGTTTTATAGTAAGTCTTCTGATCATAGAAGTTCAACCTTTACTTCGTTGTTGTTGTTGTTGTTTCATCTTCATAAGGGTCTCAAGTATTCTTAGCCTTCTGCTCATCTGTAGACATTTTAGAATTAGCTTATCAGGCCCCATGAAAATTTTGGGATTTTGGTTTGGAACTGATGCAGTGGGTCTCTGTGGTGAACTGCATTATTCACTTACAACTTTTTATTCCCTCCCCACCTTTGCAATGCTTTCCATTAGTGGTGTAGACTCCTCTGCCCCACTGGTTCAGGGCTGTGTGACTTGCCTTGACCATGTTGGAGCAGAAGTATAAATATATTGTGACTTTATGTTTCTTCCACCTGCCTTGAACTTTTGCCTTCTGCCATGAGAATATCATGTCCAAACAGTGGCTGCCCCTTCAGCTGGGATCCCAGAATGATGCCAGAATGAGAAGACACATGAAATTAATTATTCAGAGCCCATTATCCATGGTACTTGTACGAGACACATGGTGGGTACATTTGGAAGTTTCTTTTCAGTTTATTCCTTTTTGTTAAGAGCTGTCTCTCACTCATGAAAGTAGACCTTTGCAGCCATCAACTGCACCCCAAACCATAGAGGACTGGACCATTAACTCAGTGTACTTACTGGGATTTGACTACCATCAAGCTACCATATTGTACATAGAATACAGTGTAAATGATGTGCCCTAGAATTGTGTTCATGAGAGTGTGACCACTGTCCCAGGTGAACAAAAGCAGATGGTCCTAGAATCTAGTGATGAATACATTTGTCAATCAAATATTAAATTACAACTGAGTAAATGCTCTGGAGGAGTAACAGTACATGGTGCTATGTAAAGCATGATTAGGGAAGAAATTAGGCCAGGAATGGACCACTGGCCCAAACTCAACCAATCTGATTTTCTTGCATGGGAATTGAAGATAATGATAGCTAATACTTATAGAGTCTTACTGTTTTTAATTCTTTTACATAGTTTAATGGATTTAATTCTTCCCATAACCACTTTGAGGTATATAGCATTACCACCAGTTTAGACATGAGGAAATTGAGTCATAGAGAGATTAGGTAGCTTGGTCCAGATGACACAGCTAGTTAGCGGTGGTGCTAGGTTTTGAACCCAGGAAGCCTCGTTCATGATCCTGAGCCCTCTCTCACTGGGACAAGGAGGATGGAGCACTCATCTTGTCATCCAGTGTAAAAAGCACAAAAAGACAGTTTTCATGAATAGATAAGAATTAAATAACTGAGAAAACCAAGATTACGGCATAGGTGAACACCTAAACTGCTCCCTTGCACAAAAATTTCAAAACTACAGCTAAAAGACAAAATGGTCATCATCTAGAACCACAGGAAAGCCGGCTGAGTGGAAATTCTACAACTAGAAGGAAAAAGAGGGGCTCACAGCGACTCAGAGGAGCTTCAAAAAGCTGAGGTAAGGAGACGCGCATGGAGAGGACAGGTAATGGAGTACCTGGCTGGCTTCCTCTAGTGGAAGGGAGACAGAAACTCCTATCTGCACTGAACCCCAGATCTGACTGCACTGAACCCCAGATCCTACTGCACTGAACCCCAGTTCTGGGCAAGACTCATACAGAGGGAGTCTGGACTGTTGTGAAAAGAGAGGAGTGCACGGAAACTTAGGAAAACTCAGGGGAGCCACAAAGGGCAGAGGTCTGGAGGCGAGTGCACCAATGTGTGAAGAGAGGACTGACTGCTGATTGTGCCACTGGCTTTCTCTAGCTGGAGGAAGACCGAACCTCTGAACTGCGCTGAACTTCACTTCTTACTTCACTGAACCCAGTTTTGGGTGAGACCCTGGGGACCCAGACTCATATGGGTCCTCTGAACGCATGGAAACTCAGGGGGGATGCGAAAGGCAGAGGTCTGGAGGCACACATGTGCACACAGAGAGGGCTGCAGCAATTACCGAGGTACACTGAGACCCAGGGGCTGCATACGGCAGGGCTGACAGGAAGCCAAGGCTCTCTGCTCAGCCCTGAGACTCTGCCCCATCCAAACCGAACACAGAGGCTTTTGCAATTATGCAAGTCTTGTATCATAAGGGTGACTCCAGCACAGAATTTCTCCCAGCATAGACACAGCCAATTGGTTGTGAGGTCAATTCCCCCCAGTGATACCAACAACAAGGCTATACACACAGTCCACAAGGATACACCAAGAGTGTCCACTTCAGGTAACTGGGGAGGCAGAGCTACTGAGCCATATAGGACACCTAGCACACAAAGCTACTCTACCAACTCAGGGAAGCATTGAAAATGCAGAGACAAAGAAACAGATCACAAACAAAAGAAACGGAGGAAAAACCACAGTTATAAGGTTTTTCAAGAATTTCCTAGAAAAGATGGATAAATTTAGTGAGACCCAAGAGGAGATGAAAAAGGACCAACTAGAAATTAAACATACACCGACTGAAATAAAAAATATTATACAGAGATCTAACAGCAGACTAGAGGAAGGCAATAATCAAGTCAAAGATTTGAAATATAAAGAGGCAGAAAACACCCACCTGGAAAAGAAAAAAGAATCCAAAAATTTGAAGATAGTGTAAGGAGCCTCGAGGACAACTTCAAGTGTGCCAACATCAGAATTGTGGGGGTGCCAGAAAGAGAGAGCAAGATACTGAAAACCTATTTAAAGAAATAATGACTGAAAACTTCCCACATCTGGTAAAAGAAATAGACTTACAGGTCCAGGAAGTGCACAGAGCCCCAAACAAAAAGAATCCAAAGAGAACCACACCAAGACACATTATAATTAAAATGCCAAGAGCAAAAGACAAGGAGAGAATATTAAAAGCAGCAAGAGAAAAACAGTTCATTACCTACAAGGGAGCACCCATATGATTGTCAGCTGATTTCTCAACAGAAACTATGCAGACCAGATGGGAGTGGCAAGAAATATTCAAAGTGATGAATAGCAAGAACCTACAATCAAGATGACTCTAACCAGCAAAGCTATCATTCAGAATTGAAGGACGGATAAAGAGCTTCACAGATAAGAAAAAGCTAAAGGAGTTCATCAACACCAAACCAGTATTATATGAAATGCTTAAAGGTACTCTTTAAGAAGAGGAAGAAGAAGAAAAAGTTAAGATAAAAATTATGAACAACAAATACATATCTATCAACAAGTGAATCTAAAAATCAAGTGAATAAAAAATCTGATGAACAGAATAAACTGGTGAATATAATAGAATCAGGGGCATAGAAAGGGAGTGGACTCACAATTCTCAGGGGGTGAGGGGAGAGACTGGACAAAAATCATACACCTATGGATGAGGACAAAGTTGGGGGAGGTAAGGAAAGAGGGAGGAGTGGGAGCCAGGTGGAGGGGAGCTATGGGGGGAAAAAAGAGGAACAATTGTAATAGTCTGAACAATAAAGATTTATTAAATTAATTTTAAAAAAAGAATGAAATAACTATTGAAAGAAGCAAAAACAAGTTCCTCTTCGTATGAAATCTCCATTATCTCCTGTATTATTCTGAGACACCTTTACTAGGTTTCTCTGAATATGGCATTGCCAGACTGATCACCAGACCCTGAGCGACAGATGAATGAATTACCCTGACACACATTTCTGTGAAAGGGAGGCTAAGGGACTGCTTGGCTACAGCAACCAAGCAGCCCCATTTGCCTGCCTCCTTAGGCTTTTATTGCAATAACAGCTTGAACTAAAATTAACTATTAGATACTATCAGCAGGGTAAGTATCCTTGAGAAAGCACATGCTTCTACAAGGTTGTGTGTAAAGACTAAACAGAGATTTTGGTAAAACACTCAGAAGCTCGGACTTATTTGGAAAAGTCAAGACAGGAGCTGCCACCTTTGACGAGGTTCCCCCAGAGGCCCTCTACCTACCAGAGAATCCTCCTTGCAGACTTTCCAACCAAGTCCCGTGCTTCCCCACATGGCATCACTTCTGAACTTTACCACCAGTTATATGATACGATTTCATCCATCCATCCACCCCTTTCTCTATTCCTCCCCCCCTCCACTCATAAAAGCTATATATTGTGTCAATTAGGATATTTTAACTGCAAAATTCAGAAGACGCTGCCTTCAGGGGCTTAAGCAGAGCTTCCCAATTGATTTGCTACCACCACTTATGTGCCATAAACGGGTTACAGATATGGCCACGTTATCGATCCCCTCAGCCTTGAGAGCAGTTGGGCAGAGTCTAAGGTGGCCAAAGTCTCTGGGCAGGGCCTAAGGTGGCCAAAGTCTCTGGGCCAGTCACCTCTTGCTAGCAACAGCTTGTCCGTTTAAGTCAGTGTGGCGCACAAATCATTTCCTGTGTGTGCCTTGACTGGACAAGGTGGGGAAGCACTGGCTTAAGGAATGGACTTCTAATTTTCTCATAAAGTGAAAAGTTTGGGTGTAGGCATTTCCAGGTTTGAGTACAGCAGTTCAGCAAGGTTATCCAGGCTCTTTCTCTATGTATTCTGCCATTTGCATGACAGGCAGGAAGACTTTTTTACCTCACATACCAGGTGCTTACACAACTGTTCAAAGTGGAAAAAGGCTGGTGTCAGGGGGCTCTTCTGATTCACTGTCCTCTTTTATGAGGAAGCAAATTCTTCCCTAGAAGTTCTCATCAGGATCTCTGCTTATTTCTTACTGACCAGGCATAAAGGCATCTCAAAGTTTGAGTATCTGACTTTTCCCATCTCTACTTTGAGAAGCAGGCCAGGGAGAAGGGTTTGGATTGGCTGGTAAGTAGCTGACAGTGCCTGCCACTTTTGTGGTAACATTTAGTGAGCGATATGTCTAAATGACAGTTCCTGGATTTCATTCTTTTGGACTTTTAAAAAATATTTTTTTATTGATTTCAGAAAGGAAGAGAGAGAGAAACATTAATGATGAGAGAGAAGCAATGATTGGCTGCTTCCTGCACACCCCACACTGGGAATCTAAGCCTGCATATGCCCTAGACCGGAATTGAACCAAGGACCTTTCAGTCCCCAGGCTGATGCTCTATCCACTAAGCCAAACCGGCTAAGGTCTATTAGATTTTTAATAAGGTAATTTGTTTTAGAGAATCTGCTTTCTTGTATCATTAAGTGAATAAGTTGGTATAACTCTCCCAGCCAAAGTAGGGATTTTCACATCCAAGCTGACCTATTGACATGTGGAACATTTAATGTCTCTGTTCATCTGACTTTATTATCAAGAGCTTTCTGCTTTCATTGATAGCACCATTTTCCAGAAGCTTATTCTTAAAAGTCCATATAAATAAAAAGTTAATTTACTATAGAAGTCCATATTGCTACATATGTAGCAAAAAGTTTGGGACTTTTCTTGGATAATTGCAAATGTCATCTTTTTTAAAAAAAAAATGTCATCTTTAGTTTATTTGCGGCTTGTCATTGGAAAAATTCATTATGAGGCAACTAGACCTTGATTCACCTCCCACCCTCAATCCTGTTCCTACCTGGGTCTTGCTATTTCAATAAATGGCATTATCATACATCTAGTTGCTCGAACCAAATGCCTGGAAGAAGTCCTTCCCCTAACCATCCATGTAAAATAAGCTCTCTATTCTACTGCCAAAATTTATATCCAATCAATCCACTTTTCTCAATTTCCACTCTCTTCACTCATTTCTCCTTTGGACTATGACTATGACTTCCTGTTTTTTGTTTTTTTTTTCCTGCTTCTACCTTAAATATACAATCCATTTTCCTCACATCGGCCAGAGTATGTGCATTAGTTATCTATTGCAATTAAAAGAAATCCAAATACAACAAAACACCACAAATCTTAATGGCTTAAAAAAAAGTCGTTTTATTACTCATGATCCTGTGGGTTGACTGAGCAGGGATCAGCTGGAACAGCAAGCCTGTTCCATGTGGTGTGGGCTGCACTTGCCTCAGGTGACTGCAATTTGAGCTGGAGAATCCAAGTCGGTGTCACTCACAAGTCTGACCCCTCAGCTGGGATGACTCAGATGCTGGGATCTTTTTACTCTGGTGCTCAGCATCCCTCAGGGTTTCTATATCCCTGGGGCCTTTCTAGTGGGCTAGCCCAGACTTCTCTCCATGGTGGCTCAAAGCTCCAAGAGAGTAAAAAAGAAAGTAGCTAGGCCTTTTATGGCCCAATCTCAAGCTGGACAATGTCACTATTAACTTCTGCCGCCTTCTATAGGTTAAAGAAGCCTGCCCACATTCCAGAGGAGGGAAAATGAATTGGAGAAGTGGCAAAGTCACATTTGCAAAAGGGCATGTGGGATGGCATGGATGGTCATGGCCATCTTCAGAAACCATCCACCAGAATGAGCTTTTATAAAAGTCGAACATACATTAAAACTCGCCAAGCCTTCTTGTGGCACTTAGAATAAAATCCAAAATGCTTATCCTAACTGAAAAGACTACCTATCTCCTGTGCCTACCAACCTCCCCCTCTCACCACATGTGCCTTTTTGTTCCTCCCACCGCAAGCCCTTTCCCTTCTCCTTGGCTTTCCCAACTGCTGAGATGCTCTCTGTCCTGACTCACTGTGCTCACCTTTAAAAAAAAAAAATAT
>JAAGEH010000018.1:43980009-43993701 GCA_011751065.1 Lasiurus cinereus
ATATATATATATTGATTTCAGAGAGGAAGGGAAAAGGAGAAAGAGATAAAAACATCAGTGATGAGAGAGAATCATTGCCTCCTGCATGCCCCTTCTGGGGATCAAGCCCACAACCCAGGCATGTGCCCTTGGCCAGAATCGAACCTGGGATCCTTCAGTGTGCAGGCTGATGCTCTATGCACTGAGCCAAGCCAGCTGAGGCCTCACCTTCTTATGGTCAACTCAAGTGCCATCTCTTGAAAGAGGCCTTCTCTGGCTACCCCATCTACATCAGGCTCTTCTCACCCCAGTTAGGCTTTCACCTCCCACTATTTATGTCTCTTAAAGCACAGCCCTGAAAACCTAATTGTCTTCATGGTAAAAAAAAAAAAAAAGAAAAAAAATGTTTGTTGACTGCTAAAGAAATGAAATTATCAAAAATAGGTCTCGTCCTGACCAGTTTGGCTCGGTAGATGGAGCATCAGCCTGCGGACTGAAAGATCCCAGGTTCGATTTCGGTCAGGGCATGTACCTTGGTTGTGGGCACATCCTCAGTAGAAAGTGTGCAGGAGGCAGCTGATAGATGTTTCTCTCTCATTGATATTTCTGTCTCTCTATCCCTCCCCCTTCCTCTCTGTAAAATAATCAATAAAAAAAAGTCTCTATAACAGCAACATTTAAAAGCAGAGAGCTTCCCTCTCTGGAGGGGAGCCAGGAGACTGTAGATTAGGGGAGGGAGAGAAACAAACTTTTTATTGGATATTCTGTTTGACTATTTTACCTTATGCATGTTTTTAAAAATATCACAATGTTCTTTTAATAAAATTTCTTTAGCCCTAATCGGTTTGGTTCAGTGGATAGAGGGTGGGCCTGTGGACTGAAGGGTCCCAGGTTTGATTCTGGTCAAGAGCATGTACCTTGGTTGCAGGCACATCCCCAGTGGGGGGGGGTGCAAGAGGCAGCTGATCGATGTTTCTCTCTCATCAATGTTTCTAACTCTCTATTCCTCTCCCTTCCTCTCTGTAAAAAAATCAATAAAATATATTTAAAAAATAAAATAAAATTTCTTTAAGGATGGATTGCCTCAGTGGAAACAATTTATTGATTTGTAATGATTTCATCAGGTCCTTAACTGTCAGGACAACCAGAGGCCATGAGGTCCCTCTTGAGAAATTTGGTTGGCTTCCCTGGATCAGCAGGTGCCCAGCAAGATTCTATACAAGGCTCTTTCCTTTGTTTGCTTCAAGAAAAAATTAATAGCTTTAAATACATATTTTAAAAAGAGAACCTGAAAGGCTTTCAACACGTGAATCTCAGGAATCAGGCACAATGCCATCAGATGCCTCAGAATACTCTAAGATGCAGGATGCAGGCTGTATTTAATTGCCTGTCCTGCTCAGGACTGCAATTATCCTGACTAAATTGTATAGATTTTTTTTTAAACCCTCTTATGTTTTTTGTCACAAGACATCTAATTGGCAACAGCAAAATAATTCACTAAAATAAGGGCACAAACTTTAGACTTTTAAAATTCAAATTTTAAAGCAAAAATACACTTACAAGTATTATACTTTAGCTTAGCATATAGAAAGAATACTAAATCTGGTCAAGAGCATGTACCTTGATTTAGAATACTAAATCCCTTGCTATTTGTGTTCCTAATAAAATAAATGATATTAGTCAATGATTGTCTATGCAACCTTTCAGTGCATCAGACAATGCCCAATCAACTGAGCCACACTGGCCAGGGCAGTCCTCCCATGCTTGAGCCCATTCTTTCTAAGAGATTGGGAATAAGTTCTTCACTTTCCTCCCCCCTTTTCAGTTTAATGGCTGTAATTTAACTGCTGTTAGTCTTAGGCCATTAAAGAGGAATAATATCTAATGTCTGAATGAATTCCAAAGTAGTTTCACCACCCACTCTTATATGTTACCTTATTCAAATTATTTAACTTGTTTTCTTCTGTAAAGTAAGAACTATATCACTTACTTAATAGGACATTTTGGAATTTATTTTATTTTGAAACAGGACCTTATTCATGGAAAATATTAGTAAACATTAGTTGGTTAAGTTATAATGGACACCCTGGCCAGTGTCACTAAGTGGTTAGAGCATCAACTTGCATACTAAAGGGTCATGGGTTCGATTTGTGGTCAAGGGTATGTACCTAGGTTTCTGGTTTGATTCCTGGCCCCAGGAAGTATTTATTCGGAGGCAATCAATAGAAGTCTCAATTAACATATATATATATATATATATATATATATATATATATATATATATATATATGCCAGCTTTGTGTAGAAAGCTGGCCATGTACTATCTTTCGTTCATTCCATAAATATTTATTAAACACCTATTATGTATGTGTATATCATCCTACCATGATTACATACAACAGCAAAGACCATGAGTAGCCCAGAGATAAATCCTCACATTCTTTTCTTTTTGATTGATTTTTAGAGAGGGAGGAAGGGAGAGAGAGAGGGAGAGAGAAGGAGACATCAATCAGCTACCTCCTGCAGGCCCCCTACTGGGGTGGGCATGTGACCTGATGGGAATGGAACCAGCAACCTTTCAGTGCATGGGACAATGCCCAACCGACTGAGCCACACTAGCCAAGGCAATCCTCACATTCTTGAGCCCACTCTCCCCAAGAGACATCTAGACATTGCCAGAGTTCAGGCCAGAGAGTAGCCAGTGCCGTAGCCAATTTACTGAGCAGATTCTACACTGTTTCCAAAAGGATTTCCCATTTGCAGTAGTTTTCAATTTTTATTTAAATTCTGAAAGAATCCACATACATGACTTCTTACATTTAAGAACTTTTATTTCTAAGATATTTTAAAACATACCCCTAATTTGAAAGCTGACAGTATTGAAATAACAGCAAAAGAAAAGCAATAGATCCTTCCTGTTTTGTTTGCTCCAACTTTATCAATACCATACTTTTCTAAAATGACAGTGAATTAGAAACTCTGAAACCTGTCTGTGACTCTTTTATCTACCTTGAGGTGGAACATTATTGAGGATTTGGATTTTATTACTTTTTGCGGGTTTGTTCCCTTATTTTCTTAAGAATGGTCCTATACTCAGATATCTTAGGGTGTACTCCAATCTGTTGCTGGTGTTTCCCCCTAAGTTTTCCCTTCTTGGCAAAGGCAGAGGATCATCAGCTATCTCTCTTCTTCCTGGGACTCAAGCACAGTGGGACTTTTGGCTTAGAAATTGTCCTATCCTGAACCCCTGGGGTCCTGGGGCCCACATACTTGGCAACCAACCAGGGATGCCTTACGAGTCTGGGCTGATGTTGGACTAATTTCTAGGGCCCCATAAGTAGTCCTCTGTAGTTTGAATCAGGCCAGCTCAAAGGCCTTACGCTGGTGGGTTTGTTCTGGGATAGCCTGAAAGTCTTGAAACCCACTCTGGGAGAGCCCCTCCTCGTGGGGACTTCCTTTAACAGAATGAATGAAAAAGGACTAGGAAAATGACCCCTGTAGTAATCCTCTTATAAGAGCAAGTAGAGCTTGTTTGTGCTGGTTCTTTATATTGTTTGCCACTCCCACCTGTCCAACCGTTGGACCCTCTCTCTTTTGTAAAAATATCTTTTACTGATTTTAGAGAGAGGAAGGGAGTGGGATAGATAGAAACATCAAATTGGCTGCCTTCTGCACAACTCCCATGGGGGACTGAGCCCACAATGGCAAACTGAGTATGTGCCGAACTGAGTATGCGTGGCAACCAGAGCATATGCCCTGACCGGGAATCAAACCGTGACCTCCTGTTTCGTGAGCCGATGTTCAGCCACTGAGCCACACCAGATGGGTCCTTGGATCAACTTTCTGCCCTCCCTAGCCAACCTATGTGTCCTGGACTAGGTTCCTGGTTCTTCTGACGTCTATCTTCCAGTTGGGTTTTGCCTGTGGGTGGTGCTTCCAGGAGAATGGGGAGGAGAGAGAGGCCAGGATATTTCTTCCCACTGCTTGTCTTCTACAGGAGATGGCTCTGGTATTGGCAGCCTCCTCATCAGCTGCAGCTCCTATTTTGTGTCCCTTCTCTAGGACTATAGTGCCCTTCCTTCCTCCTACTATTTTAAGTCATGATTATCTCTTCCCACTGTTGCTAAGCTCTGGCTGATTCCCTAAACTCTGTGCACACCCCTATAAATGGTCCCTTCACAGAAAGCTTTTTATGTTAAAATCTTTGCATGTGCCATCCATTTTTCTCCTGGGAAGGATCTTCATCGATACAGTCATACCAAGTTATACTACTCCACCTGGGAAATCTGAAAACCTTTCCAATAAGAAGCAGCCGCTTCCTAGAAGGTGTTTGTATCCATCAGCACTCACAACCAATACAAAATCCAGAGCATGAGTCATAATTTGCTAGGCTGCGGGCTCTTCCATGGCAGGAACACTGTTCTGAGCATCAAGGGATCTTTCCTCCCCACCCCCCCCCCCCCATATAGTAGGTGCTCAACAAATGTTCCCTACAGAGACAGCACCCTTGGGCTTCAAGAGTGTCAGCCTCAGCCCCCTTCTTCCTCTTCTCCTCCCCCACACCACCTGCTGAGCTGCTGGCACCTACTTATAGGATCTGTATCACCATGCTGGCCAGCTGGATTTATTTCTTATTGTTCTTGACACAGGAAGTTCATTCACGTGATTTTCTGCAGTATCCAGAAAGGGTGGGTACGCTATGTCCTGTGATGAAAAGCTTGTGGAGGACTGCAGACTTTAGCTTCACCCCCACATTGTTGCTATTCCTATGAGAATTGTCCCCCCTCACGCAGACACCGTCTCCCCGACCCCACCCAAAAGCCTTGAAACATTTAATTTTGAGATATGAGAGTATCGTCTATACAATGAGACAGGATGAGATGAACATGAGTAGCCCTTGAATGTGTTATACCTGAGCCTTTCCCAAAACACTGCAGAGGAATTATTCAGTCTAGGCAGCCAAGAGGCATGTTATTTTTATTTTTTTCAGAAACATTTATATCTGGGAAGGCCTGATTTTTTCATATTCTTGGTGGGAAGCAATTTGAACCATGAAGACACACTGAAAGGCAATTGCGTTGGAGACTGCAATGCATTTCTCTGAGTTTTCTTCTTGGGGCGCTTCAGCATCCACCGGGTGTCCTAGGAACGCTGCTATGGGTGGGAACCAAGGCACAAGCAGTGTTGGGGGCGGGTGGGTGGGTGGGGAAAAGGGGCACTTGGGAAGGGAGTTCCCCCCCAAGGATTAGCAGCTGGAGATGGCTGCCTAAAGTAGGGTGTGTGTGTCAGGGATGGGTGGAGGGAAGGTTCTCAGGGTGTGCAGGCCCCCAGCTCGCTCGCCTGTGCGGGGACCACGTGCAGAAGCAGCTGGTGGGGGCCTCTGGCGCGCAGCCGTGGTGGGTGCCTGCACCCGGGCCCCGGAGTACCCGGCGCGTGTCTGTGTGCGCTTCTGGGTGGGCGCAGGGCCGGGCGCCGTCTTGCTTGCCACCCCCCCAGGAGTGTGTGTGTGTGTGTGTGTGTGTGTGTGTGTGTGTGTGTGTGTGTGAGTGTGTGTGTGTGTGTCCTCAGCCCAGCGCCAGCCGAGCGGTGCCTGCGCCCGGGAGAGCGCGCGCGCACCCGTGCGGGGTGTGTGTGTGCCTGTGTGTGTGTGTGTGTGAGAGTGTGTGAGTGAGTGTGTGACAGTGTGTGTCAGGTGACTTGGGTCACGCAGTCTCTCTCTCCCTCCTCGGGGAGGAACTGCCGCGCTCCGGTTGAGTCCTCCGCCGGCAGGCGGGAGGGGCGGCGAGGGGGCTCCGGCGCGCCGAGAGCCGCGGCGGGACCCAGACCCGGAGGCCGCCCGCCGGGGGAACTCGCGGCCCCCGCCTCCGCCGGCCCCCGCCGCGCTCCGGACAAAACCCCAGTTCAGACAGGCTGCGCGCGGCCGGGAGGAGCAGGCGGCTGAGCCCCTCGCCCGGAACTCGCCGCCCGCGGCCGCCGCCGCACGGGGGGCGCGATGAGCCAGGTGCTGGGGAAGCCGCAGCTGGAAGACGAGGACGACGACGAGGAGGATGAGCTGGTGGGGCTGGCGGACTACGGGGACGGGGCCGACTCCTCGGATGCCGACCCGGACAGCGGGGCGGAGGAGGGAGGTGAGCGCGGGGTCCCCTGCCGGCCCCCCGCCCCGCGCGTCCTGAGCCGGCACCCCGTCCCGCCTCGGTCTTCCCGCCCCCGGCCGGGCCGAGCGCGCGGCGGGCCGCGGACTTGGAGGGAATCCAGGAGCGCGGAGTTGCGGGGTGGGGGTGGGGAGGGCGCCGGAGGAGCGACTGCAAGCTGCAAAATGGGGGAGCCCGGGTGCAAGCGGCGATGGGGGGGGACCGGGGGCGGGGGGAGCAGAGAGAGGAAGAGTCTGGGTTTTCGGGGAAACCCGCGCTCGCTGGCCCGCTCCAGGGCGGGTAGCGCCCCCATCTCTCCTATCCGAGCTCTGGGCAGGATCTGGGGACTGCGCCGGGGAGGGGACCGCCGGGCCCGCCCTGGGACCTCTCTCTCTCCCCGAATGCTGCTGTGGAAGCTGAGGTCAGATGTCGTGGCTAAAAAAGGCAGCCGGCGGCGGCAACGTGACTGGCAGGGTCGTCGGCAGCTGCGGGTGTCAGTCTTGCCCCGTGTCGCGTCGCGTCGCGGGAGGGGTCCTGGGGCTGCCCCGGCCTGCGCCTTAGGGGCACCCGGGGAGATGCACCCGGGTGATGTGGGAGTGGCCGAGAGTGGCCGAGGGTTTCCCGGCATCCAGGCAAACACGGTTGTTAGGACACCTTATCTGCGCTCAGTGTCACCATCTGGGCATGACTCTGCCTGTCCTGCAGAGAGCGCGTGGTGGGGATATACGTGCCACTCAGAAGTACACTGTTTACTGTTGATGAAGCGGATTTAGCAATTGTTCAGCCTCTGTGTGTGTGTGTGTGTGTGTGTGTGTGTGTGTGTGTGTGTTTGGGGGGGTGGTGGTGGTGTCCTGTATTTAATTCTTAAGGCCTAAGGGAGCTGAGAGTTTTTTTAGGCTTCCAGAAAGGTTCATCTTTTTGTTTGTTTGTTTGTTTGTTTTTCTTCAAAGCCAGGGAAAAGTTCTTTTTATTGTAAGGTCAGTTGAAAAGGTCAATAGAAGGAGGCTGGTAAACATCACATCAAGGCGAAGTTGTGTGCATCCAAAGAAGAAACTAACTTTAAACTAATTTTGTACTTTGAAGAAATTGTGGGAGATGAAGAGTACCTCTGTGACGGTTGATTTTGAAGAACTTTTACTGAAATTCATTGAACTTGTTTTAAATTCGCTGTCCAAAGCCTCTTGTCAGGTGAACGGCTTCTTTGTGTTGTTTATGGTTAAGTGCTGCATTCCGTGAATCAGAAAGGGAAGAGAGTGAGCTGAACCTTGAGCCTGATAGATGAGAGAAGCGTTCCAAGTCACTCTTGTTCTTCGTGGTCTGTCTCCTGGGAGGTTTGTGCTAATTCCCTATTTGCTCTAACTGGTATGGGCACCTGTGCACTTCTCTCTTCTGCACTCTCCATAATTGGTCCCACAGTTGAGCACGTGGTTACTTTTGTAGATGAAGGCGTTCAACCCTTTTGTTGGAGTCCCTAGGGCTACCTTTGGTAATTAAATTGTTCTGTCACTTCATTATTATTCAAGTTGCATTTGTTGGCTCCTCTTAGTAGTTTCTTGGGAGACTTGAGGGATTCAGAATGTGGTTGTATTTGCAAGGTATTTGAAATGGTAGACGCACAATAGGGTGTATTGGTGATATTCTAAAAAAGGAAAATGAGAAAGAGACTGTATGGGGAAGAACAGCCCTGTAATGTGATACTGTCCTGGGGGCCAGAGGACCTGTTTATTCTGCAGCCCTTTAAGGGAGCATTTCTAAAAATTGATTTGGGGACTTGAAGTGAAAGGAAAACGTTGCCTCAGGGATGGGCTTCCCCAGGGCCTGGTCTTGATGCTCTCCAATGCACCTAACCTAAAGCCAAACCCACCCAGAACTGATCCTTTTGATCACTTCACTGATAAAATCCTCCCTTGTGAGTTCTTGGCTCAACCTGGAATGTTGCTATAAAAGCACTGAGTATATCTGGTAAGAGACCCACAAATAAAAATCTACTCCCTCAGACATTACTGAAGCCAGGCCTTTTTCCACGTGGGCCTGCTGTGGATAGGTGGTCTCCTCTCAGAAGACTTCCTCTATTATTTCAGGCTCCTGTTCTTTTCACATGTTCCTGGTTTTGATTTGGGGCTTTAAGGCCTGAGTCTCTGTCAGAACATTGGCTTTCTAGAGTAGCACGTAGGCTCCTTGTCAGCAATTCTAGGAAAGGCTGATCCTGACAACAGTCATGCTAGCTGATACGGTCCCTGAGAGTTGGGGTGAGGGAAGAGATTAGGAGTTGTGACTTCCCTTCCTGGGACCTTAAGGTGTCACCAAAGGGTCTTCCCTACCTCTAATATGCCCTGGACACATGTTGCATTATTATAACCCTGTGTTATTTTTGGTAAAATTTACACTTACCTACTCTCAAACTTCAAAAAGGGGTGGGTGGAGAGGGACTCACGCTGAGAACATTTGGATGTGGTGCCGTTTGAACAATGAGCAAAGCATGACCCTAATGCATGCTCCTCCCCCTTTACTTTCTTAATAGACTTGGTTTAGTGATGAGCTCAGTGGAAACCTGGAGCTTTTTCCATGAGTTCAGAAATCTGCTGGACCGAGTAGCATCGCTGTGCAAAAGAAAGTGGATTGAAGGTGGATAGTGTGATTTTCATTTCCCATAGTCTTCCAAGGAACCTCTGATTTTATTTTTAAACCGCGTGTCTGGTAGTTTCGCCACATTGTGCTAAGTTTGAAAATGTAGTGCAGCTAAGGTGAGACTTAAATTGCACTTCCCTGGCTCGCACTCCAGACTTTATTCATGAATACCAGGAGTGTTCTCCGGTACTTTAGTTCTCTTAAGGACATATTTAGGCACCTCTCAACGCCCCTTTCAGGGCATTTAATCAGAGATAGGTGAATCTGTCTCACCTTCAACTTCCATGCTCCAGATAAAACTGCCGTGCAATAAATAATTAAGCCATTGGAAACAATTGGATCAAAAGTAATGATTGTTTTTTGACACATGGACTTTAAATCTTTAGGAATTTGCTGTGCTTTAAAAATTGCAATAATAAGGAAAGCAATTAAAAGACCATATGTAATAAAAACGTGAAATTATTTTTTCCTAAAGTTCCAATATAGGGAAACCTGGCTAAGACAGCTGCTCACCCACAATCCAGCTGAGTGCAGACTTGTTTCCATGGTAACCTGTGTACTCTTTTAGGGTCTGAAGAAGTGACAGTTTAGGTGGTTACTGGAGGAACACACACACACACACACACATCCAAGGTCAGCAGGTGGTATTTCCTTGATGTGTATAAATACTGTGACTCCAGCAATTCATATCTATTAATCATTAGTGTCAGGTTTCCCCCCCCCCACTTAAAATGATTTAAAAATTATTAGTGAATTCATCTCCTTGCAGTTTCTTGAGAGTAAGCAGAAATCATTGTTCTTCCAATATGCCAGAGATACCAGGGGACTTTAGTGTAGCCACAACATGGTGTGGAATAGAGTGAGGTTTAGGAGAGGCTAAAGTTCGTGAGCATGTAAATCCCTTTCCTTGTAGTTCTGCCTTGTCCAAAAAGAGTTGGGGTCATGTCCATAGCTAATCTCTTGGGTTTTCTTCTGGCCCTGAAAATATGAAGATGTGTAAGAGTTGGAATAGATGTAAATCCAGAATGGTTTTAAATGATATGACCAAGGCACCTTTAGGCACAGTGCTTGTCTGAATACATATAGTTAGAGGGTGGTGTGTGTGTGTGTGTGTGTGTGTGTGTGTGTATTTAATCCTCACCGCAGGATATTTTTTCCATTGATTTTTAGAGAGTGGGAAAGGAGGAGGAGGGAGAGAGAGAGAAAAAAAAATCCATTTGAAAGAGATACATTGATTGGTTGTCTCCTGCACTGGTGCCAGGGATCGAACCTGAAATCTAGGTTGGTGCGTTTGACCAGGAATCGAACCTGGGACCCTTCTGTGCTCCGGCAAACGCTGTAACCATGAGCAACACTGGCCAGGGCAAGCATTGATAATAATAAAAGCATATGACCGGACAGCTGAATGAGCTTTTGGATGCCCTTCCATACAACCTTCTGGATGAAGCTGGGGCTACAAGGGCCCAGCCCCTTACACGAAATTCGTGCATCAGACCTCTTGTAGTTTTCTATCAGATGTTTTGTAAACAGTGATTCAGTGTATCATAGAATCGTAATTCTCTACTCTTATCAGAGACTCCCATTTTAATATTAGAACAGACATAGGGGTAGTCTAATAGAAATAAGAGGCAGAAACATCAAGTTTTGGATAAGATGTGTGGCTCTGAATTTTCAGTCCCTTGGTGACTGTGTCTCTCTCTCTGTTTGCTTTATTCAGTCTCCCACACCCATAGCTCTTGGTGATACATTTCACTTCCTACCACTATTTCCTGCTCATTTTTCCTCTTTCGTTATCTCCTTTATTCTTCCTTTTTTAAAAACTTTTTTATTCTCTCTCTTCGGCAAAAGCCTTAAAGCTCTCTTATAAGAGTGGTTTTCCTTGGTACTGCCCTGACACTCATAGATTCTTCACTCCTGGTGTAAAGCCTACAGGGAACTGGTTGACTTCTCTTCCTGAGGACTTCTGGGGCACACTCAACTCGGTTTGTCAGTGTATAAAATAGAGGACTTCATAACACCAACCTTGATCACTTTCAAAGCGATTGTTTACAAAAAGTGCACAAGAACAAATGTCCCTTTTTGCAGGAACATTGGTAGATCAGAATATATTAGAAATGTTATTGGATACATATTTTAAGGAAATATTCGTAGAGGGAATCATGCTTTTTAGTTACTTGCTAGTGTGATGTGAGAGGATTTTATGAAGAAGGATTTGGCCTTCACATATAAATAAAAATCACATTTATGCCTTTGAGAATGTTTTGTTGGCATTTAATTCTCCATACTATGTAATTAATCAGATGGACAGTGAGTCTTCATGATTTTGCAATCTCTTGTTGATGGTACTATCATTATGCATGTATTTTAATTTCCACTTGTGTTGGAATTTCTTATTGAGCTCCTGGGTCTTGAATGTATAAGTAGTTCCATTGATCAGAAATATTAAGGCCCATAGATAATGTTGCAAATAGAATCGAGGCCTCCTCCTAAAACCACAAATAAATAGAACCTTTAGGCTTTGTTGAACCCACAGAATAACTAATAAGGAAGAAATGCTAACTTTCCCTTAGGGTTGAGTGAGCCTTGCACTGTTGTCACATTCCACAAAAAAGACCTTCTCTTTACCTAGGCTTGGGCTGGGGTGAGGGGGAAAAGAAGGGTTTTGTGTGTGTGTGTGTGTACTCACATGCTGATAGAGACTGATAGGTGAATAAATAATGACTCAAGGGCTAAGAGACATGTAGAGGGTCACACAGCTGATAATGGACAGAGCTGGGACTTGAACCCCAGTCTAGCACTAACCCAGTACTTTTTAAAACCATTCAGCTTGCCATCTCTTTGCTACCATGTTATTCTTATTCTTTCATTAAATCTTTGTTTTATTTTCCCATTTTGGGTTTGTTTAAAGGTGTCGCTTCTGGGAGAACTTAATTATAGTAGCTCTCAGTTGTATGATACACCTATAGATCCACTTCACAACTTATTAAGCGAGTATCTTTCCATGGCTCCTCCTCAGAGAGACCCTTTGGGCTCTGGGAGGCTGGGCCAATCTTGTTAGAATTATATAAGGAGAGGCACATTGCCTTTCTCTTCCTGACTTCCAGCTCCTCCTGTGTTGTGACATTCTCAACCCATGGATCAGCCAGGCCTGGCCCTCAGGTGGCCTTGTACTCCAGCACATGATCCATCTTTCTCTCCCTTCTTGTATTTCCAAGGCCTAAAGGTTTCTGACTGGGCTTTGCCAGTTACTGATTAAGTAATTAGCCTGCAGGGGTTAAAGACTGAGAATGGCAGGGTTAGAAAACTCCTCCCATTAATACTGTTTCTTGGGGAATGAATTTCACTGGGATCTCCAGCAGTCTACTTACAAAGCTGGCTGCTTGGGAAAATTTGGTAGTGACAGGACCCAGTGCAAAGTCGGTGAGGTTATGTTCGGTGCCCCTGACACGGTAGATAAACTTTCCTTAGGCAGAAAGCTCATCCTCTTGATACTCAGTGCTGGCCTAGGCCAAAGCCAGATATAAAGTTTCTTTTGAAAGCTTTCAGTTAATTTATCTTCAAATGCTGCTCAGTGACTCGAATTCAGTCATCCCAACCAGCAAACAGCTATGGAGTATTTACTGTGATAAGCCCTGAAGCCTCCTTTTTTTCCACATCAGTAAAGAACAAATGTTCCCAGCTTGAAGGTTAGAGATGGCACTGCCTGCTCTGCAGGTGGTCAGTGACGGTAACTGCTAGGTGACGAGGGCAGCTTGGCTTGAGTTTTTTCTTGGAGGCCAAGGCTAAACCCCAAATGTGTCCTCACACTCAGCCAAGAAGATCAGGGACAAAAAGGGACCAACAATGCATGGATAGTCTTAGCAACCTGAATTCCCACTTCAAACCTGTCTGCAACCTCAGGCTTAGGGCCCTTCTGAACTTCCCGACCCTTTTCTCAACTGAGCCACAGGTCAGCAGGCACCTCAGACTCACAACTTCAAATAGCCTCTTCCCATTTGCCACCCCGGAGAATGTTCTGTCAGATGGGGAACTCAGAGCCTTTTTTCTTTGTCCTGCATGTCCCGTGAGTCAGCTGATACAGTTTAGTTGATTTGAACTTCTCATGAATCCATTCCTTTTGCCATTTACCACAGGTCATGCCTGAGTTCTTGGGATTGGTGAAAGGGCACTTATGGAAAAACATGACTGTTTGGAAAAATAAATGGGCCCATAGCAGAGTAGGTGGGAAATAGTGGTTTTGGGAAAAGGTCTGGGTGAGGTGCAGACTTCTCTTCTTGGCTCAGTCTCAGTCTCTAATCTAACAGGAGATTAGAGTTGTTCCCGGGGAGATTTATGACCAGTGAGTTCTTTTGAGAGGCTCTGCAATAGGCAAATAAAGGATCAGAAACTCAAATGCCTTTTGCTGAAAATACTTTTCATGCCTCAGTGACTTATTCTAAACCCCATCCCTACCTACACATTGACTCTCTCTGTTTCCAGAGTGAACTTAAGTGTAAATTTGATCATGTTAGTCTCCCTTTATAAGCCTTAGTGATTTCTTATATGGCGTTCAGAGTAGAATCCAAACTTCCCAGCATCTCATTCAGGAGCTAGTCTGTTACTTTTCTACATTGTATGTGTGTGTGTGTGTGTGTGTGTGTGTGTGTGTGTGTGTGTATGAGAGGGACGGACGATGAACAAACAAGAAGACAGACATAAAGTAAAACGGCAATTTTTATAGTGGTAAGTATTATTAAGAAGACACAGAGTTATTAGGAAGTGATGGGGCCTAGATTCCGGCAGAGGAGTTAAAAATTGGCGCTGGAAGGCCATTGTGGCTGTAGAATCGGGAGCTAGTGGGGAAGAGGAACCAGGCATGGGATGAGGGTAGCCCACCTAGGGCCTCTTGAAGTCAGAAGGCATTTGGATTTTAGTCTCTATGCTGTGGGAAACCAATGGATAGTGCAGAGGGGGG